>CANSZD010000274.1:2882500-3490000 GCA_947648045.1 Beta corolliflora
ACAAGGTTCAAGTAACAAAATATTATGCTAACCTACAAATACATACACTAACCATCAAATTTAGTCTGCTTCGTTAACGACCCGTACAAAGTATTCCGCAAAAAGTTGTTTGAGTTCGTTGATCTCATGTATGGAGTATGGCTCAAGACTTGACGAAAAAGCCTAGAAATATTTTAAACTAGTTAATATACTTTAAAATTCTATAAGTCTAAATAATGAATTTACAACATACATATACCTCATTCAAATTCTCTGCTTCATAGTAGTAGCGGATGATTAGAAACATGTATCTCATCACGAAATAGCCGCATTCCACTCCTCCCGATTGTTGAGCACACTACACCAAATTTAAGATATATATTAGAATTGGAAAAAAAATCCTAAATAGAATTATAAAGTATCAAATACAAAACCATAAGAATTTTACCCGCATATATGTCCAAGACAATTTAGTTCCTTTATTTGATCAATCAAGCCGCGTGTATTTTGTATATGCACTAATATAGAGATTTTGTAACAATTAATTACTATAAACATTTTTAAATTATTTAAAATATCATAAAATGCATGTAAACTTATTAACATGTATAACAACTATGAACTTACGTATTCAACGGTATCTTGATAGCTAAGGATCTATCTTTCTTCATCGAATCAAATATATATACCGTTCTCTTAGATAGACAAATGACAAGAAGAATCCAATGATCCCTAAGGCATGAAGCACAATGTGATGTTTTATATATATAACCACAAGTTCATAAATATAAAACAAAGTAAAGATTAGTTGAAATAAAACATACTTTTCAAAATACGGACATAGGATGTAACGCATATATTGATTCGCTTTCATTGAACTTGCCATGTAGTTGATCACGTCATCTAAGTGATTGCGTATCATGGTCGCTGAAATCATACTTGGACACATGAAACCAATATTATTATCTCCATGCTCCTCAGACTGCTCTGCCAAGTACCTAAGATCCAAACACTTATAGTTAGGAGAAACAATACCTATAAATAGTAATGTTAATTAGTCTAGAGTTTGAGAAATCTCACATCATAAATACTTGCAAAATGGATACATTAATCCATGCTCCCGTGAGAAGTTGAAAAACATCTTGTCGTGAGAGAATGATCATATAATCTCTATCAAAGTTGAAGACGGTACCCCTCTGAACTTGCAACTGAAAAGGCTCATCTGAGGATTTGTCGCAAAATATTCGGTGCATCTCCTTGATATTATCATCCATATCATCCAGTGTCAAGTCATTAAAAGGATCTACGTGCCTATGTGCAGACTCATCGGTGCAAGGATCACTACCAACTATTTTCTTCTTCTTCTTCTTCTTCTTCTTCTTCTTCATCGCACCGTCTTTAGGTATATGTTCCTAATTCAATTTGACTTCTTTTTAATTCATATTATATATGTATATAGATTATTTCATATATAAATCAAGATGACTTAGTATACAAAATGAAGATTATTTAGCATATATAAATCAAAAAAATTTAGTATATATATTTACATTTCTTAGTATATAAATCAAAATATTAAACATAAGTTACCTGATTCTGCAATTGATGTTCTAACGCAACTCTGATAAATTCATCAACCCTTTGTAGAAATGTCGCCGAAATCCGATTACCATACATCCAATTTCGATCCATATTTATACACTATATAGACACCAAACAAGAACACAATGGATCACATCATTCAAAGTGTCTCATCAAATGCAGTCATGAACATTTGGGTCCTTATCACTCCAACCTAACCCATCCTTGAGTTTCTCATCTCACTAGTGAATGAACATTTGGTTTTCAATTCTAAGAAAAATCCGGCAGCACTTCCCTACAGTTCTCCAAGTACACGATGAAGATAGTAGGTAAACTATCAACATATGTACCCAGAGAACACTTAGGGAAATGAGCTAGATCTTTCTTAGAATCGAAAACCAAACATTCATTCACATCCTAAGTGAGATAAGAAACCCAAAGACAGTCCCAAACCGGGGACTATTCAAGACTTACTCCTAATGAGTAAGCCTCGAACGGGTATCTAGGCCAATGATGCACACATTGCAATTAAACAGCAAAAACCAATCCATTCCTTAGGTTTCCCTCCCCACCGCATTAAGGTATGTCCATATAAGTTTGGTCATAATTCAACATATGCTTTCCCAATCACATAACCAAACAATTCACATATACTTTCCCAATCACATAATTCAACATTATAGGGACAAATAAAACAAATAAACATAAAGCAAAAGCTATAATATATATACCTCTACTCTCAAGGAGCAGCGAAGACAAGCACAACGAGGTGAGCTTGGAGCACCAGCCGACAAGTAGAAGATGGGATATGGCAACTGCATTAGAGCATTAACCAATCCACAAATTAAATATTGATTAAGTCATAACTCATAAACATCAACTATCTAATATTAAGACATTAACAAATTAGAAATTAAGAAACAACATTAAGATTAAAGTAGAATTATTAAGAGTATTTTAGAGCACTACAAACAATAAAAATTCATGAGCACTACAAACTACAAACATCCTAAATATAATCTTAAAATCTTAAACTACAAACTACAAATTAAACTACAAACATCCTAAATTAAATCTTAAAATTCAATCTTAAACTACGAACTACAATCACTCTACTAATACAATGACAAACTCCTTGATTAAAATCTAGCAAAAATAAGGAAAAAATTTAAAAAAAAAAAGACAGAAATTGGTAAAAAAAATAAAGACAGAAAATTGAAAAATCAAACATACATTGCCGGAGACGGGAGACGCCCGGCGGCGGCGGCGCGAGCAAGGGGGAGCGGGGCGGCGCGGCAGCGGAGTGGCGGCGACGAGCGGGGAGCGCAGCGACGACGTTCAGCAGCGGAGAAAGAGGCGTGCAAGAGAGAGAGAGAGAGTGAGTGAGTGAGATAAAGAGGAATGCAAGAGAGAGAGTGTGAGTGAGAGAAAGAGGCGTCTGTCGCCGGCAAGGAGAGATGCCGGAGCAGCGGCGGCGCAACGTGAGTGTGTGAATTCGACGGCACGACGGCAAGAGGAGTGCAAGAGAGAGAGAGAAGAGTGAGTGAGTGTTTGTGAATTTGGCCCAACTGATGGGCGGGATACGAAAAATATTAATAAGACTCATCTGCGTCGGATGGGCCTATGGTCCGACGCAGATGACTCATAGCATGATAATTGGGCGGCTCCGGGCAAGCAAATAGGGCAAGCAAATAGGCAAATGTTTGGGCGCACGAGAGTCATCTGCGTCGGATGGTAAGGTGGTCCGACGCAGATGACATGCATGCAATTTTATAAAATATAATGTACGGCATTTGTGTCATAGGGAACTCTGGTCCGACGCACATAGGGGCCCTTGTTGCGTCGTTTGCGGGTGTACGTGCGACGCAAAACATGTTTATATAATTTTGCTAAGCTATGTGCGTCGGAGTTTCTGCGGGATCCGACGCACATGATCCTTTTGCGTCAGTTGCTCTCCTGTGCGACGCAAATAATCAGACGCAAATCGTGATTTATGTAGTAGTGTCATATAGTCCATTAGTCCATCCTTCTGACCGGTTTGGTTCAGCCGGCGGTGGTTTCAGGCCACAATTTCACTTCCTTGGTGGGGTGTTGTTGGACTCGGGTAGTTCATCTTTGTTCGCTTCGGCTGGGCTCGTGTTGGGGACTGGTTCTCCTCTTCACTTCAAGCGGGAGCCCATGTCGGGTTCCTATTCTCCAGCGAATGGAAGTTGTTTGTTAGTCATTGTTTTTTGGTTTTATTTCCTTTTTGCTTTTTGTATTTTCTTTCTTCTTTAGTTTTTGTTTTTCGTTTGTTAGATTAGTGGTAGGTCTTAGGTTGTTGTGGCTTCAAATAATTGCGGATCCTTTGAGAAGATTTGGGAGCTTATTCATTTTCACTAATGTTTGTCTTGCCCCCCGTGACGGGTTGTAAGAAGTTGTCTTCAGTTGGGCCCGGGGAGATGGTGTGTTACTGCGGCGAAGCATCTACTTGAGCTTCTTCGTGCTCTTTTTTCTTCTACATTTTCTTACCTTTTTTTATAGGCTACTTTTTTGTAGTTGAAGCTTGTTATAACCATCCTCATGGATGCTTTAGGTGATGTCTCTTGTGTACACACCTCCTAGTTTTCTTCTTCTGATAAAAAAAAATTCAAACTTAATCAATTGAAGTAAACAGGGGTCTAACCCTGAGTTTTGTCTTCGTTCCTATGCTCTTTATATAAGTTCTGAATCTACTACCCACTTCTTCTTTTTTCTACTTTTCAAGTTTCTATACTTCTTTACCTTTTTCGACAATCCTTTTCTGTTTTCTCTATACTTGAGCGTTATATTAACCACTTCATTCTCTCAACCTTTTCTCTTTTTTCAATTTTGGTGCCAAGATGGAGAAAATCGTTGCATTTATCAACACATTATTGGAGCCCAAAAATACAAAATGAAAAAATTTTAATTTGTTTTCCATAACCCTTTCAAATGATATTCATGTTAGTGCAACCTGCAATTTTATAGTACCAATTGAAATAGATATGGATACCAATCACGCAAGTGACATAATATGGGTGTTGCATATCTTCGTCACTCCTCAGTACCAATTGAAATAGATATGGATACCAATCGCGCAAGTGACATGATATGGGTGTTGCATATCTTCGTCACTCCTCAGTCCTCACGCTCCATTACATTATACTCAAAGTCTCAAACCAGTGGAAACACCATGAGTCCATGCACAATGCTTATGCATTCACAATCAAATTATAATGATAACGTGAGGACATCTCTAGACCTGAAGTAGCTAAGGCCTAAAAGGACAATAGTCAGGCCCATTTCTAAGAGGCAGCCATGTGCAATATAGTAGTAGCATGGTATTGACTTGGACTTCCAGAGTTGATGGATGATGGAGATGGACCATCGAATATGCATGGCAATTGGCAAACCATTAACCTACCACGTATTACAGATTTGGTCTCTCAACCGCAAGCATGTGGTCCTTCAGTACTTTCATGGACCATGGTCGATATTATGTATGGCAGACTTTAGCAAGAGTACATAATCCAAGTATCTGTTTCTATAGAACAAACAAAATCCATAATTGCTCAAATTGAATTTGCTATTTGAAATTCTAGCATGATTCTGAGGAATTGCCCGCCATATGCACAATCGAGGTGATTGTATCGTTTCTTTCAAGAAGGACCTCAGCCCTCATGATATATACCAAGGACTCAAGGAGTATTGGTTTTTGATGGAAATCAAGTATCTAAGTTACACATATTTACATGCATTGATTCGTTCTATGTAGTGGCTCGGTTCTTTTGGACTGAATTAATGAAAATTCAGTTCAGTTCAGAGAAATTCAGTTATGTTCTATATAGTTCAGGAAAATTCAGTTCAGTTCAATTACTTTCCTCACACAGTTTTAATCAAGTTCAGTTCATTCAGTTCAGTTCAGACAGATTAAGTTCAGTTCAATTTAGTTCAGACAAATTAAGTTCAGTTTAAAAAAACAGAGCCTATACCCCTAATTAGCATCATTCTAAACCAAAAGGATTATATAAAAATTAATAATAACATTTATACAGCAATATAGGATATGCTATAATAACCTGGTGCGTGCATCACATCACTATTCATTAGTAATAGCTTATAACTAATAAGGGTGTTAAGTAAACCAAGCCAACTATAGTCCCCGTACCTGCTGACTGTGGTCTCGAGTCCCACCTACCCTAGAGTATAGACAAATCACAAATGCACACAAATCACAAGTTGCATTCTATTGGGTTTATAAGAATTGAATTTCAGGAGACGGGTCAGTCTTCAGACTCATGTACATAACTATTGGGGGGCTTAACTTCAAAAGTTCATAAAGCAACGTGCAAGTTTCTTATTTCAACATTGGGCCTATAGCTTTTGATTTCTCTGAGCCGTGTCATTTTTGTCCAGTATAATGCATCAGATCCGTGATGTGTTAGATTAATGATAGATAAATTATTAAAAATTTATATGAAAAGGGAGTAATGTTTGATTTTTACCAGTGGTTTTAAGAATAATCTTAACTTTATTTTTTCTAACTCTTTTTTATAAGTGAAAAATATGCCTCTTAGAACTGTTAAGATTTAGCACACCCCAACTTTTCAAAATGGTGCTCTATGTTTCCATGCCCAATTTGTCTCATTGGTTTATTAGTTATATGTCTTTTCTTTTATTTTTTGATAAAATTCAATTTTTTTTTTTGATAAAATTCATTAGTTGTATGTTGCTATACATTTAGATTCAGAATTTTTAAAAAGTACTCCTATTAATATGACTCATTAAGCTGTGTTCTTTTGGACTTAATTTCAGTTCAGTTTAATTTAGTTCACTTTAATTCAGTCACTTAATTTTATCTCACAGTTTCAGTTCAATTCAGTTGATTTCACTTCAGTTGAGTTCAATTAAATTAAATTAGTTCAATAATTTAACTAATTTCAATCCAAAAGATGAAGACTTTATTCTCGTATTCCAGAGGTGGCGCTCAACCTCTTTTAATCAGCTGCAAGTAGGACCTCTCATCTTAGCAGGACTTGATGCATTATGCTCTCTTGTCTTGCGAAAGAATTGGAAATAAAACATCTCCAAATGCTCTATTACATGTTGGTTAAAAGTTAAAACAACTCAAGGTTACAGGCTTACAAGTTACAACATACTCCTACTCCTAAGAAGAAACTTCGCCGTTCATCTTCACCTCGCCTTCATCTTCACCAGTTTCATTGGATGCTTCGCCGTTCGACGGCCTCCGACGGGCTTCGCATTCGAAATTGAGCATGTCGAAATTGAATGGCATAATCAAAGAAAGAAAGATTAATAGAAATTGAAGATGAGGATGTCGAAATTAAGTGTTTATTTTGGTTGAAGTTGAGATTTAGGTTGAATTGTTAAGCAGTTAAGCTATTTGCTGGTTTTTATTTATCTTATTACTTTTTCAATTTATTGAAATTCAAGCTATCATTTATCATTGTTTATGAATAATGATTCGATTGTGTTATTTAGAATTTTGATTGTATATAATTAGGGATCAGATCTAATTGTAATAGGCTTTTGATTATACCATAGAGATGTTTGTACCATATCATTATTACTCAATTTTGTGTCATTATTACTCATTTTTATGTCAGCATTGAGAAAACTTGTATGACTTAAACCTATTTTTATATTATTTATTAATTTCTTGTTTCTGTGTCATTATTACTCATTTATGTGTCACTATAATTTATTTTTATGTCATTATTGAGCAAACTTGTATAATTTAAACCTATTTTGATATTATTTGTGAATTCTTTATTTATGTGTCATTATTACTCATTTTTGTGTCATTATTACTCATTTATATGTCATTATTGAGCAAACTTGTATCATTTAAACCTATTTTGATATTATTTGTCGATTTCTTATTTCAGTGTCATTATTACTCATTTATGTGTCATTATACCTCATTTCTATGTCATTATTGATCAAACTTATATTATTTAAACCTATTTTGATATTATTTGTCAATTCCTTATTTCTGTATCATTATCACTCATTTCAGTGTCATTATAACTCATTTCTATGTCATTATTGAGCAAACATATATCATTTAAACCTATTTTGATAATATTTGCTGATTCCTTATTTTTGTATCATTATAACTCATTTTTATGTACTTATAACTCATTTTTATGTCATTATTTTTGTGTCGTTTATAAAACTCTTTCATGTCCTTATAACTGACTTCTATGACATTTTTTTAGTAAACTCAGTTCTATGTCATTATTACTCAGTTCTATGTCATTATTAATCAGTTCTATGTCATTTTTCACCAAATTTGTATCATCTTATCCTATTTTATTAATATAGTAAACTTCGTAATTAATATATCATACTTAATCATTTCTGTGTTATTATTACTCATTCTCATGTCATTATTTACGTAATTCATATCATTTTGGGTTGTCTCATGTCATTTTCACTAGTGGAAAAAAACGGAAGGGTTGCGGTCAAAACAGCCCTAAGGGCTGCGTTTTTGGCCAGCAGCCCTTTCTGTAGCAACCCTTCACTAAAAGTGAAGGGCTGCGTTTTTAAACCGCTGACATAAGGGAAACTAGGTCGTTACTAGTCTCCTAAAGTCAAACAAAACCTAACTAGACCACTAAACTAAGTAAAGTGGTAAGTAAGGGTCATTCTTCCACAAGGACTAAGGAACATCAAATTATGTTAATTTAACAATAAGCTAGGCCGAAGAAATCGTCAAGTTTTGGTAAAACTAAGGGTATAAACTATTGAAATCAAATTAGGAAAAGCACTAGGAATGGGAAAACACCACAATTATAGTTCACATCCAACAACCGAGTAGAGATATGGGGGTTGACATGCATTGGGGGTATGCAAAGGGAATAAACAAACCTAAACACCTCTAAAATCGTTCTTAGGGAGTTTAGAGTCCTAATTATGGCAACAAAACCTATATTTCGAGGTGTTATTACCTAACTAGGCCAAGTTAAGAATTGAAATCAAACCCAAGTTAATACGAACCAACAAGTGATGTGTAACAACTAATAAATCAATCATGAAGGTCAACCACATAAAAGTAAACCATTAAATGGGCAACAAAGGATCAAAAGATGATGGAGCTCACATCAACTAAGTCACCAATCAACATCAAAGATTGAAATTGCACAAATCCCAAACAAAACCAACCCAATGAACTCTACTCATGAAAATAGGATGCAAACAATGATTGGGCTACTCCCAATCCTAGTTAATGAACTACTCACTACCCATTATACTACCAAACATCCTAAACATGAAAAAACTAGCAATAAATCACCAATCTAAAAATAGCAAAAACCAAAAATCAAGACTTCCAAGCAAAAACAAAACAAAATCTAGTGAATAAACAAGAAGAAACTAGGAAAAGATGAAAACTTTAATCTAGATTAACTATTAAACATGAAGATTAAACAATGAAAACAATTAAAATAAAGTAAATAAAAGAAGAGAGATAGTAAGAAATGCTCATTGATAAATTGTTGAATCTTCAAATACAAATTGTCACCGTTGAATCTCCAAATCTTCAATCTTTCTTTGAGTTTTCTCACTTTTCCCCTAAACTAAGTTATGGAGGCTAATCCTCCATAAAACCCTAAAAATATTCTAAAACTAAAAGTGATGGATAAAATAAAACTTCTCCTCCTCAAAATGGGCTAAGGGGGGTATTTATACTCCCCCTCAATTACATCGTCGTAAACAAAATGGGCCGAAGAAAAACGTGCGAATAACAGCAGTCCGGGCGGGCTCCACATGGCTCGGGCGGGCTGACCAAGGCACCCCGGGCAGTCTGGGTCAAGGCCCGGGCGGTGCAGGGTGGTCGAGCCCATGCTGATCCCCCGGGCGGGCATGCTACCCCTTCTTCGTCGAGGCAGAAGCTCGACTCTTCAGCAGTCCGGGCGGGACTGGACACTTGCTCGGGCGGGCTGAGGAGCCCGGGCGGTCTGGGCATAGCTCGGGCGGGCCAGCAGACGCGCCAGACTTCAAAGAGCCATATCTCTTTCAATTTTCATCGGAATCAGGATTGTGACCACTCGTTGGAAAGCTATCGAGCTAAGCTTTTATCTCCAACTTGAATCACTGAAAAATATTGTTTGTGGTGAAAGTTATGACCGTTATAATATGACCCTTGTGCACAAATCCTTCCAAAAGCTCTTATTTTGGCAAAATTGCTCCACTCTATGCTTGGTTTGTGGTATGGATAGGTGGGAAGTGTGGTGTAGGATAAGCTCTATACTATAGCACTAAATCAAGCCACCCCTCTAACTTTGAAACTCGAACGCGTAGCTCCAAAAAGCTTACCTACATAGAAAACCAAACACAAGGGGAGAAACTATACATATAAAATAATAAAATGAAAATAAATAAAGAAAACAATAATAACTAAAAAGGAAATAAAATTAGAAGAATAATTACGAAAATTAAACTAAAACGACTCTAATTACGCACAAATTACTACCCTATGAGTGACATAAATGTCTCTCATCAACCGCAGCCCTTCACAACGAAGGGCTGCGGTTTAGGCCCAAAAACGCAGCCCTTCCATATTGGAAGGGCTGCGGTTTTGGGCCTAAAATGCAGCCCTTCGTTGTACAAAACCGCAGCCCTTGTGACCCAAAAAAAGCAAAAAAAAAAAAAAATTTTAGCATTTTTTTACTCCTAAATATATCAATAAAATCGAGAACATCACAAATTTTATGAACGCAATTTCTTTAGCATAGCAAAAATAGTATACACAAACTTTCACAACATCCCAGTATCACACACATAAAACATAGAACATAAAAAAAAACACAGCCAGTAAATCCCAGTATCACAAACAAAAAAAACAGAGAACAATAGGTGTGTAAATTTAGTAAATAAAAATATACAATACATACATTATTTGGTTGCTAAACTGATATCAATTTATAAACCCACTGTATCAGTATGTTAGATTCGATACAAATCTATCTTCTCATGTTGAAGCATATTGCAAGGCTTAGTAAAAGCCCGAGCATTGCATTATCAATATGTTGTTGTTTTTTTGGTGCTATGCATTATCAATATCAATATGTTACCTAAACTAATTATATGGCTAACTCTACAGATCCTCTCACATATTTTCACTATTATCTCATAATAAGAGAGCGAAATCAAAAATATTGGACTTTGGACAATACAATCAATTCCATCAAAGATTTACAGAAATCGAACCAAATAAAAATTAGCGAAACGACGAGATCTGGGCAGCGACGGCGAATGCATGTCGAAGAAGATTCCGGCGACGTTGGTGCGTGCGACGAGAGCGAAACGAATCCTTCAACGTGTTGTGAGCGACGTGATGGTGCGCGACGAGGAGGAGACAGGACAGAGAAATTCGAACAAATCCTTCAAGGCGAACCAAAATTCGAACCAAAACTCGAACTCGAACCAATCCTTCAACGTAATTAGGGATATTTTGTTGAAATTTTAGGGTTTTTTAGGCATTAATCGTGAAATATAGGGTTTAGAGGAAAGAGAAAACTGGAAAGAGAAGAGGAGAGAGAGATAAAAAACTAAAATGACGTGAAACTGGAAGGAGGAGAGGATCCCCTCTTTGTACGACGGCGTAGAGAGAGACAGGTCGAGTGGGAGAGATGGAAATTTCATTCGGACGGGTTGAGTGAGAGAGCAGAGGAAAGGGAACCCTAAATCCCCTCTTAGCTTTGTGCGCGCTCCTTTTTAAATTGAAAGCCCAACCCATTAAGGGTTGCGGTTAGCCCAAAAACGCAACCGTTCGTTACACGAAGGGCTGCGTTTTTGGGCTAACCGTAGCCCTTCACTAAAAGGGCTGCGGTTTCCTTGGAAACCGCAGCCCTTCCTTTTTTTTCCCCTAGTGTTTGTATAAATTTATTTCATGTAATTTATAGAATTATTTTATGTCATTATATCTCATTTTTCACTAAACTTATGTCATTTTGGAGGTAAGGTAAGTGATTAAGTAGAAAAAGAAGAAGAGGAGGAGGAGAGAGAAAATTTCAATCAAAACTTTGAATATCACAAAAACCTGTAAAAATGGTTCCTCTAAAATCTCTCTCTCCTCAATCCATCACCGGCAACAACAACCACAAGCTCATGGCAGCTAAGCAATGGCGGATCCTCAGGATTACAACTTCAAGCTGTTTTTTGAAGGTTTCCTTACTTCCACCATTTTTCTTCGTCGGAATCTCGTCGGAGTAATATTTCCGATGAAATTCTCGGATTCCAGAGCTAGAATCCGACTTGGAAGACGAAGAGTTAAATCACCACCATTGAATTTCTTCGAAGATTACTCTTCTCATTCTTCATTCATTCTTTCTCCTCATCATCGGAGTAGATTGGAATTCGAATTCATACCAACACAACCACACTTGTGAATCTGCTTCTCTACTCTGTCGCTTGTGACCTTACTTTGAAGCACCGGATTCGAATTCGATTCAAATTCCTCGAATTCGAATTCCATAAATCGAGAAATCTTCTCTCTCTCCCGCAGCTGCTGCACCACCACTTGCGCCACCTCCTGCCGACGAACTCAAATTCCTGAAACCAATGAAAGTTATGGTGTAACAGTTACACCCAAGACTTTGTGTTTACTTTACATGTTTGGGATGAACGTTCGAGGTAATGGTTTCCATTATATTTTTTGAATATAATTACTTCCACCTTATTTTTACTGTTGTAGGCGTGTTTTATTCGCCTACGTGGGATGAGCGCATCATTGACTACCTCATTATAAAGGTTTTATTGGAAAACGTTTTTGAAATCGTCAACAAGTATTTAAATGAAGATTCATAAACCTAATTGGATATTGAAAACCATAGGGACAACTTAGGGACTGATCCAATGTAGATTTCCCCGTCATGACTCCATTAATGGTCAATGAACCATAGATTAAGTTCGGGGGTGAGGGTATGAATAAGATCGGGAATCAAATTCGCCCATTGATGGCCTCTACTTAATATTAATTCATATTCAAGTTTTATGCAAATAAATAACCACATAATATGTTAATGCAATATAATATTTAATCTATGTCGGTTCATTAAACAAACAAAAGACTAATTTTTGGTGACATGTTATTATGCAATCAAATTACCGGGATCCTAATCAAATTGTCCAATTGTTTTTTTAGGCATTAGAACAGTTCTTTAGGTCTTTGATTAGCAATAATAATCATATGAGGTGATGAAAGTATTAAATCATACAATCATGCATATGAATATAATAAATGTAATGTAAAAGAAAATATATAAAAAAAGAGATTTAGGGAATAATGTACAGTATAGCGTTCATTCCTTCAAGATCTACATTATGACATGTAAATTGTTAGTAAAAAAAGGAATTGAATTAGAATTGACCATGAGGAATTATACCTTCATCGCCTAGGTCTTATGCAACGATTTTCAGGATGAACAATCTTGAAGCTTGAAATAGGAAATTCGAAGGTATGAATGTGTTTGAGTGTGAGTTTGAGTGTTTAAATATGAGTTTGAGTGTGAGTTGTTAAGGATGTTGAGGTCTTAAAGCGTAGGAAAGCATTGTGAAAAGTCGTTCGAAGAAACGAGGTATTTATAGGCAATGGAAGCCGAAAAGGGAGCGAAAAGATAAAATAATATTGTGCGTCTGGCGCATAACTTTGCGTTTGACGCACAGGCAGTGCGCCAGACGCACAGCCTGCGTGCCGGACGCACAGCTTTCACGCACAAGCTTTGCGTCAGGCGCACAACATGTGCGTCACGCGCACTTACTTTCGCGCCGGTTTTGGATTGTTTTAAGATTATTTTTTATCCTTTGATAAAATCTATCACTTGAAATCCGAAGAATAAAAATCTGATTTTCGAAATATCCTTTAAAAATTAATTATCAAGGATAATTAATATTAAAATATTAAAAATACAATTAATTATCAGGATTAATTAATTTGGCTTTAAAATTGGGATTGGATTGTTTTAAACCAATAAATAGACTTTATATTTTCGATATGCTTTTGGGCTTAGCTTGTTCAATTGCTCTTCCTTTGGACCGGACCAATTAGGATGACGGTATGTTTCATCATTGGGTAATCAATGGGGAGACACGATTTTGTGTCTACAACTGTCATCAACTAAGATTTTATAGCAACACATTGCGTTACTTTCCTGAACCTCGTACATGTAAATAATAATTAATATAGTGGAACGAAAAGTCTAATCAAAACAACAATTATTGTAACTATATGTCTACTCCTTGATACTCCCTCCGTTCAATATTAATCGATATTTTTCTTCTGCCCCACATTAAGTGATACACGTTTTAAGACTCCCTTCGTTCAATATTAATTGATACATTTTTTCTTCTGTTCCACGTTAAGTGATACATTTTCAAAAATGATATGGTCTCACCAATTTAATATAGTTTAATTTCTTTTTTTTCATCCGGAACCCAACAATAATGAAGAACGTCACCCTTACACTTACTTTAAAAATTTGAGGCCTCAAAAGCCACCAACTAAAAAAAATCCCAATACTAACAATAATATCGTGAAGTCAAATAAAACTCCTAAGAACTCTGTGCTAGTCAAACTATATCAAGTAATACGGGTCAAAGAGAATACTTGTATATACTTTCAATTATTTTCATTTTACTTCGACCCTCTTCTTTTGAGCCTTATTTTAGTTCAGTTCAACTTTGCTCACTTCAGTTCAGTTAAGTTTAGCTCATTTCATTTCAGTTCAGGTCAGCTAACTTGGGTTCAGTTCAGCTCACTTTAGCCTAAAAGAACAAGCCTTCATGTGTTCTAGTTTACTTACAACACTATGAACAAGACAAAACATGCACTAACTACAAGTACTAATTTCGTTTCTTTTTAATTTACACACTTTCTTTTTTGGTCCTTTTCTTTTTAATCTACACATTGTTGCTTACTCTATTTTTGGTAACATGTCCATCTATTTTCTCATCTTTTTCTAATCATGTGGTCCACTTTTTGATATAATAATCCACCTTAAAATTTCTTTCACCACTTTTTTAGTGGTTGTTTAGTATATATGGGAATTTAATTCCCATGGGAAATTCCATTTCCTAGGAAGTTATTTTCCTTTTGTAATTCCTAGTAAATTGACAAATGTGTTTGGTTGACATCAAGGAATTTGTAATTCCAATGAATTGATGTGGGAATTTTGAATGACCAAGGGGGGGCTAGGTGAATAAATTCCCACGTTTTGTTGGAATTCCAATTTCCCAGGAATTTTCATTGCCCCCATTTTCCCACTTCCTGTCAACCAAACAACTACCCAATTTAAAAAATCATGGGAATTTCTATTGCCTACATAATTTACTGTATACCAAACAACCACTTAGTTTATCTCTCCCCCTTTTTAGTTTCTCTCTAATACTTTTGGACCTCCTCCTTCGTTCTTCCCCACAAAATATCTTTCTCCGCCTTTCCTTAGTATTTCCTCCGCTCCAAAATTAATGCAACACTTGCCTTTTTAATAGTTCTTTAATTAATGCAACATTTCTATACATGGAAAAAAATATACATATACATTGGACCACTTACACTAAAACAACTCTTTTCTCTCCTTATCTTAACATAAATATTAACACAATACCCCACAACCATTGTCCTCCTAAATCTTCATGCCATATGCAAGTGTCGCATCCTTTGTGCAGCGAAATCGCGGAGGTAGGGGAAAAACTTTGTCTACCCACTGAGTAATTTACCCACTAGAGATAGACATTAATAAATAATGAAGTCCAACTCAGCAAAATTAATTATTTTTTAATTGTCTATTTCTAATGGGTAGTCTATCCAGTGGGTAGATGTAGCAATCTCCCGGATGTAGTATTGTACATTAGGCAAACAAGTTTAGATTTTCGAGGCCTCATAGCATATGTGACAGGATTATAGGCTTAGGAGTAAAGCGCTAAACTGTGAATTAAACAATGACCAAGAAAAGTAAAAAAATCGATTGATATGACAAGGTAATCTTATAAGTTATAGCTAAAAAAGGATATATACAAGCAATGGCGGGTAAAGGCAATGGTAACAGAGGTGAAGAACAAGAGCCATAAATTGGTGCAGTAAATACACCTAGCTCAAGTCACTTCCTGCGCCATTGCAGACTTGCACTTATACAGATTACAGAAACAGATCTCTCTCTCCTTGGACTCCGACGTGTAGACTTTTCCAAATGTTTTTTGCTATTAAAATACTCTCTCTGCTTTTTTTATTTGTTAGTACATTGTTGTTGCGCGGTTTTCAAGATGTTATTAATATCTCTTATTTTATTTAAGTAAAAATTATAAAAATCTCTATTATATTAGCCAAGGAGAGCTATGGAGTCCCTCTATAAAAAGACTTTTTAACCCTTAATTCAACAAAAAATATTACTCCCTCCGTTTCTTTTTGTTCTTCCTGTTTAGAATCTTGACACTATTCACAATTGGCGAGAATCTTCTAAATTATTTTCAACATATGATAAAAAATATAGTCATTTGGGGTCTTATTTTTTTTTTTTTTTTTTGATAAGGAGATCAGAAAACTAGGAGGTGTCTACACAAGAGACACCTCCTAAAGCACCCCTAAGGGTGGTTACAATAAGTTTCAAGTACAGAAATAACGAAGAAAAAAGGAGCACTAAGGAACTCGAATAAATGCTCCGCCGCGGCATCACGCCATCTCCCCAGGCTCAAATCGACGTTGAACCCTTCACGGGGGGGCAAGACAAACATCACCGAAAATGAATAAGCTCCCCAATCTTCACAAGAGGAGCACAATTACTTGAGGCCACAAGATCAGTCACAAATCTAACCAACTAAAAAACAAAAACTAAATAAAACAGAAAAATACATAAAAACAAGAAAAAGAAATAAAACCCAGAAACCAACTAAAACGCGATCACGATCACCGCCAACGAGACACCGGCGACCACGAACCACCGCGAGAACAAACTGAACTCGAGCAATGAACCACCGCGAAATCGCCACCGCGATAAACACCAGCAGAGCGAACAACCATCGCTACTAACAAACATCGCAAAAGCTAGACAAGGGCTAAAGAGACAAGGTCCGACTGAGGACAAGAGAAATTTGACTAAAATGAAAAGAACTAGGTCATAGCAATGGCTAGATCTAGGAAGAGATGAAGAAAGAGGAGGCTAGGTTTTCAATTTCTAAAGGAATTGATTTGGGGGAATTTTTAGGGTATACTTTTAAGAGGAATTTCTAGAGAGAAGGCAGAGCCTCTCTCTCTAGAAATCCCCTTGCAGACTTATGCTTGCTATCATATTATTTTTCATGAGGGGTCTTGTTTGATTCGTCTCAATGAGTACTTTATTAATATTTAATCATTATAATTTTTACTAATACACAATGAAAGATATTTAAGGTCAAAGACGTGTATTGGCAAACATAAAAGTCAAAATAGGAAGAACAAAAAGAAACAGAGGGAGTACCTATTAACATTTTCCTCAATCATAACCTTCCTAATTTAAAATATGCATATCAAAGGAAGTTCAAAGTTGCTAAAATAAATTGTAATAAAGATATGTGTAATGAAAGGAAAAGTTTATGATTGAAGAATAAATTAACATAACTAAAGCAATTTTCAAATCAATTACAAAATCAAAGACATAAATTTTTAATCCTACCTAAACTTTTAAATGCAATAACAATACCAACATCTATTAACAAGTTATAAAAATACCGAGAAAACAAATAGGATAATCTTATCTTTTAAATTTTCGGGTCAATAATTGTCGTATGTACCAGTTAGCGTAATTTGTCCTTTTATTCAGTTGAAAAGAGAAAGATAACTTTGTCTTTTGCAAATCACATAAGTGACCAATGAACCTTACTGATGCAAGACTCCCTGGCTAAGGATCTTTTTTTTGGAAATCGTAGTTCCCGTTTGTGTCCGTTAAGATTATCTTATCATTAGACTTTTTAGGACAAATATGTAATGATTATTAAAAAAAAGCTCATTTCTATTATATAAGCAAAAATATGTATATGTGGTGTTTACTTAAACTTACAGTAATATAACCTCTCTGTATATTCATTAGTAATAAATGACAAGGTCAATTATGTCAATTCAATGATATTGCATCCTATCATGTGTGGTTTTTTAATCCATCGCATAGTAATATGCAATCAAAATAAAAGTTACGGAAAATTTCTCACAAATTAAGCAATGACAAAACAACTTGACATAAAAATCTTTCAAAGAAATTTTGACATAAAGAACAAAATAATCAATCAAACAAAAGAAAAATCTTTCAAGAATTTGATTTGACAATAGAACTTTACATCTAAATGCGCATCACAATTTTTTGAACACTAATTTGCTTTCCTGTTGAAACAACTTCTTCATCAAGTGATTTATATATTTTTGTATTTATACAACATCATAATTTACTAATTAGTACTAATGATGATTATAAATTACATTTAGATGAAATTTAGAATAATTGCCAAAGTAATCCACGCACGGAACGCGTGCATAGAAGGCTAGTTTGATAATATGCCGAGACGAATCTAACAAGACCACACATAACTATATTTTTATTTATATAAAAATTAAAATAATTGGTCAAAGTTAGTGGCTTCATTCCCAAAGCAACAATGTAGCAAATAAAAATAAGCAGAGGGAGTAAGGTTTAATTACTTTTACAGCTACCAAAGTTAAATTCTATAAAATTATTGTGATTTATAAAAAAGGTACAAAAATACAACCACAAAAATTTAAGGTGATTAATGATCATTAACTTATACTAATTAAATATGACAAAAAAATCTAATGATGTACTCCCTCCGGTTCCTAAAGATCTTCCCTCTTTTACTTTTCACGCATGCCAATGCAAAACTTTAGACACTAATATCTTTAATTGTGTATTTGAAAAAATTATAAAAAGTGGATATTAATAATATACATATTGAGATGAATCTAACAAGATCCCACATGGCTATATTTTTTCTTACGTATAAGTCATATTCCCTCCGGTTCATAAAGATCTTCCCTCTTTTACTTTTCACGCATGCCAATGGAAAACTTTAGACACTAATATCTTTAGGGTGTGCTAAATACAACACAAAAAAGGCTAAATACAACATCTAATACTTTATAGAATTTAACCATAGTTAATTTTACCTTTTTTATAGTTAAAAAAACATGAGATGCTTTTATAACTTCTTATTTATTTGTTGTACCTAACTACCCATTATAGTATAACTACTTAAGATCACCAACAGATCATAGCGTATCACAATATTAGGTGGTCATCATTTTTTCTTTTTCGAATTACAACAAAAATAATAACAACAGTTCAATGAGTACTCAATTGTGTAATTTCAAATTTATTGTCAGACTATTCAAAATATAGTAGGAGGTCATTTTTTTTCTTTTCCAAATTAGGGGGTCATTTGTCCTACATGATTCCCCTACAAGGGGGTCATTTATCATAGATGACCCCCCTACAGAGGGGTCATTTATCATAGATGACCCCTCTGCAGTGCGGTCATTTGTCATGGATGACCCCCTGTCATGTTTAGTATAATCATCACCCTCTCATGAGGGGTAGGTTAGTCTTTTACTCTTTTTTACTGTATTTAGCCTTTTTTTTGCTGTATATAACACTTATGTATCTTTAATTGTGTATTTGAAAAAATTATAAAAAGTGGATATTAATAAAATACATATTGAGATGAATCTAACAAGATCCCATATGACTATATTTTTTCTTACGTATAAGTCATAAACAACAGTCAAAGTGAAACTTGTGAATAGTGAAAAATGTCAAATAGGGAAGATCTTTCGGAACCGGAGGTAGTAAACAACAGTCAAAGTGAAACTTGTGAATAGTAAAAAATATCAAATAGGGAAGATCTTTCGGAACCGAAGGGAGTAGAATAATCTCAATTTTATATTTCTAATTATAAAACAAATTTAGATCATTAGATTTTTATGATCATAATTATGGTGACCATCTTATAATTTTCTTCATAAGAATGCAATGAAAGGCACAAAAAATTTAGTATACGAAGGTTAAGAACTAGTAAAAGTCTGGCTGGAAAAAAAGTGTGAAAAAGGCTAGTTTGATAATATGTCGAGACGAATCTAACAAGACCACCGAATGACTATATTTTTATTTATATAAAAATCAAAATAATCGGTCAAAATTAGTGGCTTCATTCCCAAAGCAACAATGTAGCAAAAAAAAATAAGCAGAGGGAGTAAGGTTTAATTACTTTTACAGCTACCAAAGTTAAATTCTATATAATTGTGTATTTGAAAAAATTATAAAAAGTGGATATTAATAAAATACATATTGAGATGAATCTAACAAGATCCCACATGACTATATTTTTTCTTACGTATAAGGCTATGTTCAGTTCACCTTATTTTTGCTTATTTCAGATCAGATCAGATAAGATCAGATCAGATCAGATCAGATTAGAAAAAATAAGTTCAGATCAGATTAGAAAAAATAAGTTCAGATCAGATCAGATCAGATAAGTTCATATCAGATCAGATAAGTTCAGATCAGATCAGATAAGTTCAAATTATGCTTATATTTAAAAACTTATTATTATTATTATTATTATTATCATCATGATTATTATGATTATTAGTATTACTAATGCTATTATTGTTATTGTAATAATTATTGTTGTTGTTGTTATTATTATTATTATTATTATTATTATTATTAATATTACTTTATACAATTACTATTACTATTAATATTACTATTTACTAATACATTTGTTCAAAAAATTATTATTATTGTCGTTGTTGTACTTATTAATTATTAATATTGGTAATTATTATTAATGTCATTGCTATTATTATAAATGTCATTGATATCACTATTTAAAGCTATTTGTGTTCAAGAAGAAGAATGTTCTTTTGGCATTTGTAAGTGTTCTTTTTTATATTTATTCTAATTAATAATTTTGATAAGTGATGTTCTTTTTTATGTTGTACATGTAACGAACATGACAATAGTATATGATGTTTATTTTTTAAAACAATTTTGGTAGAATAATATAAATTATATATTACTAGTTTATATAAAACATGAGTAGTATGGGATAACCTAATGGTATTGTCATCACGTTCAAAATTTTCCCTACAAAGGATTTCAACTTATCTTTAAAAACAAAGTTTATATAGAATAAGACAACGATATAAGAAGAATATTTAACCATTTTGTTCAAGATTATATGATTATATATATTTATAGGTTTATTTATAATAAAAAAGAACAATTTATTGATATATATAACAAAGAACATGTTGTTAGTTAAATCCAAACATGTCATCAATATAAAAATAACATCTATCTTTTATTTTTAAAATGTGTTCTTTAAATAGATCTCGTATGCTCTTTCAGTATATGTTCTTTTTTTAATATCATTATATGTTCTTTTCATTACTACCTAAATTCTTATTATTAACGGACCTTGAACATGAGTGTTCTTTTATTTTTAATTTTTTTGGGCCCCTTTCGGGAATTCCGTGGTAAGATGAATTTTCTCTAGGCTGCCCTCGCACAGGGTCACTCACCTAAAGACCCAACAAGCCCCCACCCCCCTCCCCCACCCACATCAATATTGAAATATATGCTTCCACCAAGATTTGATCCTTGGTCTCCCATGTGGGAGGTAAGAAGCCATACTATTGGACACAAGAGTCCTTAGTCTTTTATTTTTAATTGTATGTTCATATACTAATGTGCTATTTTTTTTACAAAAAAAAACTAATTATGCTATAATTATTATTATTATTATTATTGTTGTTGTTATTATTGTTATTATTATTATAATATTATTTATATTATTATTATTATTATTATTATTATTATTATTATTATTATTGAAAGTTGTGCATAGTAATAAAATGATAGTAATAGTAATACTAGTAATGAAATACAAAGTAATAATATGTTTTTTAAAAGATAAGTTCAGATCATATCAGATCAGTTCAGATCAGATCAGATCAGATAAGTTCAGATCAGAAAATTTCAGGTGAACTAAACATAGCCTAAGTCATAAACAACAGTCAAAGTGAAACTTGTGAATAGTGAAAAATGTCAAATAGGAAAGATCTTTCGGAACCGGAGGTAGTAAACAACAGTCAAAGTGAAACTTGTGAATAGTGAAAAATATCAAATAGGGAAGATTTTTCGGAACCGGAGGGAGTAGAATAATCTCAATTTTATATTTCTAATTATAAAACTAATTTAGATCATTAGATTTTTATGATCATAATTATGGTGACCATCTTATAATTTTCTTCATAAGAATGCAATGAAAGGCACAAAAAATTTAGTATACGAAGGTTAAGAACTAGTAAAAGTCAGGCTGGAAAAAAAGTGTGAAAAAGGCTAGTTTGATAATATGCCGAGACGAATCTAACAAGATCACAGATGACTATATTTTTATTTATAAAAAAATCAAAATAATCGGTCAAAATTAGTGGCTTCATTCCCAAAGCAACAATGTAGCAAAAAAAATAAGCAGAGGGAGTAAGGTTTAATTACTTTTACAGCTACCAAAGTTAAATTCTATATAATTGTGATTTATAAAAAAGGTACAAAAATTTAAGGTGATTAATGGTCATTAACTTATAATAATTAAATATAACAAAAAAAATCTAATGACGTAGAATAATCTTAAATTTATATTTCTAATTATAAAACTAATTTAGATCATTAGATTTTTATGATCATAATTATGGTGACCATCTTATAATTTTCTTTATAAGAATGCAATGAAAGGCACAAAATATTTAGTATACGAAGGTTAAGAACTACTCCTAGTAAAAGTCTGGCTGGAAAAAAAAAGTGTGAAAAAGGTCCTACCGGGAGTCGAACCCAGGTCGCTGGATTCAAAGTCCAGAGTGCTAACCACTACACCATAGAACCTTTGATGATTACCATTTCCCGCTATATGCTTGTAATCAGTTTCAGATAGAGAAGGAATGCCACGGAGATACTTGACTTCACATAATTATAATCAAAATTAAAAAAAGGGAATATTTGTCCCTAATATTATGTTTATCTTTTATTGTTGAATCTATTTGATTTTTCAACGCATTTATTTAAGCAATAATATTATTGAGATACTACCTCATAAAAATTTAATATTTTGATTATACATTGAAACGAATTTAATATTTTTGGAAGCAATTTAACTTGCGTGGACCCGGTTCACGTTTACATTAGTGTGCACCAGGCCAAAAGCACGTATCATTTATGAACAATTCACTATATCATTCAGTAACCCACTGTATCATGCAAAAACTCACTATATCATGCACAAACTCACTATATCATGCAGATGCTACATCTTTCTATATTTTAAAGCACGTGTCACGATATACTACACAACCTATATCTTCCTGCATGTTAAAACATTAAAATTAAATCCTCCAGTATATTGTATATAATTTTACTATATGTTTTCCGTTAATAAAATCCACTATATTGTATATAAGTTCGCTATATTGTATATAATTTCACTATATGTTTTCCGTTAATAAAATCCACTATATTGTATATAAGTTCACTATATCTCTATGAAACTCACTATATGAAGTTAATATCAATTATCAACCCGGTGCACACTAATTTAGTGTGCACCAGGTCCATTTAAGAATTTTTATTTCGGAAGTGGGGGGGAGAGTAAGAGAATTCCCTCTCTCAAAGTGTTCAATGGAGATTGAACCTCCAACTTTGAGGCTGGAACTTGGAAGGCATTGGATGTGTATCCCACATTGAAGAAATATATGAGTTGTTTCCACTTTATAAGGTAAAGGGGTACTCCCCTTATGTCATATGGTTTTAAAGTGAAACATCCTTATTCTTGTAAAGTGGATTTACACTTCTCTATCACGAGTGCGGCCTAGATCCGTTTAACAGAGGGGTACTTCCTTTATATTAGAAGTAGTAAAGAAAAAGCTCCAAAGAGGAGCTTTTTCATTTTGAGAGTTTTCACCCTAAAACTCTCTCTTGAAACTCTCTTTACCAAACACCCCATAGAGTTTTTGACTAATTAAAAAACTCTAAAAGTGGTCCAAAACTCTCTTTTTACCCCAAAACTCTAATTGCCAAACACCCTTGTATATTGCTCTCAATACGTTGACATTCTCCATAACATGTCGTTATCAATTTACTGCAGCAATGTGCTCTACTTCTTTGCTGGAATTAACTCTGCGGATAAAATAATGAATAAGCAGTGTTTGTTCTGCCACAAAGTGAAAAGCAACAAATAAAAGGCTTATAAACAAAATAATATCTAGTATTTATTTAGGGCAATCAGTCATGGCCTTAGCTTTTATTACTTCAGAGTTCAGATAAATAGAAATTAGAAGCAATTCCATCCTTCACCATACTTGGACAACCACCCAACTTGTGTAGAGAGCTCGAGCTAAGGTGAGTAATAGTATGTGTTGTTAAATGAGCCTCTTTTTACTTATATACTTCCTCCGATTCTTTTTACTTGCAACAATTCGAATTTTTGCACTATTCACAAACTCTACTTACTTTATCTTTGGTGATTTATTATTAAGGAAAAATATATTAGTGTTGGATCTTGTTAGATTCGTCTCGATGTATATTTTTCGAAAAACTAATTTTTATAATTTTTAATTATCGGTACTTAAAGATATTGATGGTTGAAGTTATACATTAGCAAGTGTGAAGATAAACCGTTGCAAGTAAAAAGAAACAAGGGAAGTATCAACTAGACTACTTGAAGGCAATCGCATTCCACCACGATAAAAGAATACTAAATGTAAAGCCCTAAATTCTTCATCCAACAAATAATAGTGATAGTATTTGGAAAATGTTGTCATAATTGTTCAAAATCATGATGTATGATTAATTTCCCAGAACTAACTTTATTAAAATTAACGAGCAATGATGACAATGTAAGAATATGTAAAAAATTATGTTGTAAATATGTATAAATTTTTTTATTATGAAAAATTTAACAATATGACAGAAATTCCGACAGGTAAACTTGTGAAGAAAATTTTAATTTTTTTAAGGGGATGAAAATATAGAAATTTGTAATTGAAGATGTGTCTAATTATGCCCTTTAAAAAAATTAAAATCAAAGAGTAGGGATCCAAAATCTTCACCTGCATCCAAAATCAACGAGTTAATAGTCCAGGGAATTTTCCAAATATGTTTAATAGCCTGGATAACTGCTAAGTTATCACCTTCAATAATAACATTTCTTAAACCCAAGTAATGAGCCTCTCGAATACCCTTCAATAATAACATTTCTTAAACCCAAGTAATGAGCCTCTCGAACAAACCTCTAGCTTCAGCAACAAGAATAGAGTCAGAGTTTTCCAAGGCCCCAGCCCCACAAAGCAGCACTTTTCCTTGAGTATTCTGAATAAGGAAACCAAAAGAAGCTTGACCATTAACAAGCTTAGAACCATCAAAATTAATTTTACACCAGTCATTCTGCGGGGGAGACCAAGCAATGTCAACCCTAGGCTCTTTAAAATTAGAAATGTCAACACGATTATGAGGCTGACTAATAGTCAAAAGTTTATCAGACTCATCAGTTGACTCCCTCATATTTCTAATGTTGACAACATAAGCCCTAATCATGCAACTAACTTTAACTGGAGAACAGGAATCTTGACGAAAAATAATCCCATTTCTATTATACCAAACAAACCACCAAGTAATAACAAAAACCTCCATTTGAGGCCAAGAAAAACACGACTTAAGAGAATTTAAATACTCCACAAATATCATATCACTTCCTATTTGGGTTGGAATAGGCCAACCCATTTTATCATCAAGGTCCTTAAAAACATCTATAACAAATTAAAAGGGCAAGAAGAGAACAGATGGGCGACATCTTCTGTATGGTGATTGTAGAAAACACATTCCAAAGGTAAAAAGATATGACTAAGTTCCAAAATCTTTTTTGTAGGAATACCATTTAGACACAGTTTCCAGAGAAAAAATTTATTTTAGGAGGAACTTTCAGCTTCCAAATCCACTGAAACGCAGATGAGGTAGCCCCCTGAGATTCCAGTCCTTGAAGAAGCTCCACCCCAGATTTGACTGAATAAATCCCATCTGGAGACAGACCCTAATAGATTGTATCTTTTAATTGGTTGCTAGGAATAATTTTTTTTACTAATAACCTTCACAATTTCTAAGGGAACAAATTGACTAAGCAGAGGTTTATTCCACTGGCGATCTTGATAAATGAAATAGCTAACCTGATAGTCTTCCGAGCCTTGAGGGGCATAGCAAACATACACTATGGGGAATTTGAAAACCCAATTATCATTCCAGAAAGAAATATCATTCCCACTACCTACAATCCATCTTAGACCTTTTTTAAAAGAGTTCCTCAAATTCATAAGCTTCCTCCACTGCCAAGACACATTAGCTTTGACTTTATAGCTAAATAAATTGTCTTCCTTTATATATTTTCTCTTTACTAGTATGACCCAGAAATTATCTAGGGAAACTAAAATCTTCCAAAGAAGATTGAACTGAAGAGCTATGTTGTTTATCTTTGCTTTCCTGAGACCCACCTCACCAATTTTCTTAGGTCTACAAACTTTATCCCAGCCTATCAGATTCGGAGATTTCGAATCTCCCGATTTATTCCAAAAGAAATTTCTATAAGTTTTATCTAACGAAGAGATCGCTGAGGGGGGAAGAGAAAAACTTTGCATCTGAAAATTAGCTTTTGTTGCTAAATTGGATTGGATAAGACCAGTTCGCCCTGCCTGTGATAAAGAGTTAGCTTTCCATTTTGTCAATTGAGACGTTACTTTTTCCGGTATTTCTACAAAAGTATCATTAGTAACTTTTGTACTAATAATAGGGCAACCAATATACTTTCCAAGAGAGAAAGTCTCCTCCATTTGTAGAATACTAGCAAAGTTACTCGAGGTAAGGGAAGGGACATTCATAGTACATTGGAAAGCAGATTTATGAAAGTTTACTAATTGACCTGATATGGAACAATACTTATCTAAAATTTCTTTAATAATATAACAACTTTCCTCCGACGCTTTGGCAAAAATCATTGTATCATCTGCAAATGTTAGAAAAAGAATTTTAATTGGGCATTACTATTTACCGCCCATATTTACTAAAAATCGCCCGTATTTTTTTCAAGATTTTCCAAAACTACCCCTCCCATTTCACCCACTCTTATCTCTCTCACCTCTCATCCAACTTCACCTCACATCACCACCACGGCGGACCACCACCACCACCACCAGACAGGACCACCACCACCACCACCACGGACCACCACCACCACCACCACCGGCAAGCCAGCACCACCACCACCACCGGTAGACCACTACCACCGGCCACCCCACCGACAGACCACCCCACTGGCAGACCACCACCGAGGAAACGAAAAAAATTTCGTTCCCTCCATAGAGGAAACGAAGATCTATTTCGTTTCCTCCGTGGAGGAACCAAAATTTTGTTTCGTTTCCTCCATGGAGGAAACCAAAATTCATTTCGTTTCCTCCATGGAGGGATCCAAAAAACACTTTGGTTCCATGAATTTTTTTTTTTTTGAATTTCCGAGTGTTTTGAAAAAACAATGGAACCAAAGTGTTTTGGTTCCCTCCATGGAGGAAACGAAATGAATTTTGGTTTCCTCCATGGAGGGAACGAAACAAAATTTCGTTCCCTCCATGGAGGAAACGAAATAGATCTTCGTTTCCTCCATAGAGGGAACGTAATTTTTTTTCGTTTCCTCGGTGGAAACGAAAAAACACTGGTACTGGTGGTGGTGGTGGTGGGCGTGAGTGTGGCTCCGGTGGTGGTTTTCCGCCGGTGGTGGTGGTCTGTCGGTGGTGGTGGTGGTGATGCGCGAGTGTGGCTCCGGTGGTGGTTGTCCGTCGGTGGTGGTGGTTTGCCGGTGGTGGTGGTCTGCCGGTGGTGCGCGAGTGTGGCTCCGGTGGTGGTTGTCCGCCGGTGGTGGTGGTATGTCGGTGGTGGTGGTGGTCCAGTGGTGGTGGTGGTGGTGGTCCCGTGGTGGTGGAGGTCCGAGAGGTGGAGTGAGGTGAAGTTGGATGAGAGGTGAGAGAGTAAGAGTGGGGTGAAAGGAGAGGGGTAGTTTAGGAAAATCTTGAAAAAAATACGGGCGATTTTTAGTAAATACCGGCGGTAAATAGCGAAAGGGTTTTAATTCTAGAATGACCCAATTTAACACCTATTGACTTTGTGCCATTAGGACTTGCTTGGTGGAACCTGCGTGCCATGATTTCAGCACACAAAATGAAAATATAAGGAGATAAAGGATCACCTTAACGAATACCTCTGGATGGAAAAAAAAATCTCTCGAGGTTACCATTGACTAAAACTGAAAAAGAGACAGTAGTAATACATTGCCTTAACCACGCTAACCATTTGGAACAAAATCCCAATTTTTCAAAAACAACAAATATTAAATCCCATTCTAACCTATCATAAGCTTTTTCCATGTCTAATTTGATAGCTATCCATCCTTCCAATCCTTTTTTATTTTTAAAAGAGTGAAACACCTCATGTGCTAGCAGGATAATGTTGTCTTGAATTAGCCGTTACGGGACAAAAGCACCTTGCAAAGGGTGAATAATTTTACCCAAAACATTTTTAAGCCTATTAGCCATAATTTTTGAAATAATCTTATAGATAGTAGAGCAAAGACTAATTGGTCTAAAGTGATTAGGATTTGAGGGGTTATCAATTTTGGAATTAAAGTAATGAAAGTATGATTAATTTCTTTTAAAAGTTTTCCTGAGTGAAAAAAGTTGTAATGGCTCTAAAAACCGATATTCCAACCAAAGTCCAATATTTTTGGAAAAAGAAAGGCGGATAACCATCTGGCCCAGGAGCTTTGTCTGGTGCTAGGTCAAATGTTGCTATCTTAACTTCATCATACGTCACCTCACTACAGAGACTGTTATTATCATCTTCAGAAATTATTTTTACCAAAAGCCCAAAATCTTCATCACTATCAAAAGAACACAAGGGGTTGCTACAAAATCTCTGTTTGAAAGCATTTGTTATACATTCCTCGATCCTACTTGGGTGAGTGATCTCATTATTTTGAGCATCCTGAATTGAATTTATTAAATTACGGTTTCGTCTTATAGACGCACACGCATGATAATATTTAGTATTTGTGTCACTTAATTTTATATGATTAGATTTTGCTTTAACTTTCCAATGTAAATCTTGGAAATGCAACAACTTATTTTGCTTTGCCAGAAATTTCCCCTGTTGGGCTATCAATATTGCCGAGTTATTGTCATGGAGAAGTTGTTCTTGAATAACCTTTAGTTTAGTCTCTACAAGCCTTAATTGGCGAAAAATATTACCAAACCGGGTAGTAGACCATATCTTAGCCTTTTCTTTTAGGAGTTTACACTTTCGAGTTAGACAAAACATATGAGAACCTTGAAATCTAGTCCCCCAAGTTTTTTTAATTAAACAATCAAAATCCTTACGAGTTGTCCATAATTTATTAAAACGGAAAGGAGAAGCTTTTCTACTCTTACTAATACTAAGTGATACCGAAATTTGACAATGATCCGAGGAAGTAAAGTTATGATGTTTAACTTTGGATTTGGGGAATATATTAAGCCAATCCAAACTAACTACCCCTCTATCTAATCTTTCTAAAATGTTATTTTGGCCATGAGGTTTTTTCCTCCAAGTATAAATATTACCTTCTAATGGAAGTTCAATGCATTCAATAGACTCAAATAGTTGATTCATATAATTTAGACGAGAAAATCTAAATTTAGCCCCACCCACTTTATCATTACTAGAACTTAATTCATTAAAATCTCCTAAGATCATAAACGGAGAATTCAATGATCTTAAATATAACATTAATTCTTCCCAAAATTCTTGTTTTAAAGCATGGTTGGGAGGAGCATAAATAAAAATAGTAACAAAAGACATATTCGTTGCTAAAATAGATATATTACGTACAAGTCATAAACCTTTCCGATTTATGTATAATAGACAAAATAAAAGGATTTGAAGCATTATCCTTCCACATACGCCATAAACCACCTGCCAAACCAAAAGTAGGGAGGAAATCACAATGAGCAAAACCACAATGCCTTACACTCCCATCAAAGGGAGGGGATTGCACTTTGGTTTCGCATAAAACCATAATATGAACATTATTAAAATTACAAAAATTCTTGACTTCCTCCATGGCAAGATGCCTCTTGCATCCTCGAATGTTCCAAAAACCTATATTCATAAATTTGGCAGGTGGTAGACAGAACCAGACTAGGTCCTGCCCCTCTTCAGGCCTGAGGAGACTGCATCATCCTCCCCATTCTCCTTCATTCTCTTAGCTGAACTAGAAGAGGATCCAGGATCCATTGGGCTAGCCTCTTCAACCTCGATCCCCTCAATATGCTTAACCATTGAGGCCTCAGAATCAATTGAGTGGAGTGAGTTTTCTGGTTGAGATAGATAGCCATCAAGCATATCATCATCATCATCTTAATGCTCACCAATTATAAGAGTGCCATCATCAACACCGGAATACTCATCACTAAGATCAAATAAGTGATCCTCTTCTGGCAGCATTACACCAGCATCAAGCATATAATTCTCAACAGGCACATCACCAGGATAAATAACTCTAAGAGGCACAGGAGCTAGCATATCATCATGGGCAATGGGAGGAGGGAGAGGCAATAGCCCTGGGTCAACAAAGCAGGCACATCGAGTGCACATCGGCAGGAAGCGGCTCTTGAAGAGCTAGAGATGGATCGGGAGGGGGGAGTAACGGGACTCAAACTCAATTTCATCATCAGAGGATTCCACATTTTCAATAGCATTGTAAATCATTAAACCTTTACCTTTCACATTGGAATTGGGGAGACCAGAGAAGCTTGATGCATATGACCAGCAATCATAGCATTTTTTAACACAACACCCTTCTGAGAAGAAGGAATCTTTGAACCAGATAATACTTTTGTAGGGAAATTCTTCTTAGCAACATTATGAGAGGCACCAGAGGACACAAAATCAACCTTCCTTGAGACATGCCTAGGCCTAGCCTCCACTACATTTGCCTGCTCAGCTGTAGTGAGAGGCTTGACTTGCCTATTAGCAGCCTCAAGAAACTCAGCCAACCATTTCTTCTTAGGGTTTTTAAGCAATCTCACAGTTACATCCTTCTTTGGAGGATAAAGCAACACACATTTCTCAATAACATGATCATCACACCCACAAAAAGAACAACCAGATGAAAAATCTTCATACCGCAGCACATAACCACAAGTCACACCACCAGCACGGGTAATTTCAGCATAATCTAACAGAGGCTCTGTAATATCAACTCTAATACACACTCTAGCAAATCTTATTTTATGCCTCAAAAGAGATCTAGCATCAAGTTTAACAAGAGTGCCAACATTGTTAGAAGCCAACATGTTAGCCACAGATTCCTCATTCAATAACTCAGTAGGAAACCTAGGGAATCTTACCCATAGATCAACCCACTTTATCTCCTCAATTTATGGATCAAAATGGGCACGCCATGGGTGAAGAGCAAACAACTCTCCCTGAACATGCTAGGGTCTTTCAGACCAAACCAAAAACAGGTCACCAGGATTGGCAAATCTAATCATAACCCAATTATTTCCCATTTCCATGAAATCAACATCACCTTTGCAAAATTTCCAATCCACTTAGTTCTAGAAATAATTGTACGAAAATCAATTGGTTCCCCCAACATTTTACCAATTAAACAAGACTTAGTGAGATCATCAATATCCTTTTTAAACTGGGGTAATTCATCAATAATTGCAGTATCAAGCAAGCAGGGGGGTCAGAAGAAGCACCCATAGCACTAGACTCAGTTACCACACCATCCACAGCACCAGCAGCAAGCATGCCAGACACAACCACAACAGCAGGATTGGTGGACACCAGAGAGGGTCCATCTTTCCTTGCAAACTCATCAATAATAGCACTCTTAAAGGATTTAGGAATAGTCATTTTGGTAAGTAATTTAGGACACAACTCAGAACAATTACCAATACTCACAACAAAAGCACAGAACGCACATAAAGAAGAAGCTAACTCAGAATTTAGAAGAGCAGGATTAGAAGTGAAGTAAAATTATACATGAATAGACCTTTGTATAGTCCTAACATTTAATTTCCTTTGTATAGTCCTAACACTTCTTTTCCGTTTCAAATTAAAAAAAAAATCCTAACATTTCTTTTCCAACTTACCCCCGATCCATACCTAAAAAGGAAAAACTATACTTTATAATTATCACTATCCACTCTCTTATCTCCATAATCCTCATCCCATCACAGATATTAATCGCCTTGTTATAAAACAGACTCAAACATTCTTAAAAGCTTATATGATGGAAACAAGCTATTATTTTTGAGTAATGGGTACCTTGCTGAAACAACATTTCTTGCAAGTCAACCAATCTAGCTTATGAGGTCAAAAGTTTAGGAAGTAGTAGCGAATATAAGGGAAATCCCTACTTCTGAAGAACGTCCAATGAAGATTTGATCCATAACCTCAAGATTAGCATAAACTACATCACTTACAGTTCTACCACTAATCAAGTACTACTATATGATTGAGACTTGGGAGTAGCTTATAAATCAAATTTGTACAAAGTACCATTGTACCACATAAGAAGAAAAAGCGGATACTGCCTACTTCCTACTTCCTACTTCCTACTTCCTACTTCCTACTTCCTACTTCCTACATAAGGAGTCAATGACAAAGCCACTTTAGCCAGGGAGGGAGCCAACATGATACTGAGATCATCTGAAAACTCCTATAATACTATTCTACTAATACTAGTCCTATTTACTACATACCTATTGTTTTCCCCTTATCTCTAACGAATCCAGCAAACTACAAGACACGAGGTTTTATGTTATTTCACTTTCAAAATTCTTTTTCCTCTCTTCATTAACTCCTCTTTGGAAGACAGAGGAGAGAGAGAGAAAAAAAACACAGTGTCAGTTTATATCAGGGCAACTTCTGTATATAAAACAACATTTTACTATATGTTATATTCTTACAATAAGGTGGGAAAGAGAATAATACACTTCTAATACTAAGAAAAATAAAGCATGGAGGTTAGGAGAATAGGAAGATCATCAACAAGTGGGAGATCAGAAGTTAGTGCAATTAGTGCAACTCCAGAGAGAGACAAATTAGCAACAAATTGTCATGGAAAACTTCATCATCATCATCATCATCATGAACAACAACAACAGCAGCATCAACAGCACCCCAAAAATAGATCAATGAAGATGTTCAACAAGGTTCAAGTTGTTTATTATCTCACTCGAAATGGCCAACTTGAACACCCTCACTTCATTGAGGTTTCCCACTTAGCAACTCAACCGCTTCGCCTCAAAGGTACTACTGTCATATTTTATCTGTGTGCATTTTATAGTAAGAAAAAACAGGGCGGCAAATAGCAAAATTCTTCAATTAACTTAACCGCTTCACCTCAAAGGTACAAGTAGTTAGCCCATTTCCGACCTTAGGAACTCGGCCAGCGTTGTTGGGTGGATGATGTTGTTTTAATTTGCTTGCTTCGCATGATTTATTGAATTCACCAAAAAAAAGGTCCAAGTAGTTCAATATACACAAGGCCCTTGTTTTAACGTATCGTTTTACCATTTTCATACACATTTAGACATATAACAAGTTATGCAGAATAAACAAACCCCAAAATTTAGTTTTTGTTGATATTTTTTCAATATTGAATGAGTTAGACAATTATAGAATTTCTTCCATATAGCATAGAATTGACAAAAAATATTTGCATTAGTATCAATCATAATCACCATTCACCAGAAAAGCTATGCCTTGTCAATATTCATGGTTTAAAGTAATTCAAGCAGCAATTTGTCTCTAAAGAACAAAAACAAAAAGACGCAAACATACCTCCAATTTTTATTTGGACTGCATGTCAGTAATTGCATTAAAACCAATGGAAAAATGGATGATTTTTTCTTCTTTTAGTAGTATGTAGAAAATTTGTTGAGTAAAAATGCAAAATTCAGTGTTTTGTGCTAATAGTTGTCTAAAATTGTCAAGTTTGAGCTAGTTTTGTTAGTATACCAAGTTCATATCAATGGTTGTAAACTTGTAATTGAATTAAAGTTTGTGTCAATGAATGTATTTTTTTTGGATGGTAAACGTTCATGAGATGTACATCATATTTATTGCAATTACTTTTGTGTGTGATATTTCTGCATTTGTACATGCATACAGATGTTATAGACAGACTAATGGTGCTCCGAGGAAAAGCTATGCCTTGTCAATATTCATGGTCTTGTAAAAGGTACATCTTGTGCCATCACTATCACTATTGGCAACATATATAAGCATAGATATTAATGGTACTTATTCTTCTTGGCTTTATTTTTCGAATCCTACTGTATTCCACAATTGGTCTATCATTTGTCTATCACAATATTCACGGTCTTGTAAAAGGTACATCTTGTGCTGGCTATTATCTAACATAATCAACTCATTAGAAAAATGGCACACACAACATTTGTCTTTTCACATTTACCGAGACACTTATTTGAACGTTAATATCTCATATTGGGTGTAAGTAAAAATTATAAAAATTTGATATTTGGAATCATCGCATTGAGACGAATCTAACAAGACCCCACTTGACTATGTTTTCTCTTATATAATGGTGCGAGATTACTTAACAAAGTTGGTTGATGAATAGTGCCAAAAAGCAAATGTTGCAACTAAAAAAAACAGATGTAGTATATATATACAATTATATATTTCCTCCGTTTTATTTTACTTGCAACACTTTCCTAAAAGGGAAATAATTAATTACTTGCAATACTTTCTACTTTTACTTTTCCTTTCTCTCTATCTCTCTCCAATCACATGGGACCTTCTTTTTTTTCCTCTCTACCTCTCTCCTACCCAAATTTTGCATTGGAGTTGATGAAAAAAAAAGTGTTGCAAGTAAAAAAAAACGGAGGAAGTAACAAAATATTTATGTCTGGAGTTCTGGTGCAATTGTTGCGCCATGTGGAAGTATGATCTTCTCATAACCTTGGAAAAATAGGGGGGTTTTGGGAATCAATGAAAAACAAAATTAACTTTTAGGATATTTTGATTGATTGAGAAAGATAGTTAGTTAGTTGTACCACTAAGGATTTACAATAGTTGTAGGGGATATTTTTTTATGCTTTGTTTTTATTTTAGACAAATTGTTTTTGGCTATAATTTGTGTAGTAATTCAAATCTAATTTAACTTGCACCAATTTTTGTAGCGTCTAATAGTGTTGATGTGAATTGGTATATGTAGGAGCTATAAGAATGGATATGTATGGAATGACATGACGGAGAATGATGTCATATATGCTTCGGAGGGATCAGAATATGTACTCAAAGGCTCTGAAATTATATCCGAGAGAGACTTGTCTGGTCAGTCATCATTTTGGACCGCATTTATCCTTTTAATTTTATGGTTAAATGCAATCCTAAAATTCTAGTTAAATTGTTATATAAAGGCCCCTTCACATAATTTTGACACAAGAATAATTTAGAATGCATGATCAACTAATGAGTCTAGAATTGAATGACAGAAATCAGATTAGACGAGTTACAAATGAAAAGGAGGCAACCACAACAAAAAGGTGATCACACGAAAACTACTGGATTAACGATGAACAAATCAATTAGTACACATCAAGGGCAAAATTATAGTCAAGTTGTGACTAGGCATCCCGAACAAAATGACAATCACGAGGATGACGAAGAAGAGAAGGGAAGTTGCAATAGCTCAAATGCACCTTACCCAAACCCAACAATGGAAGTGGAGCAAGAAGAGTCCTACTCCTTGCCTTCCACCTCTTCCACAAACTCAGACAAACAGCTGCCGCCACCACCACAACCACCATCAGTACCACCAACGCAATCAGCGAAAACTAACAGAATAATAGAGGAGGACGGGAACCCAACTGTTTCCACCTCCTTGACTCGAAACAGTACTGTTCTCCTCCACCTGATTGCGTGTGGAGGAGGCGGGATTGTGGGTCCTCAGGTCAAGGACAAGGACAAGGGAAAGGGCAGCAACAGCAACAGGAATTTCAACTTCAACATGAAGAATAGTTTCATGCCGTGCTTGAAGCAGCAGCTGAGTACTAGAGGTTCGAGTATAAGTAATAATAATGTGATTCCATTACGAGTAAGAGTAGGAGCAGAAGATGAACGACATATTAATAATGATCATAATCAAGTAGTGAATAAGGAACAAGACGATGAAGATATGATGATGGTAAGGTTTATGTCTGAGAATCCTCGGTTTGGAAATTTACAATCAGAAGAGAAGGAATATTTCAGTGGCACCATCGTCGAGGCCATGACTTATCATCAGCACACTGGTTCCTCGGGTTCTGCCTCCGGTCACCATTACCTTCATCCTCAGACTCCTGTCTTCACTAAGTCATCCTCCTATAACGAGCAAAGGTATCTTTCATTATGCATTTTAGTTTGAGTAGGGCTATTTGGATCACATGTTTCGTAAAATATTCTCCATCGTACCTAACATACATGGAAGAGGCATTTTGGTAAATCCACTTAGCTGTTATGTATGGCACCGAACATGTGGGGAATAAGTATTTTTGATAAATCCATTTGGTATCGGTTCCATACAAATTCCTTGTCTCTCTTAGGTGGGAAACAATTAAGCTCTTAATTTAACATTTTTGATTAGTACATATTATATTTCATCGACAGGAGTTCCAAGGCTGGGCTAGCAGTAGCATCAACAACCCAACAGCATGAAGATGATGAGAAAGAAGACGCGAAATTCAAAGGAATTTTCAGATTATGTATTCCACAAAAGAGAAGTCACATCTCTACTTCCGCCAAGCTTACTTAAATAAGTTATTAGCTTATAAAATCTTGACTTGCCCCCCTTCATTGTCGAGCATTAAGTGTAACCGTAGTCCCTCAAGTCCTCAACTCTCGGTGTAGCAGCTGTAATATAATGAAAAGTATTTAACATTAATTTGCTCATGAAACAGCAAACCAGCAGCGAAAAATATTTCCAAGCATATATATATATGATCTGATAGATATTGGCCTTACTGCTAGGATAAGAAATTGTTGCTCTGTACTATTTATATTTATCTTGAACTCCATATAAAAATGAATTATCTCAAATCATATATTAGATGATCAACTTCTTTTGCTATACTTATTACTTCCTATGATCATAGTGAATCTAGCATATTACATGTGTTTCAAAATATTTTACACAATTTGACCATTCAGACAGTAGATCGAGTTTCGTAGTTTCTACATAAGGAAAATTATAACCATGTGAGATCTTGTAATAATTGTCTCGACCCTTACTTTGAAAGTATTATTTTTAACTATAATAGGAGTCATTAATTATTATAATTTTGCATTTGCAAGCGTGCTTGAAGAAATGTGTCAAATATTTAGAATTCGAGGAAGTAAATCTATTTGCTATGTCACCAAGTCTCATGCAAAGAGGGAGAGGTGGTAGCTCAGTGCAGTACCACCACGAATTCTAGGGCATTGCGAGGGTTCAAATCCTTATCCTAACAATTGGGGCATTCACTTGTGGTGGCAATGGGACTTTAGACCTGTTGTCTTCTGGGCTGTTTAGCCTTGTATCCAGCCTCTGAACTGGTGTGTCCTGCAGGTTAGTAGCCTAGTATGGGTTGGTCTTCGAACCAATTATCTTTCCTAATTTAAAAAAAAAACCAAGTTTCAGGCAAAAGAAAAAAAGAAAAGAGGTGTTTATCCATTGGGCCAATGGTATGGCAGACAGACTAAACGTTGATATCCAGCAAATTGAAGCCTACTATAGTCTATACCATCTGTATACACAAATTTCGAGTCAAAATAAATAAGACAGGAAACAAAGTAACAAAGAATTTTATTTCAATAAATGTATTGAGTACAATCTATGTAAGCAGTTTATAATGAAAATAAACTAAGTCCTCTGATTCTGTTCCGTAGCTTGAGAGTGACACGTGTTGATGTCGACGTGGAGCTGAGTGTAGACTGACGTTTTGTCAACGTCAACCTGAGTTTGAATGCCGGATGACGTTTTGTCAACGTCAACCTAAGTTTGAGTTTTGTTTGAGTGTATTCGAATGAGGGCTGTCAAAAGCTTGAATCTCGATCGAATTTGTTTGAATGTATCTGAACAGTCGGCACGAATTTGATGTGCTTGTTGACTATTTGCAGAGAGAATTCCAAGAGAATTTTATGAGCTCTTGAGAATAATAATTTTCTGGTCCCCTCAACTGAAGGAAGTGAGGTCTATTTATAGGGAATGAAGAACCCTTCATGGACTTGGTAGCTTATGGGCTTGGGCCCGTTTATGACTTGTAAGTCTTTTTTACCTTTGCCATTGACCATTTTATTTGGACTATAATATTGACTGGCCCAAATAGTTGACAACCCAAATTATGTTTATTTGATTTAATTTGGATATTTTATTTAGGTGGGCAATATTAATTAAAATAGGCTAATTATATTTATTTTAGCTCAATAATAATCAATTTATTTTATTGTAACAATACTAATAAATTTTTAGTGTCTACAAATTGCCCCCTCGAGACCATGTCACGGACACGATTTGAAGTGTTTAATCGTGACAAGGTCTCGAATTTAAGTTTGGTTTAGCAATTGGGTGACAATTGTCATGGCGCTAGGATTTGTTATCGAGAGTCATGAACTACCCACAACTCTATTAAATCTTGGACTTGGAAAAATAATAATCCTAATCGAATAAGTATTAGGTTATTTTTCTTCACCATGATGTATAAATACAGTTACCCCCGTCCTTCCCTCAACGATTTCCTTCGACCCTGCGACATCAAGAGGTACACTTCAATTTTTTTTCTTCTGTTGTGATGATATCACATGGGGTGCTTGATACTTTGTATGTATCAGCGTGGCTGCTACATGACTCATGAATTTACTTCGATTCTTTTTTTATTTCTTTTTTTTACTTAGTAGTAAATTCCATGTGTACTTCATAGTAGTGGAAGTGCAGAACATATGTTAAAAAAATTCAAACTTTGACATTGCATTCAAATATTCCATGCCATGATGGTGCTTGTATATCACATGCGAAGTTGCTTTGATTTTTTTTAAAGACACTGATTTCATATAGAATACTGGTCACCACTTCTGCTGGTCTTCATATGATTTAACAAGCAAATTGATTTTATGTAGTACTGGATTCAACAGCCCTCGTACTTCTCCCACTGCTTTCATGCTACGTCGTCGTCAAGAATTGAAAAGCAGGAGCTTTCCTTCAAGCTTCAGCACACGTTCAAGAATAAACCAGAAGGTAATACTCTGCCTTTTCTTTTCTTTTTCTCCCTTTTTGTTTTTAATTCCTTAAGTAAAATTTGTTTAGTGCAGTCCTTTAATTCCTTGTGGAAAAAGACTTGAAGAATTTGATGGCGCAAACCTTTGTATATTTTTCTTTCCTTAAAAGTTTCATGGATGTATTTCGGGACAAGTTCCATGTATTATTTAGACTTTGTTGTTATCTCCGCCGTACATCCCTGATATAATGCCAATCACAACTTCCTTTTTTTTTTTCAATTGTGATGATGATGATGTCATGCTACTCGTAGATTACCGTGGGTTATGCATCAATCTTTTTTATTTAATCTGGCGACAATACTGTACTTCGTATGAAATCAATTTTTTTTTTAAAAAAAATAAATAAATTGTATTCACATGATTTGCTTGGAGTAATCTTTATCTGCAACCTCTGATACTATATTCTTCCCATCCGACATGTATTTCTTTCCTTATTTTTTTTTTGAATAGTTTACCAGGTGATACCAACGGTCAACATTGTGCTTTGTATTGATACATTTAGGGCTCGTTTGGTTGAAGTTGGGAAGTATAACTTCTCATGAATTTGCATTGCCCATGAAATTTTATTTCCTAGGAAGTACATTTTTTTGTTTGGTTGAACATGGAATTTCCCATGAGAAGTTCCACTTACCTAGGGGGGCCTAGGTAAGTTATTTCCTCCATTTTATAGGAAATAGAACTTCCTAGGAAGTTCTATTTCCCATGTTTTTGCCAACCAAACAACAACACATATATTTACTTCCTAGGAATTCTAATTTCCCATGCATTTGAAGGTTAACCAAACAAGCTCTTACCTAGTGCTAACTGTTAATATAGGAAGTTCTCAACTTGCGTCACAAAAACCCTTTACTTGCCTCTCATTTTTTTAAAACCAGTCTAGCATACTTGGACTGTAATTTTTTTACTAACAATTTGGGTTTTGTCACACTTTGTTTGACTTGCAGCACATCAGATTTTGTGAGATACTGAACTTCTAGACTATTTTTGAAGTCCTACAAAAGCTCAAGACTAGTGAGGTGATGATTTTTGTTACACCCCCTTAAGTCCTGTTTTTCTTGTACAACATTTTTTTTGTGCAAGTGTTATTTGTGACGTTTTGCAGGTGACAAATATTTTTGACACTTGCCATCGGAAGACAATCAAGTCCACTACTTAAGTGTTCATCGCGATGGGTCAGTGATGATCCATCGGAGTTGCTAGGCCAGTTGCTTAATTGTGCTTATCCTAGCAACTAAAGATGACGCTTTTGGAGTGTGTTCGAAGACAATCAAGTCCACTACTTGAGTGTTCATCGCGATGGGTCAGTGATGATCCATCGGAGTTGCTAGGCCAGTTGCTTAATTGTGCTTATCCTAGCGACTAAAGATGACGCTTTTGGAGTGTGTTCGAAGACGATCAAGTCCACTACTTGAGTGTTCATCGCGATGGGTCAGTGATGATCCATCGGAGTTGCTAGGCCAGTTGCTTAATTGTGCTTATCCTAGCAACTAAAGATGACGCTTTTGGAGTGTGTTCGAAGACAATCAATGGCGACGATCATGTAGCTGAGGCATTTGCCCTTTTTTTTTGTATTCTCTATTACTCATTCCTCTTTTTTTTTTATAGGATGGTGTTCATTAAAGAATTCAATGATGATAAACATTCCTACATTGCTCTTGTTGATCGTGAAAGAGATGATCCCAGATCAGGCACTAAAATGGTCATCCGTCGCTCACTGCGCCGCCCTGAGGGCATTCAAACTTTAGTATGCAAGGATAATTTCTTGAGTGAAATGTCTGTCAAGCTTCATCTTGGTACACACAACGCGTCAACTGTTTATAAGCTTCATAGCATCTTAAAAGACAAGCCTGCTACTGATGATTGCCTTCCCTTGCTCGGTCGCTCTATTCTTTCTAGCTCTGCGAAATGGGGATCCCAAGTTGTTAGAATCATTGGAGATTTCTCTTTCATTCCTGGGTATTGGGAATGGACTGAAGATGTCTTATTTCGTTTTCGCGAAGCTCTTGACTATTGCGGTATTTATAACGCCGTCTACGCTTGACTCTACTCCTATGACGGGGATACTAGCATCCCTGCGCGCTTTTCGTGAGAGTTGGTGTCCTACTACCAACACGCTTCATACCGTGGCGGTGAACCGTCTATTTCCTTGTGGGACCTTCACCGACTCGGTGGATTGCCCATTGTCGGAGAGATTTATGATGAAGCCACCCCTCATCTGAACATCATGAGGGCGCGAGGCGAGGATGGCGATCGTCTTATCTCTAAAGCTTACGAACACCTACTTAATGCTTATCATCATCTCGAACAAGCAACTTGAATCCGGGAATAGAGTTTCGCTCCAACGGTGGATACGATTTTGGTACAAGAGAAAAATCACTCATGCAAAGACCCGTGAAGAGACGCAGATACTCGATTCTCGCCCGAAGTCTACTCATAATCCCACCGGTGAGCTTAGAGCTCGGTCGATCGAATGGACAAACGGAAGAATCCGCCATGCTTGATTTTCTTGGTGTCTCCGGTGATATCGGAAGACGTACTACCTATCTTGCAGCCTTTCTTGGCTTGTTGGTTGTGTGTTTTTGTGCTTCCTGAAAGTGAAGATAGACTCATTAGACCTGATACCTTTGAAGTTGCTACTCTGATGGCTCGGGGTACGACTTTTAGTCTTCCGCACTCTGTACTTGCCAGTATCTACGAGAGGTTTGAATGCAATTTCCGCATCTTCAAAGCCCGCCTATTCGGATCTTTCTTCCCGACGCAATACTTATATAGTAGGGGCTAGCGTACTACTTCAGTACCAACCATGATGTAGACCCTTTCCCACCAGGTCCTTTGATGACCGTATTTTCGGGGACTCAAGGAGCTAAGTGTTTCAAAGAAGTTGATGCTCGAGAACTCATCCATGATGGAAGGAAGGCGAAAGTGGGGGTGCACCATCTTGAACAAAAACAAAAATAGCTTATATTTTGACGATGGTAAACTTGACGTCTCAAGTTTCAGCTACCTGGTCTCTCTTCGTTCTGCCTATCTAGTCATACGTCAGGGTGATTCTTTTCACGTTGTGCCTTATTTCCCCCATCGATTTAGCAGACAGTTTGGCTTTGTTCAAGATGTCCCTGGGACGCCTCGTCGTGGTGTTGAATCTCCAAGCGTAACTTATTATGAAGCTTTGAGATACTGGAGGTTGTTATTGTTTCGGGGTAGTCGATCCCGGACTTTTCGTCCTCGCTCGCTCATTAGGCGGCGTCAGTTGACGACCTCAGAATTCCGTGATTGGTGGCCCATGGTGTCTATCAAAGACCTAAGGAATAAGGTTAACATATCGTGTTCGAGTGTTGGATCCAGTTCTTCTAAGCCTAACAGGAGCGAGCATCAGCTTGTAGAAAATCCAACTTCAAAGAATAACTCAAATCCTGAAGGTACCTGCGACTACCTTAACAATGATACCTTACATAGGGCAGGAGGATCTAGACAGGCAATGAGTCTAAATCCCAGCAATGGGAGGAGCACCAGCGACGCAGAGTCAGATGTGGATTTCAAACATCAACGCCGGGGGAAAAGAAAATCTCCTGATTGTGTGCTTGAGGATCATGGGTTGAACTGTGACAGTTTTTTTTGATGGAGTGCCTGAATCATCTCATGCTGTTGCGGATCTCCCCTTGGTAGACCTTTTCTCCCTTACACCCTTTTTTTTTTTTTGTGATCAATTTTTATTGCTTTTGTTATCTAGGGAGATGACTTCAACCTTGAAATGGACATTATGGATATTCCCGACAACTCAGGACATCCCACAATGGTGCTTCCCTCAAAAGTGACCCCTAGAAAGGGAAAGGAATTGAGATTTGCAAGGAATTTGGTTTGCAAGAGTATAGGCGGATCTGCTAAGAGTTCCCCTCCTATTCACAATCATCAATCCGTTGAGGGGACTGCAAGACTGTCGGACGTTCATGCCAAAGCTGCAGAAGCTCTTATCATTGAGACACCTAAAGTTCATGTATCTAGTGCCTCGACCTCTATGCCCCCATCTGGGTCCTTGATGAGAAATATCTTTGCTAAGGCGATTCGAGACATGGGTATGCAATATTTGGAAACACTAAGAGCAGCATCCTTTAACGAGGTTGCGAAGAAACATGAGGAAGCCTTAGTGCTATACGAGGGTATTGAAAATCTTAAAGGAAATCCCAATCCCTTGAAGCGCAAGATAGAATCCTATGTTAGTGCGGTCAAAGATCATCTTGCTTTAGAAGAGGCTGCCTCAAAGTGTCAACGATCCGAACAAGTAAAAGAGAAGATCATTCTCCGGACAGAAGCGCTTAAGAAGGCTGAGCTTGATTATGATGAGATCGAGACAGAGCGTCTGGTACTTCTGAGAGAGCAATCTTCCAACAAGCTCAAGATCATGGAACTTGAAACTGAACTGGAGAAAGAGCGTGACAAGGCAAACCACTTGACAAATAGCTTGGAGGCCAAGGGGATCACTTTGACATCACTTGCAGCGAAGGTGGAAGACCACAAGAATGCCTTGAGTGATCTAGCAGCTACCCCTGTTTTAAGTACTGATAAGGTCCGCGACCTTGATGAGGGCAAGAGACGGTTATTGGAGCTCCAGTCGTCACTCACTCACCCAGAATACATAGACTTAGAATGATTCCCTTTTTTTTATGTGTTTTTATTTTATAGATAGTGTGCACAGACAACTTATGTTTTTTTTTTTTTTATTCATACTTGCAATAAGATGGACACACTCTTTGTCTTATAGTTATTTAACCGTTCACAGTTTATACTCTTGCGGGCCAGGAGTATTGCATTTTTTTTTTATTTCGCCGTTCACAGTTTATACTCTTGCGGGCCAGGAGTATTACATTGATAGATTTTTTTTTTTTTTTTTTTTTTTTTGGTGTGGCTGCACTCGAGTAATGTTTATGTTATCCTAGCTGCCTACGTACTTGCAAAACATCAACAAATTGCTTTTACAAGATCAAGCCAACGTAGTTCAAATGGCACATGTATTTTCTTTCGACATATGCAGTTTATCCTCTTGCTTAGGAGTTTAACAACGCTCTCACTCTTCATGAGTAGTAGCGCTTCAGAAACTTGCCGTTGATAGGCCCCACACGTAATCCTTCGGCGTCAACAATTTTATATGCCCCATTAGTGTATACCTCTTTGACAACGTACGGACCATCCCATTTAGAACTGAATTTACTTCCCGTCTTGCGGGAAATAATGATGGGTCTTTTAATTGCTAGGACCATGTCTCCAACTTGAAAGGAGCGAGGTCGAACTTTCTTATTGAAAGCGCGTGACAAACGAGCTTGGTAGCACTCTGATTTTTGTTGTGCTTGGAGTCTTTTTTCGTCAAGCGCCTCCAACTCAGCAAGTCGGAGTTTATCATTTTCTTCAGAAGTCAAGCCTTCCTGTATGGCAATGCGCAATGAAGGAATTTGAAGCTCCAAGGGGAGAACGACCTCAACGCCATACACCAACGAGTATGGAGTTGATTGTGTTGCTGATTTATATGTCGTCCTGTATGCCCATAGAGCTTCCCCTATTCTTTCATGCCAATCACGTTTCGACTTGGCAACCACTTTGCTCAACAAACTACAAAGTGTCTTGTTGAACGCTTCAGCTAGACCGTTTCTTTGGTGCATTGTACATTGACGATCTATGTTGGGTGAATTTAAACTTCTCACATAAACTTTTCATCAATTTATTGTAAAATGGTGTCCCATTGTCAGTGACAATTCTTCGGGGTACACCATATCTGTAGATGATGTGAGTACGAATGAAGTCAACAATATTCTCTTTTTTCACTTCACGTAGGGGGATGGCTTCTGCCCATTTGGAAAAATAATCGATCCATCGCCAAAATATATGCTTGTCCAGCAGATGACTTTGGTGTAATTGGGCCAACTACGTCAAGTCCCCACGCTTCTAATGGCCAGGATGCGACTGTGGGGTGTAATGGCTCTGGAGGTTGATGAATGAAGTTAGCATGAAATTGGCAAGCTTCACATTTCTTTGCATAGTCCATGCTATCTTGTACCATGGTTGGCCAATAGTAACCCATTCTTTTAATACGGTTGCAGTTTTGGACCTGACTGATGAGCGCCACAAACTCCAGAGTGAGCTTCCTCCATGGTTTGCTTTGCTTCTTCATCTCCGAGGCATCTTAACCAAAGACCATGGAAGGATCGTCGATAGAGAGTCCCCTTATAAAATATGAACCGTGAGGCTCGACGACGAATCTCTGTTTTATGTTTTGGATCACTTGGCAATTTTTTATGTTCCAAATAATCAATAATTGGTTGACGCCAATCTTCTTTGTCAATTTGATAGACAGAGATTATGTCGACTTCTTCAGCATATTCGTCAACATCATCGTCATCAGGAGCGACAACCCATCGTTTGCAAACGGGTACAGACATTGTTTCTTCTGCCCCTAGTGCCAAAGTGGCTGCAAGCCCAGCGAGCGCGTCAGCCATCTTGTTGGCACTCCTTGGAACATGTTATAACTTGATGGTATCAAGATTGTCAAGCAATTGTGACGCTTGTCTTTGATAGGGGATTAGATCATTCTTTTTGACTTCGTATTCACCCGACAGTTGTTTTAGAACCAATTGGGAGTCCCCGTGAATGTCTAAATCTCTAAGTCCCATTTCAATTGCCATTTGGAGGCCTATTATGAGTGCTTGGTACTCAGCCATATTATTGGAACAAAGTTGAGTTAGCACGAAAGAGTATGTCAGTACATTTTTTTCTGGAGAAACGAAGACAATTCCAGCTCCTGCACCGTCATGACGAGCGGCTCCATCAAAGTACATTTTCCAAGGTGGGAGTATTTCAATGAAAAACACATCTTCACCGGCGGATCGTCGGAAAGCTCCCATTCTGCGGGGGACTGGGTGGTCTGCGAAAAGTCCGCTATTGCTTGCCCCTTGACGGCCTTTTGCGGGACATACACAATGTCATATTGTTTTAAAAGCATAGCCCACTTTGCAAGTCCGCCGGACAACACGGGCCTTGAGAGAATGTATTTTATCGGGTCGGACCTCGAGATGACATGAATCGTATGAGCCTCGCATGTAATGTCTTAATTTTTGGATCGCAAAAATCAAAGCAAAGCAAATTTTTTCAATAGGTGAGTAATTCAATTCAGCACCCACCAAAGTTCGGCTCAAGTAGTAAAGAGCTGTCTCCTTACGGTCTTCTTGCTCTTGAGCGCACATTGCCCCCAGAGATCGCTCCTGTGCTGCGATATAAAGGATGAGTGGTTTCCCTTTTATTGGTGCCCCTAAGACAGGGGGAGAAGACAAATACTTCTTTATACTTTCGAAGGCTTTTTTACATGAGTCATCCCATTTGAATGGGGCATCCTTTTTCATGAGATGGTTGAAGGGATGACATCTTCCTGCTAGATTAGAAATAAACCTTCGAATGTAAGCAAGACGCCCTTGGAGGCCACGTAACTCCTTAAGGTTCTTAGGTTCAGGCATCTCTTGGATGGCCTTGATCTTTGCTTGGTCAATTTCAATACCCCTGTGTCTAACAATGAAGCCTAGAAACTTTCCTGAGGTGACGCCAAATGCGCATTTGAGGGGTTCATTTTTAATTGACATTTTCGTAGTCTTTCAAAGACTTTACGGAGGTCATGCGGATGATTCTCCTTCTTCTTAGACTTTACCACCAAGTCATCTACGTAGCACTCCACGATTTTATGCATCATATCTTCAAAAATTTCGCATTGCACATCGATACGTAGCTCCGGCATTTTTCAAGCCGAAAGGCATGACTTTGTAACAAAATATCCCTTTAGGGGTACGAAATGCAGTTGCTTCTTGATCTTCAGGAGCCATGTGAATTTGGTTGTATCCAGCGGTACAATCCATGAATGACAAAGCCTGATGACTAGTGGTGGCATCAATCCTGATTTCCGTTACTGGGAGTGGAAAGTCATCCTTCGGACACGCATCGTTCAAGTCGCGGAAGTCCACACAAACTCAGAATCGTCCATTTTTCTTTCGTATCTTGGCACAATGTTTGCTATCCCAAGTAGGATACTTGACTTCGCGAATAAATCCCGCATCGATGAGCTTGTTTACTTCGCCTCAATTTCGGGAATTAATTCGGCCCGAAGCGTCTTTGGGATTGCTTCTTTGACCGACACCTTTTTGATGGCTAAGCGATGGACACGGCGACTTTTGGGTCGAGTCCTGGCATCTCCTTATAACTCCATGCAAATACGTCTTTGTAGTCAGAGAGTAACTTGGAATATTTTTGTTCCTCCTGTTGGGTAAGAAAAGCGCTCACGTAGACAGGGCGTGGCTCTTCTTGAGTTCCAAGGTTTAACTCTTTTAACTCATCGACGGTGGCTTGCCCCCCATCTTCAAGAGTTTTAGGAGCCTCATCTGTTTCCATCTCCTCGTCACTTTCAGGAGCCTCATGCCCTGTGATATGGTTTGAAAAAACAAATTCAACATCTTTGTCTTTTTCTTGACTAGACGAACTCCTTTGGTTTGTAAACACTATGACACGACCTTTGGCTTTCAAGGGTGCATGTCCAATGATGTCTACCACCTGTGTACGCCTCATGCGAGATGGGATAACACTTTGAGGTGCGTCCTCGCCTTTGACTTCATTTTTCTCTCTTGTGATGCGACTTAGTACTGACCGTCTTTGTTGTTTATCAATTGAGGTCGATGCACCAAGACGTTTAAAGACAGATGCTTTATTCTTAGAAGATCGAAGATTTTGCAAGGGTGTTTGTATTTTTGACTTCACACCTTCATTTAGCTCGTGTCCACCAAGTCTGTTAAAAATCGATGTATGGTCCTTTACGACGAGAGGCGCAGATCGATCAAAGACCGATATTTTTGGCTGAGACACATTATTTTCATCTTCATTTTCTTCAACTTCCTCCGCAGTAATATACTGCGAAGAAGAGGTTGTCCCTCTACGCCGTGCAGAAATTTTGATGGGTGTTGGGGTTTCAAATCCCAAACCTACTTTAGTCGGATGTACCTCAACGCCATACTCTTGCAATTTCTTTTGTGTGTCATTAATTCCATGAGGATCAACTTCAATGACATTGCCCATGGGCGCTGGATTCTCGAAGTCATAACCAGACTTCGCCAAGAGTTTATAAGCATTTGGGTCAAACCTACCCATGTTAAGCCATTTTCTCCTAGATTGATCAACACATTGTGAGGTTGGAGGCTTAACAATTTGATTGTGATTGGCTCTATATAAAGGAACAACCACTTCTTGCTTTAAACATTGAAGAGTAGTCTCATCTACTCCTTTTTCTTTCTTTGGCTCTACTTTCATAACCTGACACCCTGCAAAAGGTGACTCCCCTTCCTTACGACGTGATTTAGGAATGTATCGCAAGACCGGAGTCGTTACTGCCTTCTTCATTGCTTTAATGGGTTGAGCAACAACTTCTTCTTTTACCTTTTCCTTGCATTTTTGTTGTTGCATCTCAGTGGTGGCTAACTCGCTAGAGCTTGAAGACGAGGGAATATCACCATTTTTATTTGTACCCCTTTTCCCTGTTGAAGGAATTTTAGATGGCAACATTTCACTTGATGGTTCCCCATCTTCAAAAAACTTAGCATCGGCAAAGTATGAATCTGCCGTGCTAAAGGGTTTGATATCCCCATTTATTTTCTTCTCGCCTCCACGATAAAATTTCAGGCATTGATGGAGGGTCGATGCGACTACCCCATTTTCATGCAGCCAAGGTCGTCCAAGCAACATTTTATACGACGTCTTTGTATCTATGACATGGAAGAGAGTAGATGATGTTAACTCTCCCATCACAAGGTCAAGGCGTATTATGCCTATGGCACGCTGACTGTTCAAGTTGAATCCTTGGATGATTAGACGACTATCAGAAAGATCTTCCATAGTGATCCCTAAATCAGTCATGGTGGATTTTGGCATGATGTTGACAGCTGAACCTCCATCCACTAAGATACGATTTACTCTCTGGCCGAAAATATAACCAGAAACGAACAAAGGTCGGTTGTGAGGTTTTGAACCCAACAATAAGTCTTCATCAGTGAAGGCTAAGGCAAAATTACATGACGCGCATTTAGCCGAACTTTCTATTGGCTCTCCAAAGCATCCTTCACTTTGTCAAGGTATAGTTCGGGTCTTTGAAGTGCAAGAGCCACCTGTCGACACATTTCTCGAGGTAAATGAAAGATCTGCCTCCATCCCATGCGTGTAGGAAGAGCTTCTAAGATAGCCAATATCTTTGGATCTATCTCCGTCCCTGAATGTTGGACAGTTACTTTGACGGAGATTTCATTTTCTTTAACAGACTCTTGATCCTCCTCCTCTTCTTTTCCTTCTTCATCCTCAACAAATGAAGTAGCATTAACGAGAACCGTAGTGAAGTAATCTTCGAGAAAGAATTCTTCTAAGGTTACGGGGGTAAGTGGATCCTGTTCAAGCAAGTCAATTGGCGTGTACTTGCCGTTTAGTATGCTTTTTGACTTTTTCTTTCCTTTCGAGCGTTTTGAGCCCTTTCTTTTTTGATGCTTCTTCTTACGACAAACGAGACTTTGGTTGAGGCTTCGACTGTCGTCTAGGCCTCCTTCTAGTGACCAACGTCCACCCTTCTTCATCCTCTCCATGTTGGTTGCCAGTTGGAACACTGTGCTCAACAGATGGCACATCATCAACTTGGAGAACCGGTCGCAGCACATGTACAATTACTGGCTCCAAACTCCCAAACTGCAGAGTTTGAGCCTCCCAATAAGAATCTAACATCGCGGAGGCGTGATTAGCTTCAAAGAACTTCATCAAAATCCAAGACAATTTTCCCATCCTTTGCAAGTTGCATAATTCTCTCCTTAAGTGTTATACACTTTTCTATGGGATGACTAATCAACCTGTGATACCGACAATAGTTAGGATCGGAAGTCTTACCGACCTCTGCAGGACGCTTAGCTTCGGGTAACTCAATGACTTTGTTTTCAAGCAAATCATCTAACATCCCTAACAAATCCGAGTCTGGAAATGGATATTTCTTTGCTTGGAGTTCTTTCAAGGTTGGCCTATTTTTTCTAGGTTCTTGAGAAGATGAACCCTTATTCTTTTCAGTGCCAGCCTTGCTAGAGATCTTGACAGGCGAGGAGGACTGATTGGCATTGACTCCTTAGTCGAACTTTTGGCAGTCTTGTCAGTCTTTTTAAAATCCTTCTTCTCTTTCTTGTATTCTAAAGAAGTGTTGCTTTTGCCTTTATTGTTGGCAATGGTAAGCTCCATGTCATGAGCTCGCGTGGCCAATTCTTGAAAAGTCATAGGTTTTATACCTTGCAAGATATAAAGCAAGTCCCAATCCATTCCTTGAATGCACATCTCAACAGTAGAGACTTCAGTTAGGCGGTCTTTACACTCTAGACTCAATGCGCGCCAACGATTGATGTAATCGATGACCGGCTCATCCTTCCACTGGTGAGTCTTAGTCAGTTCAGTCATACTGACAATACGTCGAGTGCTATAGAACCTGTTCCTCCATTTGATCCCAACTGTCAATGGATTGTGAGGGTAAATCTGTGTACCAGTCAAAGACCATGCCTTTAAGGGAACGAACAAATTGTTTGACCAGGAAATCATTTGTGGTACCAGCATTGTTGCATGTTTCCACAAAGTGAGCAATGTGTTGCTTAGGATTTCCTTTCCCATCGAATTGCTGAAACTTGGGGGGTTGATAGCCAAAAGGCATCTGCAGCTTATCGATCCTTTTGGTATACGGCTTCACATAGCGATGACTGCCATGAGAACTTTCTCCAAGTTGATTTTTGACAGCGTGAGCTATCAATAACTCAAGTTGTCGTGCTGTAGGTGGGCGGCGAACGTCTTCACCACTATCCCCTTCACTTTCATCACCCTGTCTTGATGCTGCGTCGCCTTCCTCCAGTTTCTTATTGAGGGCAGCAATTTGCTCATTTTGGAGTCGAATTTGAGCATCTTTTTCTTCTTCATCCTTCATTAATTTTTGGAGCAGGCTATTCATTTCAGCAAGTTGTTCCTCAACTGTCTTAGCTGAGGTCACCATAACAGCAGCAGTGTTCGATTGTGAAGATAACAAAGGTTCCTCTAAGTCGAAAATCGTTAGAGGTGATGAGACAACAATATCATCGCTTGTTTCATTGTCACTCTCTACATTGAGTGGATCAAAGAGAGGACTAGTGTGAACGGTCAGCCTATCCGACTTATCAGATGAGAGTTGCTTCCATATTTGAGAAGCAATGAATGATGGCTCGTGTTCAGCCAAAGCAGTTGAGCCAAACACGGGGTTTCACGCTCCTTGTGTGAATCGGACATGATGGATGATTCAAGAAGACGAGCTTAAAGAGTTTTCTCTGCCTGGTAGGAACATTTGCAGTTCGAAGCTTAGCAGCAGCGGCAGCAACAACAGCCTTTTTCATTCCTCTAGTGCGAAAACCAAGAGTCATGTCATCCATAAAGTCACCCAACGTTACAGATTTTTGTAGGGTGTCGGCAGAGTTTTCAGAAGATTGAGAAATGTTCTTGCTTGAGGCCATTTCTCAGGTTTGTTGATGATGACGAAACAGAGATGAGAGGCAGAGATGGTCCCACCGAGCGTGCCAAAATTTGTATACACAAATTTCGAGTCAAAATAAATAAGACAGGAAACAAAGTAACAAAGAATTTTATTTCAATAAATGTATTGAGTACAATCTCTGTAAGCAGTTTATAATGAAAATAAACTAAGTCCTCCGATTACGTTCCGTAGCTTGAGAGTGACACGTGTTGATGTCGACGTGGAGGCGAAGTGTAGAGCGACGTTTTGTCAACGTCAACCTGAGTTTGAGTGTCGGATGACGTTTTGTCAACGTCAACCTAAGTTTGAGTTTTGTTTGAGTGTATTCGAATGAGGGCTGTCAAAAGCTTGAATCTCGATCGAATTTGTTTGAATGTATCTGAACAGTCGGCACGAATTTGATGTGCTTGTTGACTATTTGCAGAGAGAATTCCAAGAGAATTTTATGACTTCTTGAGAATAATAATTTTCTTGCCCCTCAATGAAGGAAGTGAGGTCTATTTATAGGGAATGGAGAACCCTTCATGACTTTAGCTTATGGGCTTGGGCCCGTTTATGACTTGGAAGTCTTTTTTTTACCTTGCAATCGACCATTTTATTTGGACTATAATATTGACTACGGAAATAGTTGACAACCCAAATTATATTTATTTGATTTAATTTGGATATTTTATTTAGGTGGGCAAAATTAATTAAAATAGGCTAATTATATTTATTTTAGCTCAATAATAATCAATTTATTTTATTGTAACAATACTAATAAATTTTTAGTGTCTACACCATCATCTCACAACGTAAACAAACGTCCTAGTGTCCAACGGTCCAACACCTAAAAAAAACGTGCTAGTGTAGGTGGCCCAAGATGGATCTGTTTTAGTGATATTGACTTTTGGATCACAATTTGGTTAAATACAATATTAATCTAAAATCTTATTCAGGTCAGTTTGGATGGGGCCAATTTTAAATCTAGTGATAGTGAATAGTGATACACATTGTTGTCATCGATGAAGAGTGAAGACCGTCCATTTTCTTCTGTCGGAAGTCTGAGAGAAAGTTATTAGAGTATTACTCCAAGATTCAAAGTCAACAGCAAAAAGGGATTTAGAATTGAGATCCACGCCCAAATTTATCAAATTGGGTTTTCATAAAAATGAAATGTTGAAATTGATATACTTACGGCCCGTTTGGTAAGAGGTTATAAATGGTGGTAATGGTAATGCATTATAGTGTAAATTTGTACTAGAATTCCAATGTCATTACCTATGGTAATGATACTTCATCCCAAGATATCCATTTTCTTCCTAAAATCTCATTACTATCCATTACCACTTGGGAATGTGGTATTGGGTGGTAATGGAAATCTATAAAGGGAAACTCATGTTTTGTGATAAAGTTTCATTCCAATGGTCATTGACATGTGAACTTCTTTACAAATTTACACTAAATTTCATTACTATCACCACTATTTATGACAATTAACCAAACGGACCGTTAGAGTATTACTTAAGCATTACTTCAGCTCACAAGGTATGTTATAAATGCACATGCATGTCAACACATTTCTGTAGCAGTTGGCCTTGGAGTAGATTCCCCGATGAATATGATGCATCTTTAAAATTAGTCTTAGCGATTTTCGTGCCGCACGGTAGCATCTTCAACATTCAACTCCGACTATAGTTTATTGACCAAAAAGGAGGTGGTGTACTCAATTACTCATGCTAGGCGCTGTTGTTTAATGAAACCTCCATTTACATGACGAGAAAATATGGGTTAGTAATATGAATAACCAAAATTCCATAACCAAATGAATAACCAAAATTCCATAACCAAATTTTTACGTTTGGTGGTCAATGTCGGTTATTTTATTTGTTAAATAATACTCTACTAGAAATTGTGTGAGTGTAAAGGACTAATATGTGTAGCACTGAGATCAATAACTGCGACAAACATTATTAATTGACAATAATAAAACTGATAAGTGTTTACATATATATATCTATACAAATATATTAAAAGGCGTGCATAAACAAGAAACTGTGCCACGTGGCGCTCTCCCTTGGGAGTTTTAGTTCATGTAATCCATGTACAATAAAAAAAATTAGAAATTGCGTAGTATAGGATTTGATCCCGAGACCTTAAGTACATATATTAAAGTCTTAACCACTAGACTAAGTTGTATTTAGTGTTATTATCATAAAGTATTATATTAATAAATGAAATTTTTTCTTACCCGGGGCATAGCCCGGGCCTAATAACTAGTTTAGATTAAAATCCCAACCCCACATATGTTACTGTCTTTTTAGGTATCTAAGATGTTGAGAGATAAATTGGCAAATTACAAAGCAAGCTCACCCTTCCAATAGCCATGCAATGTTAATTGAGAAGGAAAGAATAAGGTAGAAAAATAAACGAGGAAAAAGAAAGGGAAGGAATGAAGGATGTATAAAGGTTTAGAAACAAGGTTGGTCAATAGAAGTTATAATTCGATTTTGGACCGAACTTAATAATACAAGTATACAACCAATTACCAAAGTTATCCATGTTGAGGTCCCTTTTATTTGAAGGATGCTCAACCTCTAATATTTACAGTCATTACTGACTCTAATAGAGCCAAGGTGGTCTTTTGTACAAAGTTAACCGAAAACTTCATACAATCATAACACTTTTTGTTAGCACAAGAAGTATCAATACATATAGCCAATACAAAATTTAAAGAAATTGCTACCTTCAAAACACGTGTTGATAATCTTTGAAAATTGTGGATGTCATCTAACTTAATTGGTAAAATTTTGTGGGGATGGCACGCAAGACCTGGGCTCAAGCCCCGTCTACATTACTGTTATTAGTCGCTCTCTAACAACAATAATAAATCTTTAAAAACTTATCTTAAGCCGAAAAAATTCAAAAAATATCAATGAATAGCCGAACACTCCATGATCCTCCAAGTTAATTGTGGATTTGTTTGGGAGGAGAAAACGTTGTTCATATTAAAGAAATAAGAAATGCTTCCCCAGGAGAGTGAAATAAAGAATATATTGCTAATAAATCAATGTTGCAAATAATATGCAACTTCCTAAACTGTAATCTTATGATAAAAAAAATAAAAATAGAAACATTACATTATTTAAAAGAGAAGTAGCTAGCTTAGACAAGAGCGAGGGAGAGGGCGGGAGAGTAGGAAGCGCCGAGCAACGCGGTTTTTTGTTACTACCACTAAATCACATTCTCCCTTGATTCATTCATTAAAGAGGAAGCACCTTCCGTTGCATCTGCGATCAGCTCCCATGTGACTCCTACCACTCAGTCAACAACTTGCTAATCTATATATCTACTTCCTCTACTTAAATTAGCGTAACATTTCTCTCTTGACTTTTCACCCTCTTCTTCTTCTTCTTCTTCTAGTAGTACTTAGCTACGGTCTTGTGTGACTGTGTGTTCAAGATTTTCAAGAACTCAAGATGATGAAGCGGGGTCTACTACTATTGATTGCATTTGTGTCCATTTTTGCTGCCACCACCGTGGCTAAGAAATTGCGCAACCCCTACGAGCTCACCGGAAAAGTCTACTGTGATACTTGCCGCTTTGGTTTTGAGACTAATGTTACTTTCTACATTTCTGGTACACATTTCTCCGTTTCTTTTTTATAGTTACATTTTACCTTTTCATGCTTGCCAATGTAAATATTTGAAAGTTAATATCTCTCAGTTTGCATTGTAAAAATTATAAAAAGTCGGTATTCCGAGATGAATCAAACAAGATCTCGCACGACTATATTTTTCCTTATCCATTAATCACAAATGATAGTCAAACATAAATTTGTAAATAGCATCAAAACTTAAAGTGTAACCATTAAAAAGAAACGGATGGATTACTTTCTATTTTACGTGCTCTCTCTCATTTCACTCGCTCCATTAGCTTTTTCATAGTCGGTCGGATAATTTTATACCTATATTATCTTTACTTACATATAATTAATAATTATAATTATAATAATTTCATATTATGAAAATACACATCAAAACAAAGATCACAGTGGTACATTATAGTCGTAAATTTTCTTAGTATATATACTTGTGAAATTAAATTAAACACTTAACACACTTCAACATTAGCTTCTAATTCTATTATATCAACTCTCAGGTATTCTTATATATGAAGTATATAGTTTGAGTTATGCTAAATATTTATGTCTTAGCTTTAGCTGACTTAACAATTTCACTTAGATTTGCTAGACAATACAAATTCTTTGATGCCTCGAGCACAATTTTATTTATTTATCATTTTATACTCATTTGACAATCTTAATGATCAAAAGATGATATGGGCTGGATATACGTTAGGGAATTCCCAAAGATGGAGGTTTTGGCTACACAAACACACACCCTAAGTTGATTTATATAATACAAAGTTATAGCTTGGGCCTTGAAGGCAAGACAACATATTTGGTTGGTCATCCTAGCTAATAAAATTACATCTAGACCACAAGCAAATTCTTCTTGAATCAATTACACCACAAGACAATACAATCTTAATTTTTTCCATGATAGTTTGTAAATTGCACGTCAAATTGACAGTGATTAAATGACAGGCGCGACTGTGCAATTGCAATGCAACGACAAATCTGATTCAAAGTTGGTTTTCACCAACACAACCACCACGGACAAGAATGGTAGGTTCACCTTTCAAGTGTGTGAGGACCATGGTGATCAATACTGTGATGTAGTGTTGCTCAAGAGTCCATTGCCACACTGTAAGATCATCGATCGTGCTCGAAGTCATTCCCGAGTTATTGTCACTGACCTCAACGGCATCAGCTCTCGTCGTCGCCATGCTAACAACTTGGGCGTCTTCCAGGATTATGCTTTGCCTGTTTGTGGCGACCTTTACAAATACTACTTCCACTCAGACGACATATAACTATAAGAGTGGCCACATCTTGCTTACTGGTTACTAGAATGAAGTTGTTTTGCTTAATTTCAACTGAATAAAAAAAAATCTTTCATGCTTATATAAAATGGAAAAAATAATAGTATGAGAAATTGTAGTTCATGTAAACGGATACAGAAACAAAGGAGATAAGCCAATTTTCTCATTGGTTTCTATCTAGGCTTCATCGTTATTGTACTCAATTAGTTGTTCATTAGTCTAGTGCTAGTGATTGCATAATCATCTGTGCTTCTAAATTACACTTACCTGTCTGCCTACTTATACACTTTGTGAATATGAAATTACGGTGTATTAGATCTTGGATCAAACAGTCTAACTAGAATATATAACACACTACAAGAAAATCCATCAAAGAGGGTAATTTTTATTAATCAAAAAGGGCAATTTTTATTAATCAAAAAGGGCAATTACATAATTGCCTTGTGTGATAGTATCAAGAAAGGCAAATATATTTCCCCCTCATTGATATTTACTAAGAAGACAATTCTACCATTTTGTTCTCTTTGATATCACCTAAGAGGGCAATTTAAAGTTTGCCCTCTATAATATCATCTAAGAATACAATTTTACAAATTTGCCTTTTTTGATGTCACTAATAGGGCAATTTATTATTTTGTCATCTTTGAAACTAATTAGAAGGGCAATTTTATCATTTTGCCCTCTTTAAAAAATCAATTAAGAGGGCAATTTGTTTTTTTTTTTGGGAAAGAAAGAACTGAAATAACTTAAAATAGTCTTAGTACAAGATTACTAGCCATGATCAGAGTGCTGGCGGTCATTGGCCATCATATTACAATATTCTAAGTCTTTTTCTAGAAACTTAATACATTCCGGGGGAGGGTTAGATAGTTCCTGCCAAAAATTTGATCTTGCGTTCCTCCCTTGAGCATACTTTGCCATTGCATCCGCAAGCTGATTTGCATCTCTCCCTTCATGCTGTAGCTCGAGCCCTGCGGTTTCTTGGAGCAACTCCCTACAATCATGAATGATATTATACAGATTACTTCTGATTTCCCTGTTAGTTTTTATTTCATTAATCGCGTTAAGGCAATCAGAAGCGATTATACTATGATCCCACTGATGGGTTTTGGCCCACTTGATAGCCATTAAAATGCCTCTAGTCTTGGCCTCCAAAGCATTGGAGCAATAAGTAGACATGATCACACCTCCTTGCCATACACGACATGAATCCCTGCACACAGCAGCTAAACAAGTTTCCTTGGTTTTAACAAAGAAAGAACTATCTACGTTAATCTTAAGGTTGGGTGGAAGTGGAGGGCTCCAGCCCTGATGGTCACCGTAGCTTAGGAGGGTAGTGGAGTTCAGGTGAGAGAGGGGACTAGGATTGTTGGGTGCTTTTCCCACCTTAGGTTGGTTCTTTGAGTAGAACCATTCGGTGGCGGCCCAACGAGAAGTTTTAATTGAGGAGGAAGAAGATATAATCTTCTTATTGAAAACCCAAGCATTCCGTCTTAACCATAATCCCCAGATAGTAAACACAAAATCAACATTAGAGGGGATCAAAGAATCAGGTCGTTTATGGTCTTTGGTAACATTTAGTTTTACCCAGTCATTGAAAGGTGTTGCAAGATTTATTCCGATTCTTTTTTCATTCCATATTTCCATGGCCCGGTGGCAACCCCTTAAAATATGGTTCATGTTCTCCACCTCATGGGGGCAAATAGGGCAGTTCTTTGGGTAAGAGTTTATACAGAAGTTGATGTTATCATTGGTAGGCATTCTGTTCCACCACGTTTGCCAAAGGAAGAAATGGTGTTTTGGGAGGCCCGGAGCCTTCCAAAGCCAATCCCATGAGTCAAGGTCCACATTTGGAGAAATAAAAGCAGTGGCTTTTTTTGAACTGAAACTACCAAGATGAGACCAAAGGGAATAAGTGTGGTCTTGCTTATGGGAAAATTCCAGGGCTCTAACTCTATCAATTAACTCAGGGGTTAAACTAATAGAACTTATTTGTGTAATGTCATGGTTCTTGAGGGAATTCAAGTGAATATCATTTTCACTTCTTTGGAGGGGACCTTGTATTTGTGATCTTAAGTTTTCACCATTTAGCCATTTGTCATTCCATAGGTTTATAACATTCCCTTCCCCAACAACCCAGGCGATACTATGCTTATAGGTCTCCCATCCAACACCTATGTACTTCCATATATGTGACCCTTTTTTGAAGCTCAAAGGTTCGGTTCTTTTATTAATGTATTTATCCTTGATGATGTTAGAAGCCCACAACATGTCATTGTCTAGTTTCCAACAAAGTCGGGCAAGGCTAATGTTATTAATGTTTTTGTGAGTGAAGAAGCCCAGGCCTCCTTTACTCTTTTGTGTGCAAATTTTTTTCCAAGCAATCCACGTTATTTTTTTCTTATCATCATTGCTATTCCAGAAGAAATTACTACAAATCGAGTCCAGTTTTGTTTTTATGGCCACAGGGAAGTCAATCATGTGCATGTAGTAGCGAGGGATTGCTTGGAGAGCCGCATTAATAAGGATAGCTCTCCCCGCTTTGTTTAGGCTTTTAGCTTTCCAAGAAGAAAGTTTAGAAGCAACTTTGTCAATAATGAAGTTAAGTTTACTCTTTGAAGGCTTCCTATGGCAAAGAGGAAAACCTAGATAGATTCCCAAGTCATTTGTACTTAAAATGTTCATTTCTTGTTCAAATTCATCTTTCATATCCAAGTTTGTGTTAGGTGAAAAATATAACATACTTTTTGAGTCATTTGATTTTTGGCCCGAGAGATCAAAGAAGGAGTTTAAGATATGTCTCATGGAAGTTAAAGTAGTTGGGTTAGCTTCGCCAAAAAGAAGGATGTCATCGGCAAAGAATAGATGTGAGATTTCCATACTGTCCCCCCTAACTTTGAAAGGAGTCCAATCTTTTGATTTACAAGCTTCATGGATGTTCCTAGAAAGGTACTCAAGACAAATAATAAACAGATAGGGGGATAAAGGGTCTCCTTGCCTAATTCCCCTAGTTGTGTTGAAAGCCTTTGTGCGATTTCCATTGACTTGTATCGAGGTTTGACCAGCAGAAACGCAGCTCATGATTAGTTTGATGGTGTTATAAGAGAAATTTTGTCTCTTTAGACAATGTTCAATAAAAGGCCATTCAAGCCTGTCATAGGCTTTCTCGAGGTCAAGTTTAAGAGCAAAGAGACCTTTTTTCCCTTTCTTTTTGTTCATTGAGTGGAGGATTTCTGAAGCTATTATGAAGTTTTCCTCCGATCCCCTTCCAGGAATAAAGCTGTTTTGATTTGGGGAAATAATCTCCTTGAGAAAAGGTCGGATCCTCTGAACAAGGATCTTAGTGGTCAGTTTATTGGAGGTGTTAACTAAGCTAATAGGTCTAAAATTGTTAAGCCTAAGAGGATTGTCAATTTTTGGAATAAGGGAGATCAAAGTGGAGTTCATAGATTTTGGCATTTGGAGAGAAGTGAAAACATTTTTTACACAATTAAAGCAATCCATTTTAATTGTATCCCAAAAATGGTGGTAGAAAAAAGCATGGTAACCATCATCCCCCGGAGCTTTTGTTTTACCTATTGAGAAGGCAGCTTCTTTGACTTCTAACATAGAACGAAGGGATTGAGCTGCAGTTAATGGATTCATTAGAGAGAATGTTAGGTGGGGAGGGGAGCGACCCAGTCGAGAAGAGGGATTTATAGTGATCAACAATCATATCATTTACCTCAGTTGGGTTCGTAATAGAATTACCCACATCATCTTTAAGCATTAAGATTTTGTTAGCTTTCCTTCTAAAAATGGTGGATAAGTGAAAAAAACGTGTATTTCGGTCCCCGTTAGTGAGCCAGTTCATTCTAGATCGAATGTGCCAATAGGCCTCTTCTTGGTCCAAAATTGTATTCAGTTCCTTTGTTAGACTTTCCTCTAATTCAAAGAGAAAAGAGTTATTTGGGTCACGCTCAAAAGCCACCTGGGCTCCAAGGATGCGAGCTTGTAATTTTTTTTTTCTTTTAAACATGTTATCTTCAGCTTGGGTCCAGCAAGGAATTTCAGTACTAAGGCTTTGGAGTTTTTCAGTCAGTGTAGTAGTGTGCAAAGCCCACTGGTTTCTCACCCAAGGATCGAAAGTAGGATTGTCAAGCCACATTGGCTCAAATTTAAAGAAATTATTTTTTAGAGGTCTTATTAGCTATGTTGAAGTTGATCAAGATGGGGTTATGGTCAGACGACATTCTTGGTAAATTGTGAACTACGGCATTCGGGAAAATTTGGGACCAGTTGGCACAAGTCCAACACCTATCCAACCTTTCTAGAATGGGATAGTTCTTTCTTTTGTTAAACCAAGTATAATTGCTTCCAATAAAACCCAAATCATAGAGCCCACATTCATCCATAGTATCTTTATATTTTCGCATCTTATAATCTTTCGGTGCATTCCCCCCAAATTTTTCATGTGAATAGGTTATTTCATTGAAATCACCAAGGACCAACCAAGGGATATTGACATTGTGACTCATACTAATCAAATTATTCCACATTTCAAGACGCCCATGATATTTAGTATTTGCATACAAAGCAGTAATATAAAAGGGGGAGGAGTTTTGAACCTGAATGATCCCATGTATGGCTCTCGGCTCTTTTGTTATGGAGGTGAAGGAGTGAAGTCCTTCATTCCATAACATGAGTATGCCACCAGAGTAGCCCTGCGGTTCCACGGTCTCAAAAGAGTTGAAGGGTAAGCTACTAACTATCTCCTCCATGCTTTCACGAGCCACCTTTGTCTCGGTGATGATAATGATCATCGGGTCATGATCGCGTATGAGCTGCCGAATGTTTCGACGGAAACCCTGTCGAGCCACCCCCCTAGCATTCCACAAGAGTATCGACATTCCCGGATTGAGGGGGTGGAGTCTCATGAGCTCCTGTAGTACTTCCGGGTGCGTGTAGTTGTCCAAGGTAACCATTCTTTGAGCTTTCACACTGTAGAGAATCTCGCTGTTCACTTTTGTTTTGACCCCCGACATTATCCCTCCGTCCTTTTTCGACCTCCCCCACGCTAATTTCAACGTGATTTGATTGCAAACTTTTGTTAACCGTAGCCATTTGACGTTGTCGGTTTCGCTTCCCGCTTGCACCATTAACCAATTCTTGGTAATTGATAGGGCTTTTCGCTCTCGCGGAAGTACGGGTACGGGGTCGGAGAGGAATTGGAGCTCCCATGGAATTGCTTCCGCCGAGAACTCGTCGATTGTTTTCCTCATCCACCACTTGAGGTAAACTCTTATGATCTCGGATATTTTTGTCACATCCGAGAGACAAGGGAGGTGAGCAGGGACTAGCTAGTCTCCCTGGTTCTTCGGGGTACACCATCATTAAATTCTGAAGTAACGGTGGGGTGTCCTCTGGTCTGAGAATTATCTCCTTCAACACCCTCGGGTAGACCCTGGACCAATTTCCCATCATATCCATCCTGTAATACATGAACCTGTTTACCCAAACCTCTGGAAAAGTGAGATGAGGTCGGGTCCTCGTTATGGAAGTGGCTGGAGATAGTATGACATGCACCGGAGAGGGGAATTTTTGTGGAGGCATTAAAAATCCCCGGTTGAACGTGGGGTCGGACAGATATGGGGCTAGTCCTGGGTCTTTCTCCTCGGCAGGAAATGGGGTTGCCATGGAGTTTTTTGTTTAAACTATCTATGAGAGAGAAAATAGAGTGAGAGGATTGGTTTTGGAGAGAGACGTTTATGACATTTGAGTTATCTTTTAAAAGGGGTATAGAAATGTGGAGGGGTGTGTTTGCAGATCTTGGGAAGGAGAAAAAAAATTTCTCTGCTGGAAGATTTGAGGGATTTTGGCGGATTGGCGGAAGAGAGAAGGAGGATGTGACTGGTGTTTCAGCATGAGAGAACTTCTCCATACCATCTTCGAGAAAGTTGAGGGAAAAAGTATCGTTAAGCGCTACAAAGGCATTTCCAATCTCTGTTATAGCCGACTTTGAAGTCATAGTTGTGGTGGTATCTATATTTGTTTTAACCAAACTTTTTGATGTGGGACCAGGGCCATGGAGTTTTCTTTTAGGTTTCTTCTTTTTACCTGGGTCCACTTGTTCTGCTCAACTGAGTTCTCAGCTTCTTTAGTCGACACTTTTGAGACCAGTGGGTCCCTGTGTTGCTCGCGTGGCTTCTCTGGTTGACTTTTACAAGCATTCTCATGGTGGTTGATCTTGCCGCATTCGGAACATATTTTTGGCCAGTCTCTATAAAAAATCCCTTGCTTGAAGTTTCCAATCCAAATGGCTTCTTTTTTAACTTTTGACACATCCATCATGACCAAAATTCGAGCAAATCTCAATCTGTTAGGACTCAACGAATTTGAGTCCGCTTTGATGAAGGTTCCCAAGCAATTTCCAATCTTTCTCAACATTTTTTCGGAAATGAATTCTACTGGGATTTCATGGAGCTCTATCCAAACTGGAAGAATATGGACCCTTACCGAAGACGCTTGGAATCCCGGGGTCCATTTTTGCGTCGAGAGGAAGGTACCATTCAAGAACCATGGCCCTCCAGATAGAATTCTATTGACCTCTTCCTCTGAAGATAGTTTAGAAACAAAGAAACCTTTCCCAATAGGCATGGTTGTGCATGGGGAGGATAATTTCCACAACTTTGGGAGGGTTATGGTTACGTATTCCGTAGAATAGGATTTTCCACATGGCTTGGAAATTATTGAACAGGCCCAAGGGTTGCAAAGGAGTTTATAATCTTCCTGGGAAATGGGAAGAAAAACCTCACAATCTTGATTAAAAAGTGGAGGGGGGGAGGAACTTGCATGGGTTTGACCGTCAAACACCACATTTGACACTAGTGAGTCCCTGAAAGACTTTGGAGATGTGCTAGTAGTTTGTCCTTCTTGCTCTTTCAGACCTGCAGGAACCTGCACTACCAAGGAACAAACAGGGTTAGAGGATAAAAAATGGGGGGAAAGGGGAGGAAAGCTTTTTTGTGGGTGGGGCTGGGAATGGGGGGGTCAGAGAGCAGATTACACGCCGGATTGCAAGGTGGGGAAACAGATATTTTAGGAGGAGGGTCCGGTGGTTTATGTTTTTGGCGGGAAGGGGTAACAGGTTTGGGGGATGGGGAAGGGAAGGGGGGGGGGAGAGAGCATTTTCTCTCTCTTTGAGATACGTGAGGGCAATTTTATTAGTTTGCCTTTTTTGAAAACAATTAAGAAGGCAAAACAAATGTATTTGCCCTCCTTGATATAAGCAAAAAAACAAGTAGCCAAGTACATATTGTTTTCCGGAGTAAGTTAATAACATGAGATCTCTTTTTTTTTTCTTCCTTTTCTTGATTACGTTTTTGCTTAGCTGAGATCTCCTCTCTCTCATTTTCTCTCTCTTAATCTTCTATTTGCGAATTGTTCATCTTCAATTTCAAATTCAAACAATCGGAAATACTACTCACTTTGATTGATTGTCGACGGATTTAATCTTCAAAAATGGTGCGTTCTCTCTATTTTTCACTCGCGGCTTAGATCTGATTTCATTACTTTGATTCGATCTTTTTGCCCCAATTCTGTTCGTAATTTAGGTTTTTGTTTATCTTTTTAATTTATCCTTGAAAAGACAAAGTGAATTTCGCTAAAGTTCGATCTGTGTAAATTTTATTGAAAGTTAATCTAGAAAAATCTAGATTTCTAATGTATTTTAAAGTTAGTCTAGAAATATCTTGTAAAAAATCTTAATATGTGATATAGAAAACTCTAGACATAAGAGATAAAAAATATCTCTTAGATGAGTATAGAAAATTCTAGAATTAGGTATGTAACCATTATAAATATATGTATGTTTAAGGAGATAGAAAACATATGTGTTCTACCAAGGTTATGGGTAGCTAAGAGCACCCATGTGTAGTGAGAAACCTGAGTTCTCACAAGATCAAGTAAGAGTGAGAGACATGAGCTAATTAAGAGAGCTCCCACCAAAATATTTTGAAGGGTAGAAACAAGAATTCTATCAAAGAGATAAGTGAGAGATATGGGCTCTCACAAATATAGTTGTACAATTCTTATGAATATAATCAATAAAATGCAATTTTGTTATATTATGAAGAGTCCATCAAAACTTCCGCGTGCGCCCCAAAATTCTATCAGATTTCAGCTTTAATCGAGTTAAATTAGGTTTAATTTCGGTACATTTTGCTTTGTTGATTCTTAATTTAGTAATTTGCTGCTGAATAATCTGCGTTTTCTACTAATTTCAATTTGTCTTGTATTAAGTAGTTAATGTAGGTATTGCGTGATTCGTATTCATTTTGATATCAATTTATTTTTCCTAATTATCCCCTCGTCTACTTCGCAGTATAACTCGCTCGCTCAATTTCAAGGTTTCTGACGCTTAATTTTCCGATCCTTCTCAATTTAATGCATGTATTGTCAATTGTGTGTTGATAATTATTGTGTTTACTGTAGAGATGGCTATATCTTTGTGTAAGTTGCGCAAATGATATTGATGAATGGATAGATTATTTGCAGTTTGTGATAATCTAATGATGAATTAAATTTCCGCACTCTGATGAAAATCGAATAATGAGTGTTTGAATCTGATTTGAAATTGGTATTGATGAATAATGTATACGTTTTGGAGTTGTTTTTAGGGGATGATTTATTGAACTATATGGATGGGATAATGTTTTTCCAGTTTGTGATAAACTATTATTGATAATGATAAAGCAGACACAAATTGAAAATAATGTATACTCTAGCTTCCTCCTTGCTAGGACTTACGAGTCCATGTAGGGGTGTGCACTTTTGGACCGGGATCGGAATTCGGACCGGACCGGACCGGAATGGACTCCGGTCCGGTCCCCTGTCCATGAAAATTTGAATTCCGGGTTTCCGGTCCGGTCCGGTCAGGTCCAAACCCGGAATTTTACGGTCCGGACCGGCGGACCGGAATTCCTGTTTTTTTTTAAAAAAAAAAGTAAGTTTATTGGTTAAAAAAAGTTTAAAACATAGAAAGTTAGAAAGTTAAAACCTCATATTTATTGCCTTTAAGATTATTGCTTTTAGAATTATTATATTGAATTTATAAATATGTTTAAACTTAAGAAAAAAAAATTTTTTAATAAAAAAATTTAAATTCCGGTCCAAAACCGGACCGGAATATTCCGGTCCTGGTCCAAAAAAATTTCAAATTCCGGTCCACCGGTCCAACCGGTCCGGTTTTGGACCGGTGCACACCCCTAAGTCCATGTTTGTGAAAATTAAGAGGAAGAAAAAGTATAGCAACAAACATAGCTAAGAAAAATGGATTTGTATTGATTATGGAAATTAGGTTATATTCTTTTGGACTGAATTGAACTGAACTGAATTGAATTTGTCTGAACTGAACTGAACTGAACTGAAGTGAATGAAAACTGTGAGAGAAACTAACTGAACTGAACTGAATAAACCTGAACTGAATTGAATTGAATTGAATTTGTCTGAACTGAACTAAACTGAATTTTCATTAATTCAGTCCAAAAGAACAGAGCCTTAGTAAGCTAAAGAAGTGTACATGTTTGCTTTTGTCTGTGTCACTTTAATCTGTAATTTTACTGTCAAAAACCAAAAGTGGCTACTAATTTAAAACTCAATGGGCTAAGGGAGTAAGTAATGAGTATTTGGAATTAGTCTTAAAACAATAGTTAGACAGCGTTGAAAATCATATTAGTTAACTCTCATGTCTCAACTCTCACATAGTGGATAAAGTATTAAAAGGTTTGTTTAATTTCCACAGTTAACAAATTTAACTTGTCTCTCTTGTAATTTGTATGTTCTTATGGCTAATTGCACTTTCCAAATGTGGTGTTTTTGCATGTAAATGGAAAAGATGGGTGGAAGAGTAGGTGGGTAGTATCAGATTGGAAAAGAAGTGAGGGAAAAGCAGAAACATTCAAGCACACAGCAGGAAAATGGGCTGTTGTTCCTGATGATAAAGGTACTAGTATGCTAAACAATACCAGTATTGTTGCAATGTTTCGACTTTCACGTTTGTCATAATTCTCTCATCCTAGTCGTTTCCAATATACTACTATTGAGCAGTAAATTTTTTTTACCAGGTATTCAGACCTCAGTTGATGCAAGGCATTCTGCCATATCAGCAAAAATACCAGAATTCACTAATAAGAACAGAAAATTGGTCCTTCAGTATTCCATAAAGTTAGAACAGGACATTGAATGTGGTGGTGGTTACATTAAACTTCTATATGGATTTGTCAATCAGAAGAAATTCGGAGGAGATACCCCTTACAGGTTTGTTCTCCCACATTAGTTATATGGTAGTTCTAGAGGTGGAAATAGCCAAATAGGTCGTACAACCTGCTATTTGCAACTCATAGCTAGCTATCTTGGATTCAGCAGCCTGAGGGGGAAGTAATCAAATAAATGAATTTGTTTATGCCAAAAAAATGATGAGTTGTTGGGTATATGTTACCATATATATATATGTCAATATGTGTGTTTTTTCTAGGTGAAAAAGTAAAAGATTTTGGTTTGTTTGATATGGTTTTCACTTTTCTGAGTTCTGGTTCTGGTAAAGATTCAATCTTCTTTGTTGGTTTTTGTTTGTTGGATTAATACTGTTATTAGTTTATTGCAATGTGTTTGATGAAATTTTTATATGCTTATGTATCTTTGTGATTCTTGTTCCTTTATCTTCTTATGATGTTTTGATACCATGTTTGTCCAAGATTAAATGTTGTTATTAGATTATTGTTTATTTGCTTGAATTTTGGATTAATAGAATTGAGAAATTCGAAGTGTTGCTTATCACAATGATCTTTTGGTATAATATCAAACAATTTTGATGTGTGAATTGTGATGTGCAGAAATGATTGAAAATTTCCGGAACTTCAACAGGCCATCATGTCTACATTCATGACTTTGATGTAGCATCTTCAACTTGCCATGGACTTATGAGTAGTAGTCATTTGCGTATTGTTTGTGGACAAATCTCAAGTAAACATTATGTGAATATGATTCTGTAAACTTTTGTAAATCAGTATAGTAGGAGGCTACCGTAGCTGTTGAGGATTTTGTTAAAAAATTTAGTAAATTAGTATAATAATATTTTTTCCCTTGGTATTACCATGGGTGTTATGTAGAGTGTACAAGGTTTATCTCTCAACTTAAATTAGATTGATCTTCAATGCATAGTGGTTTTTTAGATGATGACTAGCAGGGCAATACTTCGGCTCTGTTCTGTTCAACTTATATTAACTTATTTCAGAAAAAATAAGATCTTATAAGGTTAGATTAGATAAGATAAGATAAGATAAGATGTTAGACACACACAATAAACTATTTGATAAGATAAGATAAGATCAGATCAGATTAGATAAGATTTTATAAGATCTTATAAGATAAGATAAGACAAAATAAGTTGAATCAAACAGACCTTTCATGATTGCCTTGCTTGACAAAGTACAAAGAGGGCAACATTTTATTTTTGTCCTGCTTGTTGCAGACCAAATAAGACAACTGTGTTTGCCTTCCTTATTTGAGCAAAGAGGGCAAATGTATTGCGCTTTTTGATGATCAAAGAGCGCAACTTTATTCGCCTTGGTTGATGAAGCAAAGAGGGCAAATTGTTTTGCCCTTTTTTTTATTGAATCAAAGAGGGCAAAAATATGAGATTTGCCCTTAAAACCTAATATAACGGGGCTACGAGGGCAACGTGAGGGCAATTTTAAATTTGCCCTCCTAACCTAAGAAGACAAATTTTGTATCAAAGAGGGCAATTTTAATTGCCCTCCTTGAAGCTATTGTTGGAGTGACATTTGGTTAAACTAGGTTTTGGTTTTAAAGAAAGGGTCACCTAAACATGAAGCAAATATGTCAAAAGCTACAGTCTTATCTACCAAGTAGTAATGTATTATCATCTAATGCTTAAATAAATCGCCTTTTTTTAATTGTATTACTTTTAAAGATTTCAGTAGTCAAATCATATGCTTATAGAGAAAGTGTCTAACTCTTATCATACACCTGGGTGGCTGGGTATATTGTGAGCATAGTATAGCTATGACTATTTTTTTTATCATTAGTTATTTAAAACCTCCATATGAGTAAAATTTGCATAAATAGGGAAAGCTCCAAACGAGCAAAAAAACCTTGGAAGTAATTCACATATTCATAAGACACCCTTAGGAAGTACAATGAACGCTTTAAAAAGTGTATGATTCAATATCTACTTATTACACTTGAATCGTTGGGATTGGATTTAGATGTGAGATTTGTGACGACATTCATGTTATGAGGATGTGAGCACAAGTGCATAACAAATGGCAATAATTTGACACCTAGAAAACTTCTAAGAAAAAGAAAAAAATAATGAAATCCAAGACAACATTAGTTATATAAAAAAAAAAAAAAAAAAAAGGAGGCTAAAAGCATATCAGAATAGACAGGAAATAAAAGCTCCAGCTATTGGCCTGGTGACATTTTCGACTGCCCATAAGGCCTGGTGACATTTTGGGCTGCACCATAATAAGGCCTACTAATATTTTGAAGTGGCCACCTAGCCTCGTAGTTGTTCGACTATCTCTTCAAACGGATTTGGGTAGTCAGACTTTATTCCTATACATTTCATTTCATTCATGTATAATGTTACACATGACACACTTGATTATCTAAGCTAGCATTTGCAACGGCAATCCAAGTAGATACCAACTATCAACTAGTTGGCCGGTGAGAAACTCCTAATAACTAATCATGGAAGTCTTTTCTCCCACGAAAAATAATGAAAATGACAAATTAACCCCTTAACTTTTGTCGGTTGTGAAATTAACCCACTTTAACTTTCAAGTGTAGCTATGTGCTCCTATTACATTATACCAGTTTGAAATTCAACTCCAATTACATTTTCCGGTGAAATTCAACCAAATTATCATCTTTTAGAAAATGTAATGGGGCTTAATTTCACAATGAAAGAAAGTAAAGGAGGCCAATTGATGCATAAAGTTTTAGGGGTTGATTTCAAAATCGACTAAAGTTAAGAGGCCAATTTGCCACTTTGACCAACAAAAGACACACTATCTTTGTCCTAAAAAGAGTCTATTTGGTAGAAGAAACTGTTAAGTTAGATTCTTGTGATTTATCTTGTTGTACTAACTAATATTACCATTATTGGTATTAATTAAGAAGTAATTAGTTGGTACGAGATTTTTATTCGGAAGCATAATGTATACCAATAATACATATGGTATTATCAAAAATTGTTTTAATGATACCATTATCCGAAGACAAATTGTATTGATATAAGGAAGTGCTTAATTGGTAATAGAAATTCTTTGTTAGGTAATAGGTTGTGTACCAAATATGAGGATACGTCTAGTAGTATCAAAACAGACAAACAGTACCGGATTCCTTGAAAGAAGACTAAGATGCCCCTATCAAAGTCCACAATAAGACTCCAATAATTAGAGGTCAAGTCCTTATCCCTAGTTGGCCGCCTAAATCACTATGTCAATGACCTATTTATACTAATATATTAAAAGGTGTTCTTAACCAAGGAATGACACCACGTGACGCTCTCCCTTGGGTTGTTTTACTACATGTGATGCATATAAACAACAAAAAAATAGTAAATGCATTGTATAGGATTTGATCACATGACTTCAAGTTTACATACTAACGTCTTAACTCTTAACCACTAAACCAAATGATATTTCATAATATCATTTTAAAGGCAAAATATTAATAATGAAAACTATAAGTTCACAGGGCATAGCCCGGACCTACAAACTATATTTTTTTTTTCTAAAGATTGACGATATTGTTGTGACAATTACAAATTGAAATTAGTTACGGATGCAAACCCCATCTTGGTTATATGATTATACTTCACGGTGTACAAATCGTGTAAGGTATTATCCTATTGTTTAACAAAAACAAACTTTCTTCAAAAGAATTTTCATATTTGAGTTATAATCGTCTTAATAAATAAATAAAATCAAGCATCATACAAGGTTGTAAAATCTAAAATGTGAAATTTTTTTGCTAAAGAAAATATGCAAAAGTGGGAGTAACGGGAGGCTGAGACTTAATAAGATGCGAAGTAAAATAGAGGAAAAACTTTAAAATAAGTAGTCATACATATCTTTGGTTTATTTTTTTTGCACTACACCTCCTTAGCTTCCCGAAATTCATGGCTAAATTTTCTGATGATATCATCACCTGAAAACTCATTTGGATGCCTAATGCCATTGGGGGAGAGAGACAGAGAAAAACCCAAAAATCTAACAAAGATATTAAATTGTGGAAAAGATTTTCTCAAATAACCAAAAAAAAAGAGAGCAAAACAAATTTTTTTTTAAGGATCAAGATATGAAAGGAAAGTCTTCAACTTTTCCAGAATTTCCAACATCATAATTTTAGATCTCTCTTATATTAAGATCAACATTATTTTCCCCTCAAAAAAAAAATCAACATTATTTTCCCCTCAAAAAAAAAAATATCAACATTATGTCACACCTAAGAAAATCCAACATTCAATTATGGGGATTGAATTTATGAATGTATTAAGTAAATGATTCAACCTAATTAATTTTTTTTATTTTAAAAAAATAAAAAATATGACAAAAACAAGTTCTGGAGAAAGTTCTTGCTCCTCCCCAACATCCTCGTCCAATAATGATAATGTGCCTTCAGCAGAGAATTCTGTCAAGAGCATCAAGAAGAAAAAGGTTTTATTTTGAACCCCATAATTGTTTCTTTATTATTTGTTTAATTTAGTTATTTGTAATTATAATCTTTTTATTTTTTTGGCTATTTGGGATTAGTCCATACTTCCCAAGATTTTCAGCTCCAAGAAAAATGGGAAAAATTCGGACGATGAAGTTTCTGATCCAGGTTAATCCACATTAATCTGTATAAAAACCATATAATAGAATTTATTGCACCTCCATTTTTTGTATTATATGTAATTTTTACAATTCTCCAAGTTTTGATTAGTAATTAGCATTTATTAACAGAGTGCGACAAGAAACTTGCAGAACGGAAAAAAGCTTTCTTGGACGACTCTCTAATGATCAGAAAGAGTTTCTCAGGTGGGCCTCGTTCTATATATATTTTGAAGATGTTTTTAATAGGTCGGCGAATACATTTTTTTGGTTGATTTTATTGCGATTGACTATTAGTTAGTCATACCACCTAGATTTTTGCACTTGTCAATGTACATTTTTGACAATGATTATTCTAATTATTTTTATAAATATATAATAAACTATATTTTGATTATAAAAATCGATCAACATCTTAAGATACTAATATGTTTTAAGAAAAAAGACAAAATATTTCAGTCAAATACAATCCTGGAATAGTGCAAAAGTCATAATGCAACTATCAAAGAATGAGAGGAAATGTGAATTAGTGAAAATATTTTGCACATCTCCTCTGTATTTTCCTGTGCATAATGTCATAGTCGTCTTCGGTAGCTCACCTACTAAATACGTATTATCAATTATGCGGCCATGCATTATATATCTATGAGGAAGAAGAAAATGAGATAAAAATGATTTATATGCTAAATTGTGCTTGATATCTTACAAAGCTTAACTCTTAAGGAAAATGTTTCTCTGGTGTACTAATATATGTTACAAATTCTCAGAAAGAAAGACAAATTCACATATTGAAGGGTTGGATTTGTCAAACTTTGATTCATTAGCATCAGTGGCAGCTGTAACGGAAAGCATAGATTATCGGTATGTAATTATGCACTTACTTAATTATAATCCTTACTCATTTAAATTGCTTGGGTTTGGATTAATGATCTCTTAATTAAAGTGTTCTGTTGGATTTGCAGGATATTTGTGGGAACATGGAATGTAGGTGGTAGAACTCCAACTAATGAGCTCAATCTTGATGATTTCTTGCAAGTTGAAGGCTCTTGTGATATCTATGTAGTCGGGTACAATTCACTATCTATCTTCTTTCTCTTTTTAATGCCTAATGTCTTAAATTGCATAATGGTAGTAGGCTAGTAGCTCAAACGACATATTTTCTATCGATAGAATATGTTTTTTTTTTGGAAATGGTGAATAGTGTTATATCGATAGCATTTCTTGCAGTTTTTCTGATTTGGAATGTGTTTTTTCACCTAAATATTCACATTATATGAACATAAGCTAATTTATTGGAAGATTTGGCACTTATTAGTACTTATTGGATCTTATCTTAACATCCTTGGCTACGTACTTCGCTTATTTTTCCATAATTAAGTGAAACTAAGGCGATGAAAATATAGACTTGGTAGTGAGCTTTCTGGAGAGGTGTGAAAAAAAGGGGACATTTGGCTTGTGATTTGTGTTACTCACTATTCTCCATGCGACATGCTTAATGAACATTCTTTGCAAAGTTTCTCGTGCTATGCTTTATGTAACAAAATCAAGTAGTACGTGTATTGAGAGAATATCCACATGTGAGTTTGTAGTTTTGTACCACATTAGAGGAGAGGTGCATCGTGTTTCTGATGACTAACATATAGAACATCACTGGACTTGTACAGTTGTACGTACTCAGACTCTTTCAAGCGAGGATCTGCGTGGGTAGGTTCATTTTTCATGGTATTAGAGTCCCCCAATTCTCAAAGGACCTTTATTTTTTGCAAAGTGGAAAGATTTTACTGTTTTCAAACTTCTAGACAACATTTAACATAGCAATATGATCAGGTTATATGATTACTACTCCAGGTTTCAATCTAGTCATTTGATATTATGTTCATCTTTCTCTCAGGTTTCAGGAAATAGTTCCTTTAAATGCAGGAAACGTATTGGTGATAGAGGATAATGAACCAGCAGCAAGATGGCTAGCCTTAATAAATCTAGCACTAAATCGACAAAACCATAATTATTCTTGTGATTCAAGCCCTAGTGCAAAATCATCAAAGGACATGAAATCAAACTTTTTCCAAAAACCAAATCTAAAAGTTCTTAGTAAGAATCTAAGAGTTGACAGCAGTCTTGTTAAGACCTGTAATTGTTGTTTGGATTCAGTAACACTAATTCCAGAAAGGTATAGACCAAGACGTATACATGACAATCCTTTCCAACATCGATACAGCAGCAGCTTTGAAGAACTTTTCTCAGTTGTACCAGAATCAACTGCCTGCCCTGGTCTTGCTGAATACAATCTCATTTCAAGTAAACAAATGGTTGGCCTGTTTCTTTCGGTTTGGGCTCGAAAAGAATTGATTCCGTATATTGGCCATCTTAGAGTTTCCTCCATGGGTACCGGCATTATGGGTTGTCTAGGGAATAAGGTACAGCTGCTAGGTTCTTCTGATCACCTTGATTTCCATTGTCTGATTTTATTGATAGTTGCTAAACGAACTTAGGTCTTGTTCACTTCACCTGGTTTTTATTGAAGAGAAACTATTCTTATTGATTAAATTGATTTCTATTGAGTAAACTTATTTTTGAATTATTAAAACTTATCCGAATTCATTCTAAGGTGGCAAGAAATTAAAGCCTAATTATACTTTTAGAATCAGATAGAACATACTGTACTAACTATCATGGAGTAATTAGAATGAATGAGTGTGAATCGAATTGATAATAACTCTCATTGGTTGATCAATATGCATGCAGGGATGTATATCAATAAGCATGACACTCCACAAAACAAGCTTGTGCTTTGTATGCTCTCACTTGGCTTCAGGACAGAAAGAAGGTGATGAGCTGAAGAGGAATGCAGATGTAGCAGAGATATTGAAAGGCATGCAATTCCCAAAGATATGCAAGAACTCTGAAAAAAAGGCACCTGAGAAGATCATTGATCATGAGTATGCTTGTATTCATCTACTTATAATCAAAAGCACTTTAACTATATCTATAGTCTATATTAGCTCACTCACCATTTTTGTTAATCTAATATGTAATAATATAATTACTCTGATTTAATTGCAGCCGAGTCCTTTGGTTTGGAGATCTTAATTATCGCGTTTCTTTGCCTTATGAAGAAGCTAGGTTACTGCTTGAGGAAAATGATTGGGATACCCTCCTTGAGAAAGATCAGGTTTGTGATCCTCTCATCTAATTTTAGGCACTGATTGCAGCAAAATCTTGTACAATATTAGCGCCGTCTCACAAAGTTTGGTAACCCTGTGTTTGTTTTAATAATTGGACTTGCGAAAATGAAAAAGGATTCAGATTTCATGATATAATTCATGCCAAATTTACTAGTCAAAAGGTTAAATGAACACTAAGCAATCTTGTAAGATGGAGAGAACAAAGTAACGCGTTTATCACTTTACACACTTTATTAGACGGGCCTTGTATAAGATGATCTCATAATAACTTATTGACGTGCAGCTGAAGATAGAGAGGGAAGGTGGCAGAGTATTTTGTGGATGGAAAGAAGGACGGGTAATGTTCGCACCCACTTATAAGTACACTCAAAATTCAGACATGTACGCCGGAGAGACAGCTAAGTCAAAGAAGAAACGACGTACACCAGCTTGGTGTGATAGGATATTATGGCATGGACATGGTATTGAACAATTACACTACACCAGAGGTGAATCAAGGTTCTCCGATCACCGCCCTGTTTGTGCTGTGTTTACAGTGGATGTGGAGGTGAGGCGTAAAATTAGCTCAAAGTTCAGGAAAGGTTTTTCATGCACTAGCTCCAGATTTAATAATGACTGCATGCCTCAACGCCATAGCTTCTATGATTACTGACTTTTAACCTTTACATCTTTGTATATTTTGATTAGGCCATTTTTGTGTAAAGAGAGACATACAGTAGCAGTAGTAGCAATCTACAGTTTTGGTATAGTAACTACATAACTACAGTAAGTGTTACATCATCAATACTAGCTTCTCAGTAAGCCTGACAGAAAAATTGGCTAGGCAGATGAAATTAATCGATGTTCTGTTTGGTGTAGGTTCAACTTGTAAATGTATTAATTGCTCTATTCATCTTTTGAATTGTATTTACTTATTCTTCGCTAAATTTTTCTAAAGTCAGATCATTCTTCGTTACTTTGATATATGTTGAGATGAATCTAACCAGCAACAAAACCTTATATAGATACGTATTTCCTTTGACATAAAAATATGACCAGAGTTCATTTAGTCTGCAGGATTAGACCAAACTAGTTCAGACCAAAAATAATTAGAGCAAACCAGATCAGATTATAATAAATTCAGACCTGATCAACTTATTTTCAGGTGAAAAGGAACATACACTTCATCCCTATAAACTATAACAATAAGACATCTTCTAAGAGCTTGAAACAATTAAAGACCATCAAATTTTAGGTTATGTTTTAAGGCATTACTAGGTGTGTCCATTTATGATATATTTTTATTTTTATTTTTATCAAAAAGCACTTAATTGAGATAATGCATATCCTACACGGGTGTTGATATTCTTATTTAGACATCTTGCATTGGTCTATCCTATCTAAGAGACCTATTATATTTGAACTCAAAAACTCAGAAAGGTACGTAGGAGAGACAGCTATTGAAAGAGCCATTTTTTTTTTGATAAGTATTGAAAGAGCCATTAATTAGATATTGAATGGAGATTGTTTTTTTGTTGGAAAAACAGTTTCAAAACATTTAAAATTCTGTTATATCTGATTTAGTTTTTTAGAGAATATTAGATTTAATTAGGAATCATAAGTGCTATATACAGCAAAAAAAAAAAAGCTAAATACAGCAACCTAAAATTTTTTAGAACTTAACCATAGTTAACTTTACCTTTTTATAATTAAAAAATTATATAAGAAAAAAAGCCTCAAAACTTAGGAGTACTAAATTTTTTTTATAAGGAAAAGAAACCAGGTGGACAACCTGAGACATCTCCAAAGAGATGGCTACATGACTCTAATACAGACTTCAAAACAATTAAAGAAGGATTACAAAGTACAAAGAAACACATGCTCTGGCCTCAAAACTCCCCAGCCCCAGTTCCAAGAACACTTTGTGAATAGACTTTTAAGGAGAACGACTAGCCGAAAGCTGTAAAAGATCAAAACTCCCTAATCCCACCCAAATTGAGAACTCAGAGCCAGTACAATAGAATCACCAACACAATGCTAAGAAAAAACTACAAAAAGCAAAACTAAAAACAAACCTAATCAAACTAATCTAAACAAACAAACAGCAAACTAACCAACTACGACTAGAAACAAAACAACTAAAAGAAAGAAAAGCAATAAACAAATACAACAAACCAAACAATTATACTGGAAAGACAGAGGCTACGAAGGAAATCTCTTGCTTCTGCAACCACCGATTCCTCAGCGCCATTTTTCTAGAGGGAGATTTCTGGTTCTTCATCCACCACCGCCTGGGAAGACGCGACAGCTGAAGGCCTTAGAAGACGACTACTTTGATGAAGAGAAGAGAGCAAGCTGAGGTTAGGGACTGATTTTGCGGGATTTCGAATACAATTTCGGGGAGAAAATTGTTCGAATTTGATGAAAAACTGGAGATTTGGAGGTTCGCAACTCACCACTAAGACCAATAACAGGCCATTGATGAAGCAAAAAGACTTTGAAGATAAATAACAGGACAGAAGATAAATTATGGGATGCGAAAAGACTTGAAAAGTTGAGTTGGGGGAATTTTGGTTGGCTAGGATGGGATTTCTACGGTTACTTCTCTCTAGAAAACCCCTTTTGCTTTTTATATAATACAACTAGTCTTTAACCCGTGCAAAAATGCACGGGAGGTCATATTTGTATGTGATATTATAAATTATTTATTAGACAAAAAGAGAAATGTTATTAATGTCAGCAACATTTTTGTTTAATGAGATTGATTGAAATCAAATTGAATTGACAACAAATTATGATAAAAAAACAAACAATTACACTATCTAAATTGATACATAAAAAATAGGGTCAATTACAACTCAATACACGATTTAAACATTTTGCGAAACTTCCTTATAAACCACATTGGTTGCAACAGATGAGTTACCACGATATTTATCAAATATTAAGATTTTCATACCCTTTTTGCTTGTAACTCTTGAAATAGTAACATATAGTTGTCCGTGGTGAATACATAACCCAACTTAAAAAATGAGTAACTTTATGCCCTAAATGGGTCAATTTACTTATACAAAGTCGACTTATTTAACATTAAAAATGATCCATTTTGAATTAAAAAGTAACTCATTTGGACTTGAAAGTGACTTGTTTTGACCAAAAGTGAAATAGTATGACATAAACCTATTATACTCCCAGTGCACATAATAGTAATTGAATATAAAACCTACTAACTCTAACCGAACACTCCAATCATCCATCACTTCGTTATACACCCAGGTTCCTCTTTCCTCTTCCTCTTCCTCTTCCTTCATTCTCTATATTTCCCATCCAAATTGCTAGAACTCAATTTTTTTGGTACCGAAATTGCCAAAAATTACAACCTTAAATTTGTTGATCTATTTTATGACAAATGACATTTAGGTTTTTTGCACCTAAAAAAAATACTTAATTTTTATCAATTCTATATCCAGTTAGTTTGATATTTGAGATTCGAATATTATTTATATCATTTACATATATGTTGTGATGGTTACTTGTGTTCAATCAGATCGAAAAGTTGATTAATATTTCACCTCAAATTTTAGTTTTTAAATATTTTACAATATGTTCCTTGAAATCTTGTGTAAATAATTAAATATTTATTAAGATATTAATGACCTAAAAGTAGTGACATTATAATTTATCATATGTACTAAATATAAATTAATAAAAATTAAAGTGAAAAGACATTTTCCAATTCAATTTATTAAAAAATAAGTTTGACTTATTACATGCATATACAATATATTTCATTATTTATATCTCACATTGACTGCTCCTTACAAAATTGAGATCAAGATTTTGAGCACTAACTCAGTGACTTTCATAATTGTAAAACATGTAGTTTGCTTAAGGAAACAAAAACATCATAATTTATATTAAATAAATGAATAGAGCAACATGAGTAACATAGAAGTTATAGGTTTTTATTATTATGCTCCAATGAACTTGTTCTCATGAATTTTCTAAGTTGTAGTACCTATGTTCAATTTTGATATATCAAGTTAGTGTTAAACTACTAATTAAAATTGCTAAAAAAAAGGCCTCGTTGTGGAAAGTCTATGGATATTATGCCAAAGGTGCATGGTGTGATAATATAACTCATGTATATATGTTATCCCGTTAGCAAGTGTACTTTCCTGGAGAAAATTTGATTGAGTATTTATGGCTGCACCCACATTACGATCGGCCCCGGTAATGCCAGAAACCACACCCATGGTTCTACAGATCAGAAGTGATGATTTAGAAGTTAAAAATAGAAAGATAAATTCATATTAGTTTAGAAAGATAACTCAAATATGTTATCTATCTATAAGTACGGCTAAAAGTACTTCACAAAATCAGAATTTTACATTATCCACTTTGAAATATAAATTTTAATTAAAGGAATGTAAAAATCCTCTTAATCTATTAACATTAATCTAATAAGCTCCTTTTCTTTTAGTTTGAAATTGAATTATGGATTATGATAACATCAGTTAGGTTTCAACTTTCCATGTTTATTAACTTTAATGAACTTGTAATAAGCCTTCAATTTTATACTACACTCATGACAATAATCAAAATAGACAACAAAATTAATTATATTATGCTTAAAAATTTCACCCAACTTAAATGACTAAAATAACAAATCTAAAATATTACTTCTATGCCATTATTGAAAGGGTAAACATATAATCTTACGTATAAAGTTTGATGGAAATTAAGAAAATTATCTCAAGGCTATATGTATTCCATCATCTCACTCAATAAAATTCTATGTAAAAGCCTTGTTTGTCTACCATTAAATAAGGCTAAAAGCCTGGGTAAAATACAACTTATTAATACCAGTAATTTATGGTATCTATATATATAAGGCCAAAGATCCAGCGAAAAGTATAAGGATATTTAAAAATTGATTTTGATTTTTAATTAAAAGAATGCACTTTTTTTTCGTAATCCAAAAATCAATTATTTGCCACGCATAAAAAAATTTCATTACATATCAGAGAGTTAATGCTATGATCACACAAAATTTCATTTGCTTATGCTCCTTCTGATTTTTGTTAGTTTACCCACTTCTCTTCTTGGGTTGTCATTTATTAGTTTACCCCTTTTTTTTGTTTTTGAATGGATTCAACTAATTTTATATTATCATCTTTACCTTATTCTCACTCTGCTTATCTTGGCGTGCAAATACTAATTTTAATATAATATGCGATAAACTAATACTTTCTATTCCATTATATGACTCATAAACATATTTCTCCTAAAACTTTGTGCCCAAAGAAGTGGGTAAACTAATAAAAAACGAAGTTAGTATAATAAGGGGTTTTCTTAACCTATGCACCAAGTGCATAGGTTTAGCTGTTTGTTTTTACCTTTACTCAACAAAATTGATATATATGGTATATATATGATACGGGGAGCAAAATGGAATTATCATATATGAAATTAGGTATCAAATATTACATAATGTCCTTAATTAATTATGTCATATATATCAATTTTGTTGAGCAAAGAAAAAACAAATTAAATAGCTAATTCAACAGGTTAAAGAAACCCATAATACATTTATCGACAAATTATAACCTCAATGACACCTTAATTCGCACATAACTTCATATCTAATTTGAGTTTATGATATTAGATTTATACAGAAAAGTACAATTTAATTTAAATTAGTATAGTTCATTCGAAAATCTAATATAGTTATAAAAAAAATGGATTTTCAGATGTGCTAATTGTTTTTGCAAGAATAATTAGTTAAAGAACAAAGCATATACTTCTAGAAGCGTAGTATGTTATTAAGTTGTTTAATCTTCAATTATATGAAGAATGTTGGCTAAGGTTATACTTCCTTCGTCCCGCAATATAATGCTTGTTTCATTTTTGAGATCAAACTTTAAAAAAATTAACCAAATATTCTCAATAATATATACAAAAAAAAAATATTCATGTGGGATTTTGTTAGACTCGCTTCAATGTGTAATTTTATTATATTAACATTTTATATTTTTTATAAAAATGAAATTGAAAATATCAAAGATCAAATATACGTATTAGAGACTCTGTAAAAAAAATCAAACACTATAGTGTAGGATGCATGTAGTTACTTATATGCGTTGGTCAAAGAAAAAAAATGAAGATTTCACCTAATAAAAAAGATAATTAAAAAGAAAGGAGAAAACACTTTGTTTAGGTACAGAATGGGGGCAGGAACCATTATCACCTAATTTCTTATTGTTTTATTCAATTATTTGTAGTAAGGCAGTAACACCACGAGCAATGATATTCCCATACCTGATATGGGCCAATACCATGGCATTTATGTAATTTTTACGACAAAAGTAATATTAAAAAATTATAAATTTTTTTTCATATTTTTTTTTTGGGGGGCTTGTTAGTTGAAATCTTAAATCATATCTGGGCTACATCTAATCATATCAGTTAGCTATTAAATCATATCTGGGCTACATCTAATCATATCAAGGAAGTGGTATGGGAAAAGTTGTCCCATACCGGGTATGGGAGTATACTTTCTCGTAACACCACTATCTCTTCCTCTATATATCTCTTATACAGGAAAAAAAAAAAAAAAAAAGGTGGAAAAAGCTAGTCTTGTACTGTTGTACATCGTCTTCATCTTCGCTCTTTTTTTGTCGGCCATGACATTGTTCAAAGCACATAGTGGTCTGTAGAAGCAAATTATGTTGTTTAATTCTTCCGACTTGTACAGTAACATATTTAAGATTTATTTTGGTTCGGTTGTTTCCTTTCTCTCTGATCTTCGTCTGCCCTGTTCTTGTAATCTTGTCGACTGTTCTTCTGGATCCCTCACCGGAGTACACAGTTATTGGTGCTGCTATGGTGGTTTTCATGGTCAATTGCCAAATACCCCTGTATCTTAGTCAAATTGACCCATTTAGGGCATAAAGTTACCCATTTTGACTTAAAAAGTTACCCATATTATATATCAATTTTGTGATAATAATGTAGGAGTGGAATATGGGCAGTATTTATACTTGCAGACTGCAGTAATCTTCCAAAGTAAAACGGTGATTCAAATTTTGTATTTTTTGGATGCAAAAATTAAAATCCATTTAATAACAGTAAGGAGGCTGGCCGCTGGCATGCTTAAAGGCAAAGCATAAAAACTTACCGAATTGAGGAGATTGTAATTGATTCCTCTTATTCCATATATATGGAGATGAATGTATGGTAAAATCCATTTTATTTTTTTTTTCCTTTTACTGATTTTTGAAGATCAAATATCATTTCATGTATATTTATAGAGCTAAATGAAGGACATTATAATGATAATAAATTCCATATCAAAAAAACAAATAACTCCCATAAAAAGAATCCTAATCGGTGCATTGATTGAATATGATTGTCAATCGGGTATACCGATCGTATATGGAAACTTGTAATTGACAGTATTAAATAAGGATGATGCTCACTTGACACTCCTTCATGCAAGACACGTGGCATGTAGTAGCAAGAATCATAACACGTGGCAAAATGAATTGGTTAACTGCCATGTGGCAAGAATGAACCTTGTTTTATATAGATATATAGATGTTGGTTACTCACTTAGGAGCAGAGTACTAATTACGACAACTGATTGATTACTTCTTCTTTGTTCAATTTATTGTACATCTTGGTTTTGTAATTTTTAGTGAGCACCACATGCGAGGAATTATATACTGTTCTTTGTTACCACATGCGACTTGTGAGGAATTACATCTTGGTTTTGTAATTCCTTCCATACTCAATCTTTTAATCACGATGTTCCAAGTGACATCATTTTATTTTGTGCGTCCATTTTTTCATGGGTTGGTTTTCAAGTTGTGATTATCTATAACATTTTTTTTTGATAAACAAAGATCATCATTCATTCATTACTAATAATGTTAAAACGGTTACAATCCAACATTAATTGTTCAATACAATAACTAGGAGGGGGGGTGGGGAAAATCCTAGTTACAATACTAGCCGCATCCATGCTCCTACAAGCCTTGGCCATAAAATCTGCTACAAGGTTGAACTGTCTGTTACAATGCTTAATCGGAATCTTCGGGTTCGCCCTGAGCCACTGCCTGCAATAGTTCAATATATTTATATAAATGTCAGCTCTATCCCCTAAAATAAGGTCCACCGCGTTCTTACAGTCAGAATAAATGATAGCATTAGGATAACCTTGCCTATTCACACATTGCATAGCTTCTAAGATGGCAAGAAGTTCAGCTGCAAGAGGGGAGTTAGTATAAACACGTTTCCCAAAGCCCAGAAGCCAGTTCCCATAACCGTCCCTTATCACACCCCCAATCCCGACTAATTCATTAGTCCCAACAAAGGAAGCATCAACATGAAACATAAAGCAACTCAAAGGGTGGTCAAAATGAGGGTTTACAATAATATCCATCCCCTTTTTGAAGGAAGGGTTCATGAAATCTCTGGCACCTCCCGAGGCTCGGAAACTAATCACTTTGATAAGGGAAGGGTCTTTGGCCTTAAAAACACACATATTTCAGTCCTTCCAAATCTCGTGACACAGGTAGGGGAAGACAGTATTCCAAGGCAAACCCCGAAACTCACATTTAGACAACATATGCATTTTAAGCCAGCCCCGGAAATCCCGCATAGGATTGAAAGGGGCCCCTTCAAGGGTCCAAATATCCCGGCTTGTAGGACAGAGCGCAAGGATGTGGGCACTATCTTCTGAGGGCTCATGACACCTAGGGCATGACGTATCTGACACAATACCTCTAATACCAAGGAGTTTCCTATAAGGGATGCGGTCGTGCCATACCAACCACATAAATAATTTGATTTTGGGCATGGGGTCATTTATCATAGATGATTCCCCTACGAAGAGGTCATTTATCATGAATGATACCCCTACGAGGGGGTCATTTATCATGAATGATCCCCGTACGAGGGGGTCATTTGTCATAGATGACACCCCTAAAGGGGGGTTCATTTGTCATAGATGAGCCCCCTTTCATGTTTAGTATGATCATGTTGCATAATTGATATTGATCAAGTTTTTTATATGTTTATTCAGGATAGCAGCGGAGACGAGAGTACAGACACTAGTCACTATTTTAAAACCGATCAAAGTTTTAAGAATCGTCAAGAGTTGGAGGAATGGGTAAGAGAAATCGACAAAGAGCGTAAGATTTGGTTTTATGTGCAAAATTATTTTCGTAACCGTGTGTATTTGAGATGTGAAAGGGGCGGTCCTTATATGTCTCCTTATCAGTCCTATCGCGTATCTCTGGATGGAGTGGATAGGCACGTGCACCCAAGTATTGTAAGCGCTGTTATCGTTTCAAAATAACACGATAAAAATATTTTTAGTTCATGCCATCATAAATAAATATTCACAAATTTGACATAATTTAATATACCGCTCTATCAGGCATCTCGTGGAATGAAATAGGTTGAGGCATCGAAGATGGCTCTATGATGTGTTGTACTTTAGGATGTGTGCGATCCTTAAACCAACTTATATAATTGTCAGCAACCTCTGTGGTAAAACGAGCACGAAAAGACCCAAGAATACCTGGTTGCATCAAATGTTGTTGCCATGTTCTCCAATTAGTAATCATCAGATCATGTACACAAATATATTTATGTATATTGGATCCTCTATAAACTTTCTTAGGAACAAAAGGACATGGAGGTATCACTTGAACATATCCGAATTGTCTCAAAACTAGAATAGGCATGTATGGCTCAGTAATGGACCGACAGTGAATGATTCCACAATATCGCGAAATTGGAACATCTTTACTCGGATATCTCGTAAAAGGGGGTCCAAGTAACCTACTTACATAAAATTAAAATATTCAGATATGCAAATAATTTCTAAAAAACAATTAATAAAATGAAAGACTAAGTATTTAATAAACCTCGTCCGCCGTCATGCCATCTAAAGCAGCTCTGTAAATTAGCAAAGAATCATTAGTCTTTTTCATCTTTCCTGGTATCCATCTTGCAGCATATGGGGGTTGCTTCGTCCAATTTCCATTCTCCGTCGACCTAAATCTTGGAAAATATTCATATATTTATGCCTATTAACTCAAATAACAAATACACATCATTAAAAACTTTGAGGTTATATAAAATTCAAAATGTATAATTTAATTCAAAGTTATATATATTTCGAACCTGAAGTAATGTTAAACAACCACATATTTGCTTAGTTTGAAATCGTGATGCCTTCTTGAGCTGACGATACATATAAGCTAAAGTTGCAGCACCCCATGCATGACCACTTACACCTTCTAAATTCATTAGAAAAGGTAAAAAATGTCCATTTACTGCATTATGAGTCTTGTCTACAAACAATGTAGCCCCAACCAACCATAATAGAAATCCTACTGCAGTATGTTTTGGATTTACATTTTCATTAAATATATACTTGAGATTTGACTACATTGAATTTTATGGTACCCGTCTTCCAATTTTTGTTTATTTCATTCATAGGCATATGTAGGAGGGATGCCATCTGGGTTTTCATCGATGATACCGCAGGTCCAGTAGTCTCAGTAATTAGAGGGTTACCCACTACGGGTATATTGAGTATATACCATACATCATGAAGAGTGATAGTTATTTCTCCAAATGGCATGTGGAATGAATTTGTTTCAGGATGCCATCTCTCAACGAAAGCTGAAATCAAAGGTAAGTTTATATGCTCAAACATACAAGCAGATAAATGATTTAATTGTGTTTTCTAAAGCAGGAGATTAACATCATCTCGTTCTGTATTCCACGAAGACAACTGGTCACTTCGGTTGTGGCATGTCAAAAATTCCTGATCCTATTGAACAAATAAAATATAATTAATATGCAAGAAATAGTGAATACATGGATTAAATTAGTAAAAGGAAAACATTTAAGATATTCATCTAATCTGGCCAATTCATATGTAATGTGCAACATGAGCATGAAAACCGGTAAGTAAATCGGGGTTTGAAGGTCCTCCATCTATCCTTCTAATCAACTGTCAGTCATCAATTTTTTTAGTACCTCTATGACTTGAACCAATATTCAACACGTTTTGTTCTTCCTTATCCCCCTCCCTTACGTCATCACCCTCTACATCATCATCATCATCATCATCATCATCATCATCATCATCATCATCACCATCATCGTCATCTCGATCCTCATCATCATCATCCTCATGTTCCTTCTGTATTAGAGTATCACGAAACAATATATCTTCTTTTTCCGAAATATTAGCATTATCTGAATCATTGTCAACATAGTTGGGGATTGTAAAATCTTCCATATCAGTTTATCCTCTAACATTTCTATTAGTATGGGCCACAACTTCTTCTCTAGCTTTCACTGCCCTAGCTCTTGCAGACATTGTAACACCTTGACAATTTCTGTTATTTGTTTTTCCAAGTCGACCACTATAACATTTTTCTGATGGTGCATCAACGTCAAGTAATTGCCTCTTGCCTTTTCCTTTATTACCATCATTCTTGCTAATACCACCTCTTCCTCTAGTACTTGACATAATTTCAGTACTCTAACAAAAACAAACTAGGAATAAGCATGGAACAGCAATCAAGTGCGCTCCTATTGGACTTTATTCACATATTTTCAGTTAGGTAGCAAATTTCAAGGAGAGTTGAGTTCAACAGTTTGCTAGTTAATATAAAAGCACTACTTGATATTTCCTGGTTATACACTGTTCATTGATCTTGGGAGTAAGGAAATTTAGCAAATAATTTTAAAAGAAGAATTCAGATTCCCACCTCTAAGGCTTCTAAATGTTAATTTTAAGAACTTCCTGCCACGAATTAACAGGCAGAAAGATTGTTCATTTAACAGCAAGGTTAGAATGGGATCAGGGGATAACATGACAATCAAAAAGTTGCAACATATTACAAGCTTTCAAAATTATTATAACAACAAGTGATCACCAAGCGTAAAATTACCCACTGAACATTTACATTTGCATGAGTTCTACATAGTGCTTCTATTTATAAGTACATTTATAAGAAACAACCCAAATAAAAACATGAAAGATGAAAAAGAATATGAGTTCTACAATCACCATGAATTTTTGGGAAAACACAACAGAATGAGAGGCAAACTCTTCAAGATCACTATAAAAAATTGTAAAAACTAAACTCAAACTGAACTCAAAAATTAAACACTCTTGAAGACAACGTACTTGAACTCAAAGCTCAATTTGGGCACATAAAGAACAGCAGTACAAAGTGCATAATTGAATGTTCATCACCAGCCAGAACTATTGTCATTTTGTCACTGTTAAAAACTGAATTAAGCATTCAAAGTTTTAACTTTTACAAAAATAATTGAATGTTCAAGAAACTCACCTTGGGTGGTCGAGTGATTCCGGCGAGGGGGACTGGTTCCTGAGTCGGCAGCGACGTGCAGCAAGAACCGTGGGGGGTCGTCGGCAACGGGCGAGAGGGAGGGTGGGGTGTCGTCGGCAATGTGCGAGGGGGGGAGTGGGGGTCGTTTGGGTCGGGCGACGGTATCAATCAATTCGGCCGATGGTTAGGTTGTCGACGGAATTGCGATTAGGGATGAGGGCTTCTTACGGCGTCGCACGAGGAGGAGTTGGGGATGAACCGTATGATGGTTGCTGCTGTAGTGCTAAGGGATCATTCAAGGAATTGTCGTTCAGTTTGGGGGAGTAGTTTTGTTGTTGGGGTTAAATTACAAAAGGGGTAGGTTAGTCTTTTAACCTATTTTCTTTGTATTTAGCCTTTTATTTTCTTTGTATATAAGCACAACTCTTAGGAATTTCAATATTGATAATCTATTTTCATTTTTCTTATAGTTAAACATTTATATGCGAGTCTAGTACCCTCGATTATAAAACAATATATATATAGGGGTAGGATCACATGAAAATGCCTCTTTACATGAGAAATGAGAATGAATCTCAACCACACGATTGGATTAGAGTTACAACACTTGTTCATTAGAGTTATACCCCCGCAAAAACTTCGAGCCCAAAAAATTTCTTTTTTTCAATTTGTTTTTCCTTTCTAATATTTTTTTTTGAACTTACATCACTTTTTCATTAGAGTTACATCACTTATTCATTAGAGTTATAGCGCGTAAAATCCATTTTCATTTTTCGTGTAAGTATGCATTCTCCTATGAACTCACTTATATATATATATATATATATATATATATACATATATATATATATATATATATATATATATATATTTTATGTGTATATGGTTCATCTTTGTATTCCATAGATTGAAGTTTTATTTTCACTTGATATTTTTTGAAGGGGAAAATAATCAAATCATTTACTTAACAATTAAGTATTCAACTATTCACTTGAATCACTTCCATTAACAATAATTCTTACCAAAAAAACAAAAACTATGGAAGCTGGAAAGAGGGGAAAAGGGTTTACATAAAAAGCTGCATTCACTTTTGGGCCGCTCCAAAGCACCTGATTGACTTCCATCTATACTTGTCCACATTAGCTTTTCCTGATTTGTGATTCTTTATCTTTTGTAGGATTAGAAGGGGTGTCAAAACGGGTTGCTCAAACGGGTTGCAGGTACCTACTACGGTGAGCCGAGGTCGAGCCGGACAAGTCAAGATTCGATTGTCGGCGCCCTGTGTCATGATTGGTCGGGTTTTTGTTCAACTGGGTCGAACACATTTGAATCATTGGATTCCGGGTCTTGGGACAGTCTCGAGCGTTCCATTTACAAGTCGATCCATTCCGGATATGATCGCCCGTTGACATTTTTTTTCCCGGGTTTGCGCAGGTCGTATTTAAGTTTCATGTACGGTTGAGTTAAGTCAAATGTACTCGGGTTGAATTAGTAATGACCTTGGTTCGATCATTGTGAAACATCGGGTCCATTCGCTATTGAACGTCAACTCAACTTCGGGTAACTCCTAATCGGGCCATCTTGATTTTGTTATGGATTTTGTAAACGAATCATATTAATAAAAGTATTAAGATCGACATATATATACATATGTGTGTGTGCGATAAATATATGGATGACAACGAAAAACCAATAAAAACACTATATTGATTAACGTGATGTTTAGTGTATTCTCTTACTCAACTCTTATTTCGAATAATGAACTGCGTAAAACCACTCTAATGAGTAAAGGAGTAGAACGACTCTTCATATGTTTTAATATTATATATTATAACCAACGACAATAATAACAAGTAGACAATCAATTCCAAACTTTATATAAATGATTTATTATTATAAGCATTATGATTGATATATAAGTTTGTAAATAGTTATGATGGTAATGAGAATAATAATACTAATAAACATAAAGCGACAATGATAATAGGTAAAAATACAAATAATAATAGTAATAGTAACAAGGCTAACAATAGCAATAGTAATACAAATAAGAACAGGAATACTAACAATAACAATAACAATATAAATACTAATATGTTGAATCATTTTAATATAAGATTGATATCAAAATAATTGTAAAACCAATCTAATACTCTATTGATTATAAATTAGTATAACGACTCTTAATATGTTATAATACTATAACAAATGACAATCATACATTCATATGTTTACAACGACGGTTCATATGAGGCCTTAGTGATTATAACAAGGGTTCATATGTTCCAAGCTTCATATAAATGATTTATTATTATAAGCATTATGATTGATATATAAGTTTGTAAATAGCTATGATGATAATGAGAATAATAATAATAATAAACATAAAGTGATGATGATGATGATGATAATAATAATAATAATAATAATAATAATAATAATAATAATAATAATAATAATAATAATAATACAAATAATAACAATAATAGTAACAATACTAACAATAGCAATAATAATACAAACAAGAACAGGAATATTAACAATAACAATATATAACAAGAACAATAACAATATAAATACTAATAGTAATAGTAGCAACAATGCTAATAATAACAATAACAATAACAAACATAACGTGGTATATATGTATTATGTTGTGACTATATATGATAAAGTATAAACAAACATTTCTATCAATATGTATGTTTAATCATTTTAGTATAAAATTGGTATCAAAATAATTGTAAAACGAACCTAATACTCTATTGATTATAAATTAGTATAATGACTCTTGATATGTTATATATAATACTATAACAAATGATAATCATACATTCATATGTTTACAATGATGGTTCATATGAGGCTTAAGTGATTATAACAAGTACTTGCTAGTTACTATATAGTTGGATTAAAACAAGTTGTTATTATTAGATAAGATCAATATAATGAATGTATGAATGTAAGTCGATAGTTCAAGATAACAATACTCCATTTAAGTTCATCATCTTTATGATGATAATATAACAAACAATCACTATCAACTCAATGAAGTTCATATATATAAGTTATATCGTTACACTATAAGTTCACTAAATAGATATTATAATCAAACAATTACATAATTGAGTGATATTTGCATACGTAACACTATAAGAATACTAGCTTAAGAAGTAAATCACTATAGAGTTGTAGAGCTTTCCTTAATAGGAGACATTGAATAACATAGTTTATTATAACATAAAGTCATTCTGAAACTCAAACATCTAATTGGATGGAAAGACGTTTTTATTGAATGAGATTAATGTATCAATGTAAGTCGATAAGCTTGTTCAAGAAAGCAATACTCCATTTAAGTTAATCGTCATTAAGCTATATATTCATTTTGAAACACAAAACATCTACTTGAATCGAAACAAGTTGCTATGAAATAGTAGCAATAATATTGATAATAATAACAATAAAGATTATAATAGTAACGATATTTATCATCAATTATCATTGGTAAATTTATTATTATTGAATATAAAAATCGAAATCTCCATCAAATTTTGATAACGATCATAAAAAGTAAAATTGATAGATTTGAGTATAATCTCTCATCTCATCTATAGATCAAATTGATAGACATGTGAAATCCAACACAAAAGAAATCACTCTATCCTAACCATTGATCATATCAAATCTATGGCTAAAACTTCACTAACACACCCACACACGGATCACCATTCTCAGCCATTAGATACAAACTCAAATCAACGAATCCCCTTTCTCCATATATAAACCTTAATCCCTTTTCTAAACCCTAAACTAACTCCTCTTCTATGTTTCTTCCGCCTCTCTTTTCCTGTTTCTTTCTTTTCTCTCTGTTTTCTTACTAAATTTTTACTTCATTTTATGCATTTGTTCAATTTAATGATCTAATTCTCAACCGCGAAACCGTAAGCGCAACTAACCACCACCTACCAAAAAACACACGCTAATTCGCGCAACTAACAAGTGGTGATGTGCGGTGGTGCGTAAAACCGAAGAGAGAGAGAGGGAGGCTCGAAGGGGAAGGAAGTTAGCGGCTGAAGGATAAGGGGGTGGGGGCGGTTGTTCGACGGCGGTAGGTGGTGCTCTTGTGTTTATCGGTGGTGGTCGAAAGGTGGAGAGCAAGTGGTTGTGGTGGTGGTTGCCGGTGGCCGAAGAAAACGAGAGAAAATAAAGATTGAATTTTTGCTTCCAATTCTCCTAATTGATTTTATTTTTTGAGTTTTGTTTGTTGATTTGTGATGAAATTTCGAACTCAAACTCTCTTATTTATAGATAATGGCTAACTCAGGAGATGTATTTTCAGATTTAAAAATTCTCCAAACCATTAGCATCCATGGATTTCAAGAAAACAAGAAGCTTTATTTATTATTTTTCTGAATTTCTGTGGGTTAAGTGTGATTGAGAGAGTAAAATTTCAATGGGTTTCTAGAAGATTAAGTACACTGAGTTGGAATAGGTGGTCGTTGACTTTGTTGAGCAACCTCCATCCGTATGGAGGAGGAGGAGGAGGAAGATGAAGTTATTTCTTTTCTTTTTATTTTTGTTTTTGTTTTTCTGATTTGGAGATGTTGGTGTTGGGCTAATTCATCTTATGGGTTTGGGCTCATGGACTTGGACAAAGGGCCATCAGAATTTGTTATTATACCCAAGTTACTTACAAAGTTGACTACAAGATTTTAGTACTTTGATTTATAAACTTCATTATCCATAAATTACTTTTTCACATAACTTAGAAATCCAAATATAATAAAAATTAACTTAGTGATTTTGGTTGACTTGTAAAAATAATTGACTTGTGAAATTATACAAAGCAACTGAAAAATAATAAGAAGACATTCTATAATATGCACTACGAAACTAGCACTTAAAAAGTGACCATTATAATCTCATCAATAGTTAAAACACTATGACATGAACCAAAATTACATCAAAAATAATTTAATTGAGAATGTAATTTATTTTTTTATTAAATTATTATTAAATGTAAGTAATTTTATAAATTACCATATTGAAATGATTTTGTAGATATAGAAAAATAATTGAATTTTAGTAATTTTATTGAGTTTAGTCGTCAAAATAAGTTGGTTTGAAAAATTGCGTCAAATTAGGTAGATTTTATTGTTAGATCAATTAGAATTCGAGTTGAAACATGTATTTACTGGGCCTAATTGGATTTTGGGTTAATATCTGGTTTAGTTCGGTCAGGTTCGGGTTTGAATGCAGGTCTGTGTGGTCAGGTCAGAATATAATCTAGCCGGGTGCTTGGTCAGTCCGGGTAATCCCGAGTCGGGTTTCGGTCGGAGTCGTGGATCGACCCTCACAGGTCGAACCAGGTTCAAGTCAGGTCAGTATCAGGTTGACCCAGCGGTCAGGTCTGTTTCTGACACCCCTAGATTAGAGTCTAGAGATTGGATCAAGGATAATTAATTATAGAAGAATCAATATTTTCAATCCCATATATGGTAAATGAATGATTCTATTATTATTAATTACTCTGTAGTTATACATTGCTAGCTATCCCAAGCCGCCCCCTCTCTCTTTTTCTCTCTCAAACCCTAGCCTCCCCTACCCCTTTTTCATCAATTAGGGGCTGCCATGGATGATTTCATCCATGGTAAGCCCCTTTTCCCTTTTTATTTCCAGTTTTTAGTTCATTTTCTTGTTTTGCTTAATAAATTAGTCTCTCTTTATGAGATTTTCTCAAACCCTGTTATGGGGTTTTTAGATCCTGTTTTGGAAATCTCCTTCTCCCCTATGGGAGATGTGAGAATGGTTCGTTTGTTTTTAGGTATGAGAAATTATTCTCATTGGTTGAAGTTCGAGACTCAACATGAAGGTATTGGAATCTCGGATGCGGTCAACCTGACTCGATCAAGAATGTTCTTCCCAAACTATATCAGAATGATAGACTTCCTCATCAATACCGCTTGATTCAAGCAAATACAAGGGTGTCTTTGTATTGCTCGATCTGGTTCGTTGTAGTTTCTTCGAAGACGAATTTGATTTAGTCTTGTTTAATTGTATCTTATTTTTTTTTAATACCTATTGTAGATGCCGTTTGGCGTTCAATTAATGAAATTTCTCTTTCAAAAAAAAAAATTACTCTGTAGTTATCATTTGCTTATTACTGTTTTTGTTGTTGACCAATACTAACCACCATAAAAAACTATTTATTCCACAAATGTTATAATATAAAATCATTGGTTTGTCTTAATTTGTATTTTTAATTTTTTTTTTCTATTACTAGTTAAAAAAAAGTTAATGATAAGAATTGTGCATTGAAAAATGTAAAAGTAAAAAAATTTCAATGTTTGAAGAACAAAGAAAGAAATGCGCCCCTTAATTTTTTTTAACAAAAAAACTAATAAGCAAACCCAACTGTAAAATTAAATGATTATCTGTAAGTTACAAACTATATAAGGACTCATTAAAAAAAAGAGACAAACATCTCATTGTGATAATATAGGTGTCAAATTTTCATGATATTTTCTCCTGATTTTAGTTTTATCATTTGATATTGCTACTTATAATTGAATCAAATTAGGACCAAATTATATTTTTCGGATTTTATTATTCAACTTATTCTCATAATTCCCACATTTTTAGAGCATTTAGTTTCCAACTTGTATATAAGACTTTTTTTTCTCGGTTGCATTCCTCTACATGCACAAAATATGACACGTCACCATGCACCTCATCATTACACAAAAACTCTGGTACACTGAAACAACAAACAAGTAAAATTACGTAAGTGTGTTTTGGAGGAAAGCTTTGGACGTGACAAAAGACACACAAACAGAATCTCCTCAGTCCTCCCCCACTAACCTTTTAATTGGATTTGTAACAGAAGCACACTAATCTCAATTCTCAGCCACAACGTGACCCACACCCACCACTCCACTGTAAATTGTAATAGTCTTTTGGAAGTTGGAGCTTGGACATCTTCGTTTTAAAGGAAAATTTGTTAAAAAAAAAAAAAATTTAAAAGTTCAATTTTGCAAAAAAAAAAACCTTTTAAAACATTATTTGCAAAAAGAATCTACAAACTTAAATTTTCTTGCAAGATAAAACCTATTTCCATTTTCCGATGTGGTTTTTCTCAATTCCGACGTTGACCCCTTCTATCTTCTTTTAACCCCCTAATTCTATTAACTGCAACACCACCCCTATGCATCTCAAAAACCACACCGTAAAATGAGAATGAGTTTCATCTTGCAAGAAAAATTAAGGTTGTGGTTTCTTTTTGCAAAAAATGCTTTAAAAGGTTTTGTTTTTCGCAAAATTGAACTATTAAAAGGTTCTTTTTTGATAAATTTTTCTATTTTAAAAGAATATACTTAGAGAGTAAATTTATATAATACTCCATTTGACAGGTATTTATTAGTTTTTTTAGCTAATTTATCATTTGAATTAACTACTATCAATATCACAGAACAAAAAATTCTCTCTTTTCTTTTCTCTCTTAAAAATCCTAACCACCATATATAAATTCAGGAGCTACTATCGATAAATTAATCGATGGTAAGCCTCAAAATCTTTTTCAAATTCAATTTTATATTCAATAAAGATCACCATGGTGGTCATAATGAGTCCTATCTATAGTGGTTAGTCGTGTCCCTTACATGGGGTTTAGTTATTTCCTTCGTGTTAGGCTCTGCTCTTTTGGACACAGTTTAATTCAGCTCGTTTCAGTTGAACTACTTTTCTCTCACAGTTTACTTCAATTTAGTTCAGCCCAGGCCAAAAGAATAGTGCCATAGTCATAATGAGATTTTGAGTTCTATTTTTTGTTTGTGTTTTTGTGTGTGCAGTGATACACATTTAGAAGATCCACTTTGTAAATTTGTAGATCTAAATGTTTATTGGTTTAGGGTAGCAGATTTGAAAGATATGTCTTACAAATTTGTCGATCTAGAGAATTAGTGAAACCTTATCACTTTGACTACTATACATCAATGGAGCTCCGTCAAGAATGACACAAATACATCTAAAATTATACAGGAGCCGATTAGAAGTGTATTATTAGTACACGAGTATTTAATACTTGTATTGAAATTGTAGAGATTCTTTATAAGATTATTATAATTTGTAAGTATTGAATGGTTTTTATTTAGATAAATCACCCCTTTCCTATTCCTTTAAAAAAAATTGGAAACAAACAAGACTCTGGTACTCTCTAAACTTTGGTAAACACTCTACTAAACATTGTTAGAGTTTTGACGTAATAAACATAAACATAAATGAGTTACAGAAGGAGCCGTTGGAATTCCATAAAAGGAGCGAAAAAAACAAGATTTACAAAAATCTGGACTATTTTCTCGTGAACATTAATACACATTTTCTCCAGGGTCCCCTGACACACACACATACTCCTCCGTAAGATTCTGCAGAGTGCAGAGGAAGGTTTTTCTTTTCTTTTTCCCCTTAAATTCTAATGGGCAAAATAGTCCTTTCACTCCTACAATCTTCATCAATCAAACCACACTAATTACTCCAAATTCGAGGCTCCCTGTTTCTCTCTCTTTCATTCTTGCTTTTTCCACTGCTTTTCCCATCAATATTGCCATCATTCTACATGTCAGCTTCTTCCCCAAAATCTCTCAAAACCCCATAAATCATAATAACCCAAATTTTTTAACTTTCTTCACAAAAATGACACTTCCATAAAAAAAAAAACAACCACCCAGAAATTCAAAACCCAAAACTTCTTACAAAAATGGGGAGCACAAACTCAAAAGCAGAAAAAACAGCAGCATTAGGAATGTGCAAACAAAGAAAACGGTTAATAAACCAAACAATAAATTCAAGGTATAATTTAGCAGCTGCACATATTTCCTACATTCAATCTCTAAAAAACATCGGCATTTCACTCCGACGTTTCGCAGAAGCCGAGGTTTTAATAGAATCATCAATCTCAGTCTCTCCTACTCACATCACTAAAACACCATCTCACTCTTCTTCTTACCACCCTTCTCCTTCTTTATCTCATGACGAGGTTTATTCCTCTGAACCCAGATTAAGTTGCATGAAAAAATCCCCCGCAAATACCGGAGTTACAGTTACTTATAATCCTAGTACCAACATTCATACTTTCATTAATAATAATGATGAAGATTCCTTAGTTTTTCCGATGCCTCCGCCGCCACCTCCACCTCCGCCGCCGGAATCTGAGGCTTCTTGGGATTATTTTGACCCGGGTGGTGACCCGGATCAAACCGAGAGTTTTCGGTTTGTGAGCCCGGGTTTGGGCCCGGGTGAAGGTGGTGGTAGTGTTACGTTGTGGGGTGAAGAGGGTAATGTTGGAAATTTACATAAGGTTGAAGATGAAGATGTAAAATTTGGGAAGAAATTAGGAGGAGATAATAAGGATGTAAGTGAAGAAAGGGAGGATGCTTCGGAGTATATTACACATAGAGCAAAGGATTTTGTGTCAAGTATTAAGGATATTGAGCATCGGTTTTTTAGAGCATCTGAGTCGGGTAAAGAAGTTGCTAGGATGTTTGAAGCTAATAAAATTCGGGTCGGATATGCTGAGGTTAAAGGTATTGTTTTGATAATGTAGTAGTTTAATGTAAGTTTTGTTAATTAAGGCCCGGTTCTTTTGGACTTATTTTCAGTTCACTTCAGTTACTCTCCGCATTTCAATTTCTCTCCGTCCAAAAGAACGGGGCCTAAGTAGTAGTATATGTTGAGAATGTTGTTCTGTATGATGTATGATTTGTGTTTTTTGTAGGAAGCTCATCTTCGTCGGACATTTTAGGTGCTTGTCCTGTACTTTGTTGTCGTGGCGAAAGTGTTCATGCAGCTAATGGTGAGCTTTATCTTTGCTTCATCTGCTGGGATGTTTGAATACAAGTTGTCAAATTTGCTAGAATAAGGGGTGGTTGTGGATTATGTGATGTTATTTTTAATAGGAGGGCTTGTGATGGTTGTTTGATGTTTTCAATACAAAGGAGTAATCCCTAAGAGTTATAAGAACTTGAATTAATCACGAGGTCGAATTGTTTTGTGTTTAAGCATGAATGTAAGGAAAAACATCATAGCATCTAGATTGTTGTTTGCTTCCAAGATTTTGGATGTGAAGCAATAGTCTTAGTCTGTTAGACTCTTAGAACCTGTTTGATATAAGTGCCAGTTTTCTGTTTGTGGTTTTATGATTTACCTGTTTGATATAAGTGCCAGTTTTCTGTTTGTGGTTTTATGATTTTAATTGAAGGTCATATGAGCTTACAATTAGTCATCGTGAATATTGACAACATGAATCTGAAAACTACTTTTTTTGGTTTCCTAATTTTGTAAACATAAATAATTTATTGTATAAGATCATTAGCTGAAATGAAATGTGAATTCTGTTAATGCAATTTTGTAAATGATTGGTCCACCTAGTTTATACTTTATCCAGATTTTATTGTTGCTTTATGTAGAACTTCACCCACAGAATGTACCCAAGGTCATCATATGGAACCGGTCTACATCTTCACAATCATCATCATCGAGGAATCCTCTAGCCACAGCATCAAAGGATGATGCAGATGACAGTGGCAGTGAGTGTGTCGAGGATTTTTGCATGATTTCAGGGAGTCATTCCTCCACTCTAGACCGTCTTTACGCATGGGAAAGAAAGTTATATGATGAAGTCAAGGTATTTCCACACACATTCATTTACAGTATTCCATGATATCTGTTTGATGTTGTGATGTAAGAATATTAGTATGATTCTAGAGTGAAAGATGTATATATAGTCCTGTTAGGGAGTAGTCTGGGCTGTCATGCTTGGCTTCACAAAAGGAAGTTTAACAAAACACTATACGTGGTTGCTTTTCTTACAAATTTATAAGCTGTATTAAAGCGTGGCTTCATATTAGTTTTTAGAATGTTCAAGCATTTCTAGAATTGAATCTCATGCACACATTATGCTAGAAGGAAAACAATATGAACTATTTTTGCTCTTTCTGGATGAAAACCTTTTTTACTGTTTGCAATAACACAACTCTGTAGTGTAGCAACTGCTTGGACATCATTGAACTATTGGTGTGGTTAAGGCAGGTTAATATAGACGTCTCACATGTCGATGCAATAAGGTGGTATATATTAGAATGACATTTTATGCTTAAGATTTTACTATGGGGAGAGACAGCAGACGCGGGGGGAGGGGGTTATTGGAAGGCTGGAAGCCATGGCCTCCTACATTACTATGTCAAGTTCCTCTAAGATATTGGAATGGCAAAATATTTAAGCACTCTCGTCTTTACTACATCCCTTCTCTAACTTGGTCATTGTTAATCACTAGGCCAGCGAAGTCATCAGGAAGGTTTATGACAAGAAATGTGACCAACTCAGGCATCAGTTTGCTAAAGATCTTAGTACCCATGTCATTGATAAAACCAGAGCAGCAGTAAAAGATTTGCACTCACGCATTAGAGTGGCCCTTCAGGCTGTTGATTCAATAGCAAAGCGCATTGAGAAAATGAGAGATGAAGAATTGCAGCCACAGTTCAATGAATTGATATCAGGGTAAGATATTAACTCTTTGCCCTTTTCTGTTAGATACTAGGAAGTAGAACTGAAATATTGGGCTCAGCCATCTTCCAAACTTCTGGCATAATGATAAAACTGCTTGCGCCTCTGCTTATTTTCAGAATATCAGTCATACACTGGCCTTGCTGCTCTCAGAGCCTTAAAAAAAAGTATTACCTACATTCTCAATAGATGCTCCATTTGACTTTTCACGGTCTTGGATGCACATCTTTGACCAACTATATCTTTTGTTACGTAATTTTAAAGAATTTTCTAAATCCTAACATGATCTCATAATAAGGTCAAAGTTTACAAACTGTGATGATAAAAAGTCAAATGCAGCATATGGTTGAGAACAGAGGGAGTAGATGAAACAAAAGAAACAAAACCTTAATTATTGTTTTGAGTGTAGAAAGTGATATTTCGCCTTTTTCCATCAAATTCAATTTCTTGGATGAGCTTATGTCTTAATAAGTAGAGGCTTTCATGCAGATTCATCAGGATGTGGAAAGCCATGTTAGAGTGCCACCATGCTCAGTACATAACAATATCATTAGCTTACCATGCTAAGACTTCCGTTGGGACCTTGGGAGGAGAAACACGTAAGCAAATAATGGCTCAACTCCAGTATGAATTCGAGTGCTTTGGTCTCAGCTTTGCTAACTGGATGAATAGCCTTACATCCTATGTGGAAGCTCTAAATGGATGGCTACAAACTTGTGTGCTGCAGCCTCAGGAACGCACTCGAGGTAGTAGAAGGCCATTCTCCCCTCGTCGTGTCTTGGCCCCTCCGATATTTGTTCTCTTTCGTGATTGGTCAGCAGGGATTAAAGCTTTACCTTCTGAAGAAGTTGGTGATGCCATTAGAAACTTCTTATTAGACCTTCAGCAGCTGATAAAACAGCAGCAGCAGACAGAGGAGAAAAAGGAGTCAGCAGTTTCAGAAAACAATGATGAAGTACAGGGGAAGAATGAAGATGCTAATGATGGTAAATCTGGAAATTTGGGCTCCATCCATACAAGTTTGACAAAGGTACTTGATAAACTGACCAAATTCGCGGAGGCTTCTTTGAAGCTTTATGAGGATATTAGACAGAAAAACGAGGATGCTCGTGTTGCATATTTGAATCCGAGACAACCTTTCAGATACTGAAGTGAAAGGTGCATGTAATTACTACTACTGGAAATATATCCAAGGATTTTGCTCCTGATACATCCATCAAGTTTCAGAGTTATTTTGCAGTTTCAGCTAGAGTAGAAGTAGCTAACAAAGCTAGAAAAGCAAGATGCTCAGGTTTTTTTGGAACTGTGCAGTCGATTGGTGTGTACTGTATTGTGCTTCAAAATTTGTAGCATCTAGCCTAATGAAATGCTTTCACATATTTCAGATACACTCTTGGTCAGCATCACATGCATGAAACTTGAAAGGGCCATATGAAGAACTAAATTGGAACATGATGCTTAAGATTTTTTTTTTTATATAATTAGTTGAGATGCTTAAGAACATGAAGTTGCAACTCCTTGAAAAAACTAATTTTCATAAATTTCATGAACAAAAAATTAACCAAATTTCAATATGCCAGTGACAGATAGCTTAAGCAGATAATCTACGTACATTTGAACCGAGCCACATACAAGCTATAATGTCTTTACAGCCATAATCGGTCATCAACCCTTCACCCACAACGAAGAATAATAAATTGAAAAAGAGAATGTAACTGAGAAATGTGTCATTAATCTTTTCTCTGCTTTCTGAATGTCCCATAAAAGATCAATTCTGCAATCCCTGTATCCAGATTTAGAATCCAACATGTTGTGTATACTGTAAATAAGCTTCCTTCTGCATTGCTATGGGGGCACGAGTAACACCATCTGGAAGGTCAAATGCATCGACTAGCTCCTTTGCTATATTCTTTACTTGAAAACTAAGGTAGTCTACCAGCTTATGAATTGCCTGCAAAACCACCATTAATTTCAAATCTTAAGATGATAAGCACATCACTGTAATTTTTAGTTTCTAACAGTCCACAGGTACACTTAATTGCACTTGAAACAGAATCTCAAGAGGAAGGAGAGTAGCACAAAATCCTCTGTACCCATTAATGATAAAACACAACTAATGGTGACACAATTTTTCACCAAAACTTTCTCTAGTTCTAACAAATAACAGTGACATGTCGCGGTATATGGGTGTTGGGCATCACTTTTTTTCCTTTTGGGTTGAAATTAGAAAGCCGGATTACAAAAAGAATACCTTAGCTTTGTTGGGAGCTACATAATCCACATTGCGGTATGTTCCAATGTCATTCCAGATATGTTCCAATGCATATAAATCACAGACAAGTTTTAAGGCAGTACGACTGTTCTCATCTGGGCAGCTGTGGAAGTAAAGAACACAAACTAGCATCAGTAAAGTAACAGAGGAGACTTGAAAGAACTATAACTCAGAATTAAGAGCTGGAAAGATATCCATAAGAGATCAGACTTCAGAGTAATGCAAAGAATAAAACCTTTTCACAGCTTCAATAAATTTGGCAAGTATGACAGATTCAATGTGAGATTCTGCCAGTGTAAGAAGGTGATTTAAGCATCTATTCCAAGCACCAAAACTACCAAGAGTTTTGGAGTGCTTATTTAGACGCATTGCAGCACTCTGGAGAAGTCTTGAGGTTCGATACTGTAAAAAGAAAACTCAAAGATCATTACCAGCATCTTCTTTCATTAGTAACATGAACAATAAATACAGACCACAAACTCAACAGAAAATATATACCCTGAAAGCGTCCAGCTGAAACTGTGGATCTCTAAGATGCTCTTCACCTTCCCAACGAGCAGTCACAGGATTTGGCTGAGAAAGATATGCACTCATTGAATCCCTCAAGTAGTTCCATGTCACTGTGAAAGTACCCCCTTTGAACTTCTCTTGGTACCTTTTCAAAAGGTCCCCTGCGACCTGTGTCATTGGCCATTAGACAGCTTTGTTATGAAGCACTCATTATATAACATTCAATGTACTACAATATTTCATTATCAGCAAACCGATGAAAAAAAGAAAAGAAAAGTCAGAGAATATAATCTCATCGTGAGCGTGCAACAGCAATTACAATACGAACTGTCATTGAGCATAGAGGCAAGAAGTCACAACTCACATGGTCCACAATTCTTAATCAACTATGGCAAATTCTTACTATAAGAAAGGCAAAGATCCACACAGCTAAATTTACAAACCCATAAATTTCACCATACTTGGCTATAGAAGGAATCATGACAGAAGATAAATATGACATGCTTGATGCATCATGTGACCATGTCCACCCTGTCTACTGGCTCATAAACAGCACTAGCAACCCTTTGTTCTTTAAGTAATTCATTAAATCATCTTCATGACAAAAAAAAAGGACGTTAAGATGTATATGAAGAAATTAGATTCGCAGGACTGCAGGAGCATATATCACTTGGCCGAAGGAAATGGATGCAAATGATCTATGTCGCTATGCGGATAACCACTACAGATAAAAATTTGGGCTCATGCAGCTGACCTCCTCCTATTGGAATTAAAGCTTAGCATTGTTGTTGTTTCATTATAACACAATTCTATTGTACAAATAGCTAGGAGTGCTACTGTTAAAAATTTAGACAATTATTGTATCAGTAGGAACTTGGTCAAACCTGTTGCAGGAGCACCGTGTTATCTCCTTCAAATGTCTGAAATATGTCATGATCATTCCTTAAGCTACCAAACCTGTTGACAGCAGCATAACCATGACCTCCGCAAGCTTCCCTGCAGATACTTATCGACTTTGCTGTATATGATGTCACATACGCCTTCAGACCTGCTGAAAGAGCATGAACGTCACCCACGAGCTCCTCATCGTGAGACTTCTTCATCTGGGAATACTTGTCTACCAGATCCAATGTTGCAAAGTGGAAGGCATAGGTTGATGCCAGCATTGGCATCAGCTTATGCTGCTGAGATTGATAGTCGAGAATACTGATTTCTGGTTGCTTTGGAGGCCCAAACTGTTGTCTTAAAAGAGAGTATCTAATGGCTATAGTAGATGCAATCTTAAGCACACCAACTGAAGAATAAGCAAGACCGACTCTTCCTCCTACAAGTTCTCCTAAGGTGGCTGCAAACCGTTTATTGATGGTGGGTAGACTGCTTGTATACTTGCCATCACGTGAAACATCTCCAAAACGGTTCAGAAGATTATCTCGGGGGACTCTGACGGAGCGGAATCTCAGAGCTCCGTTATCCACCCCGTTTAAGCCAACCTTGTGACCACAATCATGTATCTCAATTCCGGGGAGAACCTCATGGGTGTTCAAATCTCTAATGGGGACAATAAAGGCATGGACACCCATATCGGTAATACCTTTTGCATCATGAGTTGGCAACATCAACTTTGCAAAGACTGTTGCAAATTTGCCATGAACAGCTGCATTTCCAATCCACCATTTAATGGCACCGTCATTAGGTGTGTCTATTACGAATTCGTCTTTGAAGGGATCAAATGTTGCAACTGTCTGGAGGCCCTGGACATTTGAGCCTAAGGCAGTAACTTAAGTATCAGCATAGGGAGATATCATGACATATCAATTAGAAATTATGTGAAAAGAAAGCAATTTCTGTAGATTTATAGGAGGGCATAGAAGGAAAAGTAGACAAGAAAACTTTGACCACTATTTGTTACTAATATGAACGTCAAAACATTATCATGTATGATCTTGCTAGATTCGTCAAAACATTCCTGTAGATAGTAGTGGTCTGATATGTGCATTGTAGACCGTGAAAAGCAAATGTAACCATCGAAAAGAGGTACTATTCAAAAACGTTGGCAAATTATCTATGAAGTTTATACGAGAGTAAAGAAGGAAAAGTGGAGAAAAGTTTTGTACTAGAATTATATATAAACCACAGTATATTGAATTGAAATACCAACTTTAGAATGACAGTGATTTTGTCAGCTTGAATCAAAGGGATAATATCACTATCTTCCAGAAGATATGCATGGTTACAACTGGGGCAAGAATGAATTCGATGTCAAAATAGGGAAGATTACTAGGTCCACCAGGAAACATGATTTCGTAATAATCAAAGAATGAACATAAGGGGTGGACCGGTTCTTTGGCTCTTAGATTGTTTCCATATCACATGAAAGATATGTACTCTCAAGTACACCTCATAGGTTTCCCTTAAACAGGAAACTCATACAATTTGCTACTCCATCATATACCCCTGTTAGTTGGTCAAAATTCATGAAGAGATTGTTTGTCTATTGGTTTATGACTTTTTCATGTGATCAAACAATCAAAAATTCAGGTGATCCTGGGATCGATTCTCATCCCCGCCCTTGTGGCTCATTCGCACAAAAAAAAAAAACAATCAAAAATCATATTTGGTAAGTAATTTTTTGCTCAAAAGTTGTTTATTTTGGCACATTAAGCCGCGGACACCAAACAACCAAGGTAGTATTATGTTCCAACTTATTTCGACTTCTTTCACAAACTAACACAGTAACATGTTTAAGTAAGTTATAAAAATAAGTTCAGATAAGTCAAAATCAGTACGGACTCGAACAACATATGAACCAAGTGAATTTATCAGCACATAAAACTACTGCAAAAAATTACAACATGAAGAAAATAAGCACTATCATCAAAGTTAAAAAAAAAAATTACCATGATGAAGTTCGGTCATAGCAAAACAGCCCATATACTCAAGATTATCAATCCCATCAAAGTATTTATCTCTATGCTTTTTAGTACCCAAATTCAGCACAGAACCTCCCCATAAACTGCACCAACATTCACATTCACCAAATCAAACCAATATCATCAAATAATATAATAATAATAATAACAAGATTATAAACCAAAGTATTAATTAAAAAGAAGTTAAAAATAAACCTGTATTGAACACCCATCTTAATCCCAAGAGACATATCAATCCCACCAACAGCTTCAAGAATTGCAAAATACTTAGCAGGTTCTTCAACAACATATTTAAACGGTCGAATATCAGCTTCTCTAACTAAACCCATAAGTTGATTTAAACATAATTCTCTATGATTATCTTTTGAAATTTCAATTGGGGTTTGAAGTTCAGGCCTTTTATTAAAATATTCATAAACTTTCTCTTGAATATCTCTGTATTTTCCCCTCATATAATCTGATAAAGCTTCTGTTTTTACTTCCATGGCTGCCTTTTTCATTCTCTCTCCTCCTCTGCATTTCTCCACCTCCATTACTGCCACCATTTCATTGTTGCAGATGATTGGATTCAGATGCAATCTCAGCCGTTCGATTCTCCTGTTTATCACCGCTGATTGGTCTTCCTCCGCCGTTTGATTCATCATCTCTGATTGATTTTTTTTTGGGATAAATTTGATTAATTTTGTGGGATGTCTTTTTTTTTTTCTTTAATATGTGGGTTGAGGATGAATAGTGGGATTAATGGAAATTTAATTAATGATGAGTTTGTTGGTTTAAGATTGCGTGGTTTTCTGGTAGTAATATGCAGACGTGGAGGAATGTGATAGGATGTGCGTTTGGCGGGTGGAATATGTTTCTTCTTAATAATTGTTTTTAGGTGCTCCGTCCAAGGTCAAATTAGGATGCTTGCTATATGGGATTTCTTTTATTTTGTGGGTTTTTTAATTTTAGGTAAAAGTGGGATGGGGGATTTGATCGTTGAGTATGGGATATGTTGTCTACTACTCATATTCATTATCCAATCTTCATGAGTCATGAATGGCTTCATCATTTTGCAAGTTGTCCAGACAAAACAATAATAATTGGATATACTTCTCCGTTTTTTTATAATTGCAACTAGGGGTCTTAATGAGTAGGGGTGGGTGCCAGAATCATGCTCGAATTGGCCTGGTAAAGTTTCGGCTCGAGAGGGCTCGACTCGAGTTCGGGATCGGCTCGAGACCTTAACGAGCCGAGCCTGAGCTACCTTAAGCTCGGCTCGAAAGCTCGCGAACAGGCTCGATAATTTTTAAATTACTAAAATTATTTCATTAATGTTTAATAAAGGTTAAAATAATTAATAATTATGGGGAAAAAAATGGTAGTCTTGGCTCTAAGACTACACTAGGATCCAAAATTTACATGTTTGATAAACTAAAAAAGCACCTAAAAAAAAGTAAAAAAAAAACCTTTAAAAAAAAAGAAAAAGAAAAACAAAGCAATAATGAAAATGAAGAGGATGATCATTTTGTTCCTGCCTTCCTAGTTCCCACATCGTGCAATGTTGGGCAACAAAAAATTCAAGTCAGCGTGTATGTGTGTGATGCATGTTGTACTGTGAATTAGTATTACAGCTATCCCATATCGGAAAAAAATGAGGAGGATATATGTGTATTGTTGTATAAAAGACAACTTTGAGACACTGAACATTAAGCTTAACTTTCAGCTATCCCACATCTATTATATGATGGGGGTGTGTGGTAATGCTCTATAAAAGAGATATTTGAGTTTGGCTTTTATTATAAGTGGCTTATAATTTAATTGGGCTACGCAAGTTTGGATATTGGGCTGTTGCACAAATAAATGTTTGGGCCTCCTAAAATCTAACTTTGGACTTGCTTTAGTTGAATGTAAATTTCGAGCTTTACGAGCCCAACGAGCTCGAGCCGAGTTGTAAGTTTTAAACTCGAGCTCGAGCTCGAGCCTCATATTTCAAGCTCGACGAGCTTCGAGCTCGAGCCGAGCCTACTAAATACATTTTCGAGCCGAGCCGAGCCTAGTCAAGTTCGGTCTCGGTTCGGCTCGTTAACACCCCTAATTGCAACATGTTGGGGTTGCACATTTTAAGGAGATGAGAGAAATGAAAAAAGGGACCCATGTGATGAGGATAGAGATAGAGAGAAAACATAGTCAAATTTGGTAATGTTGCAATTAATATGAAACTTCCAAATAAGGGAAATGTTGCAATAATAAAAGAACGGAGGAAGTATACGTTAAGTCGTTAACCCATATGGCCATATATACTCCTTAACTAGTTACTAGCGGATAAGAACCCATGAATACAATGTAAGACCAAGCAAGCAAGTCAAGGCCCAAAAAGGGCTGAACCTAGAGTTGGGTCATAGGGTGGGTAGGCGGGAACGAATTTAGCCCTGCACGACATGTCTCAAGAAAGGCACGGTGGTGGGTAATGTGTCGTGCATGGGCATCATTTTTGAAATTCAACACAAGCATGATAGATCGGCACACATAAAATAAATTAAAATTCTTATGAAGGTCCCGTCGTATACCTAGCACATTGGATAGACAATTCATGCGAACTTTTTAAGAATATTGGCACGACACGGCTATTATTTGGCCCATGTCAGGCCCAATGAGGTATGGACCCACTTGTCCAGAACGACACGACACAACCCGTTCCCAGCTCTTCCTAACCCAATTGATACACATGACAATAGTGAAGCAGAGAAACAATCAATTTATCACAAGTTTATTTGCACATCAAGGTGATCTTAAGAATAAATTTGGACAAAGTAGCGCGTATCAACTTTTTCTCGAACTCCTTATGATACCCTTTATCCTTTTCCAATAATCTCCAAAAAAAACTGCCATTTTTGTAAAATCTATCTATCTATCTATATCTATCTATCTATATATACTAATAAAACTGGATAATTTTCTCCTACGTGTCAGCTATATAGTTTCTCTCGCCATTTGGCAATCAAATTCGACACTTTCAACCAAAATAATCCTACGTGGCAGTTTTATCAATTAAAACATTGTCCAACTAGGAAAAATCGCCACATTGGCCGAAATTTATAATTACTCCTCTAATCATGCGAAATTCAATCAATTACAATCTTAAATTATGTGCAAGTTGATCACCTAAATCTCAATCATTCCTAATTTGCGAAAACGTGATTTTAGGGATTGATAAAGAATATCAAGAATTTCCATACTATTCACGCCTAAAATTATTCTGCAAATCAGTTAATTATAGATTAGGAAGATTCATTTCGAAACTCTCAATGCTATATAAATATAAATGCCTGAAGAGCTGTAAATTTAAGGTTCAAACAACGACTAAGGGAATTCAAGAATGGAGGGACAATGAAACAACAGACATAGGAAATTGCAGCAGGCCACCCCGGCGAGCAGACAGCATCACAACCGGCATAGTGGAGCAGCAGTGCCGCGGAACACCACAATAGTAGCTGCGGTAGAATCAGAAAGACGCAATCCGTAGATGGTGCACACATCCGTATTGTGTTCCTTTGAATTTTGCTAAATAGATTGCAAATTTTTTTTTTTTTTTTTTTGACAGGGTAGATTGCAAATACTTCTTGAGGATTATAGTATCTTTGCGGTGATAGTAAAGTTTTTTTTTTTTTTTTTTTGAAGGGCGGTGATAGTAAAGTTGGAGTGATAGTAATATGGTGGTCAATAGATTGCAAATACTGTAATACTGATAAATTTCTTTGCATGATAAGGAACACTTGCCATAAGTTTTTTATCATTGGCAACAAGATTAATTCTTTTGTAAATTTGGATCTTTCAGTTGATTTAGTATTCCTATTGTATTGGGTGAAATCGGGTTTGATTATGCCAACTTTTGTTTTTGTTGACTATTAAAGTTTTTATCTATGTTTTTGGGAATTACACTAATTTAAATTGAATTGTACTATCACTATAAAGTAATTGTTTATAAATCTAGCTAACATCCTAAACTCAAATTATATATGAAATTTTGAGTGAATTAAGATGTAATTGAAATTGTAATTTGTCGATAAATGTTTCATATATACAAATGAAATATGGTGTCCCTTGCTTAAAATATATGTTGCTCACGATACACTTTAAAGCAAGGGCCTGTTCTCTCCAAATTTATTTTCGGTTCGGTTCGGTTCGATTCAATTCCTAAATTTATTCATTACTATTAGTTATAATTTGATTCAGTTCAGTTCAGTTCAGTTGTTTTATGCCGAAGAGAACAGGCCCCAAAGCCATGACTTTTGTTGGGAAATTATTTATATAAGGAATAATATTTTTAGATTGAGAAAATCAATCTTATTTTTCGATTCCAGTTTCTTTAACTTTATGTTTCTAGGCAAGAATTAAGCCTTTTTTTAGGAGAAAAGATAGTATAACTCATTAATCAATGGAAGGGGAATTCATGGGTGCAAAATAAGAAACATCCGAGGCAATGACCTTCTCAAATTTGTAGATATCATAAATTAATGTGAGTTAGTTTCCCGAATTTTCTAAATAGGAAAGAAGGTAGTATTAGACAATTTTTTTTTAAATACTTATTAGATGACTCAAACTTTATGTTAATATAGTCAAAGTTGATAATATAAATTTTTGATTTCCTGAAGTATTTGTATCCTCTTATAGATAGATAGTGTAATTTTTTGGCTTCCTATCTTACCCTAATTTTTAGCCTTATGTAATTATAGATAATTGAAATTGAGGATACTAATTAAAATTCTGATTTGGTGAAGTACTTTTAGCTTTATATAGATAGATAGCTGAAATAAAGCATATAAGATTGTATATTAACTAAAATGTATTTTCTATAATTTTACACCTGAAAAAGTTGCCCACGACATTTTAAACTAATCATACTACCTCCGTTTATATTGGATACTTATTTTTTAAATTGTTAGTTTACTACCTCCGTTTATTTAGTCTACACGGTTTGCCTTTTTATTTAGTCTATTATAGTCTCAAAGTTTATGAGTCGAGATTAATTGGACACTTATCTTTAAATTGTTAGTCGAATTATATAGTTTATAGCAAAAAAATTAAACACAAAAATAAATCATATAATTACTCTATTATGGACAAATTATATATAAAAAAAATTATTGTAACTTATAAGCTTAAAAAAACAATTTATAATAATATAACCTTTGACTAAGTATATAACAAACTAATGTTGACGGAAAGTATAACAACCTATACGTAATATTAGAGACACAGTATAGAGATACTAGGAATATAGAATTAGTCAAACTGAAGTATAGGAGCAGAACATTATCCTTCTACAATTTATACTTTTTTTGTTACCTTTCTTACAAGACTTTGATTGTTGATTTCTGTAAGTTTGATTTGAATTCAAGTTGTAAGTTGTCATGGTCCTAGATTTTTTTTGTGAGGATGATGAAGATTGATGTGGTTTTAGAAATGACGATTATAAATAGAAGACAACTTTATGAAGGAGGCAGCCGAGAGAATGTAACAAAAAAGAAGGGGAAGACGCATAGCGAGTTCAAGTTTAGACGTGGGAATCATGAAAAGGGGTGGACTTAGAATCTGTAAACAATAAACATACATCTAGAAAGATATCAGCAAAATCTAAAATATGCTTAGCATAATTAAGTACAGCTGGTGAAGCAGGTGATTCACCCATAATAATGCGATCAAAATAAAAGGTTGCCAAAGATCAATTGTAATCAGCACACAACAATTCAAATGTTAATTACAACTAAGTTAGCATAGCATGTATGGAAGTTAAAAGGCCTATAACGCACTGACTGACACATAATAATAACCAAACCAATAATTCTTTTTATTTAGCTAATTGTTTGGGTCTTTGGGAGGTGTTTGGCTCGGACTTGAAAAGAGAGAAAAGCTAGATGAAATCCAACTTGCGGTAATAGGCTACTCCAACTGGCTTGAATAATTTACAGCTGACAGAAATGTGTTCATATCCAACTAATTCTTAACCCAAAACTAAGTATTTGATATCACTTAATATAAAATGTTTTTTCATTCCATGTTACAGCTTTGTCTAGAACTTATTTTGATAAATCAGTTTTTTTCTTTTTTCTGAAATGTTTTCCATGATTGTTAGTTAGATGCTTTTAATTTTTTATTATTGCATTTAACTCAATACTAACTTCTTTTAAGTAAAAAGTAATGGGATTTACTTATGGGATCATTAATTTTAACTTTTGAAAGTTCAAGTCCTTAACTATAATTTTCGGCAAAGTTGAGGTCATCCTAATGTGCTTAACTCCTTTTCTGTTTATATATTTGATTTCATTTGTTTGCTTTTGAATTGATTTGATAAGTAATGGGATTTACTTATTGTAATATCCCGAAAATTTAAACTTGCTTAACTTAAACAATATTAATTAGTGGTTAAATTTTTCCTTTAATTATGACTGAAATTTGTTACTCTATATCCAAGTAATGATAAAAAGATAGTTAGTTCTTTAAATAAATATATATGGTATGTATCACAAGAATTGCAAATATTAACAAGTGAAGGTGAGATTAAATAGTAACATTAGAAAAAAAAAAAGAAGAATGATAAACAAATTAATTACTAAAATTTTACAAAGTATACTTCTAATCAAATGTTGAATCAAAATAATGGTGTTAATAAAAAGGAGAAGTAAAAGAAAAGGAAGGAAAGAAAGGAAGAAATAAAAAGAAAAAGAAAAAGAAAAAGAAAAAAGGAAAGCTCAATACAACATTACTGATTTCTTACATCTTCAATTTCCTTCACAAAAAAACACATCAAGGGAATTTTAATCCAAGATTGTAAAATATGTTTGAGGGAATTTTGTGATGCCTTTCATTAATGATCTCCACCAATATATATGTACAACAATCCTAAGAAGAAAAGGAAAGCTATATTAATTTACACAAGATAAGGAAATAATATATATCCAACCCAATAAACCTATACAAGGAAGAATCCTAAATACAATATATTTCCTAACACCCCCCCTCAAGTTGGAGCATCGGAAGGTTGGAGAATGCCCAACTTGGAAAGAAGAAACTCAAATTGAGCTTTGCCGAGAGCCTTAGTGAAAATGTCGGCCAGCTGTGCCTTGGTGGAGACATAAGATGGAGCAATGAGACCTTCAACAATTGCATCACGAACAAAATGACAGTCAACCTCAATGTGTTTTGTGCGTTCATGGAAAACAGGATTATTGGCAATATGCAAGGCAGACTGACTATCACAGAACAACGGAATAGCTTTAGGATGATTAACCCCTAAGCTCAACAACAATGCCTTTAACCATTTCAACTCACTAGTGATAGCGGCCATAGAACGATATTCGGCCTCTGCAGAGGAACGAGACACAGTATGTTGTTTCTTAGTTTTCCATGAAACTGGAGATTTACCAAGAAAAACAATCCAACCTGTCAGAGAACGGCGAGTGAGAGGACAAGCAGCCCAGTCAGAATCACACCAGCCCTGCAAAGAAAGTTCACTGTTTGAACGCAATAAAATACCCTGATCAGGAGTGCCTTTTAAATATCGAACAACACGGAGAGCAGCTTCCCAATGCTCCTGACGAGGAGCCTGCATAAATTGGGAAAGCACATGAACAGAGTAAGCCAAGTCAGACCGAGTGACGGCAAGATAGATCAAGCGCCCAACAAGCCGGCGGAATGCCGCATCATCCGTCAATAGTGCGCCGGTAGCTCGCGCCAAATGGTGATTCTGCTCAATAGGAAAACTACTTGGCTTAGCACCCAATAAACCGGCTTCAGAATTAATGTCAAGAGTATATTTGCGCTGACAAAGAAAAAGACCCTGCGCACTCCTAGCAACCTCAATGCCTAAAAAATATTTGAGGGATCCGAGATCCTTCATCTTGAAGCATGCACTCAAATAGGTTTTGAAAGTATGCAACGCAGCGGAATCATTCCCAGAAATAATGAGATCATCAACATACACCAAAACATTAACCTGAACATGGCCATGTGTATATGTAAATAAAGAATAATCTGAGTAAGATTGTTGAAAACCATACTCTTTCAAGGCAGTAACAAGCTTTGCAAACCAGCAGCGAGGAGCTTGTTTAAGACCATAGAGGGACTTGCGCAAGCGGCAAACCAATTTGGGATTCGAACCCTCAAACCCAGGAGGAAGCTTTATGTAAACTTCCTCATCAAGATCACCGTGAAGAAAGGCGTTATGAACGTCCATCTGGTGAAGCTCCCAATTTTTGGAAGCCGCAATAGCAAGAAAGGCACGAACAGTAGTCATTTTAGCAACAGGCGCAAATGTCTCATTATAATCAATACCTGCCTCCTGATGATTCCCAAACACAACGAGACGAGATTTCAAGCGCTCAATGTCACCATTTGCCAGATATTTGATACGGTACACCCATTGACTCCCCAAAGCTTTCTTACCAGGAGGTAGAGGCGCCAAGGTCCAAGTGCCATTGTCCTCAAGAGCCCGAATTTCATCATGCATAGACGCCTTCCACTTATCATCCTGCATAGCCTCCTTAAAAGACCTGGGTTCTGTGTTAGTAACAACAGCAGCAAGAAACTTTCGATAATTCACAGAATAATTTACACAATTGATATAGTGAGCTATAGGATAAGGAGTACCTGATGAAGCAGTGGAAGGTGAAGTAGAGGAGGAGGGACCATGCACTTGGACAGAATGAGTAACGTAATCTTTGAGCAAAACGGAAGGATATTTGTTCCGTAACCCACGACCCAAAGGTGGAGAGGAGGAATGAGATGATGATAAATTCAAGGGAGAGGCGGGAGCTGACCCAGATGGAATTGGGCCAGGACTAGGTTCAACGAGGTCATTAGGCGCATGAGATATGGGATGAGCCGTGGGAGAGCTCGGCCCAGGCGAAGATAAGGGAGAAATAATGGGCACGGAGGACTGGACCTGGAGTTGGGACGGCCCAGGCGAGGAGAGAAGAGACGCGGGAGAAGAGTTGGGCTGAGGAGGAGAGAGGGCAGCAGTAGGGCTGGGCCCAGAAGGAGATGGATTGAGCGGGGAAGGCGAGAGAGAAGGAGTGGAAGGCAATGGTGGGATGGGCTCAGTTGAGTTATCAGCCAAAAAATCATAAGTAGCAAAATCCGAATGAATTGGGTCATTTGTGGGAGGAAAAAGGGAGAAGGGATCAATATTGGCATCTTCAGGAGTAAGAAAGGGAAACACTTCTTCAAAGAATTTGACATCTCTAGACACAAAAAATTCCTTAGTGTCAAGATCATATAATTTCCATCCTTTCTTGCCAAATGGGTAGCCCACAAAAAGACACTTGCGACTTCTACTAGCAAACTTGTCACCCTTAGTTTTGTGATTATGAGCAAAGCAAAGACAACCAAAGGTTTTAAGAGTCTTATAAGCCGGGGAAAAACCATGGAGAACATCAAAAGGAGATTGATTGTTTAATAAAGGTGAGGGAGTTCGATTGATCAAATGAGCAGCAGTAAGGACACTTTCTCCCCAAAAAAATATAGGAAGATTAGCTTGAAAAAGTAAAGCTCTACCCACATTCAAGATATGTTTGTGTTTTCTTTCTACCCTCCCGTTTTGTTGAGGAGTTGAGGCACAAGAGGTTTGAAAAATGATGCCCATGGCATTAATGTAATCATGCAAGCAATTGAATTCAGTGCCATTATCACTTTGAACAATCTTAATGGTAGAAGAAAATTGACGATCAGCCATAGCCACAAAATTCATAAACATGCGGAAAACTTCCTTCTTATCTAGCATTAAATAAACCCAAACAGTTCTAGATTAGTCATCAACAATGGTAAAAAAATAACGAGCTCCACAGGAGGAGACATGCCTATAAGGGCCCCACAAATCACAATGTATCTTTTCAAAAATTCTAGAAGCTTTATTTGAACTAACAGGAAATGAATCTCTAGGATGTTTGGCACGAAAACAAACTTCACAATGATGATCTAAGCTACCCTTGTGACCACATAAAGGAGGAAGTAATCTCACTACTTTCTCTGAAGGGTGTCCCATTCGTTGATGCCATAGCTGAAACTCCGAAATAGTAGCATTAACAGAAGCAGGTTGAGGCACAACTCCATCAAAGTAGTAAAGTCCATCCTTTCTACTCCCCGTTCCAATCAGCTCCCTCAGTTGGTCCTGTATAGCACACATAGAAGAGGAAAATTGAACAATACAATGCAAATCATTAGTGAGTTGTGAAACCGAAAGTAAATTGCAACTGAAGGTAGGAACATACAGAACATGAGTCAAAGTAATAGTAGGAGAAAGAATAACCGTGCCCGTTTGGGTGGCCACAACCGAAGTACCATTAGGAAGCCCAACAGGACAAGGATCAATGTCAACCAGATGATGAAACCAACTTTTATCACCGGTAACATGGTGCGTAGCACCGGTATCAATAATCCAAGAGGATGAAACAAACATACCATTTAGGCGTTCCTCGGGAAGCTTGACATTGCCAAGAAGACCCGATAGAGCCTTCCATTGATCTGCCGAAAAGAAAGAAGAAGCAGCGGGAGTGGAGAACGTGGCAGGAGCACCAACCGCGGCCACCGCGTTAGCCTTGGTGAGGCCACGACCTCGACCAGCAGCAGCAGGTGAGCGAGACCCACGCCCAGCACCACGAGAATTATTCGGTCAGTTGTCAGGATACCCAACAAGTTCGAAGCAAGTTTTAACATCATGTCCCTGTTTCTTGCAGTGAGAGCAGTGTAATAACTGCCAGCAGCGCGCCAAATCATGACCCACTTTATTGCAGTGAGTACAAAAGGGGCGTTAACCGGAGCCCAAGCCTCGACCGCGGCTGGTATCACCACGCACAGCAAAACCGAGCACATCAGTTGGTGGAGAGGGGTCAGCCGTGGCTAAACGGACCCGCTCATCTTGAATGGCTAATTGATAAGCGCGATCCAAGGAAGGTAAAGGATCCATAGCTAAGATTTGCGTACGAAGACGTGAATAATACTCCGAATTAAGACCCATAAGAAAATCATGAAGTTTTTCAGTTTCACAACGTGCCTCATGAAGAGAACCCGCCACACATTTGGAACAGCAAGAACAAGAAATCAAAGGAACGTGATGATTCAATTCTTCCCATAAAGCATTAAGTTTACCATAGTAGGTAGAAACAGATATATTTTTAGGTTGATCACAACGAGCAATAGAAGAACGTAATTGTTGTATTCTAGGACCATTAACAGTGGCAAATCTAGTTTGTAAATGATCCCAAAGACGTTTAGCCTCGCGAAATTTGGTTAACGTACCTTTCACATCAGGAGAAATAGTATTAGAAATCCACGAAATCAACATCGCATTGACAGTAGCCAAATCTTCCGATGAGTATGGTGGTTCGACAGTCACAATAGTGCCGCTTAGAAATCCAAACTTGCGTCTTGCTTCAAGGGCAAGACGAATATCAGCAGCCCACTCGTCATAATTATCATGCTTTAGGCGAGTAGGAGTAATGAAATCACCAGGGCGATCACCAGGGCCAAGGTAGAACGGGGAAGTGACGTCAAGTTTAGGGTTGGAGGACGGTGGGGGCGGCGGTGGAGATGAGTCTTCGCCGGCCATGCTAGGGGTTCGAAGGAATTAGGGTTGAAAAAAAACAACCTAGCTCTGATACCATGTAAAATATGTTTGAGGGAATTTTGTGATGCCTTTCATTAATGATCTCCACCAATATATATGTACAACAATCCTAAGAAGAAAAGGAAAGCTATATTAATTTACACAAGATAAGGAAATAATATATATCCAACCCAATAAACCTATACAAGGAAGAATCCTAAATACAATATATTTCCTAACAAAGATGGATCCTTATACACACAAAAAACTCAAATCTAATTTAAAACTCCAATTCAAACCAAATCCTCCCAAAAAATTCAATTTTTCATCAACTTCATCAACACAATTCAGCAAAATTGGAGCTCAACCATGGCTATAATAGCCATGTTTATTCCCTCAAACCACCACTCACTCACCACTACCCACCCCACACAAAAATCCCCGAAATTAGCCTTTACCTACGCCAGAAAACCATCCCCACAAACTCCTCTGTTTCACACTACACCTCTCTCTCTCTCACCTCTCTGTTTTCGAGCTCGCACCATCACAACACCACCTTCCTACCACCCAGTGCAGCACTCCACTCTCTGGCCGTCAGGGGACCACTGTGCGCCACTCTTCCGGCGGACCAGTCACGTACCCGCAAACCCAGTCCACTTCGCTCTCTCTCTTTCTCGTGCTTCCTCTCCCTCCTTGTTGCGCCATAAGCTGCGCCCAGCGCCACTTCATCACCTCCTTTCTGCGGTCGGAAATCCACCGCCGGCGCACGCCATCGCCGTCGAAGCGTCGGCATCCTCTCCTGCTGTACCACGTCGCTGCTCCCAAGAGAGCAGAGGTATATTTACCTCTTGTTTTCTCTTAATTCTCTAATTTTTAGAACCCAAATATACCATTATAAATTACTCTTATTGTTGGGCTTAATGTTTTGGGCTGACTTTACTAAATCAGTAAATGAAATGGACTAATTGAAATGGCTAAACTTTTAATTGCTGAATGCCTGAATTACTTTAGTATTGATGTTCATGTTCTTGTTTAGCTAATGACCCAAATATAATAAAAATTCACTATCTCTTGAAATTTGGATTATCATGAGACCTTCACCTAACCATGACTAATAAATTATTAAATAAAGATTATCTATGCGATAATATTTGATAGTATATTTCAGATCTATTTGTAACTCTAATATATCAACTAAAGAATAATACAAATCAAGTATAATTTACTTGTCAAATTTATGTTAAAGTAACAGACACTTATATATAATTTAGATGACAAAAATAAAAGAGTTATGTTACGAGGTCTATAAGTACAAGTTATGAACCATAAGACTAATACCCATTGTTTTAAATTTATAAATGGTTACAATAAGACGTATATAGTCAAGATTCATGAACTACGACTTAAGTGCTAAGTTGTTAAGTGTCTATGACTTTTATCAACCATCAAAGACCTAAATATATAAAACTCCAGAAATACCTCCTAAAATGGACGCATGATGGAAATGGATCAAGGAATTCAAAATTTAAAGTAAAATATTAATAAGTCTTCTATTAATCCTTTCATTGATTAGATTAAAAAGGAAGAGATATTACAAGCCTCCCCCGGTTATCAAGGTTATTAAGAAGATTCCAGGTAACGTCTCTCGCTAACACCCGCACTCCCCTTCCAACTATGTTTTATGATGCTTTTATATAATGTTTATGCTATTTTATTTTGGTGTGCGGGATATGAACTGTTTTATTATGCAAACGATGATTTGATGACGTATATATAATGATTGTACTATGATTTCTGAAAAGTATAAAAGAAACGAAACATGATAAATGAAAGTGAAAGATGGTGAATGGTAGTACTATGTTCTCTGGGCCGTGCACGTGTCGTTCTGTTATCTGGCGGCAACGCCACCTTCTGATGGGGGACAAGGTCCTCGGTGGCACCCGCATGATGGCATTATTTGCCACCTTCTGATGGGGGACAATGTCCTCGGTGGCTTTGCCTGGCATTATATGCCACCTTCTGATGGGGGACAATGTCCTCGATGGCTTTGCCTTATGTTACTATTGGCATTATATGCCACCTTCTGATGGGGGATGAATATCCTCGGTGGCTTTGCCTTCTGTTATGGCATTACGTGCCACCTTCTGATGGGGGACTTATGTCCTCGGTGGCTATGCCTTCCGTTGTACTCGCCAAGTAACCAAAGAAAGTTTTCTGATAATGAAATGTGATAATGGAGATTATATTAATGAATGACTTTTAAATTCCTGATTCGAAGTTTATGTTTACGAAATGGTTTTACTATATTCTCTCCTCCCTGTTTGCAAATAAAATGAATTGAAATGAATTTACGATGTTAGAGTAGTATGTTACTGAGCCTCGGCTCATGACGTTTTGTTTGTCTGTTTTAGGTATCCATATGAAGATGGGACGGCGTAGCAGTGAGGAATAGTGTACTTTTAATTATACGACTATGACGGTTATGTAAACCAAGTTTATGGACTCTAAGTTACATAACTTTAGTTATGCTTAAGTTAACTATATGTTTCTAGAATTACTATAACTGTTATAAAAGGTTTAGTTTTATGAAAGAATGTTTGCCTTGTACTTTCTCGAATGGAAAGTACGGTAGTGACGCACCGGCTAAGCTAGGAAGGTCTTCCGCTGCTAATCCTTGGAATTAATTAACCTAATAATGATGCTTAGAAGTTGGGGCGTTACACTTATGGCTTTTAAATTTTAGCATTTTAGTTATAATATAGTAGATGCATTTGAATGATGAATTAAAAGAAGTCTAAAGAAACGGGGACAATACAAAGGATAAACAAAAACGCACTGAATTAAATTATAACTAATAGAAATGATAATTGGAGCTGAACTGAACTGAACTGAATTGAACTGGACTGAACTAATTGGAACTGAATTGAATTGAACTGAACTGATTGGAACTGAATTGAACTGAATTGAACTGAACTGATAATAAGCTGGGGAGAACAGGCCCTAGGTCTATAGAGAACTATATGCTCTTTGGTGCATCTTCCTAATTGTAGAAAAATGGTGTTTATATTGGGAATATATGTACACCAATAGGTAATACTACGGGTTCATATACATCCTCGATCGTTTCTTATCTTAAACATCTTGGATCAAATGTTCATGTACTTAACATATATAATTACTGTGAAAGTATAACAAGTTTACTTTATAGAAAAAGTTATACAACTTATTTTTTTTAAAAGTTTTATAAATTTATAGAAAAAACAAGCTCAATTTAGAAATAACTTATAAATGATATCCTATATATAGTCATTCAGTTTGAAATTAGATTTATAATACTTGTGCTATATTTATTTATTAAATTTTTATTACTAGGAATATAAATTGAATGTTATATTTAGAATGAGGAAATTTTCCAATTATTAAAACAAATAATCTAAATAAGGATAAAAAAGTCAATACAACATATTGTTGATATATATGAGTCATACATCACCAGAATTATGAAATTCGAATTAATTATCTGATTTTCTTTTCTATTTTTCCCTATAAGACGCAAGTAAACTATCACAATCAAATCAATGATTTTTTTTGTTGGCAAAACATCAATCAATTTTTGCAAAAAGTAAATATGTGGTCTGTGGATATCAAACTAAAAAGAAATGTCTTTTTTTTTGTTATTTACCTTCGTACAAAGTTTTTTTATATGTTACTTTATTAAAGATGTTAATCATAAAATTCATATGAATGCAAATATATATACACACTAATAAACCTTAGCTTGATAATTTAGCCTATGTGTCATTCATATGTTTGCTCCATCCATTTGGTGAAGCAAAACTCTTTTGAAGTAAACCCAAGGCCACGTATCAGTTTTGTATGATGCATTTGCCACCTAGATTTCTATTTAAGTGGGCATCCTTCAATCAAAACATGTGTATGCTTAAATCATGAACAAGTTGATCAACTAGTTTTAAATCATTCCCATAAATTAAAACTTGATTTTAGGAATTAATCAATCACAATTGATTATGGACGATTTTCCTAAGGAAAAAATCAAGTTAAAATTTTTTAAACATTGTTTTAAACCCTAAATCTATCACTATAAATTATAGAAGTACTATTTATAAATCTATGGATCGAACTAAAAAAAATGTTTTAAATAATATAGTATAGTATCCATGATTATATTAGAACGGAGATTGTATATGAAGTATATTAAGATTCTTATCTCTTAGAAAAGATTATAGAATGACTCTTGGTATGATTTCACAATCGGTGGGGGTTTGAAGATGGTTGATCTCACGTGAGGGGACAACTTTTGATGTTATCTTCTATAGCTAATTAAGTTAACCATGGAAGCCTCTCCCCACGTTTGAGATTTGGCTTCTTGAAGAATTTGGATTGACAAATTCTGAAATCTAGAGATTCATTACCATAGTCTAGCAATTTGACAACTTCTTCTTTTGCATCATACATATAATTAGGTAGACATATACTTCCTCCATTCTTTATTAATGATAACATATGGATTTGCATACCTTTTATACACAACTCTATCATCATTCACCATCAATTGTGATTTTTACGTACGAAAAAAGTTTAGTCATGTGAGATCATGTTAAATTCGTCTAGCTCGATATAACTTTATAATTTTTATTAAAAGGTAATTAAAGATATTAATAATAAAAGGTGCGCATTGGCATACTAAGCGTGAAAACTCAAATATCGCAATTAATAAAGAACTGAGGAAGTATTATCCACATACAATAATACACTTGGTATATGTATAAAGTTTAGATCAGATGACATAATTGCGATAAAGAGAAGGCAATAAATTAATGGGAATATGCGTTTATTACTCTAAACAATTATACTCTATATTATATCAAAGCATTAAACATAATGTGTGTGATTAGAGGATTTATTTTATATAAATAAAAATTGGAAGAAGATAAAACTACTATTGCTATGTACAATTAAATACTGAATCTTTCTAAATAATGAATTTATATAAAATGCATCAATATACAAGAATATTGAAAATAGTTATAATCATAATCTACATAATATAAACAGTCATATCTATATAGAATAGATAATTATAAGTTTATTACCACTTACTTTATATTATTTTCAAATATAAATTAACTATAGTAGATATTACTATATAGTATGAAACTTTATCCTTCAGTTATAGTGACATTATCATTTATTGTCATATAAATTAACAGCTTTTTTTAATACGAAAAAAACTAGGAAGTGGCCCAAGTATTACAAATTAATTTACTTTATTTTCAACGTAAAAACATACAAGACTACAAAATAAATATATAAATAAAATATTGTTACATCTATAAAAAACAAACAATAAAAATTTAACACTTTTAGAATATTTATCGTCACAAATAGTGTTGACTTTATTCATTAGATTTTTCAGTGACAAGTTAAACATTAACATATAGTTATAAAATATTAAGGCATAAAAAGCAACATGTTTGGTGCTTTCTAACAAATAGAAGTAATGAAAAATAAAAAATAATAATTAAAATCTACAACTGGAGGACATAATGTATAAAAAAGTAAAAATCACATAATGCAAGATGACTAGAAACCTGATGAAAAGTAAATAGTTGCTTTTAATAGAAGGGTCTTTCCACAATAAAAGTGTAAATTGTATTATGAGACAAAAAAAATGAAAAGTGATAGTATTACTCTAGAGCAAAGGGGTATTAAAAATTAATTTACATTAATTTTCAATGAAACATACAATGATATATATAACAAAAATAATATGATGAGACTTTTGTGATAGATCACTGCAAATTCTTATTTTTATGTTATCACTCCCTTGAATTGTACGTACAATCTGCCAAAATCTTCTATATAGATAACGTCTGTCAAAATTCTCCCTTCATGCAGTGGTGGCTTGGTGGGTGGTGGCAAGTGGGTGGTCTGGTGCAGTGCAAGGGTGGTGCAAGACAACAAGAGAGAGGAGTGAGCGGGACTGCAGAAAGTGGAGCGAAAGTGGTTGTATGATTGAGTGTCAGTAGTTGTGCGAATTGCGATTTTATCTGAGCTTCTAAGTGAAGTAATGGGCAGAGTGAAGACTTTTACACTGATTTTTTTTTTTGTTTTTTAAAAAAATGGTTGGTCACATTTTGCACCATAATATTAAGTATTAACTACATCAGTCACTAAATGCACAAGCTATAAGTCAGTTTTAGAATACTCTTAATAATGATTATGAAAACTTTAAATCACAAGCTAATATTCACACCATAATTTTAGGAGAGACATCCTAAAATATTAAATTTATAAAATAAAAAATGTCCGTGCATTTTACATGGGTCAAAAAAAAAAATTTAAACTGTAACTGAAAGAATATAGGAAGGAAATGATTCGAGAACATAGAGTCATAAAGAGAGAATGCAGATAGTCAGATACAAATGTTTGAAAACTGATTATACTATTTATTTTTTCATTAATTACAGGTTGCAAAAACTATCCTAAAATATCAAATGAAAGATAACTATTTTCCTCCTTAATCTTTATAATCAATTAGATATTCATAAATATCGCCATCTTGGATAACAAATCCAATGGAGGAAATCGACGTGCAAAGCCTCGACATCTTGGGATATATGCATGAGTTATTTTTTTGCGGTTCTAATATCTTAACACTAAATTAAATTTATTAAAATCCAAAATAGACACTAAACTTAAAGACATAATGATAGAAATTACAACTTTATTTAATCAAACTTAATCTAACTTATGTTTCTATATCCATATTTTTAATATAAATTATACGTCTTTGATTTTTTAGATACTTGAGACAAATATTAGCAAATTAAGAGTATCAAGCATATTAGTCAACATACAAATTATAAATCAATTTAATTGCATTAATAGTAGTTTTTGAAAAGAAAAAAAATATCCTATAATTATTCCCAAAGGAACCAGACAAGATATTGTGTTCTCAACAATCGACGGTTCTCACTTATGAGATTTTTGTCGCGTGCTAAGATTAACGCAAAATATGAGCCTAAGAACAGGTTCCGGTAGCTCGAATGTGGATGAAAATTAGGGAGTTCTCAGAGTGGATTTTGAACATCGGAGATGGCAAAGTTGGTGAACCGAATTATCGTGAAGCCGATGTAGAAATTCCTCATCAAACATTGATACATGGAGGAGATGACCCTATATCTGCAATAGTCAAGAGTACCTATCCCGACCTAGAGAATCACCTATGGGAAACAAAATATTTTCAGAAAAGAGCTATTCTTGCTCCAACTAATTAAATTGCCGACATGGTTAATGAGCATGTATTGTCTCGCTTGCCAGGTGAAGAAAGAACGTATATGAGTTCAGATGTAATTTCGTTGAGGAATGAAATTTTGAAGTTCATGAGATGTATTCTACTGAATTTCTAAATACGATCAAGTGCGGAGGATTAACATTACATTAAAGGTAGGGGTACCGGTGATGCTGCTAAGGAATATTGACCAGACTTCTGAGCTATGTAATAGTACCAGGTTAGTTGTTAAGCATCTTGGCAATCACATTATTGAGGCTGTTGTTGTGTCCGACAGTAATGTGGGGGACAAAGTTTTCATTCCGAGAATGACACTTACATCATCAAACGCAACAAATTTCCCGATCAGATTCCAGAGAAGACAATTTCCATTTGTTGTATGTTTTGCAATGACGATAAATAAAAGCCAATGACAGTCTCTAGCTCACGTAGGATTATATCTCCCTCAGCCAGTATTCAGCCACGGACAATTCTATGTTGCTGTATCAAGAGTTACAAGCAAAAAGGGTTGGAAAATTTTGATATGTGATAAAGAGCTTGGTAACTCCAATGTTACCACAAATGTAGTGTATAAGGAAGTATTTCGAAACGTGTAATAAGTACTATCAAAACTTTGAATTTATGTGTTTAGTTTTACTTTCAATTTGTTAATATAGTCACTCACAATTGTCTTATCTTCTACTTTGTTGCATATTATACGATAACTGCTTCTTTTTTAAATAATTATATGTCACTTTGTTGGTTGTATTTATGTCGCATTCATACTCTTTAAACTTTTTACAAAAATGAACGCAAACAAATAGCATCCCGTGCAATTCTGCACGGGTGTTAAACTAGTTAAGAAATAAACATGACATGTATTATATATATCACAGTGATACATTAAGGAGCCCTAAATGAAGCATATCAAAGCTTTGCAACTAGAACACACAATTACATAACTAACCTTACTATATTAGGAATATTACGGATAATAAAGATATGTTTGCACTCCTATATATATATATATTTTGCTCTTATGGTTCATTATTGAAAGACACAACAATATATTATAAGCTCTTGTTATTTTCTCCTCTCAGAAACTTAACACACACAACACAACACATGTGACATAGATTGAGGACAGTAAACTCACTCTTAATACCACGTTGTGATGTTATGATTTACTTTGTCAAAAGTGTCATCAGGAGTGGGTGGTTGGGTGTGAGGCTCCCTGGGGAAGGTGAGTTGTGGTGTACAAGGGACAGAAGGCAATACAACAGGTGTAGACGATGATGTCAAAGTAGTAGGGAGAAATTGTGGAGGGCACAAATTTGGTGAAAATGGTAATTGAAATTGGGCCTGAGGGATGGGTCGTTGAATTGGAACACTACCACCATCAAATGCAAATGGTGGAAACGTCAATGGATATTCAGGAGGATTCATTTGAGACCACCAAGGCCAATGCCCTGATCCATAAAACATCCTAGGCTGCATCATCGTTTGGTGTGTATATGGAACCTCCAACTGGCTTTGCCTGCTTGAACTTGAGAACACCTGTAATTTATTAATGCAAATGTTAGAAAGATCTAAATGAAAACAACTTGCACAAAGTCTTGAGAAGTAGAACACATTATATACAATTAGGACTTGTTTGGTTCACTATATGAAGAAAAATATTCCATAATTTTTGAATACTTCATTAAATCCATGGGAAATTGTAAAATGTTGTTTGTTTATTCATAAGGAAAGTAGAACTTCCCATGAGTTTCTGCTCACCTAGGGCTTAGAGGGGAATAGGTAAGCTACTTCCCCATTTTATAGGAAGTAGAAGTTCTTAGGAAGTAGAATGATAGAATACAATATTCTATAGGATATATTTTATTCTTAGAATTCTAAGAACAAAATATATCCTACAAAATATTGTATTATATATATATATATTCTTTCGCTATACTTTGACAAGATAGTTCGCCTCTCTCTCACGATAGTGAGCACAAGTTAGAAGTGGATGATTTGCTCAACTTAGAAAATTTGCAGATTGGCTCTAGTCATCCTAAGTTAGAGAGCAAGGTTCATCATGTTCATGAACCGGTATCTCTTGGGATGCAATATGCTTGTTGAACAGTGACCCTTTCAAAAACATTGGTTGTCGGCAAATCAAAAGAGGTTATCGGAAAGTGTTGGTTTAAGTGGCAGTGCAAGTGCCCTTTCATTTGCAAATGAGATGTGTATCAAGGGAAGTTCAGTTTATGTTGATAGAGATGAGGTCTCTACTTGTGCTAAAGCAAATGGCAAAAATGTAGATTCGGTTAGGGTTATTAGTGAGGGTTCAATTTTGTCGCCTGATTCTAATATGATCAATGTTGTGCCAAGTTCTCCTTTTCAAAGGCCAACGAAGAAAAATCAATGTCGATTGCTTGATCATCTTGGGTTCTATCGCAATACGAGAAGAATAATCAATCTCAATTACTTCAGTATCTTGGGTTCCGCCAGAAAATGGAGAAGAAAAATAGGGTTTAAGTAGCAAAGAGATGGTGTAGTGAGGGGTATCCCAATGGCTAATATGGTGTCATTACTTCGAAAACGTCTTAAGGAGTTCATGAGTTCTTTTGTTGTTTTAATTTGTTTGATCTTGTTGTCTTTGTTTGTTGTTTTTCCAGTCGGTAAGCTTGCGTGTTTCTAGGTTCTTTGATTTGGTAGCTGTGTGATGTTTCTAGCTCGTTCTAGTGGTAATATTGTCCACGGGTTCTTGTTGTGTTTGGAGCGTTTGGTTTTGGCGTTTATGGTGTTCATCTTACTATTCAAGGTGTTGTAGTCTTGGTATTTCGATATATGCCTTTAACTCTTTTATGAGTTTTAATGAAATGAGTTAAATTATCATATATATATATATATGTATATATATATATATGTATATATACATATATATATATGTATATATACATATATATATATGTATATATACATATATATATATGTATATATACATATATATATCGAAATACATATATATATATATATATATATATATATATATATTATTAATAATATCACTATTTTTCATATCATTAAACAATCCTTTTTGCTATGCTTCCACATGAAAATATGTGAATATATATGGTTAATAATATAGAATATTTTCCATGTACTTTACTATAGTATGTTTCCTTAAAAACATGAACACAATTGACATTATAGAGAAATAAACATCAAGCGTTGAGTCCTGAATTAAGGCCTACTAGGAGAAAATGAGCCGAGGCCTGAGTTGCAAATAATCAAGGAAAAAAATGGTCATAGTGGAAAGGAGGTGTTTATAATATTACTTCAATCTGGGACTTCAAGGATCTGATGTATTCAATGGCATGGCCGAGTATAGACGCATGATCCCCCTGCAAAATCATTACACAAAATCCTTTTTGAATCTCATGAATGATAAATCATAATCATAATCAGAAAGCAAATATAATAGATAAACTTTAAGGGGAATGTCGAGTTAGTAGGGCTCAGAGACACGTTGTGGTTATCGGGAGTGTTCGAGGAAAATTGTTGACAAATTGCTTTCCCGCAAGGTAAAAGCTGCACGCCAGTGGGGTTTTCCGTATTTTTGGTCTTATTTTTTTAGTCTTGTTATGTTATGATTCTTTAGTGATTATTTATTTCCTAACAAATTGCTAATTGTATTATTATGAAATAAATAACGGTTTTTTCACCAAATACCCCCGAGTTTTCAAAAAATTCACATGGTACCCTCCATGTTTTCAAAATTCACCAGATACCCCTCAGTTTTATGTAAATACACCCAAATGCTCTTAATGACTAATGGCGTTAACCGCCATTAGTCATTAACCGCCACTAGTCATTAACCCTATTTTTTTATTTAAACCCTAATTAACCCCTTAATGCTAACTCTAATCCTAAATCCTAATCCCTAATCCCTACCTCTAACCCTAACCCTAAACCCTAAACCTAACCCTAACCCCACCACCCCTCCCACACCCTCCCACCACCCTCCCACCACCCTCCTACCACCCCCGCACCCATCCCCTACCCTCCCACCACCAATGCGGCCCCTACCCGCCACCCCGCAACCCCCCACCCCCACGCCGCGCCCGCAGCCTAAACCCAGTTCCCCACCCCTCGCAGCCCAAACCATAAACCCAGGCCCAAACCCGCGCTCCCCCCCCCCCCGTCCATTTCCGCACTACCCCCCTCCACCCCGTCGATTTTCGTGGGAGTAGAGAACGACCCGGTCGCGGGGAAGATGATGATGAAGCCGAATTTCAGCGGCCCCCATTAACGGCTCTTTTGAATCGACAGAGAAAACGAAAGGAAGATGATGAGAAGAGGCGAGATGATGATAACAGAGAAAACGAGGCGAGAGATGGGGCTGCGTTTGGGGGGGGGGGCCGCGTTTGGGGGGAAGGGGGGTCATGGGGTGGGGCTACGGGGATGGGGGGCCGCGATTGGGGGAAGGGGGTGTGGGGGTGGGGCTACGGGGGGGGGGGGCCCATGGGGGTGGGGGGGCAGGGGGTGGGGGGGGGGCTGTTGTGGTGGTGGGAAGGTGGGGGGTGGGGGGTTAGGGTTAGGGTTAGAAGTTAGAGGTTAAGGTTAGTTAGAAGCTAGATTAATTAGGGGTTTAATTAGGTTAATTAAGGGTTAATTAGGGGTTAATTACGGTTAAGACTAACGGCGGTTAACACCGTTAGTCATTAAGGGCATTTGGGTGTATTTACATAAAACTGAGGGGTACCTGGTGAATTTTGAAAACATGGAGGGTAGTAGGGTACCATGTGAATTTTTTGAAAACTCGGGGGTACTTGGCTAAAAAACCGAATAAATAAATTAGTTTTCTAGCTTAGTGCAGTTGGATTAGGTCATGTTAGATGCTAATTCTATTAGGTAGGATTCCATCCTCTATATAAAGAAGGATAAAGATTATTATTTTGTATGCTAATCAAATACGGGGAAAGATAGAGTTCTTGATTGAGAAAGATTGCAATCCACGGAATTTATGAGTTTGGCGTTTGCTAATATTTGTTTGAAGGATTAGTTGGAACTTTGGTGGTTTTTCCTCTACTTGTTAAGGGAGTGGTTTATGACGGTAAATTTGCGTTTGCCATCATTGCTTTAATTTATGCTCCTTAGTTTGTTTATATTGTTTTCTTGCTACTATGCTTTCGCTTCAGTCCTTGCAGAAGTACTGTGGAATTGAGTAGGAATCATAATTGCTAAGAAGAAATATTATATTTCCTTTATTTTTAAAGGATGCAACATTTTGACTTACACGCTTGTCAACGCATAGACTTGACCATCAATATCTTTCAAAATCTATTAGTTTGAATTATAGAAAGTTGATATTTTGTAAATATACATTAAGACATAATATCTAACACCAACTTACTTACTTAATTTTGTTGTATATATTAGTCCAAAATATATAGTAAAGACTGATACAAGAATAGTGCAAAAGTCAAAATGTTAAAAACAGAGGGAATATTTGATAGCAAATAGTAACAAATTATTATTGTAAGGAAAAATAATGTGAAGTATTTGATAGCAATAAGCGGGTTATTACAATTGTACGTTAGCAAAGTATTGCACATTATACTAAGGGCATGTTCGGCGTAAGTTTTTGAGGTAGCTTTTCATATTTTGAATCAATTTAAATACTAATTTAGAAAAATAGGAGTATTTGGTTAGGTAGTGGTATGACTAGTTTTTAGGGATACAACTAGTGTTTGTCAAAAGCTACAATCTGAAACTTTTGGGATAGTGTTTAGTGGTGTATAATTTTTTATATTAAAGTTTTGTTATAGTTTCTAACTAGTTATTTGTAAACAGCTCCTTTGACAACTTGTTTAACCGAACATCAATATTTTATACTGCTACTTTGACAGCTAACAACTAACACTATACATCAACCATAACAGCTACTAGCATAGCTAATAGCTACTCTCACAACTAAAAGCTACCACTACATCTATAATAATAGGAACTTATCATTTCCCCTAAAAAAACTTATCATTGTTGTTAAGAATTTATCATACATATCAAGTTCACAAGTTAAAAAAATGATATTGTTAGAAAGGTGTTGTGTTCTTACTTAATATGAAGTCGAAATTATTTTTGTTAAAAAAATAAATATTTTATCTGATATTATTATTGTTAAGAAAGTGTACTATGCACAGTATTTTTTCTCACCCAGTTTCGGAGTGTTACCAATAAACAAAGAATGGTTAATAGTAGGCCATTGTAGATCACAAGACTCTTGTTATGAAAACAGAAAAGGTAAAAGTGAGACCAATAAGAGAATACTCTCATCAATGGAGTATTTATGAAGTCATCGTGGGAGCCCAATGGTTGGAGCTCCCACGGGTGTTCGATACTCATCAACCCCAATTCGGGGAGTTTGTGTAAATATTTGTTTTTGGGGTATAAAACTATAAATCCCCAGTTTCCAGTCTCTAGAAGTTTCCTTATGGATTGGGATACTCCTTCTTACCCTCCAACTCATGAGGGCTGACCCTACTTGGGCCAGTTAATTGCCGAAAAAAAAAATCAATGGAGTATTTATACGAAGTAAAAAAGTATTATTGTTAATAAATAGCAGTATGATTTGTCTATCAAATAGGAAATACTAGTATAAAGAGTTAAAGATTTACTATAATACTACTACTCAATTTGATGATCACGTGTAACCATTTGTCTTATTATAATTACATAACTAGTATTTTGGCTCAGGTGATTCCCCGGGTCAATTATAATTATCAAATATATATTATTATTCATAAATTTAATAATTAATTTTATTAGCTCTTCGTAATTTTCTGTCTAGTGCGAAATTGGAAAATGGACGTTATGTTATAATAAGTTGTTGAAAAAAACTTCTAAGGAATTTTGGATAAAATCAACAATTTCAATGGAATTTGGGTAAGAGAATGTTACCTTAATAAAAGTGTTAGAGATCAAATAGATTGTTTATGTCTTTATATTTACATATAATTACAAGACTTTATTATGTTTCACTTTGAAATATTAAATATTAAAATTGTAGTAGATTGATGGTTAAAATATCACTTTTCATGTCAAAGGTCATGTATTCAATTCTTTAATTCTCAAGCCAACAACTTAACAGTAATTAATAAAAGTACTCGCAATAAATACTATAATCCATTTAATAATGTTAATAATAATGTAGCAGATATGTATATAAGAAGTTGGATTTGCCTCGATCGTGTCTTCTAATTAAAGCATCTAGAAATGAGACACCAATACTACAATATCTCATGTATTCAAAATTGCAAGTCATTGATGAGGCAGACTTACAATAATTTATATAAATATACAAATAATAAATAATCGATATATAAAATGAAAAAGTTTCTTTAGTGTTACGATAAGTTATTATAAGTTTGTCTTATAGTATGAGATTTTGTATTGAGCAAGATGAAAAAAAATTGCACTAAATATTGCAAAAGTCGTTGATTAATTGTGTCTAACAAAAAAAAAATTGTAATGTAATATTACATGCCAAAGTGGCCTGGGATAGATGAGTATCCACTTGCGTTTGGTTCACAAGGTGGTATAGGTTTGAAATCATGAATCAAACCAAGGTGGTATAGGGTTAGAACTTGATTCCTAATACCTAGTGTTTGGTTTGAATCTTGTTGGAATCAGAAATTAAGTCAAAATTATTATGTTTTATTTATTTATTTTAACAAATCACCTGTGATACCATAATGTTGTTCTATTGTTACTTTCTTCTTTATATATTTTTTAGGAATCAAGTATAACAATAATTATGGCTACCCATACGAGTGGCAAGTATAACAATTTAGAAGAAAAAAAAAGATAGAAATAAAAAATTGAATTGCAAAAAGAAATACCAACGCGGAAGGAAATAATGAAGACAATAGAATTGCAAAAGAGCAATTACACAACAATGGTCAATGAGTACAATGAACTAAAAATACATAGCAAAAATTCTTGAAAAAATAGAAAAAAAAAATTACCTGTTAAATGATGCTGGAGAAAACAATGGAGAAAATAGAGTTGCAAACATCAACATAACAATGGTCAAGGAATACAACAATTAAAAACACATAGAAATTTATTTTTAAAGAAAAGTAGAAAATAATTTTCTACTTTTTTTTCTTCCAACAATATGTTTCTCTTCTTTTTTTTTTTTAAAAAAAAAATGATACTTAGGGGTTGGTATAAACCAAACCCACCTCCCCCAAGGGTTTCGAAACCCCATAATTCATGGGTTTAAGGTATTGGTTTTAAAATGAGAATTTCACTAACCAAACACTTGATATGAGTTTACCCTATTCCAAATCCATGCCTCATTCCTAAATTTTGCAAACCTAACGCTTACTGTTGTTCTAGCCTCCTTTCATGCCTTAGGTGAAACGGCTAGCCTACTCCCAACTCTCATTCCATGATTCGATTATGCTCCTCGAGGTAAGTATATTATGCATTGTTCAAGATTCTAGAATTTAGATGCATAAATGACGACATTGACAAATATATTATTTTGTTCTTACTTTGTTTATCATTGATGCCTAATGGCTAATGACTACATAGAGACTAATACATAATTAGTCAGAAATTTTAGCAATTAAAATATTGATAGTCACGGAAAAAAAAAACAAGGTGATATGCTCTTGAGCACCAACATCAATATAGCTCTCCAAGATAACTCTCAAACCCATTTTTAACTTTCTCTCTCCTCAAGATCACCCCTTCAAAAATTGCTAACAATGGTATGACTCTCCAATAAGCTCTCCAATTTATTATTATCTTTAATTCCTATTTTTTTTTAATATTTTGTATGACATGTGTCATTATACTACGCCAATAGCCAGGCCCGGTCTTGAGAGCTGTTTGGAGGGGCGATGGCCAAGGGCCCAAGCATAAAAGGGGCCCAATGCTCTAGGTTTTAAAATAGAACTAGGAAAAAAAACAAATCCGTTAAACGCGTGAAGAACGCAAAACGCTTCTCAAACGCGAACGTCTCCTCGTCTTCTTCAGTTATTCTCTCTCACCCTCTTTCCAAGATCCAAATTAAAATTTTCTTTTAATTCCTAAAAATTTTTCTAACCTCCATTAAACTCTTGGAAAATTTCCATATTTCCCCCAAAAAAATTGTTGTTAACCTTCCCTTAAATATGGCAATGGGATTTTTTTTCTACAATATAAATAGGGAAGAATTGGATTTGTATAATGCAATACTCATAAGATTTAGTCTAAATCAAGTGAAATTATTAAGATATTATGAAATTAAGAATATAAGTAAGGGTTTTGGCCTTTGGGAAATTTATTGTCGACATTCATCCTGTGAAAAATGTCGAGTTCTCTGTTCTTTGTTGGGGTTCGCCGGATTGCTGTGCGCCTGTGCCTCTACTGACGGTCAGACGGTGGTCCGTGGTTGCCGCCTGCCAGAGTCGCGTCTTCAGACTTCAATCTTGCTTGCAATTGGCTGCTGCCGCCTGGTCAAGGTGTTGTCATTCCATCTCTCTTCTCTAATTTTCTATGCTCTGAGTGTTCTGTGTAACTGTGTTTGAATGTTTTATTTTTATGTGCAATTATGGAGGGAGATATTTCCCGTTTATAAGGAAATGCCATTGTATTTGTACACTTGTAGCCCCTCTAGTGCAAATTGCAATGTTGCCTAAAAAACAATTTTTTTTTTGGTAAATTTATTTGTAAAATTGCATTCCCTTAAACAACGAATTTATTTAATAGAACTACTATCAAATGTTTTTATTTTGTTCTATTATAAATTGTATTTTTTTAAGGGGCCCCAATCTACTATTTTGCCTAGGGCCCCAAAAAGATCAGGACCGGGCCTGCCAATAGCATGCTCTCTCAATGCTCTTGGGGGAGAGCATTTCTCCAAGTTCTCTCCATGGAGAGCGAATGTAGAACACTTGTAAAGCACCAATGTTGGGGTAGAGTTGACTCTCCATTTTCTCTCTCCTTGGAGAGCTACTTGGAGAGCACCAATGTTGGTCGTCGTGCTACCACCAGTTTTGCACCTAATTTATTCGTGGGATTTAGAACTATGGAAATTTCACTTCTTCTTGGATATCTCCATGTTTCTCAGTTCTCTCTTGTTTTATAAAATGTCCATTAGAAATTCATTTTAAAGGTTTATATATATATATATATTGTAGATTTTGTGATAGTCAAATAATAATCGGTAAAAATTTAAAAGAAATATAGTGTATATATATAGCGATATTTTTTGTTCTGAGTGAGTGATGTTGAAAGAAATAGGTAATTTTTAATTGAATTTAACATGATTTTAGGATAACTAAGGAATCTTAAAAGTGATATCATAGGACATTCCCTCTTTTTCAAAAAATTGTTTGAACGTTTGTCTTTCATGATCACAGTGTAATACTTTTATCATTAATATCTTTAATTACATAAAACATTGAAAATTCAAAAGTTTAAAAAAGCTATTAATAATACGATTCCACATTATTGTCATTTTCCTCATATATTGGTGACAAAATCTAATGGTCAAAGATAAAGTTGACCAATGAAAGATGAATGTTAGTTGCAAGCTAAAACTATTTTTGAGCCGGGAAAGTAGCATTTATTGATAATCATCTGATAATATTGTGACCTTTACTAGTACATTAATTGTTTATTATGTTCACTATGTCAGTACTTGTATTAATATAGGTTGCGTTTGGTCAGTGGAAAACATTTTGGACTGAGTTTCATTATTTTCATCAAAAAATATTGTAATTGTTTCGGTATTGAAATGGTTGGCGGCCTTGAGAGAAGTCCGCTAAAGGATGGGATAGGACTCCGCTAGTGAATAACTGCACAAGAAGCAAACGTGAACTACCCTCGGGGGGGATGCGAGGAAACCCCCTCCGACGCTCAAGTCAGCACGTGTCCAAATAGGATTTAGAGAGAGAAAGTAGAGAGAGAGAGATAAGAATTTTTGGGTGTGAGAGCATGTCCCTGCAAACTAGTACTATTTGGCTATTTATAGAAGTACTATTCACCTGACAAGGTGCGTAATCCTTTTACACGTGTACGGCTGCGATGCTCACGACAGCTGGGAAGATACCCTTATTTTGTCTTGTTAGGCGACCGCCAACGTTGTCGGACCATGTTGATGTACTGACTTGATAGAGCTGCGGGCGACATAAAGTATTTGCGTCCGGTAAGGTGTTCGCGGATCCATTACTGGGGTCCGCCAACATACTTGGGTTATACCCATACAACTAGCCCCCCCAGCATCTTTTGGGGTCTTGACCGCTAAGGATGTTGTCAATAGACGCGAATCATTGTTGCCGTGCTCTACTTTTTTGGGGAAGTTCATTCGTTGGGTGCCACGTGTTGTCGTAGGGAGTTGAAAGAGTTTGAAAAGTTAATGATTACTCCTCCGAAAATCCCGCCTATTGCTTTATTAGGGTTTACCCTGCTTCGACACTTGGCAGGTATCTGGAGAGGGAGTTACCGAGTCTTTCCATCTCAGTAGCCTATTCGCCGTACATATGGACACCGGTTGCCCTTTTCCGCATTTTTTCTATTATTCCTCAAGCTTTTCATTTTCCTTTTCCTTTCTCTCGAACCTCCATACCCATAGCTTCATTTGCTCAAAAAACCGATCTTTCTTGCTCAGATTGCTTCGAAAAGTTGCCAAATTTCTTAGTTTTTTCTTTCCGGTTTTACAGTACCAAGAATTTCGCCATTCTTTTGAAGAAGTTTTTCTGGGTTTTCTCTGAGATTTTAAGTTTGAGTTTCGCCGGTGACAGTTCTTCATTTCCGGTGGTCTTTTCGCTCGGGCTCGGGCTTTTTCACGCTAATTCATTCCTTGGAATTCTTGTTCGCCTTTTTCCGGCGACCTTTTGCCCCTTGCCTTCATCTCTCCGGCGATTTTATTTCTCCAGGTATTTCTCCATTTCTTTTCCAAACTTACAGTTTCTTTTTATATTTTTATCATGTCGGACCAGTCTGATAGCCAGAATACCCCTAGTGATGCATTTATGACCGAAAGTGAACCTTCCTCTCCCCTGGCCGATAGCGAGCCTTCTTCCAGCTCTAACCATGTGGGAAGAACTAGGTTGTTGTCGGACATTCCCTTAACTATTGAAAGAGAAAAAGAGATGAGATCCAAGTTCCTTAACGACCCTGCTACCCCTGAGGAGCATAGTCTGACCAGGAGATATCTATCCGCTAGCCAGAGTGGCGACCGGCAGACTCTTAGGGAGCTTAGGCATCAAATTCTCGCTAGACGATCCGTTAGGCATCCTCCGGCTGACGCCGCTCCCGGCCTTGATGTAGTACCACTTAGAGAGCATGCTTGGCTGGATAGCTTAGCGGATGCTGGGGTGGAGGTAACGACCGACTTTTTCGATCGTTCTGACCGTCTGCGGCCCCTAACCCTCATATTATTGATTTAGGTGACGACAGTGATTCCATTGCTACCGTTATGATTCGCCAAGAGACCGTTTATCATCGTCGCGCTGCTGTTAATCCTGCAGTTCGTGTTACTGGGGATGCAGTTGACTCAGCGAACGCAAACATTGAAGTTTCTGTACCTTTATCTGCTCGCGCGGTCGGGGAATCTTCCCGTCTTTGCCGAATTAAGGGTCGGCAGGTTCGAATCCGATGGAGGAGATTGAGACCAGGGCCCGGTTACGAGGCTTTATGGCCGCTGGATGATTTCGGTGCTTGGCCCTATCAGCGTCGAGATTGATTTGCCTTGGCGTCAGGACGCCATTGATCTGGGTTACCCGAGAGTTGCACGGGATTTATATTGTTTTCCATCGGGTTACCGGTTGGTAGTTCCACCAGAGGGGGCCATTGTGACGGAGTGTCCTCCCGGTCACGTGGCCGTATATACTCACCATTTCGAGTTTGGTCTCCGCTTCCCTCTGGATTCTTTTTTTGTGAAGATCTTAAACGCTTTCAACGTGAGCTTGGCTCAGTTGACTCCTTTGGCGGTCCGAAATTTGATCGCGTACATATGGGTTGTGCGTTTTTTGGATTTTCCGCAAACTTTGAACTTATTCCGCGATATTCACTGGCTGAAGAAGAATGGATCTTCTAGGCAAGGGCGGGGCGGTGGTCGTTAATGACGGCCGACAAGAAGATGATGATTCGACCAAAAATGACTCGGTTTGAAGGGTGGCGGGCAGGATGCTTTCTTTTGGTTACGAGTTCCTGAGGATTATCCAGTGCGTCGTCATTTCACTGAGCCTCGTCCGCGTATGGAGCATATACCCCTTACTCCGCTAACTGAGGAAGAGTTAGCGGCTTTCGACTACTTCGATACAGAGGACTATTTAATCACCTATGAGGACGGGAAGGAGGCGAGGGTTAAAGAGCCTAAATATTGGATTCCTCATTCCAAGTATATCCTGGGGAACAAACCCTTGTCGGCCCTGCTGCTCAGTCCAACTCATGAAAATGGTGAGTGTTGATGTCGGACTGGTTTTTTTTTTTTTTTTTTTTTTTTTTTTAATGTGCTTCTTGTCAATTGCAGGTTTTGACTTTCTTGATCTCGACGCCCTAGCTGTGGACGAGAACTTCAAACCGTTAACCAACTTACCTCCTGTTCCCCCACAGGACTACGAGACTATGCACGGGATTACTAATGGCCGCCGGGGAGGGAATCGCCACGGCCCTCAAAATATTCGTGTTCGCGGCGGGGCGAATATTATTCGCGTTCCTTCCCAAAATGTTACTGCCGCTGCGGCTGCTCCTGGCGGCCAGACTTCGCCAGCCGTCCCGATTAGGTCTTCCACTTCCCGGCCTGTTGCCAGGGGTGGTGGAAACAGAAGGCGGCCTCGCGAGCAAGTCGCCGCGGACACATCTGCCAACAAAAGGCAGACTTTGGCGGGCCCTGCTTCTTCTGCCCACAGCCCTGACGCTCAGGTGGGGGTTCTGGCCTCAGATGTTCCAGAGGTCCAGGAGCGAGCTATCCCGGCCTCTGCTCCCGGACACGTTAGCGGCGCTTCTTGGCTGTCAGGCTCTTACTCCTCCATCCGTGAAAAGATCCGGGAGCTGATTACCATGCCTAGCTTTCTCTCCAACTTATCTCCCGGTATTTTCTCTCGGTTCAATGAGTGGATCGCGAAAAAAGAGGTACCGCTGAGCGAAGCTATGGCGGCTTCCTTTGCCCGTCGGCCTGTCGTTCCTGGCAAGATTTATCAGCCGGACTGGGACGTCAGGGAAGATGAGTCGCTGTATGTAGGGCTGCACACCGGTCCAGGACCGGACCGGACCGGACCGGACCCGGCTGGACCGGTGGACCGGTTCAGTCCATTTGCGCGGACCTGGACCGGACCGGTTATGATTCCGGTCCAGACCGGACCGGACCTATTTTTCCCGGTCCGGTCCAGGTCTGGACCAGTTGGACCTGTTTGGTTTTTAGGTGTTTTTTTTTCCTAATTCTAAAAAAAAAACATAATTCATTCAATACGAAATAAAAAATAGAAATCATATTCAATACGAAATCAGATTCAATACAAAAATTAAAAACAGAAATCAGAATCAATACGAAAATAAATAAAATCAGAATATCAACAATATAAGATGATAATAAAAGGCCAGTAGAATTCTCTTATGAACAACCACGATAAGAAAAACACATTCCAGCATCTCTTACTTGACAGCATATTTTACATAAATTTGGCATTCCTGAACTCCATAACTGAAACTTGTGGGAGAATTGAGGTTGCCACATGAGGACCCAATTCAAATCTCAAAGTGAAAAAATCGTGGTACTAAAACAGTGAAATCTATAAAGTGCTGCAATTGAAGAAAAACTAAAACTTCCATGGATGCATTAGCAGAAGGATTATGGGGATTAGCATATTACCACTTACAAAAAGGTGAAATGTCAAAGTCTATTAAATGTTTAGAAGCAATTTGTCAGAGCCCAGTTTCATTTCTTCCCATTATTGAGGTCAAAACTTACAGTAGATGGTGTGCTATGGGAAGACGTTGGAGTCTTGGATAAGAGAAGAGAAGAGGAGAAGAGGAGAAGAGAGAGAAAGAGAGTTGTGCGGCTGAACCTGTTTGTGGGCTAGGGTTTAGTTTTAGGAAGACTTACTATCTGTACTTTCTTTTGGAAATGCGATTTTTTTTTTAAAAAAAAAAAAAAACCGGGTCAACCGGTCCGGACCGGTTTCCACCGGTTTTTACCCGGACCGGACCGGTTACCCGGAATTCACTTTTTCCTTGGACCGTGGACCGGACCGGTTTCCCAGGACCGGTCCGGTCCGGTCCAAATTCCGGTCCGGTCCGGTCTAAATTCCGGTCCGGACCGGTTTGTGTGCAGCCCTAGCTGTATGCCGACATCCCTGAGAACGGTGGCATCCTTGCCTACCGCATTCTGAAGGGCATGCAGCTGCCAGTTGATAGGCCGGCAGGTTCCCTGATCACTCCAGCTGCTAGGTTGGCTCACGACCAACTTGTGGTACGTTTATGTATTTTATTATTATTTTTTTTTATTCGTTTCGCTTTCTGTCGCTTTCTTGTCTTGACACTATTTTCATCTTCGCAGGCCAACAATGCTGCCATTGAGCTGATTGAGCAATATATTGAGTATCAGAAGTTGGCGGACACCTATAAGCAGTCTTTGGAAACTTGCCAAGATCTGCTGAAGGAGACAGAGAGGGTAAGGCGTCGGCAAGAAGACAAGCAGAGTTGCGGCCCCGGAGGATGAGCCGGCAACGCTGAGATCTAGGGCCGCCTTATTGGAAGAGACCGAGGAGAATGTTAACTCATTGACCAAGGCTCTTGAGACTGCTAACTCTGAGAAGGAGATTGCAGTATTGGACGCCAAGGCACAATCAAGGGCTCAGGCTATCGCTGAGTTCCAGCAATCTGACGATTATGCAGCGGTTCTCCACAAGAGGTACGATGGTGGTTGGGCGGCCGCCATGAGGTGCGTGTGCAAGACCATTCCAGGGTTTGACTGGAATGTGATTGAAGAGGCTCATGCTGCCGGCCAACATTTGTCGCCGTTCGAGGGGGATCCCAAGTTTGCCGACGAGGATGCTATAGCAGATGCGGATCCTCGTGATGTGGCGGAGCAAGATGATCAAGATGTCCCCCCTTCTTGAAGTTTTTGGCGGCCTTCTCTCAGCTCTTCTTACTCTTCCAATAGTTTATAGCTTGTATTATTTTGTGTATTTTGATCAACACTTTATTCGGCCCATTTTGGCGTATGTACACTGATTTCGTGTTTTTAATCTGAAAGTACTTGATTCCGACTGAAAGCCTTTTATTGGCCGCCATCATTTTTTGTTGTAGTTGGCCGCCAAGCCAGTAGCTTTTATTCTATGGAAAGTACTTTTGCGTTTCTGTTATTGGCCGTCATCGTTTTTTTTTTTTTCTTGGTCTGTTATGTGACCGTTAACGCACCTTGGCCTGTCATATGGCTGGTTTTTTGTGCTTGGTCTGTTATGTGACCGTTAACGCACCTTGGCCTGTCATATGGCTGGTTTTTTGTGCTTGGTCTGTTATGTGACCGTTAACGCACCTTGAGCCTGTCATATGGCCTGGTTTTTTGTGCTTGGTCTGTTATGTGACCGTTAACGCACCTTGAGCCTGTCATATGGCCTTTGATTTGTACTAGGTCTGTCATATGACCGTTTACGTACTTGAGCCTGTCATATGGCCTTTGATTTGTACTAGGTCTGTCATATGACCGTTTACGTACTTGAGCCTGTCATATGGCCTTTGATTTGTACTAGGTCTGTCATATGACCGTTTACGTACTTTTAGCCTGTCATATGACTTTTGATTAATGTATATGAAAATAATAAGACAATTGATGAACTGCTGACAGAAGTTTGTATTATTTAAGCAATCAAGGGTGGTTCTCGACCTATTACATTTAGTAACTCAAACATAGTATTTCTTTAGGACGCTAGCATTCCAGCAATTTTTAAGCTCCTTGCCATCCATGTTCTTTAAAATGAAGGAACCGAGAGCAATCTTCTTGGCTATGATGTAGGGACCTTCCCAATTAGCAGTCAGCTTTCCCTCAATATGCGCCTTGCCAATGGCCGCTGTTCTGCGAAGGACCAGGTCGCCAACATCTAATGGCCTCTCCATGACTTTTTTATTGTAAGTCTTGCTGATCCTGTCTTTGTAAGCGGCTGCTCTCAGTTCTGCCATGAGCCTTGTTTCCGGTAAGAAGTCTAGGTCTTCCCTAAGTGCCTGGTCATTTCTTTGCAGATCTTGGTGCTTGATCCGGTAAGAGGGTAACCCCACCTCTACTGGCAACACCGCTTCCGCGCCGAAGGCTAACTTGAATGGGCTCTCTCCCGTCGCTTCTTTCTCTGTTGTTCTGTTTGACCATAGCACTGCTGGTACCATATCGGCCCATCCCCCTTTGAATTCATCTAGCTTTTTCTTCAAGGCATTTAGGATCTGCTTGTTCGCGGCCTCTGCTTGCCCGTTGCTCTGAGGGTGGCAAACGGCTGAGTATGCAAATTTTACTCGAAATTCTGTTAAGAAGGCCTGTACAGGTCGACAATCGAATTGGACGCCATGATCAAAGATGATCGCCGTGGGGATCCCAAATCTTGTCATAATATTCTGCCAGATGAATTTCTTGACCTGATTTGCCTTGATTTTTGCTGTCGGCTCTGCCTCTATCCACTTGGTGAAGTAATCAATTCCTACTATTAGGAACTTTCTCCCCCCAGTTGCTGTGGTGAACGGTCCCAAGATGTCCATTCCCCACTGTGCGAACGGGATTGGGCATAGGATAGGCTGCAAATCGTTGGCTGGCCTGTTAATGACGGGAGCGTATCTCTGGCATTTATCACATCTCTTAACATAGCTCTGGGAATCCGCCAGCATGCTTGGCCAATAGAATCCTGCTCTTAATGCCTTAAGTGCCAGAGCCTTTCCGCCAATATGGTTGCCGCATATACCTTCATGTATTTCTTCAAGGATCTTCGCGGATTCCCATGCGGTTGCGCATTTAAGCAGAGGTAAGCTGAATGATTTCTTGTATAGCTCATTTTGGTATATGACGTACCAGCTTGCTTGTCGTTTCAATTTCTTGGCAGACGAAGGATTATTCGGAAGCGTCCCGGTCAACTTGTACGCCACCAACTCACTAAACCATTCTCCCTGCTGGTTTATACTGTTGACGGTTACGACCTTTTCTGTGATGCTCTTTTCCTTCAAGATGTCAACCGTGACGGTTCTTTCAATGCTAAATGAGTCAGAGCTTGCCAATTTGGACAACGCGTCCGCTTTTGTGTTCTCGGCCCTAGGTATCGCTTGAATCTCAAAATGATTCAGTTGAGCTATCAATTCCTTGGCCTTTCCAACGTATTTTAGCATGTTGGCCTCTCTGACTTCGAATTCTCCCCTCAGCTGGCCGCTCACCAACTGTGAGTCCGTTTTTAAAAACACTTCCTTAGCACCCGTTGCCAAACACATTCTCGGTCAGCCCGGCATTGCCGCTTCATATTCTGCTTCGTTGTTTAACGCCGGGAAGGCGAACTTGATGGCGTACTGGTACGAATTTCCTTCAGGGCTGGTCATCACTATACCCGCTCCAGATCCGCTAACAGCGGATGATCCGTCGACCTCCAGCAGCCAGACTTCCTTTTGCTCCACTTCTTCCTCCTCGTATGAGGCTTCCACGATAAAGTCTGCCAGGGCCTGCGCTTTGATAGCGGTCCTGGGCTTGTACTGTATATCATACTCCGATAGTTCAACGGCCCATTTCAGTAAGCGGCCGGAACTATCCATCTTCTGCAACGCTTTTTCTAGCGGCTGGTTGGTTAAAACTTGAATGGGATGGCAGTCGAAGTATGGTCTGAGCTTCCTGGCGGCTATAACCACAGCTAAGGCCATTTTTTCTACCAGCTGATAACGGCTCTCCGGACCGTTAAGAATGTGGCTGATAAAATAAATTGGCTGCTGCCTCTTCTCTTTTTCTACCAACAACACGGCCGCGACTGTCTTCGGTGAAGCCGAGATATACAGTTGTAATACGTCTCCAGTCTCGGGCCTTGTAATGGTTGGTAGCTTCTTTAAATGCTCTTTTATCGCTAGGAATGCTTTGCTTTGCTTCTCTCCCCACTCGAACTTCTTATTCCCCCTTAGCAAGGCAAAGAAAGGCAAAGCTTTGTCTGCTGATTTTGAAATGAATCGAGTGAGGGCCGCCATTCTCCCTGTTAACCGCTGAATATCCTTGACGCTTCTTGGCTCAGGCAGGTCGACAATGGCTTGAACTTTGTCTGGGTTTGCATCAATCCCCCTTTTGCTTACCAAGAAGCCTAAAAACTTTCCCGCTCTCACCCCAAAGACACATTTCTTTGGGTTGAGCTTCATCTTATACTTCCTCAAAGTTTTAAAGGTCTCTTCCAAATCGCCCAAATGTTCACGGTCAGTTTTACTCTTGACGATGGAGTCGTCAACATATGCTTCGATATTCCTCCCCCTCTGATCCGCGAACACTTTGTCGACTAGCTTTTGATAGGTTGCCCCCGCATTACGGAGCCCAAACGGCATTGCCTTATAATTATATACTCCGTGAACCGTGATGAACGCAGCTTTTTTCCTATCGGCTTCGAGCAAGCTGATCTGGTGATAGCCCGAGAAGGCATCCATAAAGCTTAACAATGCATGACCGCTAGTAGAGTCTACTAGCTGGTCTATTCTCGGTAGCGGGTAGCAATCTTTTGGGCAAGCTCTATTGAGGTTTGTAAAGTCCACACACATCCTCCACTGGCCGCTAGCTTTCTTTACCATGACTACATTGGCCAACCACTCCGGGTAGTCGCATGGTTCAATAAAGTCAGCTGCCAACAGCTTATCAACCTCCTCTTTAATGGCTTTGTTCTTTTCGGCCGAAAAATTTCGCTTCTTTTGCTTGACATGGCCGGACAAGGTGCTGTCAACATTTAGACGGTGTACCATCACGGCCGGGTCGATTCCCGGCATCTCATCCGCTGAGAACGCGAAGACGTCCGCGTTTTCTCTTAGGAGAGTCACCAGGTTGACCCTGACCTTTGGGTCCATGTCTGTTCCAACAGCCACTGTCCTTGCCGGGTCATCTGCCAGCATTTCCTGCTTCGTTTCTCCATCCGGTTTGGGCCTTGGAGTATCATCAGGCCTGGATTCCAGCTCTTCCATTAAAACATCCATCTCCTCACCCCCTTTATCGGATCCTTCTTCATTCGCCAAAGCCCTCCTCTGAGCTCGCCTTTGTTTCCGAGTTGGCGGATTTAACTCTTCTACCGGCACTCTCCTTGCCGGTTGCTTCAGTGCTGTTAGGTAGCATGATTTTGCCATCTCTTGACTTCCTCTAAGCTTTGCTGTCGTCCCGAGATTGGAAACGTACAACATAGTCAAATGATAAGTTGATACAACTCCTTGGACGTCATGGATGAAAGGGCGTCCGATAATTGCATTATAAGCTCCAGGCACGTCAACCACTAAAAACTCCGCCATCGCATCCCTGGCGTTCTCATCCTCCCCTACTCTGACCGGTAAGGTTATCAGGCCCTCTGGAATCACTGACGCCCCCGTGAAACCTATCACTGGGTAACGTACATGCTTCAGATGCTCCCGGCCAATCATCAATTTCTCAAAAGTTGAGAAATACAGAATGTTTGCGGAACTTCCTCCGTCTACCAGGATTCTGTGGATCAAACAGTTTGACACTTTCAGCGTGACCACCAGAGGGTCATCATGAGGGTAGACGACATGCTTTGCATCTTCAACCGTGAAAGACATGGCGGGCATTACTGGCGGCCTTCTCCACTGCATGCTTTCATTGAAATTGACTCCGGTGCTCGAATTCTTTCAGGCTTGCCTTGGCCCCATTGACGCTGCCGCCATGAATGGGACCGCCACTTATAACGTGAATCTCAGCAATCCTCGATTGCACATTCCGGTTATTGGGCTTTACCACGTCTCCGTCCTTTGATTGTGCCTTGTATTGAGTGAAGTTACCCCGTCTTATCAGATCCTCCAGGTTATCCTTTAAGTGCCTGTAATTCTCGGTGGTGTGACCATGATCACCGTGAAAATCACACCACTTGCTCTTGTCACAGTTTTTATGAAACATTTGCTTAGGACGTTGCCATTTATCACTGTCCTTGTTCATCTGATATATCTGAGCTCTTGAGGTCGTGAGCTGCGTATATGTATCGAATTTATCTTTGTATTCGAACCTTTCGCGGTCATTCTTCTCGCGGTCATTTCCTTTCTTGACCACATTTGATTCCTGCTTCCTTTCATCCCGACCGCGGCCGTGCCACCTTTTCTCTCTTCTCGCTTATCATCCTTCTTCTTTTCCGACTCACGATTTTGGTCGCTGCCATGGCCTTGTCAAACTCTTCCCCCCTGATGAAATCGTTTGCTTTTCTTAAGACTGGCTCAAGTGACGTGAAGGTTTTACGGCCCAGATAGCTTCTAAACGCGGACCCTTCCCTCAGCCCGGTCATTAGAGCTAAAACGGCCACGTCCTGCTGAAGGCAGGGAATTGTGACTGCCTCAGCATTGAAGCGGCCGACGAAATCTCGCAAGCTCTCATTCTCCCTCTGCTTGATAGATAACAATTCGCCAGTTGTGCGCTCGCGGCGCCTATTACTCACGAAGTGAGTCTCGAACATTGACGAAAGCCGAGAAAAACTAGAAACATTACGGCTCCGATACTTTTAAACCATGTCTGGGCAATCCCAGTCAAAGTAGATGGGAAAACCTTGCACCAGATAGCGTCCACCTGAGTGTATAAATACATGTGCCCTTCATAAGCGGCCACATGATCGTCTGGGTCTGAGGTGCCATCATACTTGCAGGACGGCATCTTGATTCGCGGCATGGGGTGGTTCAAGATTTCTGGAATGAAAGGAGACTGCTTAGGCTTGATCAATAAGTGTCCGCCAGCAGAATAATTGCTTGCGCCACTGATGCTGTGTTCCCGGCGAGAACGACTTTGATCCTCATCTTCAGAATTGTTGAGATCCTCAGTTTCTAGGATGACTTCCTCATACTCTGGGTCCTCAATTTGCCTTTCCAATTGGCGTCCCTCCTGATTGAAGGTCCGCATCCTTCTCACGGGGGTGCCATCGACGTTGCGACCATTCATGGTCGACATACGCCTACGAAGCTGACCTGCCCTTGCATTAGGAGTGGGAGTATTGTTAGGCTGAGTACCCGCTTGTAACATCTGGATGAAAGACGCTACAGTTTGTAGCTGCTCAGGGGAGAATTGACTTAGTTGAGCCAGGTTAAATGATCCGCTTCCAGTGTTTACCTGAGACACATTGTTCCCAGGAGTTTGCTGCTCGTTGACGTTCCCAATGTCTAACTCAGATGGATCACGGCCGTCATTGTTTGCTCTTTCCATGTTGGCGTTCACAAAGATGGAAGTCCCCTCCTTCTAGCGCCAAGTTGTTTCGGTATTGAAACGGTTGGCGGCCTTGAGAGAAGTCCGCCAAAGGATGGGATAGGACTCCGCTAGTGAATAACTGCACAAGAAGCAAACGTGAACTACCCTCGGGGGGGATGCGAGGAAACCCCCTCCGACGCTCAAGTCAGCACGTGTCCAAATAGGATTTAGAGAGAGAAAGTAGAGAGAGAGAGATAAGAATTTTTGGGTGTGAGAGCATGTCCCTGCAAACTAGTACTATTTGGCTATTTATAGAAGTACTATTCACCTGACAAGGTGCGTAATCCTTTTACACGTGTACGGCTGCGATGCTCACGACAGCTGGGAAGATACCCTTATTTTGTCTTGTTAGGAGACCGCCAACGTTGTCGGACCATGTTGATGTACTGACTTGATAGAGCTGCGGGCGACATAAAGTATTTGCGTCCGGTAAGGTGTTCGCGGATCCATTACTGGGGTCCTCCAACATACTTGGGTTATACCCATACAGTAATTACTTATAAATATGCAGTTACTGAAAATATGAAAACTAACAAAAGAGGATGAATAAGATAGAAGGATAAGAAGATTAACGGTGTGTGGAATACACCACTAACTTAAAAATGATAATCAGCGCAATCGAACTATATTCGACGTTCTGTCTAAGGTTATATTAGGCCTAGTGCATCACCTTGGGGAGCTCCTGTGTTGTTTGTTAAGAAGAAAGATGGGAGTATGAAGTTGTGTATTGATTATAGGGAGTTGAACAATGTAAACTCTCACACAAATGCACTTTTAGGTGAGAATTTGGAGCCACATAAACTAATGCCGAAGAGGTGAAAAGGGGAAAAAAGATGAACAAATCAAGTATGTAAAGTGTTATTACATTCAGAGTACTATTTTTGAACATTAGAATAGTTATTCTCCACCTTTTACAAATCAAGTAGCGAAAATGATTGTTCCTAGAATCTGTCTTCTTCACAGTACTTAGATATTCTAAGTGACGGAGTGGTCATAGAATTGACCCAATATTTTTTCTAAAATTTTATTCCCAATAATCCATTACTTAAATATGTAAAGAAAAGATCCAATCATCATAACACATTACACATCTTTGATTAGGAGGGATTGGGATTGAAAAGTAATTTCAGCTATATGCATTTTAGGGAAGAATATTAAATTTAGCCATGTTGCTAATTTGCTACATGTGCTATAATGCTATTGTATTTGGATTCTTTCGCCATAAATGCTCCAAAGTCTAACCTTACCTTTTCGCAGTTGGGAAGTAACGCTTGTATCTCTCTCATCTTCCCATTGATGCGCTTCCTCCTCCTATTCTCAGAACTTCGCTTCTGTGAACGTTTCTGCATATGTACATACAATTGGAGAAAACATCTATGAGGAGATGGCAAATGGCAATACCAAAGAAAACAAGACCATTCATTTCCAAGAAAAAAAAGCAAGACCATGACTTTTATTAAGGGATAACCTAAATATTGTTATGGTTTGCATGAACTATTGAAAATAAAATATTTCGTGCTCACATTCTCACTCCAATAAAATTCTCTTTTTTTACTTGCCAAAAAGTTCATTTTTCTAAACAAGAAAATTAAGTTTAATCTGCATTCACTAGGATAGATTTGATTCTACCATATGCCCACATCAAACTTGTAACAATTGTAGCATATAGATATATTCCAAAAAGAATTGTAGCAATTAAACTTGTAATGCTTAAACGACATATACAATTTGCATTCTATAGTCAAGTATAATTTTATGTCCTTCCACATTCTCCACCTTTGTGCTCATGTGCAAAGCATATGTGTGAAAAGTTGTACCATACTCTCGGTACACTTGGGTGCATGCATAGTAGTATAGTGAATGACCTCATAATAATAATAATAATAATAATAATAATAATAATAATAATAATAATAATAATAATAAGTTGAATTCCATATAAAATTCACGAGATGAAGATTGGAGACTTCTTACCCTCGAAGAATGAGGGTGTGAGTCTCCACACTAGAGATGGCAATGAGCTTGGTAGGTTTGATTTGGGATGGCGTAATCGAGTTGAGATTCTGCGGCCAACCTAAACCCAAGTTGTTTGGGTAAATAAATTGAGATTATCAACTCAGCCCAACCTACTACTAAAGGGATCAAGTTGAAATTGATCTCATTGATCAATTTATATTATGTTTTCCCCCTTCTCTTATAAATGCTTGAATTTGAAGTGGATAGCTAAATATAATATTTCAAGAATCGAAATAATAAAACTTAACAACGGACATTACTACATCTACCTAGTGGCTAAATACATCTATCTAGCTAGTTGGTATATTAATGTTGGACTATGTATATAATATATGTGTTATTTGTAGTGGGCTTATACTTTGTATGTTAGTTTAGGTTGGCCCACTTATAGTTTTGTATTTTACTAGGGTTGTATATTACGTCTAGTTGGAGGAATGAGAATACATGAGATTCATTGGCTTGCCCTATCCTCACCCGCGTGACGTGCGAAGGGAGAAACAGCGGCCATGGGCGACGATAAAAAGGAGATAATGGGAGGTAAGGGCGACTGGAACGTGACTGTTACTTCCCTCTTCTATTTGGGTTCCGGTGATCAACCGAGAAACATAATTACTCATGTTGTTTTTACCGGCGATAACTATGTAGCGTGGGCAAGAGCCATGACGCTCTCGCTTCGGGGTCGAAGAAAGTTTGTGTTTATTGAGGGCTTGATTCCTAAGCCCACTGAACCTAATGCGGTGCTCGATTGGGACACCGTACACTCTACGATTGTGTCTTGGATATTGAGGAGCTTGGTTCCTAAGATTGCTGGGACGATTCCGCTTCATGAGAATGCCCGAGATTTGTGGCTATACCTTGAGAGACGTTTTTGCGTGGCAAACGGGCCACGGATTCAGCAAATCAAAGCTGCGATTTCCGATTGTAAACAAATCGGCTCTATGACCATAGATGAATATTATACTAAGCTTATGGGGTACTATGATGAGTTGGCTCGTTTGAAGCCTTTACCCTCTTGCGTGTGTCACAAATGTGACTGTGGACTTGCTCTAAAATTGACCAAAGAACGAGAGGAGGAGATCTTTCATCAGTTTCTTATCGGCCTTGATAATAATCTTCATGGCGCCGTTCGAACGAATTTGCTATCACAACAGCCTCTTGGTGATATCAACCGAGCATACCAAACCTTGGTACAAGAAGAACAGTCGCGAGCAGCTTCTCGTGATAAAAGGGTGAGTGATCAAGTTCATGCCTTTGCCGTCCAATCTGATCGTGGGAAGAGCCGTTTTTCACGCGTGGATAAAACCAAACTGGTATGTTCTCATTGCAAACAACGAGGCCATGAAATTAATACCTGCTTCAAGATTCATGGAAATCCCGAGTGGTATGAAGAAAGACTGCGTGCGCGTAATACGGGTCCCCATGATGGAACTGCAGGTGGTGGTGGCGGTTCTACAACCGCTGTTGGTTTGCACGTGGGAGGCAGTAGTGCTGCTGCTGGACCAGCACACAATCCAGAGGGTTCGAGCCCATGTTGTGGCTGAAGGAGGCTTCAGTGCTCCTCAATCATCTCCTGCCGTAGCTGATGTTTCCTTTGGCACCTCTCATGGGGGTGGGACACCTCTTGCAAGTCTCACACAGGACCAAATTCAAGCTCTTATGAACTTGGTTAATTATGAACAAAAGTCTAGTGACCGCATGGCAGGTATGGAGTGGATTATTGATACAGGCGCATCTCATCACATAACTGGAGATTTATCTGTTTTAGTGAGTGTTCGAAGTATTGATGCTTGTCCAGTTGGTCTCCCTAATGGATGCTCGACCTCTGCCACCATGGAGGGAGATGTTTATCTCACTGATACTCTTGTTTTACGCCATCTTTTATTTGTTCTTGCTTTTCAATGTCACTTGATATCTGTGTCTCACTTGCTTGCTGATAATGATTGTAATATCCAATTCACCTCTTCTTTGTGTGCTATACGGGACCGGTTCTCGGGGACTCTGATTGGAGCAGGTGAACGGCGAGGGGGGCTCTACTATTTCCGCACGGTGGCTATGGTGCATGCAGTTGGTGTTGCTGAGTTGAGCTAGTTTGATCTGTGGCATCAAAGGTTAGGCCATCCATCGGAAAGAGTAGTGAAGATGCTTCCCGCTATTCGTTCTAGTCATGCTAGGAAGAAATTAAATAAAATTTGTGATGTTTGTCCTATGGCAAAACAAACACGTGACAGTTTTCCCATTAGTACTCATAAAGCCAGTCGTTTGTTTGAATTGATTCAATGTGATTTGGGGGGTCCCTATAGTGTACCCTCCTCTTGTGGAGCTATTTATTTCTTGACTCTTGTTGATGACTATTCCCGTGCTGTGTGGGTTTATTTGTTGCAAAATAAAATTGAGGTTCATAAGTATTTCTCCTCTTTCTTTGCTATGGTTGCTCATCAATTTGAATCCACTGTTAAGATTGTTCGTAGTGACAATGGGACTGAATTTCAATGTATGCTTCCTTTCTTTGATCAAAGTGGAATTTTGTTTCAAACCTCTTGTAACAGGACACCTCAACAAAATGGTAGGGTTGAGCGTAAACACCAACATATTTTGAATGTGAGCCGGGCTTTGATGTTTCAAGCTAATATGCCTGTGGATTTTTGGGGTGAGTGTGTTCTTACAGCTGTTCATCTCATTAATCGCACACCATCTGGGGTTTTGGGGAATAAGACTCCATATGAGATGATTTTTGGTCATTTACCTGATTTTGATGCTTTGAGGGTCTTTGGTTGCTTGTGTTTTGCTCACAATAAAAAATCAAAAGAAAATAAATTTGCTCCTCGTAGCCGTAAATGTCTCTTTATTGGCTATTCCACGGGGAAAAAGGGATGGAAGTTATATGATTTGATGACGGGTGACATCTTTGTATCTCGAGACGTTCAATTTTTTGAAACCTCATTCCCATATTCTCCTCCTTCTTCTTTTTCTCTTGCTGCCCAACCACAAAATTTAAATGTTTTTGACCCCTTAGCCCCTACTGTTGATCCAACTCCATCGCTTGAGGCCACGCCTCTCCCTCCTAATTCTTCGGCCCAGCCCGTTCCCTATAATACTCCATCCCCAGATTCCCTTCCTACCCCAGAATCTCCTGATCCAGCCCCTGTTACAGGCCCAAATTCCTCAAAAAAGCCCGTATCCACTCTCCCTTTGATTTCCTCACTCCACCAAATGTACCGGGCCCAGACTCTTCACCTGGCCCTGTTTTGTCCGCTTCTTCCATTCCGGACACGGCTTCACTGGAAGCCCAGTCCACAATCGCGCCAGACCCAACGCCTTTTCCCCTTGGTTCTGACTCATCTCCTCCGCCATTGTTGGGCCGTGGGCATCGAGATAAACAACCCAGTTGTATGTTGCGTGATTACGTTGTCAATTTGGTTCAGCCAGAGAGCCCCCCTCTAGGTTTCACTCCTGCTTCCAGTTCCCCAGGTACTACTCCTTATCCTTTAGCTCACTTTGTGAATTGCGATAATTTTTCTGCCCGCCATCGTGCTTTTCTTGCTGCAGTTGATGAGGGTGTTGAGCCCAAAAGTTTTAAAGAGGCTATGAATTATTCTGGGTGGCGAGAGGCAATGCAAAAAGAAATTAGTGCTTTGGAGGACAATCACACTTGGGTTATGACTGATCTTCCTCCTGGGAAGAAGGCTCTTGGCTGCAAATGGGTCTATAAGATCAAGTATAATTCTGATGGCAGTGTTGAACGTCTCAAAGCTCGTTTGGTTATCTTGGGGAATCATTTGGTGGAAGGGATTGATTACAACGAGACGTTTGCTCCTAGTTGCCAAGATGGTCACTGTTCGTGCTTTCCTTGCCATTGCAGCAGCTTAGAACTGGGAAGTTCATCAAATGGACGTGCATAACGCGTTTCTTCATGGTGATCTTGATGAGGAAGTGTACATGAAGCTTCCTCCCGGCTTTAGTCCCACTGCTACTGGTAAAGTTTGTCGTCTGCAGAAATCTCTCTATGGTCTCAAACAGGCTCCTCGATACTGGTTTGCTAAGCTGGCTACTTCTTTGCGCCAGTATGGTTTTTCTCGTTCATACTCTGATTATTCTCTCTTTACTTATTGCCGTGGGCCTGTTCGTCTCCATGTTCTTGTTTATGTTGATGACCTCATCATTTCCGGTAATGATTCTGCTGCTCTCTCTTCTTTTAAGAGTTACCTTGGTGATTGCTTTCGTATGAAAGACCTTGGTCCTTTGAAGTATTTTTTGGGTATTGAAGTTGCTCGTAGTGCTGCTGGTTTCTTCTTATCGCAGCGCAAATATACTCTCGATATTTTATCTGAGGTTGGCCTCTCCGGAGCCAAACCTGCTGATACTCCTCTTGAACAGAATCATAATTTAGCACGTGCTGATGGTCCTTTGTACCCTGATCCTGCTCAATATCGTCTTCTTGTGGGACGCCTGATTTATCTTGCTTTTACTCGTCCTGATTTGGCCTATGTTGTGCATGTTCTTGCACAATTTATGCATGCGCCTCGTCAACAACATTGGGACGCCGCTCTTCGAGTCGTGCGCTACTTGAAGAGTTGTCCTGGTCAGGGCATTGTGTTAGCATCCCCCTGTGATTTACATCTTACTGCTTGGTGTGACTCTGATTGGGCGAATTGTCCTTTAACTCGTCGTTCTGTTACAGGTTGGATTGTGTTTCTTGGTTCTTCGCCCATTTCTTGGAAAATTAGGAAACAACATACTGTTTCCCGTTCTTCTGCTGAGGCGGAGTATAGGTCTATGGCGGATGTTACTGCAGAACTTAAATGCCTACGTGCTCTCCTTGGTAATCTTGGTGTCTCTCACTCTCAGGCTATCTCTCTCTTTTGTGATAGTAAATCTGCCCTTTACATTGCTCACAATCCCGTGTTTCATGAGCGTACAAAACACATGGAGGTAGATTGTCATTATATTCGAGATGCTATTCAAGACGGTCTCATTACTACAGCCCATGTGTCTACCACGGAGCAGCTTGCTGATTGTTTTACTAAGGCTCTTGGTTTTCGCCAATTTTCGTATCTACGTGGCAAGTTGGGCGATTGGTGACGCTCCCACTGCTTGAGGGGGTGTTGGACTATGTATATAATATATGTGTTATTGGTATTGGGCTTATACTTTGTATGTTAGTTTAGGTTGGCCCACTATAGTTTTGTATTTTACTAGGGTGGTATATTACGTCTAGTTGGAGGAATGAGAATACATGAGATTCATTGGCTTGCCCTATCACACTTCACTACACATTAGTAGCATCGCTGCCTTGGCACCGATAGAGAATATACACGTAATGTTCTCTTTCTCGATTAAGTAAACACATCACAAACCTAGGAAGAAAATGTCCAATTAATTCTATGGATATTCTCTATCAATAACCACAAGGTTCAACGTTTTTTATTTTTTGACGGGAACTCGGGAAGGTCAATGTTCTAATACAAACTACTCAAAATTAGTCGAATAATTGCAGATCAATGTAATTGATTTTATTTTTGTTTATTTACTTTGGTCCCTCTTCACAGCTTTCAATACTACTAGTATTTTTAATCTTATTTTCTCTTTAGAATAAAAAACTTCCCAAGATTTCTTTCATACTAATTACAACATCCCTTATGATCTTATTTAGGGAGGGAAGGAGCATATGATGATTTGAACCCCAAAGTTGTGGTGCCGGTCGCGGAGGTCAGGTGAGTGGCAAAACACTCAGCCTCTCATAAAAAACTATTTTTAAGGATCATACATGCATTTAAGCTTTTAGATGAGTCCATTCTTTATTTTACTATATTCTTATTAAGTTTAATTTCCTCCATCCCACCTTCAAAGAAAACAAGAAAAATTTCCTCCATCCACAGTTAACGGTAAAGTTACAATTACAACTAAAGTATACTAAAAAGTGTAGTTTTTTTGCTTTTTTTTGTTTGACATAAGGAGTGTATTGTGATCAAAAAATGTTTTCATACTTCCACGTTTTGACAAAAAATTTTTTAATTCCTGAATAGAAGAAGTACTACAAGTCTACATACCGCGTCTTTCATTGCAAAAGATACTAAAAATGATTTCATAAATTACGAGAAAAAGATTGCATTATTCTCACTCTTAAAGATGCATGCAGATGTTGTTGTTGAGGAATGAGAATTCGCTGAGGCTCCACAGGCTGCTTTCCTTTTGTGTGCGCTTTGGCTTCATCTACATTCTTGACTTCTGGTCCCTGAATAGAAATGTTTTTTAATCAGAAAACACATATTTGTATAGTAGTATACTCTTGATATGTATAGACTATAGTCATAGATACAATGAAAATTGTATTCCCTATATATGATTGCTGTCGGCCACCTCTTTCTCATGTGCTACTTTATAGATTATGATGTTCTTTCTTTAAGGAGTAAACGTTATATTTAAAGTTTAGAATGAAAATTGTATCAAACGCTAGTTATAATAATCTTATAAAGTTTAGAAGTGACTCCTAATTTTATGTTCTTAAGAATTAGGATTAATTGATAGGAATAATCCCACCTTTGGCCGATCTGCTTAAAACAGTCCTACTATCAATTATTCTCAAAAAAATCCAACCTTTGCACATCACCTTCTCAAAATGGTCCATAACCTGTTGGTAACCGGTTTACTAGGTAAAGATTGACACATGTTGTTTTTCTACATGTTGACCCTTCTCTCTCCTCCACTCCACTGTCCTTTCTCTTTCCTCCCCCTTGCTAACACCTTGGCTGACCACCAACTGCCCCTCCATCGCTGTTTCTCTCTCCCGTTTTCCACCATATTTTTCCAACTTTCTCTCTACTCTCACCCAGCCACGATGTCCGTTCTCTCTCCTCTGATTTGTTTCCTTCATCTCCTTAATCAAGTGAACTCAATTTATTTGTTGATTCATTCAAATTCAATCAAGTTGCAAAATTATTTTTAGAAATTCAATCATGCCAACGATTTTGTGCGAGAAAGAAAGAAAGTTTGAATTGATGTGTGGATGTAAGTGATTACTTGGTGGCGGGTTGGTTTATTTTTGCGTGGTGGGTGGGTTTTGGAGTGAGTGGGGTGTGATTTTGTGGTGGTCAGGTGGGCTTTTAGGGTGAGTGCGAGGTAGGATTTGATGGTGTGGGGGGGGGGTTGAATTTCGGTCGGTAGACGAGTTTTCTGGTGGTATGTATTTTAGTGGTGGGTGGGTGGATTTCGTGTGGTTGGGTGGGGTTTCGTTGTGGTTGGTGGGATTGTGGTGGTTGGTATGGATGAGACTTTAAATGCAGTAGTTGGGTGGTGTAGCAGTCAAGTGCAGGAGAAGGGTTGAGGTTAGGGAGGAGAGAGAAATAGCGGTGAAGGGGTTGCTGGGGGTATAATCATTCAGTCAAGTGGAGGAGAGGGATTGAGGTTAGGGAGGAGAGAGAAGGAGCTCATATTAAAAAAAACAAAGTTTTAACCTGTTCAATAAGTTTCAGGTAAGAAAGCCCAATATAAGAAGATAAGGTGTGAAGGTGGGATTATTTTGAGATTAATTGAAGGTAGGACTATTTAGAGAAGACCACCAAAAGGTGGGATTATTCCTATCAATTAATCCGAATTATCTCTTTCTTTCTATTTTTTCTGTTCTTCTTGTATATATGAGATTGTTTTCCCATTTTTATATAATATAGTATATCACACCTTGTTAAATTCATTATATATATATAATATATATATTACAAATACTTTATATATGAAAAATATAAAGGGTCAGAATGAAAAAATATATGAGGTTATGATCAAACTAAATGAAAGAATGAAGAATATAAGGGAAATAGATATTTTAAGACTTCTTGATAATCAATATATAAAAATATTTTTCTAATTCTTTATGAATTAATATTTACAAAATGTTGATTGTTTAAAAAGTAATGGTTGAAATTATGAAAGGAGCCAATTTATATTTTCAAATTTTACATTTTCTTTATTTGAGCAAAATATAAGATGAAATGTGCAAAAATATATTAATTCTCGAGAGCACATAATTCTAGATATTACCCGAAGATTTTAAGAACTTGCAAGTAAAAATTGATCAATATGTAGGAATGACGGTTGTAGCTTTAACTCTATCTCATAATAAAACAAGACATTTCATATATTTTATGATATAAAGTAATTCTTGATTTAAAAATGCAATTTTTAAGACTTATGCTAAAGAAAATATTTTACTAAATGGACGCGCGCGATTGTTTACATATAAGAGTACTTCTTTTTTGAGAGGATACATATATATAAGAGTACTACCAAGGACCCTTGGGTCCAATGGTATGGCTTCCTATCTCCTACATAGGAGACCAAGGTTCAAATCTTGGTGGAAGCAAATTTCAATATTGTTGGGGGGGAGGGGGGTTTGGGGCTTGTTGGGCCTCTGGGTGAGTGGCCCTGTGCGAGGGCAGCCCAGAGGAAATTCTTCTTACCACGGGTTCCCGGAAGGGAGCCCAAAAAAAAAAAAAAAAAAAAAAAAAAAAAAAAAAAAATATATATATATATATATATATATATAAGAGTACTTCTTTTGTATGTAGTATATGACTTTAAATTACTCCCCATATTATAGAGTATAATACCAAGGACCCTTGGGTCCAATGGTATGGCTTCCTATCTCCCACATGGGAGACTAAGGTTTAAATCTTGGTGGAAGCAAAATTTCAATATTGTTGGGGGTTGGGGGGGAGGGGTTTGGGACTTGTTGGGCCTCTGGGTGAGTGGTTCTGTGCGAGGGCAGCCCAGAGGAAATTCATCTTACCACGGGTTCCCGAAAGGGGGCCCAAAAAAAAAATATTATAGAGTATAATGATTAGTATTAATTAATTAAAAATTATATGATAAACATGCATTTTGTGAGTATGTATTAACAGGAGAAAAGGAGCTCACTTTGGCATAATAATGATCACACTTAATGACCAAGTGATTTCTATATATATACTTTCTCCTTTTATTTCTTTCTTTCTTTAAGTTGCAATAATATTTATCCTATTGACTCCAAACTTACAAATTTTCATTGTATAATTCTTTTACAAATTTGTATAAATAAAACACTATCATATGTAACAAGATCTTGTTAGATTGTTTTCAATATTTTTTTTTTTCAAATTATCAATTTCTTTTATAAACTTCTTATTACAACCTAAAAGAAAAAGTATATAGTAGTAATCCTTCATTTTAATTTTGATATAAATACGTACGAACACTACTGGTCGTGTAACTTATGCATGGTGTAAAGTAGAGACCAACCTGATCATGAGTTTGTGAACCTTGAATAACAAGTATAGGACTGGGCCCATGCAGGCCTTTACTTGTTGGAGCATCCGAATGATGGTATTCGGGCCGGGTAACTGATGCATGGGGTAATAGGGGAACTTCCGACAGAAATTGAAATATATCATGCAATGATGATGATGATGATTGATGACCCCTAATATTTTCAAGGGACGAGCATGTAGAAGAACAACTTGTAGAAGTAGAACTAGTATTGAATAGGTGCCCCCCTTGTTCTCCCATCTTTTCCAAGAAGGCAAGAGCTACTACAATTCAAAGGCCTGTTTTTTTAAAACATTATTATTCTTTATATACTTGTAATTCATAGAAGTAAAAGTGTGAAGTTTATCCCCTTTTCTATCAGAAAAATAAAAATAAAAGAAATAGCCACTTTAACGTATCTACATCTGACAATTTTCGGGGTGAAGGAGAAGAATTTGCCACTTGTATTCCATATCATGTTAAATCCAACACATGACTTTTTTTTGTAGGGTAATCGAACATGACTAAGCACTACTACATCACCTTCTAATTTTCTACTATCGTCACTTACTAGTTACTATTTTGGGGTGTCAACTTGTTTTTGGAGGAATTCCTAATCCCAACCTAGTTGAAAGTTTCTATATACGGTTATTTCACCAAATACCCCTGATAAAAAAATTTATTCATCAAATACCCCCACTTTTTTTTGAATTCACCATATACCCCTGACCTTTAAAAAAATTCACCAGATGCCCTTATTGACTAACGGAGTTAACTCCGTTAGTCATTAACCCTAATTAATCCTAAAAAATCCTAATTAACCCTAAAAAACCCTAATTAAACCTAACTAAATCCTAAGTAAACCTAAAAACCCTAACTCTCTCTCTCCCTAACCCAACCCCACCCCCAACCCTAGCCCCCCCAACCATAGACCCACCCAGCCCCCACCACCCCAACTGACCCCCCCCCTCTCCCCTCCTCCGCAGCGGCCACGCGAGCCCCCTCCCCTCCCTCCCCCACTCCGGCCTCCACGCACCCCCTCCCCGGCGGCCCCCACGCAGGCCCCTCCCCTCGACCTCCCTCGCGCCTCCCCCTCCCTCGATCTCGCCGGCGCCTCCCCCTCCCTCACTCCTTCGAACGACTCGACGGTTTCGCACTAGATCCGAGTCATCGACGGAGTTCGAAGGGTGGATTCGCGATTTTGCGGCGGGGAGGGGAGGGGGAGCGACCGAGTTCGCGGGGGAAGGGGGGAAGCGGGTTGGGGGGTGGTGGGAAAGGAGGCGCGCGGGCCGGGGATGGTGGGGAGGGGGAGGCGCGCGGCGGGGAGGTGGGCTGGTGGGGCCGGAGTTGTGGGGGTGGGGGTGGTGGGGTGGGGGTGGGTGAGGTCGGTGGGTCGGGGGTGGGTTATTGGTAGTTAGAGTTTTAGGGGTTTTAGGTTTAATTTAGGTTAATTATGATTTTTAGGGTTGATTAGAGTTTTTTAGGCCAGGGTTAATTAGTTAACAGAGCACTAACGTCCGTTAGCCAAAAGAGCATTTTGGGTAATTTTTTTAAAAGTTAGGGGTATCTGGTGAATTTTTTTAAAGGTCAGGGGTATCTGGTGAATTTTGAAAAAAGTTGGGGTATTTGGTGAATAAATTTTTTTGTCAGGGGTATTTGGTGAAAAACCCGTTGTATATATACATTTTTGGAGGAGTATAATGTTTCAATATAACATTTTTAAAATAAATGAAGTCAATTTTATTTTATTAAAAACATAATGTATACTTCGTCTGCTCAACAAAGAATGCAACATTTTTTTCACGGTCTCCAACGTACAATTTTGACCATAAATATCAGTGGTGGATCTTGGACAATAAAAGTGAGGGGACCGGGCAAGTGTCTGATCCTTATATCTCTTGTGAAAAATAGTGATCACCTAATCACTGTATGACACAACTTTCAACATCAAATAAACCTTAGGCAAAATATTAATTATATCATCTTCCCTTGGGGGGCCAAGCCCCTCCCAGCCCAAGGGAAGATCCGCCCCTGATAAATTTCTATAGTTACGTATTAATTAAAAAAAAATCAAAAAATTTATTTTTGAAACTACACATTGATATAATTTAACAAGATCTCACATGACCATGTTATTATTAATATAGTGGTGGAAATTTATGGTCCAAGTTTGTAAAGTTTGACTCTAGGAATACAAGTGTTTGCATTCACATGCTACAAAAAATCCCTATCAAGTCGCTTATGAGGCGACTCCAAAGCTACCGACTCGATAGCTATCTAGACTTTAGGAGTCGCCTCTTAAGACGGCTCAATAGATTTCTATAAGTCGCCTATTAGTTATTAGGCGACTTCGTAGGTTAAGCTATTGAGTCGCTTGTTCTAGAAGAGGTGACTCCATAGCTTAAGTTATTGATTCACTTCTATTGGAAGAGGCGACTCATAAACTTTCCCACCTTTTTTTTCTCTCCATTTTTATTGACTTGTGTGCTCTCTGTTTTATTGAAGTTAATGCCATTAGGCCAAAGTTACTTTTACATATAAGATTATAATTATTCTGAATAAATAATAAGTCGGACTTTCAGAGTTGATTGTGTATAAAGTGTGACTCGTAAACATATCGAGTGATCGTCTTGTACATACTAGGCGACTTGTTAGGTGTTTTGTTGACTTTGACTCCCACCTGGTAAGTCGCTAATATGTATGGGGTGAGTTGATAGGTTTACAAGTAGCATCTTATACACAGGCGACTCTAAAAGTCCGACTTAATAAGGGGCTTTTGTAGTAGTGATTCATTTTGAAGCTGAGAAAGTATTCTTTAATAAAATCATATGGTTGTATAATATATAAATGACAAATATTGTTGAAAAATAACAGATGTTGTATAAGAATTTACATATGTTGTCTAAAAGTGAATGCGGGTTGTTCTTTATTTGAAACAAAATTTGTTCCTCCCAGATTGGAACTAGGCAACGCTCCTGTCAAGATGGAGAAATATTAAATCTCATATTATTAACTCACAATGATACCCCTAACTTGATTACATCATGGGTTTATATAGAAAACCACAACCTAAGTATAATAGGTATAGGTCACTACAATACCGATGAATTTAGGGATTATAATTTTTCTCTCTCTTGTATTACTGTAAACAAGTGTATATATACATCCTATAATATGGCAACAAACTCAGCTATATATGGAAAGATATAGTAGCCAATAATACACATATATACATAATATTCCCTAATACCCCGCCTCAAGTTGGAGCATGCGGATCACATATGCCCAACTTGCGAAGAAGATACAAAAACTATCGTTTGCCAAGAGCCTTGGTGAAGATATCGGCAAGCCGCTCAAGAGTGGACACATGACGGGGAGCTATGAGACCGCCCGAATGGCATCCTGAACATAATGACAGTCGACCTCGATGTGCTTAGTACGCTCATGAAATACGGGGTTCTGAGCAATGTGTAACGCGGATTTACTATCACAAAACAAACGCATGGCCTTCGGATGGTGAACTCCAAGGCACTCAAGCAATGCCTTGAGCCACTTGAGCTCCGAAGTTAAATCAGCCATGGAACGATACTCAACCTCAGCGGAAGAACGAGACACAGTGTGTTGCTTCTTGGTCTTCCAAGAGATCGGAGAACCACCAAGAAACACTAGCCAACCGCAAGAAGAGAGCGCCGCGTAAGAGGACAACTAGCCCAATCAGAGTCACACCAGCCAGTGAGGGACAAATCACACTGAGCAGTAAGAAGAATGCCTTGTCCAAGACAACCTTTCAGATACCGAACCACACGAAGGGCCGCATCCCAATGATCTTGACAAGGCTGTTGCATGAACTGAGCTAAGATATGCACCACATAAGCCAAATCAGGACGAGTGAAAGAGAGGTAGATAAGGCGTCCTACCAAGCGCCGATATGGCTCAGGATCAGAGAGCAGAGGGCCCGTAGCAAGAGCTAGAGAATGGTTTTGTTCAATAGGAAAGCTAGCTGGTTTAGACCCAAGAAGACCAGCTTCAGAAATGATATCAAGAGTGTACTTTCGCTGGCACAAGAAAATACCCTCAGGACTCCGAGTAACCTCAATACCAAGAAAGTACTTAAGAATACCCAAGTCCTTCATATGAAAGCAAGAGCCCAAATAGGACTTAAAGGAGGAAAGAGCAACAGAATCATTACCCGATATGATCAAATTATCAACATAAACAAGGATCGAAAGCTGAACATCGCCGCTGCTCAGAGTGAAAAGAGAGTAGTCAGAGTAGGACTGAACAAACCCATACGAGAGCAGAGAGGAAGCCAACTTAGAAAACCAACACCGTGGAGCTTGACGAAGCCCATATAGAGACTTCTTCAAGCGACAAACCATCCCAGGTTGCGGTGGAGAGAAGCCCGGGGGGGCTTCATATAGACCTCCTCATCAAGGTCCCCATGAAGGAAGGCATTATGGACATCCATTCCGATGAAGTTCCCGGTTCTTTGCAAAGAAGAATAGCAAGAAAGGCACGGACAGTGACCATCTTAGCAACAGGAGCGAATGTCTCATTATAATTAATGCCTTCAACCTGATGATTACCAAAAATGACAAGACGGGCTTTGAGACGTTCTACAGTGCCATCAGAATGATACTTAATCTTGTACACCCATTTGCTGCCAAGAGCCTTTAGAGCCTTTTTACCAGATGGTAAAGGCTCCATAACCCAAGTCTCATTATCCTCCAGGGCCCCAATCTCTTTTTGCATGGCCTGACGCCAACCAGAGTCTCGCATGGCTTCTGAATAACTACGAGGCTCAACACCTGCTGTAACTGCTGCAAGAAAAGCTCGATGTCGCACATAAAATTTGTCACAATTCACAAAATGTGCTAAAGGATAGGGTGTACCTGGGGAACTAAAGGAGGCAGAGGAGTGCGGTGATGGACCTATTTTTCAAACAGTGTGAGTGACATAATCACGAAGCAGAACAGAGGGTGTCTTAGCACGTTGACCACGACCCAAAGAGCTAGTAGAAGCACCCACAACATCAGTGGATGCAGAAGAGGCACGAGCAACATCAATGAGAACAGGAGGGGAAACAGAAGAAGTAGCAAGAGGGTTGCTGTCACCGTCGGCAGTGGCGTCGGGAACAACAGAGCCCCCAGCCACGGGACACTCAACGCTAGGTGAAGAAGCAACATCCAAAACATGCTCAAGATGATCCAAGAAAACTGTATCAACCCCGGAATCAAATAAATCTTGAGAAGAGGGAGCGGGAGCACAAGTGCCAAAAGGAAACTCATTCTCATGAAACTTCACATCTCGGGAAACAAAAAAATCCCCTGTATCAAGGTCATACAATTTCCACCCCTTCTTTCCATTATGATACTCAACAAAGATGCATTAGCGAATTTATTACCCTTGGCTTTTTGGTTATGAGCAAAACATAAGCAACCGAAAACACGCAAGGAATCAAAATCAGGAATACGATCAAATAACATCTCAAATGGAGTACGATCATCTAACACACCCGAAGGAGTACGATTAATAATGTGAACCGCACCTAAAACACACTCCCCCCAAAAAGTAACAGGCAAGTTAGCCTGAAACATCAAAGCTCTAGCAACATTAAGAATGTGTCGATGTTTTCTTTCAACCCTCCCATTTTGATGAGGTGTGCCCACACAGGAAGTTTGGAATAAAATCCCACAAGAATGAAAATAATCCAGCATACAGTTAAATTCAGTCTCATTATCACTGCGCACTATTTTAACACGAGTCTCAAATTGCCGATCAACCATAGCAAAGAAAGAGTGAAAAACTATATGAACTTCGGTTTTGTCACGCAACAAATACACCCAAACAGCGCGAGAAAAATCATCCACCACAGTCAAAAAATAAATAGCATCACAAGAAGAAGGGGTAGAGTAAGGCCCCCACAAGTCGCAATGAATAAGTAGGAAAACTATCACGAGTTTGTTTGGCTTGAGGACAAACAATACAAGCCTTATCCAACTTTTTCTTAGCACTACTAGAACGAATTGCAGGAACTAACTTGACAACACGATCCGAAGGATGGCCTAACCGACGATGCCACAACTCAAACTCTGTCAATTCAGGAATAGTCACTGCTTGCACTGTAGGAATGCTGCGAAAAAAATAAAGTCCATCACGGCGTTCACCGGCTCCAATCAGGTTCCCCGAACGTTGGTCCTGTATAGCACATAGAGAATCAGTGAATCGAACAAAACAATGAGACTCATCAATGAGTTGAGACACCGAAATCAAATTACAAGTGAGTTGGGGAACAAATAAAACATGGTGAAGTAAAAGACCCCCGGGAAGCAGCACACTTCCCGCTAGAGTAGCCATAGCATGATGACCATTTGGAAGGCCAACGGGACAATCCGCTATACTACGCACATCAAAGAAGCAAGAACGATCACCGGAAACGTGATGGGAGGCCCCGGTATCCAAAATCCAAGCAAAGGAATTAGACTCACCTGTCATACGATCACTTGCCTTGGTCTCATTATTAATTAGATTAAGAAGCACTTGAACCTGGGAAGGAGTAAGGTCCGCAAGAGGAGTGCCCCCACTACCCGAGGCAAAGGCCCGACATTAACAACAAGAACCCGGCATCAACAATCGCATGGGCGCGCACTCCCCCTTCAAAACAAGAAGCAGGCAGATGGTGGATTGGGCTCAGCAGCCCCGGTGGCAGCCATACCACCTTTAACCGGTCCGAATTTTTCAACATACCAGGGTGCTTGACCATGAAGCTTGAAGCAATGATCACGATCATGACCTTTGCGCTTGCAATAGGTACATGTAAGTTTGGATTTGTCTGTACGATCGCACGAGGAGGGCGCAACGTAAGGCAAAGGCATGGACCTCTCGTATTCACAGGCTTTCCCGCGAGCGATAGCACGGGACTGTTCTTCTTGAATCAAGGCTTGATACGCCTTATTTAAACCAACAGGAGAAGAATGAGATAATAAGTTAGAACGTACAAGTACCATAGAGATCATCGTTGATCCCAATAAGAAATTGATGGAGACATTCTTCATCGCGATCGGCTCAATTTTAGCAAAGAAGACCACACGTACACTTCCCGCAAGAGCACGAATGTGGTGGTTTCAAGCGGGACAATTCATCAAAGAGGCCCGTGAGTTTATTGTAATAATCAGCCACCGACATGGTTTTAGTTTGTTTGCAATCCACGATCATGGCGCGAAGTTGCTGCAAACGTGGACCATTAGCAACGCAAAAACGCTGCTCCAAATAATCCCACAACCCCTTGGCCTCGTCATGGGAGGGAATAGAGGCCGCAAGAGGAGAATCCATGCTTCGAAGAAGCCATGAGACAATCATGGAATTGACTGTCTCCCAGTCAAGAAGTTTGGCGGCGGTGGTCGGCTTTGTAATCGTGCCATCCACAAAACCGAACTTACGACGCGCTTTAAGGGACAAGGTTATGGCCCGAGTCCATGCCACATAATTATCACCCTGAAGGAGGACATGAGTAATGAGATTTCCGGGTTGGTCACCGGAACCAAGATAAAAAGGAGAAGAAAATCAAGCTTGCCGTCGTCGCCCATGGTGGAGAAGCAAGACCACGCTGGTGGTTGCAGTCACACGGCACAGAATGATAGAAGAAAAAAAACGGCTGTTTTTTAAAGGTGTTTAGGCTTTGATACCATGATGAATTTAGGGATTATAATTTTTCTCTCTCTTGTATTACTGTAAACAAGTGTATATATACATCCTATAATATGGCAACAAACTCAGCTATATATGGAAAGATATAGTAGCCAATAATACACATATATACATAATATTCCCTAATAAATACTAATTACCTAACTACTCATACTCTAATTTCCTAAACATTAGAACCCTGAACATATCATAATTCATAACTCAAGCATAACTCTAATAGTTCCACATAATTTTGATAACATAAAATTGTGGCTAGATATTCTCTCTAAACCAAATACTCTGCCTTCTCTCTAAACACAAAGCACCTTCTCACCTCTAACCCTAGGAACTCGCCGGAGTTCCGGTGTCGCGTAGGTTTCCAGCGGGTTCTCCGGCGAGTTCCCCTATTTTTTAATAATCTTCTTCTTTTCGCTTAGCGGTTTTTTCTAGGTTTATGGTCCTTTTTCGCCGTCGGCAGAAGCATCTTTCCGACGACCTCCAGTTCATCGGTTCCCCCCCCCCCCGCTGTCGCGTCGGTCAGGTTTTCTTTCCCCCACCCCTGGATATTTTCCTCCAGTTCGTCCGTTCTATATTTTCGCCGGTCAAGTTTTCGTCTGAATTTAGTTGTTTTTCGTTTGTTGGGCAACCCTTCCCCTGTTTTCGCGTCTGTTTGGGCTCCCCTCCCCCTTCCCCTGTTAGGTGTTAGTTGCTGTAGTGTTAGTGTTAGTTTTTTGTTTAGGTTCCCCTCCCCTGTTCGTGTTAGTTTTCTGTTTGGGCTCCCCTCCCCCTTCCCCTGTTAGTGTTAGTTTTCTCTTTGGCCTCCCGTCCCCCTCCCCCGTTTGGTGTTAATTGTGGTAGTGTTACGGTTGTTGTGGGCCTCCCATCCCCCTCCCCGTTTAGTGTTACGGTAGTTGTGGGCCTCCCCTTCCCCCTCCCCTATTTAGTGTTAGTTGTGGTCATTTTGGGCTTCCCCTCCCCCCTCCCCTGGTTAGTGTTGCGGTAGTCGTCGGCTTCCCGTTCTCCGTCCCCCGTTCGAGTTGGTATCATTGTCGCCGCCGAGTGTCGGTCCTAGTTGGTTTTTTCCGCGTGTTTTAGTTCCTGGTAGTGTTAGTATGAGTTTGTGGTTTGTTTTATCAATCTGCTTGGTACTTTTGTTTCTTGCTGGAGGTAGTCCTTGTCTTCAAGATGTTGGGTCTGGTTTGTGTGATTGGTTCGGGTTTGAATGGCAAGAGGTTTCATGGCTGGGGTTTGTTTTCTCCGATTTTGCAAATCGGATGTTTGTTCGAGATCTAACAATCATTGCCTTGACAAAACGATATCTGAAGGCGGCTCCCCAATTTGTTAATTGGGTTTATAGCGCGTCAACTCATTTGAGCTTCTCCTCACAGGAGAAGCCTGACATACCCATTCCAAAGGGTATTAAGTCACAAAGGAATGTGACTTGGTCATGTTGCGAGTTCCTCAACTCGCTGTTTCTTTGTTGCCCCGATTGTGAAGCCGGTCCACTCCTCCCACTCCTTTCTTCAGGTCTCTGGAGATCGTCTTCCATCAGCAGCAGAGGCATACAGTTATCCAACCTCAAAGTCCTCCAAATCGAGCAGACTTCTCCGAGTTTCCGTTATTTACGTTGTTGTACTTGTTCTATAGGAGCAACTCATGCTCAGTTATTAATTTCTTTGTTTTTAGAATGGATGTACTATCCTTAGGATGTAATCCTGTTTTTAATTAATGTAAATTTTCTCGTTGTAAAAAAAAAAAATTGTGGCTAGTGGGTATTACCATTTACCAGATATATACCACCTAGTAATAAAACCCCCTTTTAATCTTTTTATATGGGATTTTTAGATTTATTACCACATGCATTTCAAAATATAGAACTTTGACATTATATGGGAGTAATTGTCTAATTGATCGTTTATCAAAAGAACCACGACATAGCATCTGTTAGTGCACGGCAGTATTTGCTGTCCCAGGTGATGATCAGGTGAAAACTTGCAGACAAGATACAGTCATACTCATACAGATTACGGACACTGGAATCATCGGCGACCTAGCTGAGTACAAAAGTACTATATATTACTATTCGGCTGCACTAGTCGGCAAATGGTACGTATGATGTAACCCCTTACGTACTGGACAAGATATATATGAATTCTATGTCTTTATATATACTAGTTGTTGGCCCGTGCGCAATCGCGCACGGTCCCCCAAGGTAGCAAAATTTAGGCATTAAAATTTATAGTGTTATTATTTTGGACAAAGTATCTTAATTATTATTGGTTAATGTAATACTTCCTCTGTTTTTTAATAATTGCAACATGTAGCGATTGCGCATAGCATATATGCATATAACCCTTGTCCAAAATAATAATTGTAACATGTTAAATATAATGTAATTTAAATACAATATAAAAGAGAAAGTGCAAAGGAATTCATTAGAAAATGCTTATTTGAGCTTTGCTACACACCTCTTCAGCTATAATACTCAAGCATGGAGGCGAACTTATTATATAGGCCGTTAACAGGCATGAATCTCAACAACTGAAGCTCACAGAGCCTTTTTTAAGGTCATGAGAAGAGGATACTCATCATCACCATCCTGTTTGCCGGAGGGGGGGAGGGGGAAAAACTCAGATATAGTCGCTGCATCGTAAAAAACATCTATTATGTTCAATGAAAATATTGCCACTTCTTTTATTAAGCTTTGCCATTAGTAGTCGACTTCCCCCAGTTTATTGTTTGCAAATTCTTGCAGCTCTCTCTTACTCTTCTATGAAAAGAAGTTCATAGCCTTAAAACAAGATCTAAGTGTGCGTCCTTATCTCCATGTTTGGAAAATGACTCCTTCAGTTGTCACCTGCAGTACATGGGAAGTATAGATGTCTGACCGCCAAATATCAACTCAGGCCATGAGATATCCTTAAACTCGCCTAAAATGCATTTTTTACACCTTTAAGATGCTAGCATTACCGGTAGATTTGAAAACCTTTACGACACGGGCATTATGAACACGGTGCGGCCTTGTTTTAACACCATGATTTAAACAAATCAAAAGTGACACACCCCATTTTGTAATATGTAGCATTAAACAAAATTTGGAATTCTATAGAAATTATTCAAAGGAAAACAAACAATATCCAAATCATGGAAAATTTGTACATTGAAATTGAAATACTACCTAGCCCTGACAAAGAAATAGTAAATCACACCCCACCCCACATTGGCACTTATTAATTAACTGGTTGATCTAAAAAAAATCCATCTTGAACTAATTCTTCAACAAGTTGCAAAAACAATTCCTTTAAGTCAAGCAACAATATCCAACTTCTACAATTATTACAAGCAAGTATATTCTACACTAATAAAAGTAATAAAGCCTGATTCTTAATTGCCATCTGCCAAGCTATAATCAGAGACTAATATTGTTGGTTATCAACTCTTTCCCAGTATGGTCAAGACTCAAATCTTCCATTCACCCTGAAAATGCAATGTATATATGTATTAGATAATGACACTCCACAATATATTACACTCCACGATGTATTTTACTAAATTACAGTCCACAACATATGGCTATTCTTTCCCTTCCCATTACACCAATATTTTACACATTACTGTGCCTCGCCACAAAGACATGATCAAACATTCTATATTCTCAAGATCGAGGAAATCCACAATAACACCATAAGCTATTTACCCCAACATTTAGGGGACAACAGGGATTTTATACTAAAGATAGAGAACCACCACAGATGTAGTTTCATAAAGAGGCTTTATCACAATAATAATGAGGATGGAAGATTAATATACTCCATCTTAGAGATGGGGATAAACATCCGATTTGCAGAGATTTTCTTCCAAAATTATCCTAAATAGGGCAAGGAAAGGCCCAAAAGACCGCTATGACCATCAAAAGTATCAAATATTTCCCCCGAGACATTTCAGAACGAATGGAATCAGAAAATAAAGCATATCATAATTTGAGCATATATCTTAAAGATATCCACTGGAGGGAGTTCACATTTAGCAAGCATAAGATGAATTTACAACAATTAAATAACGTAAAAAAAATTATTAAAAATTTGACACCTGAAAGTTCACCTCTTACACCTCTTTCACGAACAGGGGTCAATCTCAAATGTGAGTAATTCCTTGCTGCCCTAGGCGAAGCAATATCTTCCACTTCAGATCCCGACTCAACAGTAGATGTATCACCCCCTTTCAGCTGTTTAAGAGTATGCCATAAACTCAAACCAATAACTCAAACATTGGAAGTTCCTTCCAGTTCAAGGAATAAACATTCACACCATTGGATATTGGAGCATAAGCAAGAACCTTTTCATCTGCTCAAGACCTTCACAACTTGTCTTGCCCGCTGCGGCTCATCATTAAGAACCATCTGGTGCAAAATGAAATGCAAAGTTGATTAATTATAAGAAGAAAAACACACATTTTCTCAAGGTAATCAGATGCATACTACATCTCTTAACGCTTGAGCTATTTTCTCCTCTAAAGAGACATATGCAAGAAAAGAAGTTCTATAAGACATCATACATCCTCTTTGCTCTGCACAAGTGCAAGTCCCTCCAAGAAATTCCGCAACTCACTGCATATGGTAGTATCCCATCAGGAAAACTGCCGTGCAAAAAGAAACTCAAATGAATATAATATTCTCCTACAAGTGCTTACTCCCTCATTTTTATTAAGTGAAATGTTTGCGTTTTGTAGAAATTGTCTCAAAGTCTCTCTATCTTCCTCAAAAGAACGGCGAAAGTGTATCATATAATACAATGGATATTAGACATGCTCCTCAAACGCCCTAATTCTCTCCTTAATATCTCTCTCTATATACATACTTCTATATATATTATATTTGATCTCCTTCTTTCTTCGTTTATCCATCAAACTGTCCATATATTCGCCTTGATTATCCCTCTCTCTTTGTCTATCTATCCATTTATCTATTCTCCATAATTTCCTCTTTTGTGTATTAATCAATCCTTTTCTGAAATTCCCAAAGTCAATCTCTCATTCCTTTTGTTGTTTCGCGAATATATGAGATCTTTTGAAAGTGCTACTCTCTATTTGTTTTATCCTCTCTCCCGATTGTTATGTTTTTGTAAATTTTATGAAGTCAATTACTACTTTCTCCCCCTCTCTTTCCCATTCTCTTTCTTTCCTTCTCTCTCGTCTTTTATGATTTTTTGAATTTTTAAAAATCTCTTAGAAGTGTTCTTTATCTCATTCTCAATATATGAGATCTTTTGAAAGTGCTCCTCTCTATTTGTTTTATCCTCTTTCCCGATTGTTATGTTTTTGTAAATTTTATGAAGTCAATTACTACTTTCTCCCCCTCTCTTTCCCATTCTCTTTCTTTCCTTCTCTCTCGTCTTTTATGATTTTTTGAATTTTTAAAAATCTCTTAGAAGTGTTCTTTATCTCATTCTCAATTACACTCTAAGATTAGTCTCCTTAGGCTCTCCATCCCTTCCTCCCTCTTATCTCAGTTCCTCATCTTCACTCTTGCATCCTCTTTCCTACACTCTCTCGTGTCTTGATCTTATTTAGTCTCTCACAACCAACTGCTTGCTCCCTCTTTCACTCTACGTATCACGCTTATTTAATTATATAGCTTTGTAAATTTAAAAATTCTCGCCTAGTTACACTCTAAGATTAGTCTCCTTAGACTCTCCATCCCTTCCTCCCTCTTATCTCAGTTCCTCATCTTCACTCTTGCATCCTCTTTCCTACACTCTCTCGTGTCTTGATCTTATTTAGTCTCTCACAACCAACTGCTTGCTCCCTCTTTCACTCTACGTATCACGCTCATCTAATTATATAGCTTTGTAAATTTAAAAATTCTCGCCTAGTGTATCCCTCCTCCTTTCCAACCAATATGTTTTTTGCAAGTTTTAGGAGATGATGTAATAGTGTTCTTTATCTCTTTCTTATAGTCTAAGTTATGACTATCTATTCCTCCTTCCTCTTTCTCTCATCTTGACCCTCATATTCTTTCCCTCTCCCCTTTACCATTACCAATCTTGATTCATCCACCTCTCTCCATTTCACTATTCTCTTATGTATTGGTGAATTAACCTTTTCACCTTTTCTTTCTCTTTCTAGCAATTATTATTATTATTGTTATTATTATCGGGTTTTTCACCATATACCCCTGACAAATTGGAAAATTCACCATATACCCACAATGTTTCAAATATGCACCATATACTCCTGAGTTTTCGAAAACATTCACCGTATACCCTTTTCCTAACTGCCGTAAACTCATTTACAATTTTGCCACCATTAAACCCTAACCCTAATCCTAACCCTAATTATAACCCTAAACCAAACCTTAACCCACCCCTAACACTAATCCCCAGCCTGCCCAGCCCCCACCCCCTCCCCCTCCACCGCCGCTGCCCGTCCCCCACTCCCTCCCCATCGATCTCCACCATCTCCACCATCATCTATTCGAACCACCATCTCCACCATTCGAACCACCATTCGAACCAAGCCCGGATAAATCGAGCCAACCAAGCCCTAAATCCGGCCACCCAAGTCCAGAAATCGAGCCACCCAATCTCCGTCGTGCTGCGAACCACAAGGAGCTGCGAGAAAGAGAGAGAGACAACGAGAATGGCTGCGAGAGAGAGAAACGTCCACCCCCTCTTCGTTCACCGTCGATTTCCCCCACCCCCTCTTCGTTCACCGTCAATTTCCCCCGAAATTCGAAAACTCCCCCCCTCCCTAGTAGCCTAGAAATTCGAAACCGGAGGGAAAGGGGTTCGATTTTGGGCGACGAAATCGGAGGAGGGGGAGGGGGTAGGGACTGGGAATTCGAAGGGGAGGAGTGGGGGGCTAGGGAAATCGACGGTGGAGGGGGGAGGGGCAAAGGCGTCGGTGGAGGGGGGCAGGGGGTGGAGGAGGGAGGGGCTGGGGGTGGGGGAGGGAGGGGGAGGCTGCGGGCGGTGTGGGGGAGGGGGAGGAGGAGGGAGGGGCCGCTGGGTGGTGGGAGGGGTGGGGGAGGTGGTGGTGGGAAGGTTAGGGTTTAGGGTTAAAGGGATTAGGGTTTAGGGGTTATGGTTAGAGGTTAGAGTGACAAAATTGTAAATAACCCTAACGGTAACTGAACGTCCGTTACCAAAAAGGGCATTTGGTGAACAATTTTGAAAAGTCAGGGGTATATGGTGCATATCTGAAACATTGAGGGTATATGGTGAATTTTTCAATTTGTCGGGGGTATATGGTGAAAAAACCGTATAATTATTATTGTCATCATCATCATTATCATAATCAGTATTATTCCTAATTTGTACATTGACGTGTAACATAACTTGATAAACCGTGCATCTCTAACTAAAAAACATGCGAAGAAAGAAAAAAAAAAGAACATATTAGTAGGCATATAGTTACAAACAAATCAATAAGATATGTTTCACCCAATGAAGCTAATTTGCTAGATATCACACAAATTGCAATCGAATTACAAGAATATTCTCTCTCATGATTTCAGGCATTCGCTTTAATTTAGTTTTACTTCCTTCTCTCTTTTTTTTTAGCAAATATGAGTAATTAAACCTAGGCATAATATAGGCCTAACTACCCAACTTGAATTTGCCTAAGCAATGATAGGATGGTGAATGAGGAATCTTTAGATTAAATCCATATAGTGGAGTAGAAGAGTCATTTTTCCATTTTTTATTTTGCATTGATTCCATTCTTTCCTAAAAATAGAGAGCCAGTAGAAAGGAAAGAATGGAATCATATTTATTTAATAAGACATAAGGTCGAACAACTCTACCCTTCTCTCCAAACTCGACTCTTTCTTTTTCATTTTGATATTCTTTTTTTTCCCTCTCTTCCTCAACCAATAACACTTTAGATCTTCTCCTCAACTCTTATCTGCTCATCTTCCCTCTTCTATACCTTTCTCCATCCTTCTTACTAATTCTCCCCTTCCCTCGTATTACCATCATCATTTTCCAAAAAGAAACTTAAATGAATATAATATTCCACTACAAGTGCTTACTCCCTCATTTTTATTATGTGAAATGTTTGCTTTTTGTAGAAATTGTCTCAAATTCACTCTCTATTTTCCTCAAAAGAACGACGAAAGTGTATCATATAATACAATGGATTTTAGACATGCTCCTCAAACGCCCTAATTCTCTCATTAATATCTCTCTCTATATACATACTAATATATATATTATATTTGATCTCCTTCTTTCTTTGTTTATCAATCAAACTGTCCATATATTCGCCTTGATTATCCCTCTCACTTTGTCTATTTATCCATCTATCTGTTCTCCATAATTTCCTCTTTTATTTATTAATAAATCCTTTTCTGAAATTCCCAAAGTCAATATCTCACTCCTGTTGTTGTTTCGCGAATATATAAGATCTTTTGAAAGTGCTCCTCTCTATTTGTTTTCTCCTCTCTCCCGTATGTTATTGTAAATTTTATAAAGTCAATTACTACTTTCTCCCCTCTCTTTCCCATTCTCTTTCTTTACTTCTCTCTCGTCTTTTATGATTTTTTGAATTTTTAAAAATCTCTTAGAAGTGTTCTTTATCTCATTCTCAATTACACTCTAAGATTAGTCTCCTTAGGCTCTCCAGCCCTTCCTCCCTCTTATCTCTGTTCCTCATCTTCACTCTTGCATCCTCTTTCCTACACTCTCTCGTGTCTTGATCTTATTTAGTCTCTCTTAACCAACTACTTGCTCCATCTTTCAGTCTATGTATCACGCTTATTTAATTATATAGCTTTGTAAATTTAAAAATTCTCGCCTACTGTATCCCTCCTCCTTTCCAACCAATATGTTTTTTGCAAGTTTTAGGAGATGATGTAATAGTGTTCTTTATCTCTTTCTAATAGTCTAAGTTATGACTATCTATTCCTCCTTCCTCTTTCTCTCATCTTGACCCTCATATTCTTTCCCTCTCCCCTTCATCATTACCCATCTTGATTCCTCCACCTCTTTCCATCTCACTATTCTCTTATGTATTTGTGAATTAACCTTTTCACCTTTTCTTTCTCTTTCTAGCAATTATTATTATTATTATTATTATTATTATTATTGTTATTATTATTATTATCATCATCATGATCATAATAAGTATTATTCCTAATTTGTACATTGATGTGTAATATAGCTTGATAAACCTTGCATCTCTAAGTAAAAAACATGAGAAGAAAGAAAAAAAAAGAACATATTAGTAGGCATATAGTTACAAACAAATCAATAAGATATGTTTCACCCAATGAAGCTAATTTGCTAGATATCACACAAATTGCAATCGAATTACAAGAATATTCTCTCTCATGATTTCAGGCATTCGCTTTAACTTAGTTTTACTTCCTTCTCTTTTTTTTTTTAGCAAATATGAGTAATTAAACCTAGGCATAATATAGGCCTAACTACCCAACTTGAATTTGCCTAAGCAATGATAGGATGCTGAGTGAGGAATCTTTAGATTAATTCTATATAGTGGAGTAGAAGAGTCATTTTTCCATTTTTTATTTTGCATTGATTCCATTCTTTTCTAAAAATAGAGAGCCAGTAGAAAGGAAAGAATAGAATCATATTTATTTAATAAGACATAAGGTCGAACAACTCTACTCTTCTCTCCAAACTCGACTCTTTCTTTTTCATTTTGATATTCTTTTTTTTTCCCTCTCTTCCTCAACCTATAACACTTTAGATCTTCTCCTCAACTCTTATCTGCTCATCTTCCCTCTTCTATACCTTTCTCCATCCTTCTTACTAATTCTCCCCTTCCCTCGTATTACCATCATCATTTTCCAAAAAGAAACTTAAATGAATATAATATTCCACTACAAGTGCTTACTCCCTCATTTTTATCATGTGAAATGTTTGCGTTTTGTAAAAATTGTCTCAAATTCATTCTCTATCTTCCTCAAAAGAACGGCGAAAGTGTATCATATAATACAATGGATTTTAGACATGCTCCTCAAACGCCCTAATTCTCTCCTTAATATCTCTCTCTATATACATACTTATATATATATATATATATATATATATATATATATATATATATATATATATATATATATATATATATATATATTTGATTTCCTTCTTTCTTTGTTTATCCATCAAACTGTCCATATATTCGCCTTGATTATCCCCCTCTCTTTGTCTATCTATCCATCTATCTATTCTACATAATTTTCTCTTTTGTTTATTAATAAATCCTTTTATGAAATTACCAAAGTCAATCTCTCACTCCATTTATTGTTTCGCGAATATATAAGATCTTTTGAAAGTGCTCCTCTCTATTTGTTTTCTCCTCTCTCCCGTATGTTATGTTTTTGTAAATTTTATAAAGTCAATTACTACTTTATCCCCCTCTCTTTCCCATTCTCTATCTTTCCTTCTCTCTCGTCTTTTATGATTTTTTGAATTTTTAAAAATCTCTTTGAAATGTTCTTATATCTCATTCTCAATTACACTCTAAGATTAGTCTCCTTAGGCTCTCCAACCCTTCCTCCCTCTTAGCTCAGTTCCTCATCTTCACTCTTGCATCCTCTTTCCTACACTCTCTCGTGTCTTGATCTTATTTAGTCTCTCTTAAACCAACTGCTTGCTCCCTCTTTCACTCTACGTATCACGCTTATTTAATTATATAGCTTTGTAAATTTAAAAATTCTCGCCTACTGTATCCCTCCTCCATTCCAACCAATATGTTTTTTTGCAAGTTTTAGGAGATGATGTAATAGTGTTCTTTATCTCTTTCTTATAGTTTAAGTTATGACTATCTCTTCCTCCTTCCTCTTTCTCTCATCTTGACCCTCATATGTTGATGGTAGGACACATCAAACTTCTAGCAATATACAAATTGAACCCCGGCCCACGATTAACTGCGATTGACTCCCATCAAAGTTGAATTCTTAATTCACAAACTCCTTAAATTAAAACAACTCACAATATAGTATATCCTTAAATTACAGCTAGTATATTAGTAAGTTCTATGGAGTTCTCTCACATTAAAAAAGAAATGGCATGCTATGCAAATTCTTAAGTGTCCCCGAAAACACTGCCTCATGTTATGTTCATGATTTTTTAGCTTTATTATGAAACCAGGGAACACAGTGTTCTGGATAAAACTAAGGATTTGCATCTTCCCTACAGTTTGTTTGTGAGGGGAAGGGGGAGAACTATGGCTCTAAACCAGCATGTTACCTGCAACTCCAAAGTAAGTGTGAAAAACATCAACAGCATGATCTGGCCTATCTGAGATTCCTCCTTTCTCCAAGTCCTGTACGATACTCAGAAATGAGAACAAAAAGCATGAACAAGCAACACAAAAACAAAAACCGAAAAAAAAATATTTTTAGAAGGTGCAAAACTTAAATTAATAAAGACCTGACAATTTAAGATGAATTGAACAAGCTTTTCTTTGTCAATCCAGTGAACTCTGTCGATCATAATCAAGCTAGATAGAACCCACCATGAGTAGCAAACCTGATGTCATAGGACAATGGCACAGATTATTCAGAAGCATTGGCGCACCAAGTTACTTTCCTACATAAATTTAATATCATATCATATGTATAAAGGATCTTAAGGTCGGGGGGACATAAGTTTCTTTCTCTTCTGAAAAATTAAAATAAATACAAGAATGATAAAGCTATCCCATATCTGTGATCTTATGTTTAAGGATATTGGGTGACTCTTCTAAAAATTAAAAGAAAAATTGGAAATAATAGAATGATAAAGCTATCTCACATCTGGAAGCTTCTCCGGTCGACCATTTAGACCTCATTGCACTGTTACTCATTGCAACACTGTTACTCCTTGCTTTTTAATTGGTAACAAAGTTGAAAACAGCAAGGCAGCTTCCTTTTCGCTGATAATAGATGGATTACACTTACACATCTTGAAAACAATAAAGTGCAGGATAAAAGGATTACCCTGTTTTTTCTTCATGCACAAAGAAGATCAGATATCCATCATCCTCTTCGCTGGTGGTACCTTGTTCACGAGGAACAAAAATAGCCTCTGATCCAAATCTTCCATGACCCAGGTCAAAGATACATTGCACAGTTCCTCCAACTTCAAGCTTTGTTTTGCTAGAATCTAGTTCAGCATGCAAGTCAAATTTGACTATCCCTTGCACTTTTGCAATGCTGCCCAATATGGCACCATAAACATATCTCTGTTTCCTGTGATTGAGACAAGATTAACATAAATATACTACAGATACAGTTAGTAATTATCTTGCCCCTTGCAACCCTCACCAATCTGAGATGAGTTTATATGAGTATAAGCTTCACCCAATTGGTGGAGGGGTTATAAAAAAGATTTACAAGTGGAAATGCGATCCCCAAATACCTGTCAGTGTAGTTCTCATTAACTCTAGGGAAATCCACGGCAGATGCTGATAGTTGTTTTTGAGAAGCAAGACCAATTTCCATGTTGAATCTCATCCCATACCTGTAAACAAGCATTACCATCAGTGAATTGAAAATTAATTAGAAAGAGGAATTAGATTCCGTCCAAGAATTAGAGTATCCTTACAGCTGGTTTGAGAAATTATCGACCATATCTGTAGCAGCTCCACTGAACATATCCAAGTCTGGATTATCAATGCGGCAAGTGATTAGAACAACTTCATCTCCTTCTTCCCATGCATTGGCTGTCAACATAAAAGAAAAAGATTGTACCCACTGTAAAAATGAAAAAAACGTATTTAACACAGATTAAGATAAACAGTAAACCTCTGCTAAAGCAGTTAATGATCTTACAATATTCAAACCAAATTACAACTTGACAAGATGTTCTCTACAAATGTAAGATGAAATACATAAATCTATGAAGAATAGGAAGATGAAGGTATCCATGACGCACCATTATGAAATATGAAGCAATTTGGAAGCTCAAACCATTTGATTAAGCTCTCATTCTTTGCATATTGTGGTAGTACACCAAAGTGAGACTTTTTTGTTGAGTCAAAATTGAAGATTAGTTTCTTTTCCTTCACCATTTCCTGGATATCATGGAATATGAGATCAATTGTACAAACAGAATGCTAAGAACCAAGATGACTCTTAGCTAATTTCTCAGCATAACAGCAGACTTAGAGGAATTAGGAAGAAGGACTAATGAAGAATTAATGAGAAACCTACTAAGATATGATTGTATTGATGATTAACACCTATTACAACCTAACCAACATTCGAGAGGTTGGAGCTCTCCAAAGTAACCATTTCCCTCACTAAACTTATCAATTTTCAAGATGCCCTTCCCATCCTCAGTTGCTCTATATTTATACTACTCCCCTTAACAAACTATCCAACTTATTCCCCAAGTAAACCAAAGAAGATAATATCTAAAATACCGTTCCCCCTACAATATTAGTTCTTAGCACAGAAGTGCTACATGGGGGGCAGGGGCAGAAAGAGAATGCATGGAAAATGGTACAGTAGCATCAGACAGCAAGATCCTACAATGATGTTTGGCTTCTACTGTAGTATAACATTATTATTTCCAAGAGAAGTAATATCGTAATATTGTATACCCTTCTAACAAACATTTTGACCCCCCCCCCCCAAAAAAAAAAAGAAGACGTATCTATAACATTGCATGAAAAATTATCTCAATCAAGAGGTGAACATAAGTTTTTTCAAACATATTCCATAGCATCAAAGGCTGGTTGCCTCATTTGGTGGATTAGTTACCATACCTTAGGTCTAAAGTATAAAAGAAGATCCATAATAATAGCATAATTCTCAGTGATGGCAAAATCGTGCATCATAATAGGGGCCGGGATTGTTATTGGTACAGGGTCATGCATGACACCATCCTTTGATATTACTCGGTATGTGATATATGGTGGGGCATGAGAGTAGCCAAAAGTAAACATCTCCCCTGCACAAGAGTTTAGTCACTGAGACGATAAAATGACAATTTTTTTATACTAATGTGAGTATTCATGGGAGAGATAATAGAATCTTAATTACCTGTGAATGGGTCAACCTTCGGATGAGCTGTAAAGGAGTGGGTCAACCCTTTATCATAGTCAAGCAATCCTAGGGTTTGAAGATCCCCATCTTCCAAAACACGAAGAACATCTGCATCAAAAAGAGAAGTAGAACCTAGGATCAAAACTGGTAATACCAAGAATATATGACAACCCTCTAATGGAAGCGCACCACAGTTTCTGTCCCAAACAGACAACAACAAGAGCATGCCATTCCAATGTTGTCAAGATGTGGGGAGCTTTAGATCTGTCTAGTCAAAATCGAAATATTATCCCTACTCTTCTAACTTTGAGATGTAAAAGCTCCCACTTGTATAGAGTATTATAATTGTTATTCTTGTGTCAAACATCTTCTCTACACCATTCCATGTAATAAAAAAGTCATTTTTGTCTAATAATGACTGGGTTGATAAACCATCATCAAACCAGTGAGCGCAAACTGCAAACACATAAAATTCAAAATGACCCTGCCCATAACTCCATTTTTTGGGACATAACATTCAAGGTCCACATAACTTAGATCAGCACCAGTCTGTTAGGTACTTGGATATGAGAATTGTAGCTCTGAGCGAAAGAGCACAACTTACATGGTTTATCTCCCTCTGAAAGTGTCAGACGCTTCCCATGGTGCAGAGTGTGATATCTAGCACATTAGCTCAATACATAGATGTTTTAATAAAAGAAATAGCAAATCCATATCTTAAACAAATATTGCTTGCGTTTTCATGATTAGGTTTATGCTCCATATGCAAGTCATTACCTTGTTCATAAAGATGTTCATTGCTCGCTTCATGATCATGGTTCTGTTCTAAAGCCAATTCATCATGTTCGTGGGAATGTCCTAAACCCAGTTCCTGCTCATGCCCTTGTCCCAAACCGAGATCACGCTCGTGAGTTTGTTGAAGATCTAGGCTGTGATAATGGGCAAGCACCAGCTGCTGGTCATGGTCTATATCAATTGCATGATTTTTCCCAAGGATCAAATCATGGTTTACCATTCTTAAAAAAAAACTAATGGCAAACTTCGCGAACACAACTACGAGACCAAGGTGCTGAAACAATGTCCAGCCACCATTCACCAATGGCATCAACAAACTCTGAAACAAGATGTACCATCTAATTCAGAATTTCTGTAACCAAACTATCACACAACATCAAATTCTTTAATGGGTAGCATGCTCGGGGGACATAATTTACGAGATTACAGATCACAGAAAACACCAAGCATCCAAGATAATACTACATAAATAAAATCACAAACCAAACTAACAAAAACATAATTAATTTAGCAAAAGACATAAGAATAAAATCTGCAAATCACAAGTCCAGGAAGTTTGAACATAAAAAGAAACAGAATTACTGTACAATTCAGAGACCAGTGTACTCAATTCTCAAAGAAATAGGTAAAAAGTCAGAAACTTTATTGTAATTCTGCTTAATACTGAACCTCCAAAAGAAAAGATGAAAATTTCAATTCAAACAAAACGAGAAAAAATAAGATCATCCAAATTAGCAATACAAGAATACAAAGATTATTTCCTTAAGATCCTTAACAACCCATTTCATTAAACTAATAATGGTGAAAATTAAGCAACAAAACATATGAAATGAATGTAAAGTTTCAATCTTGATGAAAAATTAAGAGAATAGAAATGAGGATCAACCTTGAAGGTGCTTTTGCAATGATGACCCGGGTTGGTAGCTTCGACTCCAATGGTTCGGGTTTGACGACCCTCATGACCCGGTGGCTTCGATTCCAATGGCTGGGTGGCTTCGATTTTCGATTCCAATGGCTGGGTGGCTTCGAGTCCAATGCATAGTGATGAAATTGATACCGAGAAAACCCTAAAAAAGGAAGAGAGACTTTGTTCGAATCCATGGCAACTCATGGATAGAATGAAGTTGTGGAATCCTTATCCATGGATAAGCTGAGAGAGAGACTGCAAAGATAATCGAAAAAGAAGAGAGAGAAAAAACGGTGAGAAACAGAAAAAAGAGGAGAGAGACGAAGAAGATTGAGAGTAGGGCGGGCAAGAGGATGGTCGAAGATGAGGATGCAGAATGAAGATGGAGGGTGCAGAGGAAAAACCGGGAGGGAAAAAAAGAACGTGGCAAAGGAAGGGCATGGATGGGGTTATGTGGAGTGTGCAAGGGCAAAACCGTCAAATCACTGTTCTTAAGAATAGTAACCAGATTTGGGGCTTTTTAATGGGTATATATATATATATATATATATATATATATATATATATATATATATATATTGTTGAAATTATAATAGAAGATGAGAGAGGGGAAGAAAACTACTTTCATTCCATTTAGAACGTACATAAGAAGAACCTATATATAACTAGACAAACTAACTCCTTACTATAAAATAGGAAAAACAATCCCATGATCATATTTAGTGGACAACCATATTGACTCACTAAGTACACTAGCACAAGAATCTTAATCAACCAACACATGCTCCTAAACAATAGTAACTAATCAAAAACTAATTTGAAGCAATATTCCAACATATATATATATATACATGTATGTATATATATATATATACATGTATATATATATATATACATGTATATATATACATGTATATATATATATACATATATATATATATACATGTATATATATATGTATATATATATATATATGTATATAGAGTCGGGATCCGGTGAGAATGAAGAGTTATGTGAGAATAGAAAAATATGTGAGAATTAACTACAACCGTTAGATCAAAAAAGGCCTAAGGACTGCGATTTGCCCATAGCAGTAATAACAAAACCACTCTTTTAGCAGCAACATTTCAATTAAGAGTTCACTAAGGGAAAAATCGAAAATTCATACCTCTCGTCATCGACCGATTGATTACAAACAAAAATCTGAACTTTTTTTTCCTGGTTGAAATTCATCCATCATGTAATCATCATCAGGTACGAAGTATAGACCTAATTCATGGAATTCGATTTTTTAAAATTGATGTACTTGCGTTATATTCTTAATTCATGGATTCCGTAATTATAAGCTATGTTTTTCACATCTTTTAATTGAAAATTGTCTTTTTGAGACTATACTTGATGCTGATGGAATGTTACTTGAATTTCTGTTCATATTCTACTTTCTCTCTCTCTATTTTGAGTAATTTGCTTAATTTTAGGTTTGATTTTGCATCTTTTATTCCTGATGGAATGAATGTGTGGATTGTGTTTTTGGAGGATTAATTATTATTTAGGTTATTGATGCAAATTTTATGAATTTGCTTGATTGTGAGATCAGTTTAGGAAGTGATAGAATTTGCCCAATAGGGGAATTACGAGAGAGGGAGATTGGTTTACTGTTTGGAATGTCTTTATTCATCTTTAGTATTGCGTGAGAATCGATTTTGTAATTGGTGAGAAAATTGGTTGTAGTTGTTGATTTAGATGTTGTTGATTCTGACATGTTATATGAGCATGTTGATGGTGAGTTAGGTTCCTCTAGAAATTATGAAGATTTGAGCATGTTGCTTCTGTTGATCCCGTAGAAATCTATAGGCAACTTTGTGAGTTGCCAAGGGATGCCGAATTATGTAGGGAAGATTGGCAGTTATTACATGATATATTTGGCTTGTTATCGCGGTATGCTTGGGCATCTAATCAAGCTTTGGCTATATACATTGGTGCATCATTGTTCAAGTGTGTTGCTTTTGAAGAATTTGATCATCTTTGTGCTTTGTTTGGCTATGGGTAATGGGTACAATCTGATGACTTTGGACATGTTCATCATATGTTTACTAGATGTACATTAGTGCTACACTAAAAGTACATTAAATCTCAAGGACATTATTAAGTACAAGTCGGGAATTTATGTTGGATAAAAGGAAACAAGTTGATTAAGAAAAGCATATAAAAGGAAGAAAATCTTATAGAGGTGTAGGGAGAGCAGTGCAATGGGAAGTTTAGAAGAGTTAGTAGTTTAGAAGAGTAGTAGTACAAAGGAGGTAATAATCATGAGGGTTTCTCTAAAATAGAAGAAAGTTGTAGGTTCGAAAAGGGTAGCCTATATCTAAGAGGTAGCTAGCTTAATATGCTTTGGCCTCTAGTCTAACACCTTTAGGTGTATGATGCATGGCTAGTGTTTGCTTTCTATCCTTTGGTGTACCAATGCAACTCATGTACATAGATCTTTGCCATATATACATCATCGGAAATCTACAAGTACATTAAATCTCTTATAAATATAGAAGTTGGGTTTTGGGCAATATCATACACAAACATGAAATGTGGTTTATGCATATCTAATTTATTCTTGTGATTCTTTCAATTAAGTTGTTTATTGTGTCTTTCAATTAAAATTATTGTGTTCCATTTCCAGATTATTTTCAGCATTTCTATTCTTATTTATCGATGTCTATTATGTTTACCGGTCCTTGAATGTTACTTTCACTTGGTTCACATTAATTCTCCTGTTATATGGTGTCATTGTTGATCATTTACTTGAATGTACATTACCGATGGCTTGAAAGTACATCACTGATGGCTTTAAAGTACATCACGATTGAAAGCATAACTACTAGGACGCATTGATCATTGTGGAATTAGTTTCTACACGGATGCCTACTCTATGGGGTTTGTAAAATGTTGTGACTTTTACTAAATTGTAATAATGGTTTATCAAAGATTTTTTATAAGAGTTAAATGGGGTGATTTCATCACTTAAAGAAAGAGCTTGCATCAAGCGTTGTTACACTTGAACTCTTTATGTGTAGTGGATTTTATTCCAAGTAGTGGAAGGAAATGGACAAACTTTTTAATAACTCTATGTTTATAGTTACTGTCATAGAGTTAAGGTATCCACTTTTCCATTAAACTTCCTGTAATCTTAGGTGGGAGTTTCATAATTAGGATTCAGGAGCTTATGAGAATAGGTCTTATCGGCATTTAACTTATCTTATAGGTTATAACCTGGTTCATCAATGCATAACATATTTTTCAATTGACTTAATACAATCGAATTTCACCTAGACATGGATTTTATATAATTGTTAACTTCTATATATGCTTTAATCCTTTCATAGTTAGAGAGAGCAAATTCTGGAAAAGAATGATGGAATGAGGAATGTAAAACCACATCTAATAATGTAATAAAACAATGAAGGTGTTGTGAGTTTTTTGTATTGGGATCGGCAGGCATAGGACTGTGGTAATGCGTCCGCTACTTAGCATTAGTGGGAGACTGATATTTTTGTAATGGTCATTCCCGTGTAGGTTGTATGGAAGCATTAGAGATAGTTGTGAACTCTTTGTGTTTTAGTTGGTCATGGTGGCAGAAGGATTCAGTTGTGCTAACTTTCTATTTGCAGGGGGGTGGGGGAGTAGAGGGCTAAAAGTAGGCTGATGTAGCTGCTAATCAAAGTCTTTCTTAACATGGAATTAAATTATTGAAATCCTCATTTTACTCAAAACATTGAGTTGTGACCCTATCTATATTGCAACTGACTAAGTGGCTAAGTGACTGGTGCTGCAAAAAGAAACCACTCAACATACTTGGTTCATGGCAAACAAAAAAAGGTGATGAGTCGGATCACAAAATGGCAAACAAAATGTTTTTGTTTTTTCTATGTTCAAATAATTAAGCAAAAATTTGGGTATGAGTTGTGCTTTGCGTTTTGGCTTTTAATGATGTAAGACTGTATGTTTTTTATTCCATGAAAAATCGTTCTCTATTTAATTTTTTTGTTGATGAAATCGAATGCTCGAGCGTACGATCTAGCTCATTACATTTATTTTATGACGATGTTTGTCTATGTGCTCATATTAGCGGATGATCATGGATACTATAACATGGCGTGAAGTTTGTGTAAACCGAACTTTGTGTTTCTGTATTTTGGGGTTGCAGGATCCTCGCAAGTTTGTTGTTGCTGCTCCCGCTCCAGGTGGTGTTGATGCTGCTTCTGGTGGTGGTGCAGATGCTGCCAAGGAGGAAGAGCCTGTTGAGTTCAAAGATGGAGTTCTCAAGTCTTAGGGATCTCTTTGGTTTGCGAACTAATTATATTTGTTAACCAAAATCACATTGTTTATTCCTTTATAGAAACTAAACTAGTTATTAGGCATGGGCTATGCCCCGGGTAAGGAGTAAAATACTCTTAAAAAGAGCACCACGTGGCACTATTCCTTGCTTAGGAACGCCTTTTAATATATTAGTAGAAATATATGTATCTCTATCTTTCTAGAACTGCATTTTTTTATGCTAGCTTTGCAAATTGTGACATGGTTTGCAATAGGTGGTGCTATACGCGTGCCTAAAAGTTCCTCTTTTATTTAGATGTATACTATTTATAAAGTTCGTGCTATGCATGGATACATTTATCTACATATTTTACAAAAAAGAATGCTACTAATTTAAATTTACATTTATCATATGCTTCATCTCTATATTTTTTTCTACTAAATCATAAAAGATTTTGCGATTGCTACAACTTTAATCATTATTATCTTTCATTAACTATTAGCAAAAACTATATATAGTCAGGCTTAATATAGTGTATATGTTGTGCAATGTACGTCAAGGACTATTTTCTTGCTCGTTTTCTTAGTAAGGGGACTTCAAAAGAAGAAATTAGAAAGCACTAAAAATATCGAAGGTTGACACATTATCAGAGTTAGTAAAATATGATTAACTAAAACTATATATATAACTCATTTTGAAATGTAAGGTACAACTATAATACATACATGAGGTGTGAGCTTGGCTCACTGAAACTAACTTCAAATTATATGGGCTATATAACTATATGAGTTGTAAAGTTCATCACCAATGACTTGAATGTACATCATCGATGACTTAAATGTACATCACCAATGGCTTGAAAGTACATCACCGATTCAAAGCATAACTACCAGGACACAAGGAAATTTTAGTCAAGAATCATCATTCATACTATAAGCATAAAAAGCATAATATGTCTTACATAGACCAAACTATGTTATGCACAACTAAAATTCTCAAAAAAGTCTTATACACATGAAATTCTCAATATGTCATATAATCTCGCTTGCAAAAGTCTACATCTCTTTCTTTCCTTATAAAAGATATGGACTCCGAAATACAAATTCTTCCAAGTCGCTTGTCATTTTATCCCCTTAGCATTTGTTTGACCACGTTGGAGTCATCCTTCAAGATCTCACAACAATACTTTACTCTCAAAGTTTTCATAAAATGAGCCTAAAAATAAACATATATTTATTAGCTTTACAATCAAATATAACTAGGAAAAAGAACTGAAAAGAACATTTCTTACATTGTTTCTTAAGCTAGTATCCCATGAAGAAGTTCTTTGCGCCATATACATTTCTAAGTACCTCATTGCATACACACCACTATCAACATCATCATGCTCATTTGATCTCCATTGCATCTTGATTAGCTTTAGATCGAAATTCAATACATTTGCGGCTCTTGGATCACCACTTGACTCCAGAAAGTTAGAAAATGCCCTAGCCTACAAACACACATTGTTAATACTATTATAAACTATTATTAATACTATTAGTACTATTATAAAGTAGTTGAGATGAATATCAATAAAGTACCAGTATTGTCGCTAGCCACCATAATTTTTATTCAATATTCTAGTGAGCACCCTTTGGTCAATAATATCAATCTTGGAATGCTTGAAGTTGAAACATAAAACTACATAACAACCACCCCGGAGAATAGGACAGAAGACCTGGGATAAGACAATATGTTATTTTAGGCACTCAACACCTAAATTACTTAACAAGATAAACATTCACCGAAAAACCAATTCGAAGCTTGGATTAAAGCACATGGTCCATTTGTAGCCTTGACAGAATTCTAGAAAATACTAGAAGCACTTTGGAAACTAACTAATAGCAAAGAAACTACAAGAAAAAGCTCTGTATATATGACACTTGCGTTTCAAAGATGGATATACCTATACCACATTATACAATCTCTAACCAATAATTTTCTAAAACCTACAGCTAACACAAGAAATTTATTACTTAACCATAATGAAGGCACATGATGTGCGCCCCAACTCCTTAGCACCATTTTCTTCTTAATGTGTGTATAATATATAATGGGGAATTTGAAGGATTAATCCCTGTAAAATTAAAGGAGGGCATATTTACATTCTAATCTGGTTGCTCTTCCTAAATGAATTTTGAACCCATGGAAATCAGAATAGTTCTCTTATGACAGTGATAGCTATACCATGGTTTTCACTATTCGGCGGAAATTTACAATTCTTAGGTGGTCAACTATGTACAACTTTGTCCTGAAATTTTTCAGAGGCTCCAATCTAGCATCAAGAGGAAAGTGTGCCACAAACGTGAGCAACAAAAAAAATCTTACGCTACTATATTTAGGAGCTTAAACTATGTGATCCTAAAGTAGAAGCAGCTACCTACTAAGTATGAGCAATTAGACAACAAAGATGCTGCAGGCCTCAAATAAATAAGATTGGCAATTACACTTGCCTTCAGGTCCGGATGGAGTTCTTTACTAGATATGTTGTTAATTGTTACCGCTCTGCTCTTCCCAAAAATGGTTATGCTAGATGGAGTTACATGGTAAGTGCTGCAAATTCCAAAGCCAAAAACCCATTATTTTTAAGAGCAGCTACATTAAAAACCTGAAACTTTGATGCTCTAATGAATATGACAGGGGTCTTGGTTGAAACTACAGCACTAAGAGCATCGCCTTCTTATGAGTGACCATGCATTCTACCAGAACACCCAAGAGATAGCCATACTTGCAACTTGAACAGACTGATAGAATGTTTAAAAGAGACAATGTAATCATACTTACAATTCTCAATTTCAAAAGTCAGACCAATTCATAAAAATCCTCCTACTAATTCCAGCATCGGCAACAACTGTATTTCACACCCAAAACACAAGAATTTCAAAATGTATAGAGAGAAAAGATGCAGAAAGAAAAAACAGAAGATGAAAATCCACTGTTACTCTTAGAATTAGAGCATCAAAAACAGCAGCAGCAGCAGCTAAGTCTAATTAAGGAATTCAATCACAAATCAAAGAAACTATGGAGTATTGTCGGGCCTGCAATTTTCACAGCCGTATTCAAGATGAACAAAGTAATTACTATGACTATATGACAGTAGTTAGCAAGTTTAACTAAATGAATCAGCTAACAAGAATTGTGTTTGCCACAATAAACAATTTGTTAAATCCAAAACGAATCAACTAAAACAAATAGACAAAATGAGAATCACATCTTCCATCGCTCAATTTCATAGTAACAACATTGAGATTATGAAAACTAAACCCTAAAATCTGAGAAATAACTGAAAAATAGATCATTAGAAGTTCGAAAAAATACCACGATAAATTCCAGACAGATCTTACCTTAAAAAGTTCTAAATCCAAAACGAATAAACTAAAACAAATAGGCAAAATTAGAATCACATCTTCCATCGCTGAATTTCATAGTAACAACATCAAAATTATGAAAACTAAACCCTAAAATATCAGAAATAACTGAAAAATAGAGCATTAAAAGTTCGAAAAAATACCACTTTGAATCTTCTTCGGATTTCAATGGAGGACTTTGAATCTTGTCCGAGCTTTAATTGAGGACGAAACTGCTAGTTTGCTATAGTAGTTCGAGCTACTTTACATCTTCGAGCTTCCATGGAGGACGAAATTTGCTAATTTTCTACAGTAGGTAGACAACTGTATGTCGAGGAAGCACGACAGTTTTTTTGGGATTTAATGAAACGAAAAAAATGTCAGCCGTAAGATTAGAGTGATCCAAGGGCAGAGGTTTATTCTCATATAACTACGTATTCTCACATAACCATGTTGTTCTAATATGACATATTTATATATAGTTTTTGGGTGCATTTTGGTTGTATTTTAGAGCATTTAGATTCATATTTAGGTTCATTATTGCATCATATTCTTAAGTTATGTTATTCTACTCCTATTCGGTATGTTTTCTTGTTTTTGATGAATTTCAGGTAATGAGAACGTATTTGGAGTATATTTAGCTAAGCTTGAGGATTATGAGCACTTTTAAAGAAGCTACGATGCATAAGGATCGTATGGATATGTCATAGTACGAGTTTGAGCGAAAACGAAGCGGAAAATCATTAGAAGAAATGTGAAAAAAGAGTCATGTCTACTCTTTTGATCATAACTTATGATGTGCTTGTTAGAATCAAGAAATTCCAGTTGGGTTGGAAACTAGACTTGAAGGGCTTTCCAACGATAGGTCACACGTCCCAAATGGACTTCTGGTTTGACAGATACATCCTTCGCAAGTTGACGCAAAATCGCAGTTTTCCCGCCCAGTCGACCGGGCGGTTTCGCCCGACCGGGCGAAATGAAATTTTCACAGGATGCAAGGCATGTTAGCCCGGTCAACCGGGCGTGAAAGGAGCCAAAATCGCTTGCGCGCCCAACCGGGCGGGCTCGCCCGGTTGACCGGGCGGATTTGCTGTTCTGTCATAGTTCCTCAATCACCGTCGCCCGACCAGGCGGATTTCGCCCGGTCGACCGGGCGGTTTCTCGAGACGGGTTTATTTGCTTTTTTTAGCCGGTTTTGTAAAAAGTATAAATAGGTTTTTAGTATTTTCAATTAGAATATATTATTTTTCTGCGTTTTTAGTTTAGTTTTCTTCTTTTCTCTCTCTTTAGTTTAAACCCTAGTTTTTCTTGTTCTTCTTTAATTCATTAGTTTTATTATTTCATTCTCTCTCTTTCATTGATTTCTTTTAATTATGTTTTCCTTTCTCTTTCTAGATGTAGTTTTTATTCTTTATTTCATAATTGAGTAATTTTATTTCTAGGGTTTGGGAATCCATGTTTATATGCTATAATTCTTGATGGATGTTTATTGATGGTTTCATTAGTCATTGTTATTTCTAATTGATTAGTGTTTATATTATTAATCTTGCAATCTGATCAATTTTCTGATTAAATATTGCTAATATCGAGTCATAGATCGAGAGATAGTACTCTTTAGAGGCTTGCCTAAATCTGATTATGTTGAGCGACCGTACTAGCATATGTTGATTTGAGAGCGTTAAGGCCCGACCGTAGGATTAACACGTGCTCTAGATATCTGATTCATTGAACCATTGATGACATTTTGATAGATTATAGTTATAAACATGGTAAACCATTGCCCTAGATCCTTTTTAGTTTGATTTTCGTAGTTTGATTAGTTTAGAACTTTAATTCAATATTCCTGATTTTGTTTAGTTTCTCTATACCTTAGAAGCTAGATTAAAACGACCATCTCTCTGTGGATTCGACCCTACTTACCCTACTACATTGTTAGAAGGTTTGCAGGAATTATTTTTGACAGGTGTACGACAACCTATCATGTTCTCACCGGAGCCCAAATCTATATATATGTATATGTATATGTATATGTAATATGTATATGTATATGTAATATGTATATGTATATATATGTATATATGTATATGTATATATGTATATGTAATATATATATATATATATATATATATATATATATATATATATATATATATATATATATATATATATATATATATATATATATATATATATATATATATATAGAAATTAAACAAAATATGTCATTCTCGAAAACAAGGTTTAATTTTTCCTAAGGAAAGGAGAGAGTGCATATGTTATTTTTATATCAGTATATTTATATTATTAGTCCGGGAGCCCACTTTTTATTTGTCCCTAATCCAACCCTTCCATGCATAATTACCAAATTATGGAGTAGTATATATGCATGGTAGAATAGTAGAATAGTAGCATTGTGCTTGTGGGAGTAAACATATTGGATGACTCTCAAGGGATAGCCAGCTCACAAGTCATGATGATCTTAAAACTCTATTTTTATATGGTGAAATTGCCAAGATATAAACCATTACTAACTAATATTGAAATTAGAATTTGACCCCGAAATATAATGCTACATAAACAAATATTCCTACTTTACATTGGATCCAAATATATTTCCTTGGCTACTGTCCACGTAGGACAGGGTCGTAAAAAATTATTTTTTGTTTGGCGCATGCATAACCGCTACTTGAATTAGCGATTTTGTAACATAAACCACTAGTGGGTTGTATTGTGAGGCAAAGTTTATCTTTGATGGATGTTTATTTGGGTGATGTGGCAAGAGAGTATGGATTTGAAGGGGAGGGAAATGGCTTCTTTTTCACACACATCCTTGCAAGTTACATGTATATTTATACTACACATTGTTGGAGAAAGTATTCTCCCATATTAGATATTGGACAATTTGTCTCATACCAACCAAGGACCCTTGGGTCCAATGGTATGGCTTCCTATCTCCCACATGGGAGACCAAGGTTCAAATCTTGGTGGAAGCAAAAATTTCAATATTGTTGGGGGGGAGGGGGGGTTGGGGCTTGTTGGGCCTCTGGGTGAGTGGCCCTGTGCGAGGGCAGCCCAGAGGAAATTCATCTTACCACGGGTTCCCGAAAGGGGGCCCAAAAAAAAAAAAAAAATTTTTGTCTCATACCATGGCATTTTTGTAATTTTACTAGAAACATGATACAATACAATATAATATAACATTCACTCGATATGGTAAGATGCAGTCAAGATATAATATAGTAGTCACTCGATATGATAAGATGGTGTCAAGAAATGATATACTAGCCATCGAATATATCAACTAGATTTCTAGTAACAAACCCCAAATAAAAATATATAAATATTTTTATATAATTTATAATTTTTTAATATTAATTTTTTATCATAAAAGTTACAGAAATGCCATGATATTGGACAATTCTGATATGGGAATATCAGTGCTCCACATTGTTGGTGCTTCAATCGACTTAATCTTGCTTTCACTAGATCTTTCTTCTTTATCTAGATTTCTCACTAGTTTTCCTAGGACATTCTAGGTCGGTGATGTAAGTACTAGGAAGTTCTTAGCTAGAGTTCTCTAGGTACATTAGATATTTTTGTATTCTAGATTTTTGTGATTAATTTGTGTGATTTTAAGATTTTTCTAGATTAATTTTTTAACAGGGTTTGGACCTGGGGGCGGAGGTCTATTTGTGTGTCAGGATGGCAGTGGCGGAGCCACGTTGTGTCCTGGTGGGTCACGTGACCCACCATAATTTTTCAAAAAAATGGAGCAGCTTTTATAAAAAAAAAAAAGAGAGAAAACAAGGCACTCTAAACAAAACGCTCTCTTTCTACACGCCAAGTCCCTCCTCTCTCTCCTCTCTCTATCCTCTCTGCCTTGTCCCATCTCTCTGAATCTCTCTCCTCTCTCCTCTGTTCTACACCCTCTACCCCATGCCGTCTTCACCAATCCTCTCTCTTCCCTCACCTCATTCGTTCCCCTCTCATCTCGTTGTCGAAACCACCAATCACCGTCTTCATCATCATCATCATCTGATTCGCCGACCACCAAAATCAGAAGCACCATCAATCCATCATCTCCTCTCTCCTATCGTCGTCGCAAACCACTCGCTTCTCTCCTCTCGTCGTCGCTACTCCAACCACGACCAGTCGACCATCACGCTTACTTGAAGTTTCAGATCTCAAGTAGTCGTCGCCGACTTCGTTCCAGGTGATATTTCGTCGTCGTTGTTTAAGATTTAGGGTTTGTTCCAGATTTTTTTTTTCGATTTTTAGTTAACTTTTTTTATTTTGTATAATTTATTTTAATGTTCTCTGTTGAATTTGTGTTTGCGTGATTTTTTTTTTTTGTAATTTCATTTAATTACATCTGTATTTTTTAGTTTATTTTTGTCATTTTTTTTCCTTTAATTTCGTATGCAAGTTCACATTATGGATTTTTTTATATTAATGTTTGTAATTTTGTATCTTATTTTTCATATTGATAATATTTTGATTTTATTGTGAAGTTGGAATTTTAACTCGGAAGAAGCCTGCCCCCCTCGGTGCTAAACGTCAGGTGAGTTTTTTTGTTTCTTTTGGTTGTTTGAATTCAGTTTTATTGGTTTAGTTTTTAGAGATTTAGTTAAGTTTGCCATTGAATTTGTGTGTTAATTGCTGTTTTTTATGCTTAATTTGAGTTTTTAGAGATTTAGTTAAGTTTGCCTAAATTTATTGTTGGTATAACTTGTATTGTTGTTGTTAATTTCTTGTTGTTAATTTATTGTTGTTATATTATTGATTTATTGTTGTTAATTCAATATAATTTGTTACAGTGGCTAATTGGTGAATGATGACTATGACTCTATGAGCATTGGATTAGCTTTGAAGGTTTGATTGATTTTTGTTCAAGTAATGCACTAAAACCCTTATTTTAGGATTTTCAGCATTAGACCTATCATGTGAAGTTTTCGGAGAGGCCATGAATGAGCCTTTGGTTTTATGTGTTTTATGTGCTGGTGGAATTAGTTGGAGATGGATAGGATTTCCCTCTAATGTGAAATTATTTAGTATATATGCATAATGCATTGATATGAGATTAAATTTGAATAGTTTAAGTGAATTTGATTAATATGTTTCCCGTATCCGTCTGATCTGTGCAACCTAGTCGGTAGTGACCCACCATTCATAAATTCCTGGATCCGCCACTGCAGGATGGGGTGCAACATCCGAGCTTGCATTGTTGAGGTGGTGGGTCAAATATGGAGCAATACCCTCATTGAGAAAATCATAAGTGAGGGGTGGGCCGTTACGCGAATTGGCAAAAAGGAATACACTTTCATCAAACACAAACTTTCCAAAAGAAGATATTGTTAGTTATGCAAGCACAATAGTCCAACACGGTTAGTAGACCCCAGAGACACGTTGTGGGTTTCGGGAGTTTTTGAGGAAAAATATAGACGAATTGGAAAAACTTTATGTTTGCCCGCAGGGTAGAAACTCGTGAACGCGGGATTTTCTGATTTCTTTTCTCTTTTCGTCTTAATTTTTCTAAGTCTTGTTATGTTAGGATTCTTTATAGATTATTTATAATCTAATAGATTGATTATCGTATTAGGAAGATAACTAATTCTACTAAGGATAGGATTTCATCCATTATATAAAGAGGGCTTGAGATCATTATTTTGCATGCTCATCAAATACGGGAAGAGATTACAAAAACTCTTAGGTTTCTAGTTAGAGTTCTTGAGAGAGATTATTGTAATTCATGGGATTTGTGAGTTTTGGGGTTGGCTAATATTCGTTGAAGGATTAGTAAAACGGTTTGTGGTTTTTCCTCTAATTGTTAAGGGAGAGGTTTACACGTTAAATTTTTGTTTGTCATTGCTTTAATTTTTGCTCTTTAGATTTGTTAATATCGTTTACTTGCTATTACGCTTCCGCATAAGTCCTAACAAGTGGTATCAAGAGCCTAGGTGAAATCTATGATCTTTGGAGGAAAGTTCGAGATGCAATAGTTCAATGGCAAGAACGATTTTGCGTTATGGCAAAGCATGGTAAAAGATATTATGATTCAACAAGGATTGTATGAAGCCCTCGTAGACAAGAAACTCGAAGATAATGGGAAGATATGAAGAGGCGTGCGTCATTGACTATCCAGTTAGCCCTTGCACCTGAGATAAAGCTAGTATGATGTTCTTGAAGAAACAAAACCCAAAGATTTATGGGTTAAATTGGAGAAGATGTTTCAAATTGAGTCCTTGGTGAGTAAGTTGTTTCTTAAGAAGGATTTATTAGGTTTGGAGATAGAGGAAAGTGGCAATTGATAGATAACATCTACATGTGTCAATGGATTAATCACCTAACTGGCAAAGTTGGATGAGACCTTCAAGGATGAAGACAAGACAATTTTACTCCTAGTATCCCTTCTAATAAAATTTAACAGTGCTATTACTTCTTTGTTGGTAGAGAAGAAAATATTGACCATAGATAAGACCGTTATTTGCTTTCTAGAGTCCTAACAATTAATGAAGCAAGGAGGGAGTTTTCAGTGGGTCGGCGCGTGGTAAAAAGAGCAAGAAGGTGCGTAATTCTGATGAAAATTAAAGGGGCACTTCAAGTCGTGATGCCAAAAGGCAAAGGAGGATTTGAAGAAGCTCAAGGAGTCAAAGGAAACGGCGGCCGTGAAGGAATATCCATATGACACTTTGTTGGTTGCAAGTGTTGTAAAACCGACAAGCGAATGGGTTTTAGATTTGCGACGATGCTCATTTCATATTTGCCACAAGGAACAAGACTTTGTGTCGTTGAGGAGATGTGAAAGAGAAGCGGTCAATCTACCTAATGGGGATATAAAGTGAAGGTTGATGGGATAGGCGATATCGTGCTCGAGTCTCGTGGTCATTATAGGTGTCTTACGGAGGTAAGATACATCCCACGCCTAAATAGCAACATGGTTTCTCTGGAAAACTTTTTGATGATGGATGCATTATTTAGATGCATCAAGGAGCTATCATGGTTGTAGAGCGCGGCGAGACAATCATAAAAGTAACACTGAACAAAAGAAACATCTTCGTAGTTGAAGCACGTGTCAAGCACGAAGTTGTCTTGGTTCGAAGGGAGGCATCGTTATCCCAACAACAACCGTAAAGCTCTTGATCGTTGATCGAAGAGGTTGGTTATCTTTGGGCTTGAAGGGAGGATTGTTAGTTATGCAAGCCCAATAGTTCAACATGATTAGTAAGTCCTTCAGACACGTTGTGGGTTTCGGGAGTGTTCAAAAAAAAATTATAGACGAATTAGAAAGTTTATGTTTGTCCGTAGGGTAAAACCCACTCTCGCAGGGTGGAAACCCACCCCCGCAGGATAATTGGATTTTATCCTCTATATAAAGGGGGGATTGAGATCATTATTTTGTATGCTCATCAAATACAGGGAGAGATTACAAAGACTCTTAGGTTTCTAGTTAGAGTTCTTGAGGGGGATTGTGATTGACGGAATTTGTGAGTTTTAGGGTTTTGCTAAATTAGTTGAAGGATTAGTAAAACGGTCGGTGGTTGTTCCTCTACTTGTTGAGGGAGAGGTTTCCACGTTAAATTTGTGTTTGTCATTGCTTTAATTTTTTCTCTTTAGATTTGTTTGTATGTTTACTTGCTAGTACGCTTCTTCATAAGTCCTAACAGATATGTAGCAATTAAGGAGAAAAGAGGAGAGGGAGACACAAACTTTCCAAAAGAAGATATATAGCAATTAATTAAGGAGAAAATGGGATATAGGGACAAAAAACTTTTCAAAACAAGATATGTAGCAACTAATATGAAATTTTCATAAAAAGAAAACGTAAAAATAATAAACAAAAAGAGGGCGTAAAAGTTAATAACTTGGATCGGCACATCTTAATAGGCTAGCCATTTGGAGGTGCTCGAGTAAGGGGAATCTTCATCTCGAAATAATAAAGTGTCCCCATAAATTTAGGTTTGTTCCCCCAGTCCCAAGATTATAAGGTACAAACACTAAGTCATTAACAATACTAGACAAAACTACTTTGTCGTGTATAGCATAAAGTACTGTAACACCCCGAAAATTCATAACCTTAATTAAATACATTTACTCATAATTATTGGGGCAAGAAACCGAACTCAAAGATGTGGGTTATGGGCCTACTAATACAATGATAACCCTAAATAGTCCTCGAGAATATATAATATCATAAAACTTACCATTAATAGCCATAATAATATCCATATTGTAATCCTTCTTGCCCCCAAAATACAGGTATAGACAACAACATCAGGACACGAGATCCATCCTGGACATCATCTCTTGCTATAATACCAACCTGAGCTTACGATCCTTAAGTAATAGTGACATATTAACGGATTTCTTAACATTCACTAGCAACAACCTCTTTAATAACAATTCTTGCAACCGACCATACCTAAAACGAGAAAAGTAAAACGTTATGAGCCGAGACTCGGTAACAAACTACTCCAAAGAACGTAAACTCATTTCAATTCATTTTATTTGCAAACAGGGGGAAATAATAATTCAAACATTTATGAAAACAACATTCGTCCAGCTTCATCTTTATAATTCTTTCATTCTTTTATCCATTTTTACTCTGGTTGCTGCAAAATCAATCAGCTCTGGGACGTCTCCCAGTCATGTGTATGCACCATTGTGTAAGGGCCAGTGCCCCGGGCATTACCCTACACCAGTGATGGGCCAGTGCCCCAGTAAACAATAGCGGGTCAGTGCCCCTAGTAAACAGTAACTGGTCAGTGCCCTAGAAACAGTAACGGACCAGTGGCCAAGTAAACAGCTCGGTACGTGCAAGACCGTCAATCAGCTCATCAAACCAGCTCTTTCACTTTATTTTATCATGTTTTGTAACTTTTAATATTCATATGTGATAATCAATACATCATTCAGCTCAGCTCTACCTCAATAATTAAGGTAGCAAAATCAAATAAATATATTGTATCATATTTTTATAAACGATGGCTCATGGCAGTTTATAAACAGTATCAATACATCATGGTAATAATTATCCTGCAATTCAAAAACAGTCATAAGTGTAAACATTTAGCATTTCACTGAGTACTCATATTTTCATAAACATATTTGAAGGGAATTGTGGGTTCCAGCAATAGTTGTTACCTCAATCGCGGTATAACAATCCTATTTACTTACTCTTGAGAATCGTTCTCCCTGAGCTCCAAGAAACGATTTATTTTATAATCTTGACACAATCATGTAGTAGTAAATTAGTACCTGAATAATTAGAAAAATATCCTAAGCGCTTTTCAAAGTATATTCTTAGTTAGAAAATCCTTTAAGAAAGTATTAAGTTGGAATAAAGTTTGACTTAATTAGCGTCTGTGTGGCGATTAGTTTATATTCAATGTTTTAATACTATAATATTTTATACACAGGGAACCTTTTTATACTTATCCTTTGAAAACTGTAGCGAGTTGATACTTAGAAATCGAATTAAAAGCATTGTCCATAATTATGTCATATTACCATATTATAAGCGTAGAATCAACAATTAAACATATTTAAATGGGCTTAGTTTCTAAGATTATGAATATTTATGACTTTAAAACTAATTAGGAATGTAAGCTTAACACGTTTTAACTTAAATAATCTAAAACTTGATAACCTATATTTTATAAGTGATTTTATTTAACCCATTATAAACATATATTCATCTTGTTACTTTTTTTAGGGGATTCTTGTTGTTACTTAGAAATATGTCATGAACACCCTATTTAAAATTACTAACCATAATCATGTTAAATTACTACTCCCTCCGTCCCTAGATAGAGTGCCCATTTCTGTTTGGCACAATTATTAAGAAGAAATCATGTGTAGGACCTTAGTTGTATTAAATCATAATTAAATATAGAAGTTGGTACACTTTTTATGAATTGTTTATTAATGAGAGAGAATGTGGGCCATATGGGAAAGTGAGTGATATTATAAAAGTTAAAAGCAAAAATAATATTTTAATTGGTAAACCCATACCAAATAAGGAAATGAGAAATCTATTTAGGACAAACATAAATGGAAAAATGAGCATTGTATTTAGGGACGAAGGGAGTATATAATAAGTCATGAATATTTATAAGTCTTCACTAGTGTCATAGTGTGAATATGTTTGGAAATTTCTAAACTTACCCAAAACAACAAAAAGAACCCAGCACTGATCTTCACGCACGAAAGGAGGGAGAAGGGAATAGGGGCTGCTGTGCGGCGACTGGAGGGCTGGCAGGGGCGGCGGTTCGCGGAGGCGGCAGGGCGACAGGGAGGAGAGCAGGTGGTGGTGTGCGGTGGTACTTGGTGGCTGACGGGAGAGGAGAGAGAGTGAGGCAAGAGAGATGGCGGGGAGTGCAGCGACTCAGCGAAAGAGGGTGAAGGGAGGCGGCTGTTGGGCGAGGGTTCTGGTGGCGCTAGCGGAGCCCGCCGACGACGGTGGCCGAGTAGTGGAGCAGTGGTGGTTGGTTGGTTGGTTGTTGTTTGAAGTTCCGAAAAGAAAAGAAAACAGAGGATGAAAATTGAGTTTTAATTCATTTTGTTTGGGTTTAATTTCTGAATTGTTGTTGTTGATTTGTGATGCAAGAACTCAACCAATTCTCCCTATTTATAAAGCCGTGGCTCACGAAGAAGATAAATTTAAGAGTTAAAAATTCTTAAACCATTTGAGTCCATGGAATTTAAGAAATCAACAGGCTTAAAAAACTGATTTTGGGTGAGTTTCGGCGGGTGAGGTTCGATTGTGAGAGCAAGAGTTTGGTAGGATGTTTTTGCTGGTTTTGTAATACAATGGAAATGGAGCAAAATCATGGTTTTCATGGTTTGGTGCGCAGGAGAAGGGAGGAAGAAAAGAGAGAAGAGAGTTTCTCCTTTCTTTATTTTTTTTTTCATTTACCTTTTTCTTTTCGGTTTTTTCACCAAATGCCCCCGAGTTTTCAGTTTATTCACGAGGTACCCTCGCACTTTTGAAAATACATCTGGTACCCCTCAGTTTCAACATAATACACCCAAGTACCCTTAATGACTAACGGCGTTAACCGCCGTTAGTCATTAACACTAATTTTCTAATTTAAACCCTAGTTAACCTAAATTCTAACCTAACCATAACCCTAAACACTAACCATAAACCCTAACCCCAAACCCTAACCCTAAACACTAACCATAAACCCTAACCCCAAACCCTAACCCTTCCCCACCCTCCCACCACCCCCACCCCCACCCCCACCCAAGAACTCCTTCCTCCCCCCCCCTCCCAGCCGGCCTCCCCCCACCCCCGTCGACCCTCCCGCAGCTCTCCTTACCCCCCGTCGACACTCCCCGCAGCCCCCCCCACCCCCGTCGAATCCCCCTCCCCCACCCTTCGAATTCCCCCCCGCCCCCACCCCGGCCCGGCCTGCTCGCAACTCTCTCGCTCGTCCCCCACCCTCTCGCACGTCCGCTCCCCCACCCTCTCGCACGTCGTCCGCAACAGTGAGCTCGTCGCGGAATTTAACTGGGGATAGGGGAGGAGGGATTCGACATGGGTGGGGGGATTCGACGGGGGGGGGGGGGAGGTGGGGAGAGCTACGGGGAGTGGTCGACGGGGGGGGGGAGCTGCAGGAGGGTTGAAGGGGGGGGGGGGAGCTGCGGGAGGGTTGGGGGAGGGTTGCGAAAATCGAGTTTGGGGGCCGCATTTAACGGTGGGGGGGAGGGGACCGGGGCTGTTGGGGTGGGGGGGGGAGGTTGGCGGTGGGGGAGGGGCTGTTGGGGTGTGGGGGAGGGGGAGGGTGTTGGCGGTGGGGGGGGGGGTTTGGAAGGTGGTGGCTGTTTGGGGGGTGGGGAGGGCGGGGGTGGTGGGGGAGTGTGTGAGGGGGTGGTGGGAGGGTGGGGGAGGGTTAGGGGAGATGGTTAGGGATTAGGGTTAGAATTTAGGGTTTAGTTAGCTTAATTAGGGGAAGTTAGGGTTTAAAACATAAAATTAGGGTTAATGACTAACGGCAGTTAACGCCGTTAGTCATTAAGGGCATTTGGGTGTATAATAGTGAAACTGAGGGGTACCCCGTGTATTTTGAAAAGTGCGAGGGTACCTCGTGAATAAATCGAAAACTCGGGGGCATTTGATGAAAAAACCGTTTTCTTTTTTATTTGATTTGGGTCTAATTTTCAGCATTTGGATTGCAATGGTTTTGGGCTTGACACTTGAACAATAGACTCTTAATGACCCAAAATTGAATATCCAAGATATTAACAAAGTTGAATTAAAAAAAAAAAAAAATATTAGGGGATTAGTTATAATTAAATTTATCAAAAAAAATCAATTATCAAAAGAAAGTTACTACTTTAATAACTTTATAAATAACTTAGGGCCCGTTCGGTATCACTGCCAGTTTTCAGTTTTTGGTTTTTATGATTTTAGAACTATATGATATGAGTTGTATAATAAGGTTAAAATTAGTCATATTGATAGTAAACATGCTAATTTTGAAAACCGACAACAGAAAACTGAAAACTACTTTTTATGGTTTCCATATTTTTTTTTTTGGTTTTCAAAAAAACTTAAAACTGGAAACAAAAAACGATAACGAACGGGCCCTTAGAAACTCAAATAAAAGTTCATTTTAGAAAATAGCATTAAACTTTATTATATTATAAAAAGTAAAGTCGCTTTTTAATTAATAAACAAGATTAGTAATAAATAAAGATAAGTTAAAAGTTCGGGGTATTACAAGTACATCGTCGCTCTCAAGTAAATGTAAGATTGTTGTTTATAGTTAGTATCAAATACACAGTTAACTATTAACCATTTTGATTATGTATTAGTTAAAATCATGAAAACTAAATGTACTTGAAATACACGTTGAACAGATTCATTAATATCCTACTAAATGACCTTTTAGTACTTCCATCATATCGTTTTTTTAGTCGCTATAATTTGACTTTTAACCTGTACTTGTTGGACCTTCCTGTTGGGTATATATCTCAAGTCCCACGTCGGAGAGATAAGGAGTTATCAAGCTTATAAGAGTTCAACAACTACATTAGTATGAGGTCTTTTGAGAAGGAGCCTAAAAACAAATCCGTGTGGGCTTGGCCCAAGACGGACAATATCATACTAATGGTGAAGCTGTAGGTAGACTCGTAGTACCTACAAATGGTATTAGCGTGGTGGTGGTGCAGCAGCGGACCAGGGGGAGGGGAATAGAGAGCTGTGTGGGGAGAGGGGGAAGGAGGAACGCGAGAGAGGGAAGAGGTAGGGGGTCGGTGCTGTAACGCCTCGAAAATTCATAACCTTAATTAAACACAATTGCTCATACTTAGCAGCGGAAATGGAACTTAAGCCTGTGGGATATGGCCCACTAATACAATGCAGCCTTAAATAGTCCTTGATAATTATACATAAATGCTCGACTCAAATAACGGTTTTTTCACCTGATACCCCCGAGTCTTCACAAAATTCACCTGGTACCCTCCATGTTTTCAAAATTCACCAGGTACTCCTCAGTTTCAAACTAATACACTCAGATACCCTTAATGACTAACGGCGGTTAACGCCGTTAGTCTTAACCCCAATTAACCCCTAAATAAACCCTAATTAACCTAATTAAACCCTAATTAAGCTAATTAAATCCTAAAACCTAACTAACCCTAACCTAACTCCTAAACCTAACCCTAACCCCCTCCCTCACCCTCCCCCCCACCCCCCGCAGCCCCCTCCCCGCCACAACCCCCTCCCCGCTACGGCCAGACCACCCTCCCCCCAGCGAGACCCTCCTACCCGCTACAGCCACCCCCTCCCCGCCACGCGGACCCCCCCTCCCCGCTACGGCGGACCCCCTCCCCCGCCACGTAAGATCCCTCCGATTTCCTCCCCGCCGATTTCTTCGATCGAGAAGTTCGATTTCTTCGATTAGACCATGTACAAAGTTCGATTTCTTCGCACTTTTGTCGTCTTTGATCGAAAATTCAAGGGGAGGGGCTGCGGAAATCTGGGGGTGGGGCTGGGGTGGAGGAGGCTGCAGGGGTGGTGGGAGGGTTGGGGAGGGGTGGTTAGGGTTAGGTTTAGGGTTTAGGGTTAGTGTAAGGGTTAGGATTAGGGTTAAGATTAGAGGTTAATTAGGGTTTAAAACAGGAAATTAGGGTTAATGACTAACGGCGGTTAACGCCTTTAGTCATTAAAGGCATTTGGGTGTATTTACATAAAACTGAGGGGTACCTGGTGAATTTTGAAAACATGGAGGGTACCAGGTGAATTTTTTGAAAACTCGGGGGTATCAGGTGAAAAAACCGTAATAATAATTTCTCTAATACAAGATACCTCACAATTTCCCTTGAACACGTTCCTTATTAACAGCACTCTTGCAATGGCTATGCTCTTACCTAAAACAGAAAACAAAACATCATGAGCCGAAGCTCAGTAACATACTACCCTAACAACGTAAATTCATTTCAATTCATTTTATTTGCAAATAGGGAGAAGAGTATAGTAAAACACATTAGAAATCAATAATAAAATAATAGCAAGGTGAACAATTACAAGTAGCTTCTTGAAACTTCATAAGTTCCCATTATCTTTTCATCTTTTAGCTTGGTAACTGGCGAGTATAGACATGCGGGACGTCTCCCACCATGTGATGATCCTCAAGGAGCCCAGCTCCCTTGTTGGATACACCGCTCGCACCAAAATAGAGTAGTAACATAACATGTGGTACCCCTCAAGGAGCCCGACTCCCTTGTTGGGTGTACGGCGGGTGCGAAGGTACGTGCACGACCATAAAGTAGATAAGCGTAACATTATACTGCCAGAACCTCTTTCACTATTATTTATCATGTTTCGTTTGTTTAGCATTCATCGGCATAAGCCTTAGATCTTTCATGAATCATACTTGAGCATCAATAACTCATAAGATCATAATATATGTAAGCATCTATGAAACTCATTCGAAAACAATTTATGTATCCCACAATCCATATAAAGAATCACATCACAAAATCCTTAACATAATTATAAACATCATTTCACAAATACATTTCGAAGGGGATCGTGGGTGTTAGCAATAGATGTTGCCTCGATTCCTGCTTAAGAACCTTGAAAGTCGGGGGAGGCTTGTAACATCCTTTCCTTTTAATCTAACCAAGAACCTTTTAATGTAACCAAGAAACGAAAATATCAATATTCATTTTAGTTTAACATTTAGACCTTTAGCTATTACGTTTATTATTGAATATCGTTGTTAAAATTACTCTTTAGTTATCTAAGAGACTCATTATTTAAGCTTACACTCAAATTGGTTTTATTAATATTTGTTCATTCATTTCATATAATAACTGTTCTTAAACATTAGAAATAATCACATACATTTAGTGAATTCTGGTCAATAACGAAATTTAAACTTGATTTATAATCCATGTTTAATGACTTGCAAACATGATTTCTTATTTTAATCAATTCATTCTTCTAAATGTTTATACTTTACTATAACTCATGACATTGTTATTGTTAAAGATTGCTCGCTTAATTCATAATGTTATACGTTTATCTTTGGTTAATATTAAACAAAAGTGATTGCTAACATAATAATTAATGCGTAAATGGTTGTCATAAACTCATGAATTAATATACAAACTTAAGTATTTATGACGTTCAATTACAAGGATAAGGTGAATCATTGGTGATAATTAACTAATTTAGTTTAGTTCTTAATACTTGATTATTAGAACAACTAGGAAAAGGTATAAATTAAATTAGTCCATTAAGCCCAACAAATTGAATATATGAATTTAGTAGATTAGTTTAACTGAAACCAAAAATCAGATTTTGGCCCAATAAAAGGAGTAACTAACATGGTCTATATTTGGGCTTAAAGCTAATACCTCTGCTCAACCAAGTAAAATAAAAACATCAGTTGAAGAGGTATTATACCTCTGCTCAACCAAGCAGACACTAGGACAGGGGAAAGAAGAGAACTGGGCTGCGACTTAAAGCTCCGGCAGCAGCGGCAGGAGGCGCGGTGCGTCGGCGCTGGGGCGTGAGTCGCCGGCGCGCGAGGAGGGAGAAAGGAGCACGAGAGAGAAAGAGAGTTGGGCGAGAGGAGAGAGAATGCGAGCGAGCGAGGGGGCAAGAGTACGTGGCTGGGGTTGCAGCATGTCTGGGTAGGCGGTGGTTCGGGTTGTTGGTGGCGCAGAGGAGGCGCGCTGGTGGGGAAGAGGGGTAGCGACTGGGGCCGGACGGTGGTGCGGGCTGTGGTTAACTCGAAAACAGAGGAGAGAGAGGGAGTGGTGTGGGTCGAAAATAGGGAAGTTTGTGGAGGTGTTCTGGTGGTGGTTTCCAGCGAGTTGGAAATGGTGAGTGGGTGATAATGGTGGAGCAACCATGGCTATTTATAGCCATTGTTGGGGTCTAATTTTTGTTAATTGGGTTGGTTGAATTGACAAATAAAAATTGGATTTTTGGGAGGGTTTGGTTTGAATTGGAGTTTTTAATTGGAGTTGAGTTTTATTGTGTATGAAAATTACGTTTGAATTAGAAATCCATAGTTGGGTTTTTGTGAGGGAAAAATTGAGATGGATGAAAGAAATCAGTAATGTTGTATTGAGCTTTCCTTTTTCTTTTTCTTTTTCTTTTTCTTTTTATTTCTTCCTTTCTTTCCTTCCTTTTCTTTTACTTCTCCTTTTTATTAACACCATTATTTTAATTCAACATTTGATTAGAAGTATACTTTTCTAGTAGTAATTGATTTGTTTATTATTTCTTCTCTTTTTACTTTTATTAATGTTATTATGTAACCTAACATTCACTTATTATTTCCAACTCTTGTAATTCATACAACATTTATTTACTAAATATCTTTTATCATTATTTGGATATAAACTAACAAATCTTAGTCATACCTTATGATTAAAGGAGAAATTTAACCACTAAGTATTATTATTTAATTTAAGCAAGTTTAAATTTTTCGAGATATTACAAGTGTTGCAGGGACGTAGAGAGTAGTTTTGTGGTGGTGGTGCAGCAGCGGACCTTGGGAGGGGATGGACGGAGGCGAGAGAGGGAGGAGGCAGGGGGTTTGGGTCGCAGTGGCCGGTGATAGGGTAGTTGGGATTCAGCGAGCTGGCGGCAGGAAGTCAGTGAGTGGCAGTTTCAAAGGCAGGGGAGGGGGTGGCGGGGCAAAAAAGAGGAGTTTTCGAAGGCGGGGGAGGGGGTGGCGGTGAAGGGGAGGACGTTTCGAGGGAGTGGCAGGGGTGGCAAGAGTGGTGGTTTTGGAGGTTTACCTGTTGTAGCAGGTTATGTGACCTGCTAGGACCATTTTTGTAAAACACCCCCCAAAGTTGGTACTGGTGTGAATAATCGAAAGTTGGGACCTTTATGGAAGGGGAATTATAGTTCGGACCGACCTTGTTAATTTTTCCTAGTTTATAAGAGTTCACTAACTACATTAGTATGAGGCCTTTTGGGAAGGAGCCCAAAAATAAATCCGTGCGGGTTTGGCTTAAAGCGGACAATATCATACTAATGGTGGAGCTGTATGTGGACTCGTTGGCCCTACATTTTCACCGATAATTTTAAACTAATACATACATATAAAATCTAGAATATAAGATGTTTGATATCTTTATATATATTGTAATAATATGAACTTTTTGTAAAAGTATACTAATAGAAAATTAGATGTTAGGAAACGGGGTGTTGTAATTTGATTAATGCTAAACAAATCAATGAAATAATAAGAACGAGAAAAGCAATAAAGAAGATAAACAAGAGAAACACAAGGATTTACGTGGTTCGGTCAAAATAGACCTACGTCCACAGGTGGGGGATTCTAGAGCTTCTTCACTATAATGGAGAAAAACAAAGAGAATATACAAAGAAGTCCTAAAATTCTAATGGCTAAAGTGTGTGTATCAAACAATGATCACCAAAAGGGTCCTTTTATAACATAAGGAAACCCTAATAAACCCTAAAAAAAAATCTCATAGTATAACTCTAAAGACGGCTTAAAAACTTAGGATTAAACACAATGTAAAAACCCGTGAAAAACGCGTCGCTCGGTAGACCGGGCCAAACCGCCCGGTCGGGCCAAAACCCGCCCGATCGGACGATACGAAATTTTAGTTCGACAGTTCTTTGTAAAACAGCCATAACTTTCTCGTTTCTCAGCGGAATTGGGCATATAACTTGTCGTTGGAAAGCTCTTGGAACAAGCTATCACCTCCAATTTAAATCACATCAAAACCATTTATATATTGAGAGATATGTGCATTCAAAGTCAGTCTTATGCCATTTTCACAAGATTTCAAGTCACAAATAACATTAGAGATATTAATATTCAAGATTGCCGTGGGAAGTATGGGGTGACTCTAGCTAAACATTTCATTATTCATCTTCGTGGTCTTCCAAAACTTATCCGCGGGCGATATACTTACAAATTCGCTTCCGATCGTTCCGAACTCACTGTATGTCGAACTTGAACTCTAGATGTGATAGTTGTATGTCATTTGGGGGCTTGGTTGAACTCCACCAATTACATTAATATTCATTGCACCTACATACATCATATCAGGCCTCATCATAATGGGTATATATGTTGGAGTTGCGTATGGAGCCTGGGGTTGGCTTTGTCCATTCCATGTTGACATCATCTGTTGTACATAATTAAGATTATTAACTTGAAGGATAAAAGGATTAAACATACGTATTTATCCACGTTAATAGTCATGGATACTTATGCATGTCTTGACATCATGTCTAGATTGTACTTTTATCTATAATTTTCCGTGGCGGCTCACTACATCCTTTAGAGAGGTAAAGCACTAAAGATGCATGGGCAATAAATTTTTTTGGAGAAACATGCACATTGATATTAGTAGGGGTCTATTTTTATCAACTTAATTTTGCTAAACTTCATTCAATTTTTGCTAAATTTAACTTGTTTATACTTAATCAAACTTACTTTTGCTTAACTGGTATAGTTTGATATTAAAAAAATGTCCAATTCAAATATGAAAAATTGTTTTAAATAAGTCAACCTTTGCGTAGTCTTCTAATTTCAAGTCTAACTTTTGATTATCCCTGATTGAGTTAGGCTTGTAGGACTATTTTCTTCTATTGAGTTTTAACCTGTTTGTGACCTATTTAGTAGGTTACATGTGCCACGTGTCGCCATATGATTAGTTTGCTATTTTTTTTTTGTTTTTTTTGATTTATTATCTCTCTACTCCCTCCTCCTCCTGTCATCTTTCTCTTCCCTCTCCCTTAAGATCACCCCACCCCACCCCTCCTACCTATACCCCCCGCAGCCCCCACCCCCCACGATCCCCTCCCCGCCCCTGCATCCCCACCAGCCCCCCCCCCACCCCACCCTCCTCCCCGCCCCCGCCCTTGCATCCCCACCGCCAAGCATCCCCCCACCCACCCCACCCCACCCCTTTGCCCTCTGCTGCGTTTCCACCACGAAGACCCCCCACCCCCACCCCTTCTAAACCCTCCCGCGAACGACACAAATAACCCACCCTAAACCCTCCTCCCTCCCCGACCTCTCGTTCGCGACCACCCATTCATCCCTCTCATCCGTTGTTCTTTTCCTCTATCTCGTCCACCGCCCTCATGCAATCACACCACCACCGACCACTTCCACCGCGAACGATAACCCCACCATCACCGGCCTCTTATGCCGCGAACAAAAACCACACCACCACCAACCTCGACGCCGGCTCTAGAAGTCCTCCCTTCCTCCCTTCGTTTCGTGGCCGGTTGTTTTGAGGGGAAACATTCTTGTTTTGCGGGGTGATATTGGGGAGCGTCGCCGTCAATTCGGGGGTCCCACGACGCGAAATAGAAGAGAGGGGGGGCGGGGAGGTGTTCGCGGGGGGTGGGGGTGGTCGCAGGAAGAGGGGGGTGCGGGAGGGGCATTTGCAAGGGTGGGGCGGGGGGGGTGTTCGCAGGGGCGGGGAGAGGGTGGGGAAGGGGTGTTTGCGGGGGTGGGGGCGGGGGGAAGGGGTGTTCGCGGGGGTGGGGAAGGGGGTGTTTGCGGGGGTCGGTCAATGGGTTTGTTTTTTTGGGTGGGTTTTCCGTTTTGGGTGGGTTAATGGGTGGATTTTCAGTTTTGGGTGGGTTAACGGGTGGGTCAAAGGGTTTGTTTAAAGTCAAACTTTTTTATTTACCAGTTTATCAGGTTACCGGTCATTTAGCCTAATTAAAGTTAATGGTGCTACAAAGTTGACTTGACTAGGAATAATAAAAAATTAGACTTGAAATTGGAAGACCACGCAAAGGTTGACTTATTTAAAACAATTTTTCCATTCAAATATTGTGTGTGAATGCATTTAACTTCCTCCCATCTTGTAGTATAGAAAAAGTTAAGATGAACATGGCTATAAAAAAAAATTAATATATGAGTTTACCACTTGATTTGATTTTTTCCAGAACTTATGAAGGCTAATTACTATATTCAGAGACGTAACTTGATTCTAATTCATATTTTTAATTATATCTATACTAATATATTAAAAGGCATTCATAAACAAGGAATTATGCCACGTGGCGCTATACTCCACATACAATAAAAAATTAGAAAATATATGGTATAAAATTTGATTTCATTACTTCAAATCACTATATTAAAGTTTGAACCACTAAACCAAGTAATATTTGGTGTTATAATTATAAAGTAAAATATTAATAAATGAAAATTATAATTACCCGGGGAGTAACCCGGGCCTAAAACTAGTCTATATTAATATATTAAAAGGCGTATTACCTAAACAATAAGGAACATGGATAATACGGTTGAAAAAAAAGTCCCCTTCTCTCTTTGAGTTAGGGCTCCCCTCCCCCAGCGCGTCTGGCCCCGTCACCGTCTCGACGGTCGTTGTTTGATCAATATGGCTGACGATCTCGTTGAGAAATACTCGAAACTTAACATAGAAGATGATGAAAACGCTGTTATTGACCTTGGTGGTGAAGCTGCGGTTGATGTTGATGCGAAAACTTCCCTGATGCTTGTGGGGAAGATTGTTTCGGCAAGGATCAGAACTGGACGCTCTAACAAGAACCAGGACTCATGTTTGGGCGTTGAATCGGAGAATGATTATTAGGGCTATCGGAGCGAACCAATTTGTGTTTCAATTCTTTCACTGGAAAGATAAGGACGAAATTCTTGCGGGTCGTCCGTGGTGTTTCGAGCAGAAGCTTTTGCTTTTGGAAGAGATTCAGGGCAACGAACAACCCTCGCAAATGGTCATCGAATCCTCCCCATTCTGGGTCCGGATTTATAATCTCTCATTCAATTGTAGATCTAAAACGGAGGTGACTGCAATCGCCTCTTCGCTTGGACCAGTTTTTGAGGTTGATTTAGATGATTTTGGGTTGGACAGGTTTTGTAGGGTAAAAGTGATGCTTAACATATACAAACCCCTACGACGCAAAAAATAATCAAACGCAAGGATGGGGCTTTGGCGATGATTGAGTACAAATATGAGCGTTTACCTAATTTTTGCTTTCGCTGTGGTGTTATGGGACATGGAGATAAAGACTGTCACAACGAAAATATGATGAAGACGACCAGGAGATGGGGTGGGGGGCATGGCTCAAAGCTTCGCCCCTTAAAGGCCGTTCTCGTAGTAAGAAGGAGATTTCTGAAATTACATCGAGAAGAAAGACTTTATTTGTTCCAAAAGTGCAGGTGATGATGATGTTTTGTCCCAAAAATCTGTGTCCTCTAAAAGTATGGATGGTGGGGCCCGTGTAGTGGGAGATGCACAGAACACCATGCTGTTGTTGGATGAGGTGACAAGTGTTGTTGGGGATTACCCTATTTCAACGCCCGCAATTAATTGTAGAGTGAAGCAGCAAGCACATAAATCAAGGCAAATGTTGGGGGAGGTGTCATGTCATGTGGTAGCCCCCTCTACTTTAACACCTACAATCATGAGTGTTGTGGAGCAGCCAACGCGGAATTCAATGCAGATGGTGGAGGGTGAGTCATATGCTGCTATGGCCCATACTACTTCATCACCTGCCATCATCAATGTTGGTGATCAACCACACATGAACAAGGATGTCCTGCCAGGTGGGGACATGCCGGTGTTCAACATGGGCATTTCATCACTTTCTCCCAAGTTGAAGAAAGGGCGAAGAAAAGGTATGCCCTATAAATCTGTTGTTACAAAATCCTCTTTGTCAGTGGGCATGCATGAGGTTCAACCTCGTACTGATCAAATTGATAGTGGGAGTATGGACTATATTCTTACTGGTGGGGAGGGGAATGTTGGTAAAACGAAGGCTACTGTAATTCAGAATGTTGATAATGATGTTGAGCAGGGTGTTGATGTCAAGAAACAAAAAATCTTTGTGTCCCAGGATCAGGAGATGATCCAAGTAGCGGAGGTTGGGTGCATCCAACCCCGCGAAGAGCCATGAAACTTTTGAGTTGGAACTGTCAGGGTCTGGGTAACCCTTGGACAGTTAATGCTCTCTATTCATTATGTTGGAGAGATAGGCCTGATATTGTCTTCCTTATGGAGACAATGGTTGATGCAAAAGTGTTAGAAAAGATTCGTAACAGGTGTGGATTTAGTAATGGAATTTGTCTGAGTAGTGAGGGGCATTCGGGTGGCATGGGTCTGTGGTGGCGAAACATGGATGTTCAGGTGGAATCCTTCTTTCGTCACCATATTCATGGAATTGTTCTAAATGATGATAATATTCCAGTTTGGAGGCGGCTAACAAGCATTTGACATGGCAATTACTTTGCCACATAAAACAGCAATGCGGGGCTTCTCTCCTCTACTTTGGTGATTTCAATGAGATCACATGCAACGCGGAGAAGCTAGGGTGTGTGGTGCGCAGTGAGTGTATGCTTGATGGATTTAGAGGTGCTATGGATGATTGTGAGGTGCGAGATTTGGGGTTTAAAGGGTGCAAGTTTACATGGCAAAGGGGGAATTCGGCTACAAGAGCGACTTGATCGTATGCTTGCGGATGAAGGGTGGTGTACTCTTTTCCCTTCTTGGGAAGTTCTTCACTTACCAAGGTACAGGTCGGATCATGCTCCTTTATTGCTAAAAACAGGCATCAATGATTATTATCGGAGGGGTAACAAATTGTTCAAGTTTGAAGCTTTGTGGCTCTCAAAGGAGGATTGTGGGAAGGTTGTTGAAGAGGCTTGGCGTGATGGTGCTGGGGAGGGTATATGGAGCAGATTAGAGAAGGTGTCTGGGAAGCTTGCGGCGTGGGCCTTAGCTACTTTCGGGCATCTGAAAAAACGCAAGCAAGCGGCCTTGGCTCGTCTCAATGATTTGCAACAACGACCAGTAGACGCATCTATCTTGGATCAATGTAACTCAATCTCTTTGGAGTTAGATGAAATCCACAAGTTAGAGGAGTCTTATTGGCATGCTAGAGCTCGGGCTAATGAATTACGGGATGGAGATAAAAACACCAATTTTTTCCACCACAAGGCTAGTCAGAGAAAGAAGAGAAATATGATTAAGGGGATTTTGAATGCGAATGGTGAGTGGAAGGAAGAGAAAGAGGAGATTGGGGCCATTGTCGAAATGTATTTTACGGAACTTTTTGCCTCGGCAAATCTAGACGACTTTGAGGAGGCTCTTGCGGGTCTTTCATGTGGCGTTTCGGCAAATATGAACACTGCCCTATGTGCGTGTCCTACTGGTGAAGAAGTTCGTGCGGCCTTGTTTGATATGCATCCTAACAAATCGCCAGGTATCGATGGATTTCATGCTCTCTTTTATCAAAAATTTTGGCATGTGCTTGGGAAGGATGTGATTGATTTTGTGCAAAACTGGTGGAGGGGTAGAGTTGATTTAGGGGGGTTAAATAAAACTTGTGTGGTTCTTATCCCTAAATGTACCTCCCCGAAGACAATAATGGATTTCCGGCCTATCAGTCTATGTAATGTGCTCTACAAAATTCTCTCAAAGACCCTCGCCAACAAGCTCAAAGTGTTTCTACCTTCTATCATATTCCCCAACCAAAGTACTTTTGTCCCAAAAAGATTGATTATGGACAATGCTTTGGTGGCTTTTGAGATATTTCATGCGATGAAGAGGAAGGATGCGAATAAGGAAGGTATGTGTGCTTTGAAACTTGACATGAGCAAAACATATGATAGGGTGGAGTGGTGCTTTCTTGAGAGAGTGATGCAGAAAAGGGGTTTTTGTGATGACTGGATTATGAAGATAATGGCTTGTGTGTCGAGTGTATCATTTACTTTCAAAGTAAATGGGGGGCTGCAGGGATATCTTTCTCCATCTCGGGGTCTCCGCCAGGGGGACCCTATCTCACCCTATTTATTCTTATTGTGTGCTGACGCTTTTTCTACTCTTATCTCAAAGGCTGTTAATGAGAACAAGATTAATGGTGCTAAAATTTGTAGAGATGCTCCGATGGTTTCCCATCTTTTCTTTGCAGATGATAGCATATTGTTCTCTAAAGCTTCCGTGCATGAATGCTCTATGGTGGCTGATATCATCAGTAAATACGAGAGAGCATCGGGTCAGAAAGTCAATCTAAGCAAGACGAAAGTGGTTTTCAGTAAGAGTGTGAATCAGAGTCGTCGTGATGAGATTACTCAGATTCTTGGAGTTAAAGAGGTGGAGCGACAAGAGAAATATCTAGGGCTCCCTACAGTCATTGGTAGATCGAAAAAGGCTACTTTCGCCTGCATCAAAGAAAGGGTATGGAAAAAGCTTCAAGGATGGAAAGAGAAGCTTTTGTCCCATCCCGGGAAGGAAGTGTTGCTTAAATCTGTGGTTCAAGCAATTCCTACATATATGATGAGTGTGTTCTGCCTTCCTTCTAGTCTTATTGATGAAATCCACTCTATGCTCGCCCGTTTTTGGTGGGGTGCCAAAGGCACCGAACGCAAGCTTTACTGGCACAACTGGCCATCTCTTTGTCACCCAAAATCTCTGGGGGGACTTGGGTTTCGAGACTTGCACTGTTTTAATCAAGCAATATTGGCGAAACAAGCGTTGAGGTTAAGCCAAGATGAGTCCTCTTTTCTTCATTCTATGTTAAAGGCTCGATACTACAAGAACTCTGACTTTTTGGAGGCTTTGAGAGGCTATAATCCGAGTTTCACCTGGCGAAGCATATGGGAATCGAAGTCTTTGCTCCCTGAGGGACTCAAGTGGTGTGTAGGGGATGGCTCGAAAATTCGGGTATGGGATAGTGCTTGGATATTTGGGGAAGGCTTGCATTTTGTTCCCACCATGAAAGATGATAGTGACCCGGATTTACGTGTGTGTGATTTGATCGATTTTAATGGTGGATGCTGGAACGTGAATATGGTAAGAGATGTTTTTGTGGAAGAAGAGTGGGAGAGGATCCTCAACATTCCTCTATCTAGATTTTGGCCCCAAGACTCTCGTTTTTGGTGGCCCGCTCGAGATGGGATGTTCTCGGTGCGGTCCTGTTATTGGTTGGCCCGTATGGGGCATCTTCGCACGTGGGCTCTCCACTTTGGTGCGAGGGAGACCGAGCTGTGGCAGGGGGTATGGGGTTTGGACGGACCGCCGAAGCTTAGCCACTTCGTGTGGCGTGCGTGCAAAGGCAGCCTGGCTGTCAAGGAGCGTCTTGCTTCGTGACATATTGCACCATCGAGTCACTGTGCGGTATGTAATAGTGCGGAAGAGACCATCTTACACTTACTTTTTGAATGTCGTTATGCGCAGCAAATATGGACCTCAAGCGAGTATATGTTGCTGCTGGCCGACGCACCTTTAACATCATTTGCTGATCGTTTTGAATGGCTTAGATCAAGACTGTCTAGCGAGGAGTTAAGGACCTTATGTGCTTTGGCTTGGGCTGCGTGGTACTGCTGCAATAAGGCCGTGTTCGAACACGAAGACCCGGATGCAGTGAGGGTGGCGTGTAGCTTTATGAAGCTGGTGACTGACTTCAAGGTTTATGCAGTGAAGGTATTCATTCCATCTCCCTCAACGTGTTCGTCGCCTTCTAGCTGGAGCACCCCTATGGAGGGATGGATAAAAATTAATTTCGATGCTCATCTTAGCCAAGGGGGGGAAGTGGGTCTAGGTGTGGTGTGTCGAGACCATCATGGTCAGTTGGTTGCGCTAGGCGTGAAGCGTGTAGAAGCTGGGTGGGATGCAGGCTTAGCCGAGGCTATGGGAGCTCGTTATGCATTGGAATTGGCTTGTAGGCTGGGTTACGATCGAGTGGTTCTTGAAGGTGACTCGTTGATGGTAATAAATGTGGTGAAAAATCGAGTTGTTGACGCCTCTCCTCTGTTTCGCATTTTCTTTGATATTGTTAGACTAGCTAGTTGTTTGGAGTCTTTTTCTATTTCGCATGTTAGACGAGCGGGCAATGTACTGGCCCATCTGTTAGCTCGTTGGGTTTGCCCTCCTGGTGATGAAATTGTATGGTTGAACTCTTTCCCCCAAAGTATCACTACTTTGGGGGCGCTTGATTTAATATAATTGCTCTTGTTTTTCCCCTCAAAAAAAAGGAACGATGCCACATGACGCTTTCCCTTAGAGTGTTTAACTCCATGTAATCCACGTACAATAAAAAAATAGAAAATGCATTGTATAAGATTTGACCCCGTGATTACAAGCATATATACTAAAGTCTTAACCACTAAACCAAGTTATACATAATGTTATCATTTTAAAGTAAAACATTAAAAAATGAAAGATATAATTACCCGGGCCTAAAAACTAGTCTATATCTATACTAATATATTAAAAGGCGTGTCTATCACAAGTATACACTCCACGTGGCACCTCTCTTACTCCACTAGAATTGTCCAATGTGTACATATGTCATGTCAACTAACAAAAGTAAATATGCTTGCAACAAAATTTGAACCTGTGACATCTGACTATTATACATAGCACAATTATCATCTCAACCAACTTTAAACCATGCTTTAAGTGTCCACATTATTATATTTGTACCTTTTAAAGGTTGGGTTTTTTTATTATATTTAAGGCGAATGGAGAAAATGCGTATAAAGTTCAGACAAAAGTACCACCCGAGGTAACGCCCAGGTCTAAATACTAGTTAATCAAAAAGCATTCCTAAGCAACTCACTCTCCCTTTAGTTGTTTCATTCCATGTCATCATTATGCACTGATACGCTCAAGTTATACGGTGTTTATATTATATTTTGGGTGCTTTTTGCTAAGGGTCTTGATCATAATTGTTAACGTTTGCATTTTATTTAGCTCTTAGCGAAAGTTCGGAATTTTGTATATTGATTATAGTTAAAGTTGTAAATTCCGAGCTCCTAGAAGCATTAGTGTTTGGAACGACTCAACATCGTTATACTTGCCAAGCGTCGCCACATGTTCCAATCAAGCATCGCGGCAAGTCGTAGCCGAGCATAGCACCTAGCCCATCACAGCCGCACCAAGCACCGCACGCCCAGCAAGCAGTGCTCATCTCCCAGCTCTCGCGCATGCTCAGCAGCCAAGCAAGCCCATCAGCTCGCAGCTCGCACCTCGCGAGCTAGGTCGCACCTCGCGACCTGCTTGCTCGCGATTCGCGAGGTCCTTCGCACCTCGCGACCTCCTTTGCCCAGCCAAGTGTGCGGAAGACAGAGTACTCTTCGCACGGTGCGACCAGACTCGCACCTCGCGACCCCTAGGTCGGTGTAATTGTCGGCTGATTTCTGAGCTTTAGTATGAATACTAAACTCTATTTTTGGACCTAGGGGGTAGCAGCCACAAGGAGAGGGAGTTTCCAAAACTCCACTCCTCTCTTGTTGTCTTCTCTTTTTAGTTTTTTTTTTCTAGTTTAGTTTTAGGAGATTTCAACTATGGGATTGGCTTATGCTATGCCGATTGTAGCTTGAACCGTTCTTGAACGAGATTAATATGGAGCTTCAAGCATTATTGTGAGATCTTTCCTCTCTATTTAGTTTCTTTGATTATGGTTTAATTTCTATGCTTGCTTTCTATGATTTTTGCATAATTATGCTAGGAACGTTACTAGTTTGATTGTGTAATTAATCTAATGCTAGATTTAAGAATAGAATCGGATTGTTTTATTCTTTTATCAATTGGTAGCAAACTAGGGAGTAACTTAGATGCAGATCGTCTTGGTTATTTCTTGGGGAAATTGAATCAACTGTTGAATGTTTATCACTTGTATGACGTTAGCAGGTCTGTTGGTTCTCTGTGTTTATTGCTGCTATTGGATTGAACTTAGACGCTATCGGACTAGGCTATCCTTTAGTTAGGGTTTTATAGTCACGCTGATCGTGCTATTCAACTAAGAATAAGGAGAACACGAGATTAATTCTCAACAATAGATAATTATGGAAATAATTAGAGTGGAGGTTCAAGGATCGATAATGAATTGAAGTGGATGTTAATCGGATTCAAGATCTTTCCATATTGATTTCTCATTTTATTTAATTATGCTAGTTAATTATAGTTTGTTTATAATCTACTTGAAACCCCCCTTATTATTAGGTTTCTCGGCCCTTAGCTTAATCTAGGTTTTGAATCCCGCTAAGTATTAAACTCGTCCCTGTTTCCCTGTGGATACGACCCCTACTTTCATTATACTAGCTTAGTGTAAAAAAGAGTAGGAGAAATTTTATCTTTGGCCGGGTGCGGTGCACAACGACACATCCGCGCCCGCCAAATTTTGGCGCCGTTGCCGGGGAAACGGTGTTACTGGTTTGTATTTAGTGTGATTTTTGGATGGTATTGCTTGTGCTCTTTGTTTTTGGTTGGCCACTCATATAAAGAATTCACTTTTTGGTTTTTGTTTCTAGTTTTCATCTTCCATTGAGCTCTATGTATTTCACTTTTGTATTTTGGACAAGAAACATGGAACTTGTTGCTTAAACTCTCTTGGGAATGGTTGATTGAAGCTTTTGACGGTTTATTGTAAGATTTACTCTATATCTTGGTTATTGTCTAGCTTTAAATATTTATATTAATGGTCATGACCTGGATTAGCTAGGAGTACTACTAGTTGATGTTTGTTGTTGACTTAATGCTAGGTTTTGGATATAATCTGATGTTATATGCTCAACCATGTTGTAGTAAGCTAGGTATTAACGATGCATTGCAAGAGTTCTTCTCAATCAGCTTTGCAGGTTCTTGAAGTGGAGATTGACATGGAACCACCATTGTCACACATGGAGCACAACCCAATGATTAAGCTTAAGGTACTAAGTCGAGCTCACGACTTTAAACAACAGCGCTTCTCGGGAGGCAACCCGAGACCCCCTTTTTATTTTCTTTCTTTTTCTTTATTTCTCATCAAATTTCCACCACCACAACAAATTTTCTTTCACCCACCGCCCACACACTACAAAAGATCCACAACCAATCTTAATTCACTTGTAACCAAAATCCGCAAAAGAAAATCCGTTGGGAGGAGTTCAATAGCTAGGAGTTGGTAACACTAGAGGGTTGAGATTGTTAATGTATCTTTTCGATCTCTTAAGCTAGGTGCAAATCTCAAAAATTTAAAAATTTGAATTTGTCATTTGTTTGAGTGATTCGAGGGAGAGGGTTGTGAGTTGAGTTATGAGATTTGAGTCGGTGTTGTTAAGAAATTTGAGTTTGACAGATTGCTTTTCATGAGTTTTGAGCATTCGATCGTCGATTTACCCGATCGTCGGTTTCCCCCCCCCCTCATTTTCAGTTTACTTTTTCTTTTAATTGTCGACACATTGAGGGCAATGTGTAGTTTAAGTAGGGGGGAGGGTATTCTCATTCTCATGTATCTATGTTGTATTTATTACTTTCAATTTGAAAAAAAAAATTGAAAAAAAAATGAAAAATAAAAAAATATTAAAAAAATGATGATGAAGTGAATCCCGCTGAGTTGAAAACCCGCAAGGGCGGGCGACTCGGACAAAATTGGGGGCTCGGATAGGTCGAAAACCCGAAAGGGCGGCCTATGCAAAAAAGAGCTAGTTGAGCGGGTGAGTTTTGTGAGCCGGAAAAAGAAGAGAGATGAAAAAAATGTGAGAAGCTAGGATGAAAACCCGAAAGGGCTCCTAGGCAAAATGAGAGATTAAGAGAGAATTATGTATTTGGAAAACTCATTTGCCGGAGATGGTGTCATAAGGTGGAAAGCGTTTTCGGGTTGGGTTGGTTATTTCATCCTTGATTTTGTGAAGATTTATTTTGGCTTTCACATTCTTTTGGTTGATTGTTTGTTTTTGGGAGTAAGCATGGAATTTATCCCTTTTTGTCTTTGTTCCATGGCTTGCTATTCTAAGTTGGTTGTACTAGTAGTATAGTAGTAGTAGGTCATCTTTTGGAGGTTTGGGAGAGCTGATAGTTTAATGTGTCGTGAGCTGACATTTTGATTTTTGTTGGTGTTGCTGGTTATTGTTGTTGTTACGTCTTTATATATTTCAGGTGAGCTTGAATCTAAGTGTGGGGGAATCATCGTCCCTTACGTTTAGGTTTTGAGCGGATGTTATTAAGATGTGATGATGATGATATAGTTGATGGAGAGTGTAGGTTGGTGTCGATAGCTTGGGTGATGATTTATTTGGTGATTCTCATTTTTGAGTTTACTCGAGGTCGAGTAAAGTTCAAGTGTGGGGGTATTTGATACGCTCAAGTTATACGGTGTTTATATTATATTTTGGGTGCTTTTTGCTAAGGGTCTTGATCATAATTGTTAACGTTTGCGTTTTATTTAGCTCTTAGCGGAAGTTCGGAATTTTGTATATTGATTATAGTTAAAGTTATAAGTTCCGAGCTCCTAGAAGCATTAGTGTTTGGAACGACTCAACATCGTTATACTTGCCAAGCGTCGCCACATGTTCCAATCAAGCATCGCCGCAAGTCGTAGCCGAGCATAGCACCTAGCCCATCACAGCCGCACCAAGCACCGCACGCCCAGCAACCAGCGCTCATCGCCCAGCTCTCACGCATGCTCAGCAGCCAAGCAAGCCCAGCAGCTCGCAGCTCGCACCTCGCGAGCTAGGTCGCACCTCGCGACCTGCTTGCTCGCGACTCGCGAGGTCCTTCGCACCTCGCGACCTCCTTTGCCCAGCCAAGTGTGCAGAAGACAGAGTACTCTTCGCACGGTGCGACCAGACTCGCACCTCGCGACCAATAGGTCGGTGTAATTGTCGGCTGATTTCTGAGCTTTAGTATAAATACTAAACTCTATTTTTGGACCTAGGTGGCAGCAGCCACAAGGAGAGGGAGTTTCCAAAACTCCACTCCTCTCTTGTTGTCTTCTCTTTTTAGTTTTTATTTTCTAGTTTAGTTTTAGGAGATTTCAACTATGGGATTGGCTTATACTATGCCGATTGTAGCTTGAACCGTTCTTGAACGAGATTAATATGGAGCTTCAAGCATTATTGTGAGATCTTTCCTCTCTATTTAGTTTCTTTGATTATGGTTTAATTTCTATGCTTGCTTTCTATGATTTTTGCATAATTATGCTAGGAACGTTACTAGTTTGATTGTGTAATTAATCTAATGCTAGATTTAAGAATAGAATCGGATTGTTTTATTCTTTTATCAATTGGTAGCAAACTAGGGAGTAACTTAGATGCAGATCGTCTTGGTTATTTCTTGGGGAAATTGAATCAACTGTTGAATGTTTATCGCTTGTATGACGTTAGCAGTGTCCGTTGGTTCTCTCGTGTTTATTGCTGCTATTGGATTGAACTTAGACGCTATCGGACTAGGCTATCCTTTAGTTAGGGTTTTATAGTCACGCTGATCGTGCTATTCAACTAAGAATAAGGAGAACACGAGATTAATTCTCAACAATAGATAATTATGGAAATAATTAGAGTGGAGGTTCAAGGATCGATAATGAATTGAAGTGGATGTTAATCGGATTCAAGATCTTTCCATATTGATTTCTCATTTTATTTAATTATGCTAGTTAATTATAGTTTGTTTATAATCTACTTGAAACCCCCCTTATTATTAGGTTTCTCGGCCCTTAGCTTAATCTAGGTTTTGAATCCCGCTAAGTATTAAACTCGTCCCTGTTTCCCTGTGGATACGACCCCTACTTCCATTATACTAGCTTAGTGTAAAAGAAAGTAGGAGAAATTTTATCTTTGACCGGGTGCGGTGCACAACGACACATCCGCGCCCGCCATGCACATTAAAAAAAATTTGAAACATGCTCCATATAAGATTCAACCACGTGACCTCAAGTTAATATACTAAAGTTCTAACCAATAAGCTATGCAACATTAGATGATATTTTTTAAGATGAAAATGTTAATAACCCGAGGCATCGTCCGGGACTAAAAACTTGCAGATGAAGTTTGTTCCAAAAAACACATGGTAACATTCTCTTGTTTCTGAAATTGGTATCAGTTTTTGTTATGGGCTATTTGAACTTTTGAAGACATATTTTAACTGTTGTAGTTTCTGGGTGTTATGTGATTCCAAATGCTATGAGTTATAGATTGTTTAATTTATTGCATTCATGAATTTGTATGTTTGATATAGCTAAGCTCTTGAGTTTTGTGTTTAATCAAATTGTAAGATAACCTTATTAACTGTCGGCTTAATTATATGTCTAAGCTTCTAGTCTATACAAATATATAAAAAGTAAAGGAACGGTGCCACGTGGCACTCTGCTCAAGCTTCTAATACACATGTTTATAATCTCATTTAGAAATATTAACAATATGTAGTTACCAGGATTCGAACACATGACCTTTGACATAAAATGTAACAGTTTAACAACTAATCCACTACAATTTCAATGCTTAGTGTTTCAAAGTAAAACATAATAAAGTCTTATAATTATATGTAATCATAAAGACATAGACAAACTTTTTGATCTCTAACACTTTTATTAAGTAATAACATTTTCATACCCTAATTCCATTGAAATTGTTATTTTTATCCCCAATTCCTTAGAAGCTTTTTTTAAAACAATTTATCATGCCATAACGTCCATTTTTCAATTTTGCACTAGACATAATATTAAGAAAAAGTTAATAGAATCAAGTATGAGATTTATGAATGATAATATATTTGATAATTGTAACTGACCCGAGGCATCGCCCTAGCCAAAATACTAGTTTATTATTAAAACATGTGGGGGAGCACTACCCTCGTGTCACTTCCCTCTGAAGTGATGAATGCATGACACTGTGTCATCTATGACATGACAATATGTTATCCATGAGATGACATACTCTATAAAAACAAATTTGGTTATGATAGGATTTGAACCCACAACGTTATTATAAAGAAAATATGGAGGTCTAACCAACGAGCCAACATATCAATGATATTTATTCAATCCTCATAAAAACTTATTAATGAATTTATCACAAGCTTTTACATTACAAAATAAAAGATAATAAGAGATAATCTAAAAAGACAATATTATAGTCTCTATTTGCAATACACACATAAATCTTGATGTGTCACCCTCTCTTTCTCAAAATGCATACAGTACATGATGTTATGTCATCATACTGTGTTATGACTTTTCTATGGAACTCTTCTACTACTCATATAATTAAGAATATATATGTTTTATCATCATTTTCTAATATGACATTGCTTCAAAGACAATTCTATTACACGCAAAATTAAGAATATTTTGTAAGACATTTTGAACTTCACAATGCTCAAGTCATTATCAAATCACCAAACTACAACTTTTATTTTTGATGAAAAAAAATGTCAATTGTCAACCCCAAACAATATGAAGTTTATCATTGCCTTATCAAGTTACCCAATACCCGACACATTATTCGAGCCGAACAACTAGTTAAACTTAAAAAGTTGAGGACGGGGAAGAATATATCCTTAAAATTATTTTGATATAGGGTTACATACTCATGGACGTTTTGCAAAAATACACGGTACTTGCTCTATTTGTCAAAGATAATTAATGAAAAGTTGGTAAGTTTAACTTTTCGGGTAATAGAGTGTGGCTGCATGAGAAGCATTTGGTGGAGAAGGCTTTCTTGGACTTTTATCAGCAGCTCTTTGCTTTTAAGAGACAAAAACAGACTGCTTTACCTAGTTTAATTAATAAAGGGAAGAAATTATCTGTTGAGCATATCCAGATGCTGAATATGGATTTTTCAAGGGATGATGTTCGAAGAGTTATTTTCAGTATCGCTGACGACAAGGCACCAGGAGCAGATGGATTCAATAGTAAATTCTACAAGCATTGCTGGGAAGTGGTGGGGAATGATGTCACAAACGCTGTGTTGGACTTCTTCAAAACTGGGAAGCTTTTGAAAGTCATTAATGTGACAACTTTGACTCTAGTGCCAAAGGTCTCTTGCCCTGAAAGTGTTGCAGATTTCAGGCCTATTGCATGTTGTTCAGTCCTTTACAAATGCATTACAAAACTTTTGAGTGAGAAGCTTAACAAAGTTCTCCCTGATGTGATTTCACCTAGCCAAGGTGCTTTTGTTGCAGGAAGAAGCATCTTGAATAATGTAATGATATGCCTGGATCTGGTTAGAATGTACAAGAGGAGGAGTACTATTGCAAGTTGCTTAATGAAACTGGACTTAAGGAAAACCTACGATACTGTGAGTTGGGAGTTTGTAGAGCAGATGTTGGATGGTATTGGATTCCCAAAGAAGTTTTTAGATCTTGTGATGATATGTGTCAGGACTCCAAAGTTTTTTATCATGCTTAATGGCTCCATTTCAGGTTTTTTTGGCTCTCAAAGAGGCCTTAGGCAGGGAGATCCAATGTCTCCCTTACTTTTTGCCTTGTGTATGAATTACTTGGATAGGATTTTATGTTATATTGGTGAATCAGATGGCTTCAAATTTCATGCTAGGTGTAAAGAATTGTGGCTGGTGCACTTGTGTTTTGCTGATGATTTGCTGCTCTTTTGTCATGGTGACTTTAGGTCCATTTACATCATGTTGCAGGGGTTTCAGATGTTCTCAAATGTCTCTGGGCTTGAGGTGAATCAAAGCAAGTCTGAGGTTTAGTACTCTGGTATGTCTGCTCAAGAAATCACTAGAGTAACTGATGTTAGTGGTTTCAAGCTTGGACACATGCCGTTTAAGTATCTTGGAGTTCCTATCTCCACAGCAAAATTGAAGGGGAAGGATTGTCATGCTCTTGTGAATAAAATGGTGCAAAGAGTGAGAATTTGGAGTTCCAGACACCTTTCTTTTGCTGCTAGATGCCAATTAGTTAACAGTGTGCTTATGAGCAGTCATGTCTACTGGGGGCAAATTTTTATTTTGCCCAAATATGTAATTGATGAGATAAATGCTATCTGCAGATGTTTTTTATGACAGGGACTTACAATGACTGCAAACTTGGGACTGTAGCCTGGAGTAATATTTTGTAAGTCTAAAAAAGCCGGTGGTCGAGGTTTTAGAGATCTCGAGTGCTGGAACCTTGCTGCCATCAGTAAGTTAGCTTGGCATGTTGCGCAGGACAAAGAGAACTTATGGGTCAAGTGGGTAAACAGTGTGTACATAAAATAGGCTGACTGGAGCACCTATGCAGCTCCTAACTCTGCTAGCTGGGTTTGGAAATTTGTGTGCAGAGCAAAGGAAGCTGTAACCTTGAAACTACAGCACTGCCAGTGGTTACATGACACTACTTATAGCATAAAAGAGCAGTATAAGAAGATGAAAGAGGATGGTATATCTCAAGCTAGCTGGGTGAAACCCTGTGTGGAATAGGTACTCAGTGCCTAAGCACAGATTCATTCTGTGGCTAGCAAAAGGCAACGTATTGAAGACAAGGTGTAGATTACACCAGATGGGCTTAAGTGCTGATGACAGATGTTATTTATGCTTACAAGCAACTGAAGATATCAATCACCTCTTCTTTGGGTGTACTTTCAGTTCAAGTTGTATGTAAGAAGTCATGGAATGGCTTGGTTTCAGGTGGAGGAACAAGAATCTAAGTCAAGCTTGCAGATGAGTGAGGACTAGGCAAACTGGGAATCAATTTAGAAGACAGGTGGGGGTTGCGCTTTGCAAGCTTGTGTTTACTTGATTTGGAAGAACAGAAATCAAGCTTTTTGGGAGAATACTGTTGATACTATAAGTCATACTGTAAAGGAGATAAAGTATATAGTAAAACATAGAGTTATACAGATCTTGAGAGCAAAAGTGAAAGTTAGTGATAAGAGTTGGATTGAAAGTTTGTAAAGGGTGGGTGTGTCCAGATTCAGGTTGGGGCTAGCTGATGCTGGCTGCCATTAGGTGTTGTTTTTGTTTGGGCTTTAATACATTTACTTAATTACCAAAAAAAAAATACTTGCGAAAAAACTCTGATGGTAGAATTGTTAATTAATCAAACCAAAAAAAGATTTTACATAAAATAGGTGAAAACTTTAATTAGCAATTGTTTAAAAAGATTAGTATAATAAAAGGATCGATCCCATATAAAAAAAAGGACCAATCCCTTTCAAAGTGGGGGAAGAGAGGACATAAAAGAGAAAAATTTACCAATTATGAGATCAAATGAAATAGAGCATAACCTTTTTAAGGGAAAAATAGATAAGAACTTCAGATAAGGGAGTTCATCACCATACGAGTATACGACTAGTCATTACCGCACAAAAGCCGAGTCGGTAGAGGAACTCTCCAATAAAAGTGCCAACACCGAAGAAATTTGGAGCTTTGTAAAATGTTTAGGTTATCTTTTTCTTTCTATTTATAATTTACCTCAATTTGAAGCTTTAAGGATTCGATGCACTTGACTGTGTCATGAAGGACCGATGCAATGTCTCTCTGCAAGATGTAGTATACAACAAGACGGATTAGGAACGGGCTTACCAGATTATGTCATTACTCATTCGACAACCGTTTGAAATTGTAGAGGTGTATACTATTCAATATATATTCATATTATTATATCACAAAATTATACATCATCTGTTTTTTAAATTCCACCATTTCGTTTTTAAAGTTTGACGACGCTTATTTGAACGTCAATATTTCCAATTACGTATAAGTAAAAATTATAAAAATTTGATATTATCGGATCCGTACATTAAGAGAATCTAACAAGACCCCACCTGACTATGTTTTTTCTTATATAATGATGCGAGATAGCTTAATAAAGTTGGTCAATAAATAGTGACAAAAACGAAATCGTGCAATTAAGAAAACAGAGGAAGTATATTATCCAGATTACTAACATCTCATATAGTTCTATGAGAGGTGGCCATTGAGCGGGACTAACCAAACCAAGACCTTAACCGAACCGTGTGAAAAATGGCCCGACCCAAACCGTGAGATAAATGGGCCTGATCCGGCCTGAAATTGCTCATCAAAGGGAGTTTCACGGGCCAAATTGTTGGGTGAGGAAACCGGCTCTGAATCGGACCATGAACCGCACTCAACCCTGAACCGGACCATAAACTGCAGTCAGCCCTGAACCGCCCGTTAAGCAAGTCGAGAAAATATACAAAAATTCTTCATCCCCGGACCAATTATTGAAAATACTAGTGCATATAGACTGTATTGAAAATTCTTTATTTATTGTAAATAGTAGTGCATATTCAATTAAAATTCTAAATCAAAATGCATTTCCAAATTGCGAAAAAAATTAAAGGGGTGGGTCAAACTTGAACCGAACCGGCCCTACTCGATTGTTAAACCGGGACCGAACCAGTTCAGGTTTGATAAAACCCAACCCTTAACCGGAAACGAACCGGTTAGCCAACCGGTCTAGTTCAGGTTCATGCCGATCTTAACCGGCTTAGTCCGGCCCATGGCCATGTCTACCGTTCTATATCTCTAACAACATACGATCGACACCCAGCCAGTTAATAAAATTCGAGAATAGTTATTAATTATCAGTTCATTGTCAAACACGGCTAGTGCTTAATCAATAGGCCAAATGCATGAAATAAAACATGCATGTTCCACCAAGGCACCAATGGGCAATGGTGAATACAGATCTTCTATCTGATCCCACGTAGCTAATTTTAGATGGATAAGCTACCAAATTTAAGAGAGAGTGGGAAACAAATGATGAAATCAAAAGCGCATGTCAATAGAAAGAATTTACTTCACCTTGTGAGAATGAGGAATTAGATTCCGCAAAGTACCTAACATGCCACTAATCCGCTTATTCCTTTTCTGTCTTCTGCGTTTGCCATTTTGCTTCTGTTAATAACAATATGCAACCAAAGAATAAATTCATTGGCTTAGGAATAATAGTCTGTACATAATCTAACTAACTACCGACGCTCCATTCAGGTGTAATAACATGCATATGGTGCATTTAATACTACTACGAAGAATACTCTCCGGCCTCCATCTTCTCATATTAATTGCAACGATACACCCTTGTCACTTAAGCACATAATATTTAGATTAGGAAGATGATATATGTATCCCTAAAGGCTACATATAAGCATTAAATACATGACTTGAAATGGTATTGTTTGAGGAATTAAATCACATCAATCGATATAATTAATGCATTTTCATTGCTTAATATTTCCATTTCTAGCTTCTTAAATGTACCCCTAAGGGATACATATATCATTCCCCGATTAGGAAAATAGATAAAATGAAATATGAATTTTATTTTATTTTATTGTAAAAGTTAATTTGATTGAAATAGTGGGTATTTTTATATTATGGGTAAATTATACGTGGGTCATTCGATGAGGGTGTACGTGGATGGATATAGTAGGTACTATTTTGTTGTTGTTTCATCATTTTCAATAAAAGGTATGAAGTACTGATGTACTCCCTTTGTTTTTTTATCTTTCTCACTTGGAATCTTGACACTATTCACAACTAGAGAGAATCTTCTCAATTATTCTTAATATATAAGAAAAAAAATATAGCCATGTAGGGTCTTGTTTGATTTGTCTCAATATGTACTTTATTAATATTCAATTGTTATAATTTTTACTAATATATAATGAAAGATATTTAAAGTCTAAAAAGTGCATTGACAAACGTGCACAGGAAAGTGATAATGTAAAAAAAAAACTGAGGGAGTATTATATACATGCACCATTTGCTTTTTCACACACTCCAACACTCTTCTTTGGACATTAATATCTTTAGTTGTGTATAAGTGAAAATTATAAAAAATTGATATTCGGAATCCTCACATTGAGACGAATTTAACAAGATCCCACTTAACTATGTTTTTTCTTACGTAATGGTGAGAGAAAAATTATCAAAGTTACTTGATGAATAGTGCCTAAATGAGAAATGGTGCATGTATTATGACACGGAGGTAGTAGTTGCTAAGTGGAAAATAATACATAATTATGTTCATATTTGAACTAAAAGTGTTGCAATTAATGTAGGACGACCGAGTATGAAAAGTTTTGCAATTAATATCGGATGAATAGAGTACATACTAGATAACCTTGTGTGGCTGTGTAATAGGTATTCATCTCAAATAATCTCTACCTTATTATGAGGTAATTCAAAAACTTAAAAATCATTAACTTTAATTATTTTAGAGTTAACATTGCTAAGTAAACAAGTCTTTTTTAGTATTCCTCGCTCCCCAGTCCCCTTACTATCTTCAGAAATCTTAAAACATATACATAAGAAAATACCAAGGACCCTTGGGTCCAATGGTATGGCTTCCTATCTCCCACATGGGAGACCAAGGTTCAAATCTTAGTAGAAGCAAAAATTTCATTATTGTTGGGGGGAGGGGGGTTGGGGCTTGTTGGGCCTCTGGGTGAGTGGCGCATGCGAGACATTTGGAGGAAATTCATCTTACCACGGGTTCTCGAAAGGGCCCAAAAAAAAATATATATATATATACATAAGAAAATAAAATAAATAAACGTACCTCATCTAGCAAATAAATGTCATTCTTAGGATGGCCACGGTCACTATCAGCTGGTAACAATCTATGATAATTGTGAATGAGTTCCGGGACATTAACATGGAAAAGATTATCATTAGGCAATGATAATTGATGATTATCTCCATTGATAATGTTCTGGTTAGGAATAAGATGAAAATTATCATCAATGTCCTCATCACCAGTGGAAGAAGACGAACTCCTAATATTAGTGCTGCTACAACCACAAAAAATGCATGCCTCTCTTTGGTTACTCATGTTTTCTTTTTCTTTTTTTTGATAGAAATGATGAAATCGTAAGTGAAGAAAATATATTGGATTTCTATTGACAAACTCTTTCGTGTATATATTTAAGTCATGTCCCGAAAAGAAATTAATTTAAGTCCTTCCTTGTTTGACAGTTGTAAGGTCTACTCATGTTACTTGTTGAGTGTCCCTCCTATTCTAGGAAGTAGCTTAATCCTATTAATAGTAAAACCCTTCCAAAAGGAAAATTTTAAAGAGGCGATTATATTGAATATGATTATATGAAGGCGGTCCAGAGTAATTTATATCAGAAAAAAACAACTTCAGCAACTCATATCGTTAGCAAAGCGTGGGTTTCGTTCGGTTGTTTTGACCTGCAAGAATGTGAGTAAGTCATGCCAGACAGTCAAAGAGCAGAGTGCTATGTGTTTGCGCGAGACACATCCCACATGGCAGCATCCAGCAAGCGTACACCAGCTTTGTTGGCTAAAAGGATGTGGTTCACCTGCAGATGATGTGCCTAGATTGGTTCAAGCATCCATATTGTTGGTGCAAAATCAGTTCGTTGACATTACAAACAAGTCAATGGACACCCAATAGTTTAGTATTGAATGTCTTGGGAGCCTTAGTTCCTAGGGGTTACCGGTTTTAATTAGATAAAACCTTGCTAACGTACTCTGTTGCAATTAAATTAATAATCAAACTACAACAAATTAATTTCAGGCGAAAAGCAATAAATAGAGCAAACAATAATTAATCTTTTAATTAAAGTATAAAATTCCCATACATGCCACAAACTTCAAGATGGATTTTACAACACACAAAAGGATAAGCCAGGCTGGACAACTAAGGGGAGACACGAAGGTTGTTACCTCCATGGTTCCTTGCTTCAATCGGAGAATTAGAGATCTTGGCGCCGGAACACGTTCTATGTCTAAAGAACTAAACTATAACCCTAGAAGGAGGTTGAACTATGCTAATGCTAAGTTACGCTAAGGAAAGAAGAAATGCAGTTTGATGAGTTGTTCGTTGTCTTTTGCTTGATAATAGCTTCTCTATTAAACATAACATGTAACTTTTATACACGCTTGGGAGGGAAAATGTTTGAATCATATTTGATTCAAACTTCAACTGCTTTCTGGCGCTGAATAACTGTCACCCTATAGTGCGTGTTATTCTTCATGTTGAACCGTCTTATGATTACCCTCTGATTACTTGTTCTTTTATTGCCCTTGACCTTCATCTCTTGGTAGTCTTAATGGTCTTCCTTTGTTGATCTTGACTTATGTTGACTTTGCTCAATGGGCTTCATGTTTCTGTTGGGCCCTTGTGTTAAAGCAAGATTAAACCTTTTGAGGCTTAATTCAATGTACCACAATAAATATTACTTAACATCTGAAAATGGTGGTAACAAATTGCCCCCCTGATTTGTGGTGTAATGCACTCAGCACTACACAAATTATAAGCAGAAAGGGACTTCTAATGGTTATAGCCAATATCATCCAGTAGTATTCTGAATGTGACTTCTTCCATTGTTCTAAGGTGATCAATAAATGCTCTTTTTGGATGACTGAAAGTAATTTGGAAGAATAATCTTTCATGTGTTCCTTCACCGTTCTTTCTGGCCATTGTGAAATCCATTAAGAAAGTTTCTTCAAGAGGTGCACTTGTAAGGTTATTTGGTGATAACCAACAAGGATTTACATCGTAGGTCATGAGATCATACCAAATCTGACATGCACATTTGTATTGTACTAAATCTCTTGATGATGACGCATCCACGACTCTGTAGACTTCAACCTTCTTTTTAGTTCCTTTGACAAAGAGCCTTTTCGGATATCTCCAAGAAATGTTAGGTTTTCATATCTCTTCTGTAATGACTTTGCCCCATGATTTGCAAACTAGAAGAGACGTCGCCTGATCATTCCTTTCAAGTTTTGGAAATATCAATTCTTTCATGAGATCTAGATTGGACCCTATTTGGATGGCCTTAGATTCTCTTTTATTCTATGAGTTATGTTGCATAATAGGATTGTCTCCAAAGTATTTTCGAACAAAGGAGGTCCATTTTAGAGATTCATGCTTAGTAAACTCATTCTTATCTCCAGATATGATACTTAATGCTTTATGGTGATTCAAGCATTTTGTCGGGTATGTCATTTCTTTTGGAGCAGTTTAACGGAACATGGGAAGATGTGTGTAATCCATTTTTGGTCTAAGTTTGAGATCTTTTGGAGATCATATATATTTTTGGTCTAAGTTTGAGATCTTTTGGAGATCATATATATAAAGACTTAGGCGCTCCTAACCGTTTAATTTCATAGGAAACTAAAAACAGTTTTTTAGGGAATAGTACCATTAATAAATGGGTGTATGATTGATTCAATTTGGTGAATCAAAAACTTGTGCTAGAGCGAATTAATCGTTGAAAATATATTATTAACAAGAATACCATTTGAGGTAATATTGTTACATTTGGTACTATGATTTATCTTCTTAGAGATAAAGTCACTAAGAACATTTTAATTAAAATGGGTTGTATCTAGAGATAATATTTTGAAATGTTCCCTGCACAATATCTTTACCATCATACTGTACTCTCTAGCTTCCAACTCGTACCCCGCATTGTTCTTGGTAACTCCGAAGTAATAACCATCTTCAAGGGAATACCTGAACCTTGCTTCAAAGAGATTTCTTTGATAACTGTCATCCCAAGCATATCTCCTATCAAGGCAAGCAGTTGAACATCCATGAAGGGAAATGACTTTCTTGGAAAGCGGCTTCCATAATTCACACACATATTTAAAGTGAATTATTCTCCCTTGATGTTCGTTTTAACCCTCTTCCATCCTAACCACTTTGAGGGGAGATTTGGTACTAGAAAGAACTAGAGTTTTTGCATACATCCAGTTCATTCTTTAAGGTCTTGGGAAGTTGAAAGTAGTGGAGATTTCCTTTCCCCACTTTTTGCAAATTGTTAGCAGTTTGTCCTGTGATTCTTCTTCCAACTTAGGCTAAATATAGATGGATAAGAGATCCATATTAGAACCAACCTTTGTAGCGCTTGAGTCAACTAAGTCAAGGTTGTCTGGCTCAATGACATGTTCATCTCCAAAGACCTGTGCCATCTTCTCTATCCATTTGGTCCTTTCATTTGTAATAAAAGACCCCTTGTCTTCTTCTATGCCATTAAAGGCATGACGATGATTGAAGCAGTCATCATCGAATTCAGACACCAATTTTGCGTAGACTTCATTCTCCATTTTGATGTTTTGAGATAAAAATGTTGTGATAGCATACTGTGGCTATGTTTCTTTAAATAACCAAGTAATCTGTCCAACGGTTATTTTTGTAATAACTTCTAGGATCGGTTACTGGTTATGTACGTTTGACTTAAAAGAAATTTTGATTTCTTTTTCATTGTCATTGGTTTTAGGATTATATAGAATGAATCAATTTATTGATAAATCTAAAACTTTATATTATATCTTTTAGGCATTTGTGCCTAAGATTAATCCCTTGAGTCCACTGTTCATTTTATGAACAATGTCATTTAAGTCCACAACTTTTAATATGATCTGGAGATATATTGAAAAAAGTAATAACAAGATGAAAATTACTTCATCATGAAATGATCTCGCATAATTATGAAATATCTTTAAAGAGATATTCATCAATTAAGTTCAATTAAGTCAATAGATACATAGTTTCCTAAACAGGATCTAAACAACGCACTATCACCAGAAACACTAAGACATTTAAAATATTGCTTGATATATCAAGCATGGAGATGGGCGAAACTGATGATGATTTGTGGTTCCTCAGCTTCATCAACATCAGGATCATCATCATCCTAGTAATCTTCACCTGGGAATATAAGGATACCTCCTCCCAATAAACTTTCATGCCACAATAGGCAAGTACACTTATATTGGATGAGTTTTTTGAAACTCTTATCTTCTTCCAATTGGATTACCCTATACTTTCTGTTGAATACGCCCAAGCTACCTTTACAGATTATGGACTTGCGGTATTTGAACGTGAGTTCAAGGGGAAAGTATTATTTTACAATGCATTCTCCCCATGCTTTGCAGACGATCACTAGCTTCAATAACTCACCTTTTTCCATTTTTGGCCAAAGATTTAATGCTAGGAAATCCACATCAGTTCCAATGATAGTAGCATTGGACCCTTTCTCCTTAGAATCTCCAGATTGAACCTTTGGATCCTTTCCAAAGAGCATTGTAATCTTGGACTGCCACTTCTTCATCTCCTCATATCTGAATTCTTCCCAATCCTCTTGTGTTATGTCTATATTAAATCGATGCCTCCAACATTCCCCAGGAAAGGGTAAGGGAGAGATTTGTTGATTAGTCATGATCAAGGATTTTTGGGTTTTGATGGCAGAACAAAATGTTAGGAGTAAAAACCTCAGAATTAGAAAGATGTATTTATAATACAACCATTAACTGACATCCCTATTTTTTAGGGATAAGTGAGGTATAAGATATTATCTATCCAGATAATATGTTACGTATTTTTATAACTAACATTAACCATTTCAAGTTAAGGCCTTAGTGGGTAAAATGGGTTTGCCCATGAACCTCTCAATGTGTCATTTCACTTCTAGGATTTGCCATTAATAGCGTGTGAAGTTGGAAGGTAATTATTACTTTTTGAAGTAACTTTTTCTACCTCATTAATAAATTTTAATAGATTTAGCATCCCAAGAGACACTTCATTTTTCTTCATTTTAATTTAAGCCGTTGAGTGTGCATTATTTGATTTGACAGTTTATTTCTTTGAAATAAGATATTAATTTGAACAATTTTGATTGAACAAAAATAAATAAATAGATAAATAATGCAAACATGGGATAAAATTATAGAAATTTGGACAGAATATAGAAAATTAGATTTCATTGATTAAGAATTTTTTACAACCTAGGATTGAAATTTTTATATTAGAATAAAAATTACAATCTACTATTTAGAATTTTTGAATTCTAAATTCTAGGCCTAGATCTCTGCAATATCTTTTGGAGATGGTGGTTTGTCGCCATCCGAGTCTTCATCGGAGGCTGGCTCTGGAGGAAGACCATCTTCATCATCATCTCCAGCATCATCGCCAGAGTCATCCCCAGAAAGGAGAGCACTGCTCTCTCCGCTGGAGGTATCCTCGGGGAACTCTCCGAGCCTCCTCCTTTTGGCTGCGGGTTCGTCGTCATCTTCATCCTCATCCTCATCATCATCATCAGACTTAGAATCTGATGATGGAGGAGCATCCTCCTCATCTTCTTCCTCTTCTTCTTCCTCTTCCTCTTCTTCTTCCTCCCTCTCCTCCGGTATCTCTAGAGGAGGAAGGAAGGGCTGGTCAACCTCTTGTGGGTTGACCTCCTGGGTCCCGGTGATGCAGGACTCAGCGGAAGGTTGGGGTGCATCCATTATTTGAAAAAGAGGGTTTTTTGAGAGAGGTTTGTTTAGGAGATGAAAAGATTGGAGGGGTTGATCAAGAGATAAGTAGTGTGTCATTTGTTATTACACTGACCCCTTTTTATAAGAAGATTTTTTACCGTCTCCTGGAAAATGAAAAGTTATGCATTCTTTGCAATGGGCTTCTAAGTAACACACCCTTTGCAATGAGCTTCAAAGTCACGCACTCTTTGGAATGGGCCTCTTTAATATGACTTCAGGACCTTACATTTTAATTTATTAAAACTTGGCCTTAACATGGCCCAATGAAACATTACCCAAAATGAATCACACCACGCGTTATGCACGTGCTTTCTTCTTTTATTGTTTCATTTTAGTTATCTTCCTCATTAATACCTTTTTCAAGGATTTCAGGAAAATTTAAGATTCTTCAGGCAATTTTATTACCTTTCTTTACGAATTTACAACCATCACCAAATTTCAATTCACCATGTCTGATGAAAGAATTCGTGAAGATGAGATTCGCGAAGCACTTGTTAAAAAACGTGATGCCATGCAATCTGAAGCAACTCGTCAATTATGCAATGCCATTAGAGTGAACCTTGGGACTTATAAGTCTCAAGTGTTCTGGTATGTGAACAAAAGCACTGACTCTAATACTCCTTTAGAGGACAGAATTGCCACTATTGGTCCTTGTTTTCCTTTCAGGATTCAAAAACCAAAGCGCCAAATAGTCTTAGAGCAACAATGTTACCCATTCTTGGACCATATTATCTTAGAGGATAATAAACCCATGAACACTTCCATTTGCCCCAAAATCCCTCCAACATTTGCATTGGCCCTTAGCCAGCAAGCCCTTTAAAGGTTGGATTTCAGGAGTGGATGCAAGAGCATGGTTTCTGCGAATGAAACATTTTCATGACAAATGGTCCAAGAACAAAATATTGCCCTTCTTGAGACTAGCTTCTTATGAAACCATTCCCTTTGATGGAGCTATGTCAATTGCCTTACTAGCTTGTTGGGACCCTGCCATCAACTGCTTCTTGTTCCGGTGGGGGCCAATGACTGTAACATTGGCTGATGTTGCCTTTATTACTGGGACTTCTCCAACAGGTAAATATGGAATTGACCTTCCTATATTTCACCATGTTAAAGAACACAATCAGCTGTATAGTCAATGTTTGTCCATCTTTCGCCAAATTGCTAGTCCCACTGCTACTGCCAACAAATGTGGTTTTCAGAAATTTGTTGACTTCTTCATCAATAAGGATGCCAGTGAGGAAGTAACTTCTCAAGAAGAAGTATTTTTTCTTACTTTTTCATTTTCCAAATTAATAATGTCAAGAGCTGGAGGAGTAGTAACATTATGGCTATCTCTAGCTGTTAACATCTCCTCTACTTCTGAAGAAGTAGCTTTAGCTCATGTTCTATTGGGACAACTTTATAGATGTCTTTTTAGGAGTAGATAATCCTTTAAAGGTTTTGTAATTCATACCTCAGAATCCCCCATATTCTCTACTGACAAGGGATTTGGACCCCTATGGCTTTTGACTTGTTGGGGCCACATGTATCTACCTTGTTTGATGGTTCTTATTCCCTCTTTTACTTTTGAAGCACCTAAGGGTTTGGAGGAGGAAGATCTTTCTTTTGATCCCCTTTTGTTCCTTTCTAGTCTTGATGATTGTAGCTGTTATGGTGAGGTCAGTTTCAATCATGTATCTCCAGATGGTTTGGCATCCAATCTTGATTTTCTTGTACTTCTTGGTTTTTTAGTCCAATCCTGGTATCTGGAATATTTTTCCAGGCAAGATGGTTATTTCCGTTGAAAACGAAACATGGCGCCATCAAGCAGTGCCTGCTTGGCTACAATCACTTGACATCCACTCAAAATCCTTAAGGAGTGGAAACTTCTGGAGTAGTGTTCTTAGGTCTAGAGATTACTGAGCCTGAGTATTTTGGCTTCGAAGCCTACAATTCACAGCTAGTAGCTAGACAGTTTGGATTGGTCCAACCACTAGCTATACCTTACTTCTTGACCCGCAATGATCCTTGGACTTCAAGGGGTCGTTATGAAGAAGGTAGAGCCCTTCAAAGTAAAACTCTCAACCTTACTTCCATGTCCATTTCTCCTTGGAAATGGATCACCAAAGCTGTTCGAGGTTTTCATCTGTGGTGGGATCATGTATTCCCAGATAACTCAACATGCTCTAAGGCTTTAGAGCGCTTTGAGAATCAACTCTTCTTAGGCTGTAAGTAATTTCATTCCTCAGTTATTTTTATAACTTTCAATAGGAATGAGCATTACTAAATTCTCCTTGTGCTTTCTGCTGCCTTTTAGCTAAAGCTGGCAAGAAGAAGCTAAGAGTGCCTGATGGCATGGCAACAGACTCTAAATATGACAAACTCTATTGGGCCACTATAGACCAAAGGGTTCAACCTCATACCTCTTCTGAGGATGAAGATGTTTTTTATAAGCAGAGGGCTTCCTATGGAGATGTCCAGACTGTGGAGGACATCCAATCCATGGGGCCAATGTAGCAGATTGCCCCTTTCAAGAGAGCTGCAAGAAAGAGAGATTAAAATTGTCTCTCTACTTCCAAGGATACTCAATCCATGGGGCCAATGAAGCAAAATGACCCTCCTAAGAGAGCTGCAAAGAAGAGAGATTACAATTGCTTCTCTGCTCCCAGACATTCAAGACATTCCAGCAGGAAACGCCCCAAGTTGAAAGCTTCTTCTGAGGTACAACGGTATGTAATCTCTTCTAATGAAGATGATACCTAGCCAATATCTCTAATCTTTCCTAAAAGGAAACTCCCAGGAGTCAAAGCTGGTATCAATACCATCTCTACTCTTTTTATAAGAAGTTTCACTCTTTTGTTTGGAATATTGATTATTTAATCATAGGTCATTCTGGTGTTGATGACATTGAGCCTAAGACTCCCAGTGATCCTTCTTATGAGAAATCAACACCTCTTGACTCTGCCAGCCAACCTTCAGTAGATACTTCCAAGGTGGTTGATCCAGAATTAAATTCAAAGGGTGGTTCTGTTAATGAATCTATTATCAATCATCCCCCTTTTTCTTCAAGCGATGCTGCCCCCTAGTTGGACAATGTGGCTACTTTCCCTTTGGAGGGAAGTACTGCCACCTCAGTTGGAAGAGGTTGATCATCTCCATGTTGATTCTCCTAATGAGGACTCATTTCATCAGTTTAATGAAGATCCCTTGGAGCCAAGTCCTTTAGATGTTGAAGTTCCGAGCTCAAATGCTGATTCAACAAATTTCGAAGCAATGTCTTCCATTGCTGGGAGTGAAGTCCCAAAAAACGTGATTCCTTTAGAGGTCACACCCTTAAGGAGCAATACTGAGCTTTTGACTACCTCTGTGTTCAAAGGCTCTTCATCAACTTCACAATCTTCTTTCGGGACCGGGTTTGCCTTTCTTTCCTCGTAGATTCATTTTAGACTTCCTCTATATGAGTCCATGTCCTCATAATACCAGACTTCACTCTCTTGCTAACTTGGCTTCTCTAATTTATGATGCAGAGGGAAGCACTCAAGAAACAAGTGTGATGAAAGTGTCTGATGGAGGGAAAGAAGTTAGTTTACAAACAGCTATGATTGTGAGGAATCAGCTTGTGGACCAGCCTGCCACTACTAGCAGTGACCACTCTTCTGAGCATATGAGACAAGAAGACTCTGAACATATAGGACGGGGAAGACAAAATATGGGAACTCGCTTGACCTTAACAGATAACCCTTATGATCGAAGCTTCGCACGTACACTCAAACAGATTTTGGAGTCCCTAACCTCTCAGGGCTTTGAGTATTGGATACCCTGTCTTGACTATGCCAAAGAGACCCTTCTTCTCCAATAATGTAATGCTGAAACAAGAATTCAATCTCCAAAGTTCTCAGCTCAAAGACTTCAGGAAGAGGAAGCTTCTTTGGAAACTCAAGCCAATTCCTTCAAAAGCATCAGTAAACAGATTCAAGATACTTTGAGTTCTTTTGATCAGAAACTAAAGCTTCTTTATGAGGAAAAGCAATCTCTACAGAATCGCCTAGCTGAGATCAATAAAGAGGAAATTAACATCATTAATGAGAAGTCATCACTTCAGAACTCCATTGTTACTGAAGAGAAGAAAATTACACCAAGGACGAACTAAACTTGCCAATTTGAGGCAAGAGATGTTCAAAGATATGGCTGTACAGCAAGGCTTGATTCTCCAGAAGGAAAAACTTTGTAATGCTTGGTCAGCCATTAAAAACCTTAGTTTAGCTGTTAGATAATGTTGGAATGTTTAGGATATAACATTTTTATTAATGTTGTAATGTCAATAATCCTTTGCTGTTTGGAACAATTCAGCATGTTTTTGTTGAAATACAGGATCATGTTGTTCCCATATAGATGGATGATATTTCTTTAGAAATTTGTCATTCAAGGCTCTATCTTTTATGTTGCCATCTATATCCTTTAATATGTATGCATTTTCAGACATTTTCTTATGAATGATAATGGGACCTTGCCACTTAGGTGACCATTTCCCTAATTATGGATCTTTGTAAGCTGCTTCTGGCAGAAACATTTCCCAAACCTTATCATTCTCCTGGAATTCTTTAGGCACTACCTTTTTGTTGTAGTCCCTAGCAACCTTTTCTTTTTGGATTCTCATTATGGCTAAAGCTTCTTCCTTAGCCTCTAGAGCATAACTTCAATGTTCATCGCCAGTGAATAGTCATCTCCTGATAATCCCATTTGTTGGGCTACCCTTGATGATCTTACATTCACTTCAGCTGGGATCACCGGAGTGTGTCCATAAACTAAGTTAAAAGGAGTAACTCCTGTTGCTTCCCTTTTAGAGGTCATGTAAGCCCATAGGGCATATAGTAGTAACTCATCCTATTTTCTTGGATTGTTATCTACTAGTTTTGAGATCCCTTTTACTATGATATTATTGGTATCTTCAGCTTGACCATTTGCTTGAGCATAGTAAGGTGTGGAATGCAACTTGGTGATCCCAAACTGATTGAGGTAATCCAGCAGGTCTGGATTCCTGAATATTGTTGCTTGATCAAAGGTGATAGTTTATGGAATTCCAAATCTTGTAAAGATTTTCTCTTCCATGAAATTTATTACAACCTGAGTATTGATCTTGTTGAAAGCCTGAGCCTCTACCCATTTAGTGAAGTAATCAGTCACCACTAGGATGTATGAATGCTTCTAAGAGGACGCAGGGTTAAGTTCCTCTATGGCATCTACTGCCCATCCTCTGAAGGGCCAAGGTTTAAGAATATACTTAAGTTCTGAGGCTGGTGCCCTACTGATAAGTCCAAACTTCTGACATCTTTTGCAACCTTTAGCATAATCTATACAATCTTTTCTCATGGTGGGTCAATAGAAGCCATGCTCGTGTAACAACCATCTCATTTTTAGGCTGTTTTGATGAGCTCCACATAGCCCTTGGTGAATTTCTGCCATGAGGGTTAGAGCTTCTCCAGAATCCATACATCTTAAAAGTAATCCTTCTGGATCTTTTTGGTGTAGTTCACCAAATTGTATACAAAACTTGGTTGCTGCCATTTTGATTCTATTTGGCATTTTTATCCCAATTGGATTCCGGAGATAATGGATAATTTCATCTCTCCAGCCCTTTTCCTCTCTTAATATTGAAATTCTATAGACTTCCAATATATTTTCTGATCCTTCCTCATCAGTTTCCCTAAGAGGTTCTAGGACTTTCTCTTGGAGAATGATATCTTCATTTTTCGAAGGTATCTCCTCCCTAGCAGAAGCTATTTGAGACAGCTGATCTGCTATTTTATTTTCTTCTCTGGGAATGTGTATGAAAGTGATTTCCTTAAATTGTTTAGACAACTTTTGTGCTTTCTTTCCATACTCATGTGATACTAATGATATACACTTGAATTCTTCTTTCATTTGGTAAATGACCAACTGAGAATCCCCATATATCTTTGCTCTCTTAGCTCCCAATTCTAGCAACATCTCCAGTCCAATTAACAAAGCTTCATATTCAGCTCTATTGTTGGTACATGGACCTTTGAGGGTTACTGCTAGCTTAGTTGGGATCCGAACAGGAGATAAAATATATATCCCAGCTCCTATTGTTTCTCTAGTGTTGGACCCATCAAAGAGTAAGACCCATGGAAGGATATCTTCATCAATGATTCCTGAGTCACAGCAAGGATGGATTGCTAAGAAATCAGCTAGAGCCTGACCTTTTACTGCCTTTTGTGGCACGTATACTAGTCAAATTGCAATAAATGTAAACTCAATTTGCTTAACCTCCCTTTTATAAAAGGTTGAGATATCATATATTTTATGACATCTGTTGGAGATACTACTTCTACTATGAAGGCCATGAAATAATGTGTGAGTTTAATTGATGCATCATATAAACACAAACACCATTTTTCTGCCATGGTATACCTTTTTTCAGTATCATGCAAGATTCTACTTAGGTAAAATATGGCCTGCTCATGGCCCTTTTCATTTTCTTGAGTAAGGAGACTACCAATGGAATCTTCACAGGCAGACAGATACAACCTTAATGGTTTTTCATTTTGCCTTGGAGGGATCAATACAGGTGGACTTGCCAAATCATGTTTGATTTGGTCAAAGGCCTTTTGATGCTCCTCTTCCCATTTGAATTCAGATTCATGTTTTAATCTTAGTAGAGGTGAAAATTTTTTAGTCTTTCCAGCTAAATTAGCCATGAATCTTCTGACATAATTGACCTGTCCAAGGAATCTTTGCAATTCCTTCTTATTAGAAGGTGCCTTGTTCTGGTTAATTTCCATTCCATTTTTGTGAATGAGGAATCCTAAAAAGTTACTAGCTTTAACTCCAAATGCACATTTGAGTGGATTCATTTTCAGGTGATACTCTCTCATTTTGATGAATGACTTAACCAAATGCTCTTTATGTACTAAAAAGTCATTTGACTTAACAAGTATGTCATCCACATAAACTTCCATGATTTTACCAATCATGTCCTTAAAGATTGCGTCCATGGCTCGCTGGTATGTGGCTTCAGCATTTTTTAATCAAAATGGCATGGCCACATATTCAAACAAACCTAATGACTTTGGACATCTGAAGGCTGTTTGGTTACAGCCCTCATGTGCAATCCATAACTGGTGATATCCTGCATAACCATCCATAGAATATATGTATTCATATCTTGATATTGCATCTATTAGGAGATCAGCTACTGGCATGGGATATTGATCTTTAGGTGTAGCTTTATTTAGATCCCTAAAATCAATGCAGATTCGTATTTTACCATTTTTCTTAACCACTGGAACTATATTGGAGATCCAGTCAGCATATTGGCAAGGCCTTATGAACTTTGCCTTGAGGAGTTTGTCTATCTCCTCTTGTATAGGCTTTGTGAGTTCAGGCGCCAATCTCCTAGGACTTTGTCTTTGATAGGTAGTTTATGCTCTACTATTTGCCTATCAATGACAGGCATTTCATGATGTTCGTATGCAAACAGTGTTTAAATTCTCTTAGAATTTCTATTATTTCCTGTTTTTCTTGGTTAGTGAGGTGCTGGCTTATATAAGTAACACGTGGATTTTCATTGTCCCCTAAATTTATTTCCTCTAGTGGGTCATGAACCTCCTGTTTAATATCCTCACTTTTAGCCCATACTTTCTCATCCTCCTCTTCTAAGGATTCAGTTTCGTATAAAGTTGAGCAACATACATTAGACTTTATAAGAAAATCCTCTTGGTATTTTCTAAAAACTAAATCTTTTATTACTTGATCAACAATAGGGGTAAACCCCTTACAGCATTCTTCTTGGTTTATAAACATAATAAACTTATATAAGAAAAATACATTCTAACTCTATAAACTAATAAGAGCTAGGGGCTGATCATAGTTTGGCGCCTGTTGAACATATTCATATTTTGATTGAATGTCTTCAACTTCTGGGACGTCCTCGACTTCTTCAATGAGAATTGCACCTGAGTCTTCCATCTCTTGGTGAGTTTGTGACTCAAGTTGTAGAGCAACCTCAATTTTGATAGTAGGAACTGACTTTAGAGAGTCCCTAATAAAAACAGATGCAGGAGATGTAATTAGACAAACTTCCTCATCTACTTGAACCATTTCATAAGTGTCACCATTCCACAAAATTAAGACTTGGTGGAGTGATAATGGAATAGCATAAGTATGGTGTAACCAATCTCTTCCTAAAATTGCATTATAATTAGTGTCACTTTCGACTATGAAGAAACCAGTATAGGTAGTTTTAGTTTCTACTCTGATCTTTAGGATAACCATTCCTTCAACTTTTTCGGACAAACCAGAAAAACCAGTTATGTTGATTTGTATATTATGCAAATCCTTTCTAGTTTTTCCTAGCTTTCTAAACACAGAGAGTGGCATAATATTAACAGTGGCTCCAGTGTCCACTAATACTTTGCCTAATCGAACTCCCTCAAAATCAACATTTAGAAATAAAACTTTAGTGTGCTTATTATCAACATCAACTGACCTAAAGATTTTATCTATGATTAATTTCTCTAGGTTAGCTTTTAGAGATGTCTTGTTAAGCACTTTCTTATGAGGTGCATTTAAATAAGATGACAAGCTTCTGGAAGAAGTAACTTTAAATTTACCTGCCCTCTCTTCTTTGTCAACTTCATCTGCCCATGATGTGGTGTTGGTCTGGAATTCTGATTGATCTTCTGACATTTTAAACTCTGTTGGTAGCATGACCACATTACACTGCACGTTTTGGCTCTCTCCCATTTCTGTTTGAGGCTCATTCATCAATGGGTCTCCATCCAACATCAAGTCACTGTCTGACACCAATAAGTCTAAATTCTCAGATCCAAACTCTGAATCATAATCCTCATTAAAGCCTTTCCTTGGTATCTCTTTCATAAGAGAGTCACCTCCTTGAGGCTGCTGGCCATCATTCTTTGTAGATGATTCACCACATTGTTCCTCTTCCAGAGGTAACAATTTAGTGATGCCAACTTGTAGTGCCTCTTCATCAATTCTTATATTCACAATAAGGGACTCCTGCACATTTTGATTACTAATTTGAGCCCTAGCTGCAGCAACTTTTGCACTTAGCTCTTTCATCTTTGATGTCCTACTCTTAGGTAAGTTTTGGACATCTTGTAGTGCCAATGGCTTCACTGCTGGTTTGATTTTTATCTCCCCTTGGTCCCTATGAGACTTCACCTTTCTTTTAAAATTTTTGGGAACAGGAGTCTGACTTGGCTCCCTTTCTTTTCCTTTTGAGGAAGGACCTAAACTGGGGCTATTATATTTCCTTGGTCCTTGACTTCTGGACCTTTTCTGGAACGGACGCTGATAAACAGGCACATAAGCAGGATCATTTGGAATGATCTGAGTTCTAACCATTTCGAAGGTTAGCCTGTCTGCACATTGTGAGCACATTCCATTCCTTAGAGCCTTCAACCCTTCTATTGCCATAGTCTGCAATGGGAATTTTTGAGCAGCCTCCTTATAGGTTTTAGCTATTTCCTCATGCATTACTGGGTTTGGAGTTGGGTTGGACCTAGCAGGCGCCTTAGCTTTGGCTAAGTTAGCCTTATATTGTTCTAGCTCCATGGCATGTTGTTCCATTTCTAAGACAATCAATCTTTTGAGATTTAATTGCCTAGTCAGGAATCCTCTGAACACTTGGCACTGGTCTGTTGTATGTGACCCATTCATATGCCACCTGCACATATCCTCCAACCCTTCTTCATTGGCTATTTTTGGCATAACCAAGATTCCTTCATCAAGCAATCTGTTGAAGAGCTGGTTACCTATTTCAGTAGCTTGAGATGCCTGCAAGGTAACAGTAAATGCACTATTAGCCTCTACCATACCACAGAAAAGCTCAAATGGTTCATCCATTCTAACTACATTCACATCTTCATCGTCTGGAAACATGATATTTTTCTTATCAATTTCATCCTGGATCTTATTTCTAAAAACAATGCACTCAGAAATATCATGAGTTACTGCATCATGCCATTTACAATAATTTTTTTTACCCTTAACTTCTTCAGCAGTTCTTACTTTATGTCTCCCTACCAATTTTATCTTTTGTTAGATAATAACCAGTCAAAGATAGCATTAGCTTTTTAGCATTAAAAGTATATGTCCTCTTTTGTCCAGATTTCATATCCTTTGGAGCCAAAAACTCTTTCTTCTCTAAAGGAGAACATTTGTAAGGTACTCCATGAATGATTTCTGCCACGTCCACTTCTTCTGCAGTTTCAAAGTGGAAGGGCTCCTCTTCAAAGCAAAGAAACTTTGGTGCCTTGCTGCACTTTCAGCTTATAGGTTTCTCTCATACCTTACGGCTAATTCAATAAAATCACCGAAGGCATGACCATCAAACCTCTTCCTAAACTGAATTAACATTCCTTCTTGAGCCATCTGTACTAATTCTCTTTCAGGAATGCTAACATGACACCTAATCTTAGCCATCTGGAATCGAGATAGGTAGTCTTCCACATACTCTCCTAACTTTTGTTGGATTCTGGCCAAATCACTTAGGGCCACTCCTGGTTCAGTGCGTGTAAAATGATTTGTAAATTGCACCTGCATGTCTTGCCATGAGTGAATGGAATAGGGTGGTAAATTGGTGTACCACCAAAAAGCAGTCTCAGTAAGAGACATGGAAAACATTCTAAGTTTTAAGAAATAATTATCAGCTGCTTCTCTACACTGACAATTGAACCTAATTAAATGTTCTTTAGCAGAAACTCTATCATTTCCGTAGAACAAGGTAAAGTCGGGTATCTTAAATGTTCTAGGAAATGAATTTGCTCTATCAATCCATTCAGGGTAAGGTTTTTGACCTATTTGCCTCTGATTTCTCCTAGAGGAATCACCTACTAATCTTTGGACTAGTGCCTCAGCCAATGGATCCTGATGCCTTCCTGGGTATCCCATATTCCCATACCCCATGTTTCCTACATGATCATATGCAGAGTTAGGATTAGGATTGAAAGGTTGATTTTGATAACCTCCCATAGGAATCTCCTGATTGTGCATGAAGGTATGATTGGCTACTCCTTGTGCCATTTGTGGCAGAGCTGTATTTCCATTTGTGGGCATCCCATGATGATAAGCACCAGTTGCTTGAGCAAATGGAGCTTGGGGCTGACCAAACCCTGGAATATTCCCATAATGAGGCGTACCAGCCACAGTTGGTTGGTTAGGTAGTATATAAGCATAAGGTGTAGAAGGAATACCAGTCATAGTTGGTTGGTTAGGATGCGTATATGCATATGGTGTACTATTGTTGTTTGCAACAAAAGTGTCTTGCCTCTGTCCTCCTTGTGATGGTCCAGGTTGGTGTGTGTTGTCACCAACTTGTCCACCACTCATGGAAAGCGAAGGTTGATGATGTCCTGACGCCTAGTGCCAGCCTAGCTCCACGCCCGCTGTCATTCCATCATTTCTCCTAAGATTTCCATGATTACCCTCTCCATGACTCATGGGTATTACCCTTGTTTGATGCACATGGAAGGAAGTTTGTGGATCGCTTGAGATAAGGGGATCCTTAGTTTCAGGATGGGGGGAATGTACCCTTGGAGGGTAACCTATTGGAGGAACGTCTGGCGCTGTGCCATAACTTCCCTTTGCTCTATTTAAAGGAACCTCTTCTAAGGCCTTAACTAGTTTCTCATTCAACTGATAGTGTTTTTCGACTAGTGGTTCTAGGCGAGTAACTACCTCAGTAGCAAGAGACTTGGACATTGCCGTGAAAGTTGCACTCATAGTATCATTGATATCTACAAGTATTCTATCAATTTACCTAGAGTTAATATCTCTATTCCCTTCACTTATCCTTTGGAGGATATCTTTGAAGACCCTGGCAGACTCATGGGCTAGAGTTATGTAGTTCGAGTTAAATTGTTGTCTCTGATTCTCTCTGGCTTCTAATAGCAAATTCTTTACTCCCTCCATGAACTTTCCATACATTTGGTGTATAAGTCCATGACCAGTACTACTTGGAGAAGAGACATACCTTGGTGGGGTCTCTCCAATTGACTCTTCATGACTATGGTGAATTGGTTCACCATTGCTACCATGTACCCTAGTCTCTGGAGGGACAGAAGAACTAGTTTCCATGTTGTGAAAATTAGATTCACCCTGAGCAACTTCTTTATTCTTCTTAGAACGTGTTTCCAGCATTTTAATAAAAACAACAATAACTATGTTTCTACAGTTAATTTTCAAAAGTATGAAGAAGAAATTTCACAATTTGATTATGAATCTTCTCCTCCCACTGTGGTCGCCAAAAAACTTGTTGGTGCAAAATCAGTTCGTTGACCTTGCAAACAAGCCAATGGATACCCAATAGTTTAGTATTGAAAGCCTTGGGAGACTTAGTCCCTGGTGGTTACCGGTTTTAATTAGATAAAACCTTGCTAACGTACTCTGTTGGAATTTAATTAACGATCAAACTACAACAAATTAATTTCAGGCGAAAAACAATAAATAGAGCAAACAATAATTAATCTTTTAATTAAAGTATAAAATTCTCATACATGCCACAAACTTCAAGATGGATTTTACAACACATAAAAGGATAAGCCAGGCTGGACAACTAAAGGGGAGCTAGACACGAAGGCTGTTACCTCCATGTTTCCTTGCTTCAATCGGAGAATTAGAGATCTTGGCGTCATAACATGTTCTATGTCTAAAGAACTAAACTATAACCCAGAAGGGGGTTGAACTATGCTAATGTTAAGTTACGCTAAGGAAAGAAGAAATGCAGTTTGATGAGTTGTTCGTTGTCTTTTGCTTGATAATAGCTTCTCTATTTATAGAGAAACATAACATGTAACTTCTATACACGCTTGGGAGGGAAAATGTTTGAATCATATTTGATTCAAACTTCAACTGCTTTCTGGCGCTGAATAAATGTCCCCCTATAGTGTGTGTTATTCTTCATGTTGAACCGTCTTATGATTACCCTCTGATTACTTGTTCTTTTATTGCCCTTGACCTTCATCTCTTGGTAGTCTTAATGGTCTTTCTTTGTTGATATTGACTTATGTTGACTTTGCTCAATGGGCTTCATGTTTCTGTTGGGACATTGTGTTAAAGCAAGATTAAACCTTTTGAGGCTTAATTCAATGTACCACGATAAATATTATTTAACATCTGAAAATGGTGGTAACACATATGCATGAGATGGCAGCAGCAATTTGCTTTGCACATGGCCTGTACTGCCAATAGAGAAGGGCAATAGTCAATATGGGGCCTCGTCCACGTATGCCCTCCTCTTTTCTTTCAGGGTCAACAACAACTTGTTTGGGGACTGTAGCTCAGGAAGCTCCTTATTTAGTTATTGCTTAGCTGGCACAAGTTGTTAGAAGTTAGTTTCAGTTTGTTAGATTAGTTGGTTAGCTTCTTCTTTACTCTTTGTAAACCCTCTTGTATATATATTTTTCCTTTAGCTGTAAATCATTTCAAGATTCTAAGAAATATAATTCTTCTACAGATTTTCTCTCTTTTCTCTCTGAGATAACATGATTATATCCACATGGTATTAGAGCTAGAAGCTCAAAAGTAATCGTTTTTTTGATTTTGATGATTGATTACAATCATTTCTAAACTAAAATCAAGGCAATTTCCAGAAATTTTTTGTTTCTTTTGATCTAAATCAACAATTTGAGTTGATTTTTCTTACAATCTTCTTCTGAATCTTGTGATTTTGTATTCTGTTTTGATCTCCTTGATTTCTGAAAATGACAGAAAATTCACAGAATTATGTTTCTCAACCTCAAAATAATCTTGTAGGATATACTGATAAGTATTTTCTAGGACCAGGAGATCAACCTGATCAACATCTTGGAGCTCATAAACTCAATGGAGATAATTTTCTCACCTGGAATTGAGGAATTAGGTTAGCGTTGGGAGCTAAAAACAAGTTGACATTCATTGATGGAAAGACTGCTAGACCTCCATTTGATTCAGAAGAATTGCAGAAATGGTTGAGAAATGATTACATGATTCAATCTTGGTTATTTATTTTTATTTTTTTTGCTAAATGAGTAAGATATATTGCACACCCAAACAAAACCACCATTACAACCTAACACAAGTCAAAATGAGGGCAAACCAACTAGGTTGGACCCCCCACAAGACCCGAGCAAACTATTTATAAACAGACATTGTAAGCTCTCTTAACTAATTTTTATCTTTACAAGTAATCTTTCTTGGCATCACACCATAACATATATCTATAACATTCACCTGAATTCTATGTACAAGACTAGGAATAGTTGTGACTTTCTGGTTCCATAAAACATCATTTCTTGCCCACCAGATGTGGTAGACCATAGCTGCCACACAAACAGCATAAACCTGTTTCTGAAACTTTGAGGATCTACATCTTGCAATCCATTGAAGCATCCTCTGAACAGTAGTACAGTTGTTATGAAGACCAAGCCATTCTCTGATCTTCAACAGCACAGTAGAGCTATAACAGCAATTAAAAAATAAATGCTCTTGAGTTTCAATTTCCAAATCACATATCAAACAGTTAGGATTTGAAGCCACACCAAATCTATAAAGTCTTTCAGCAGTCTGTAATCTTTGCTGCATAATCAGCCAAACAAAAAATCTATGTTTGGGCATAATCATTCTACACCAGTCAAACTTATCCCAATGGACTCTCTCCAAATCCCCCACAAGTTTATCATACACTCCTTTAACTGAGTACTGCATCATCAAACTCCTCTGAGTTTCATCAAACATCCTTTTCAGGTTGTCTTTAACATCACAAAATTTTTTCCAATACCAGCTGCTCCCCTGTGGTGGAACATACCCCCACCAATTTTGATTTTTTATGTAAACCTCATTGATCCATCTAATCCACAAATTGTCTTTTTTTGCAGCAATAGCCCAAGTATATCTACCCATGGCAGCGACATTCCATTGAGTGATATCTCTGATCCCTAAACCCCCTTCATACTTTGGAATACACACCTTTGGTCAAGCAACATAACCACCTGTAGAGCTGAAATGAGCACCAGACCATAGGTAAGACCTACAAATCATTTCAATATCTTTCATGATTCTTCTAGGAAGAATGAAAGCCTGAGCCCAGTAGGCATGAATACTATTCAGCACAGAGTTAACAAGAACAAGCCTCCCTTGATAAGAAAGATTTCTACTGCTCCAACATCTAACTCTAGCTGTCATCTTATCAACCAACATCATACAATCTTTGGCTGAAAGTCTTTTATGACTTATAGGTACACCAAGATACCTGAATGGCAGTTGACCAATTTTAAAACCAGACACATCAGTGAGCCTTTTAATCACCTCCCTCTTCATACCAGTGGTATATAATTTTAGACTTATTCTCATTTACTTTAAGCCCAGACACCTCTGAAAATGTTTAAAGCCCTGAAGTAACAAGTAAACAGACTTAAATTCACCTTTGCTGCAGAGAATAACATCATCTGCAAAACATAGATGATTTAACTGCACACCAGTACACCTTGGGTGAAACTTGAACAAAGGATTGTTCCCCACCATCTTCAAAGTTCTTGTCAAGTATTATATGCACACGATAAACAGCAGAGGTGACATTGGGTCACCCTGCCTTAAACCCCTTTTGCCTTGAAAATAGCCACAACATTGACCATTCACCAACAGACAAAAAGTAGGAGATTTAACACATTCCATAACAAGCTGAACAAATCTTTCAGGAAACAGAAGAGCTCTAAGCATATCTTCCATAAACACCCAGTCAATTGAGTCATATGTTTTTTTCATATCCATTTTTATAATACAACCTGGACTAGAATTAGTCCTACCATACCCTTTTACCATATCTTGGCACACCATTATGTTATGAGCAATAAACCTGCCATGAATAAAAGCCCCCTGGTTCTCTGCTACAATGACAGGTAATATGTCTCTCATTCTAGTACATATAACCTTAGTGATGCATTTATAGACCACATTGCAACAAGCAATTGATCTAAATTCAGATACATTACTAGGGCATTTTACTTTTGGGATTAAAGTGAGCAAGGTACTGTTTGTTTCTTTTAACAATTTGCCATTTAGAAAGAAATCTTTCACAGAAAAAATAATATCATTACCTATAATCTCCCAAGCTTCTTTGTAGAAGAAAGTGCCAAAACCATCTGGACCTGGAGACTTATCTCCAGGTATTGAGAATAGAGCAGTCTGGATTTCAGCATCAGTTACAGGTCTCATCAAAGAATTTTGTTGATAAAGAGTAAGACAAGGACCCTGAGCAATGACATCAGGGCAAATTCTTCCAGAACAAATTTTTGCCGTTCCAAGGAGCTGCTGATAATACTCAACAAAAGCTTATGCCACTTTCTCACCTTCAACCCACTCACCTTGAATGTTGTTAATACCATAAACAGTGTTGTGAATTCTTCTTTGTTTTATAGCTCTATGAAACAAAGCAGAATTTTCATCACCCTCCTTAAGCCAGGCAAACTTTGCCTTTTGCTGAAGAAAGGAGAGATATTGAGCATGCACCATTCTATACTCCTCTGCAGCTTTTCTTTCATTTTCACTATTCCCTTCATAATGACTCTCATGTAAACTCTTTTGACAATCAATCAAGTGAGCATAAGCCTTTGCATCTTTACTCTGGATTTCTGCAAATCCCTCCTTGTTAAGTTGCTTCATGGCTCCCTTCACCAATTTAAGCCTTTTCATTACACAAAACATGGTTGTACCCTGAACATTCTGCTCCCAAGCCTCTTTAACCCTACTAAGAAAAGTAGGTGCAGAGCACCACATCTTATAGAAACGAAAAGGGTTGGCACCTCTTCTTAATTGATGCACTTGCAATAACATAGGAGAGTGGTCAAACATGCCCTCAGGCATGAACCAAGCTTCAGCAGTAGGAAAGTTGTCCATCCAAGCATCATTACACATCACCCTATCAAGCTTGCAATAGACCCTACTGGAATCAGTATGCTTATTATTCCATGTGTAATAACATCCTGTAGATTTGAGATCATCGAGCCCACACTTAGACACACAAGATCTAAATGCAAGCATCTCATTATCGCGCACTACAGCACCAATTCTTTCCTCTCTGTTTAAAACACAGTTAAAGTCACCCATAATAGCCCAAGGCTTACTCATTCCCACTGCAATACCTTCTAAGTCACACCATAAACCTTCTCTTTGAGCTGCAGTGTTGTATGCATAGACGAAGGTACAATAGAAATCATTTTTACTACTGATTGCATGCACATGACAGTGAATCATTTGTGCAGACATATAACAAATATTCACCTGAAAAGATAAAGCATTCCAAGCTACAATCACTCTACCACCAGGGTGAAGAGATGAGTTGGAACAAAAACACCATCCACTAAAGAGATTTTGATACATTTTTCCCATTTTATGAACTTTAACCTTAGTCTCAATGAGACTAACTAACCCCAGAGGCCTAGTGCTAAGCATCTGCTTTACATCTTTTTGCTTACTAGCACTAGTAATACCCCTGACGTTCCAACACAATATACTATCCATTCTCAATGGGAGAGTTCCCTCCCCCACTTTCAACACTATCCACATTTTCACACACCATAGCCCCTATCAGGATACCTTCTCCCTCTATATTCCCTAGCACCTCAAAAGCATTATTCATAGAAGTTCCAGCAACATCTTTCTGAGTTTCTCCTCTTTTCCTTGTCTGCTTCACAACTGTGAATTCCTTTTCAGTCTCAGTAATCTGTTGAGCTGGTTGTTGAACAACACCAGAGACCACAACAGGCACAATACTAGATTGAACCACTTCAATAGCTGGTTGGATTTGTGATTTTGGCTGCCACACTTGCTTCCTTGCAGCCTTTGCTATCTCTTTTCTACAATCATCACTAGAATGACCAAGAACTTTACACTTGGAGCAGATGATAGGCTTCCAATCATAGTATATTTCATACACAACTTCAATACCTTTCTCATTGATAAAAGTCATTTGATCAGGGAATTCCTGATTCACCTTGCCTTCAACAAGGACTCTAGCATATTGCAACCTGTCTCTCTTAGCAGTAGCTTGATCTACTCTAAGAAACTTACCAACAGGAGCAGTTAATTTCATCAAACACCTTTCATTCCAATATTTGAAATCAACCTTAAGGTGAATCCAAGTTGGAAGAACATTAAATTCTTCCTTCATAATGTTAATATCAGGACTCCAAGCTTTCATTATAAGGGGTTTACTAACAAAGAAGTTCAAATTTCCCGCCAACACTCTATCACGTTTTTCCATTGTCAAAAATCTAACAATGAAAACCCCCTTCTTAAGCAGAGCTACCTTATCAACACCATTATTCCTCCAGATTCGCCTAATAAATCCTTCCATTACCATCGGAGGTGGATTCGCCCCAATCACACAACAAATCAAGGACGAATTCCAAAAATCAACCTCAGGTTGAATATCTTCATCATCTATTTTAACTATATTCCTAGTGACATTATTAACTCTATCACTAGAATCAGAATGATTTGATTGAGAATTTACCTCATCATCATCGGAAAATTGAAGGATCGGAACAGGTTCAACCACTCTAACGCTTCTATCCGCCCAACTAATCCGCTGACCACTTTGATGCTCACCATTTCCAGCCAATGAGTGAATGGATGATAGCCATTCAGATATCACGCAAATCCTCCTCTTCAGTTCTAATTATTGGTTCCAACTCCATAGTTGTAACTCCTAGCAACTCTACCATAGACTTTGTCTTCTTTGCCTTTAAATCTGATGAAGGACCCTTGGGCTTACTATTGGATTTCTGACTCTTTGAGGTTCTTGCCATGGCGACGACTGTTACATCGAGAGAAAACTCTTAGAGAGAGAAAATCCAACTTGCAACGACAATCTAGCAGTTAACATAGAACATTTCTTTCAGGCTAAGAAAGAAGTCAATCGTGGTTATTTAATTCAATGGATAAGGTGATAGCTGAAGGTTTTATTTTGCAACAATCTGCCTATCAATTGTATGAAGAAATTATTGAGAGGTATGGACAATCTAATGCACCTCAACTTTTTGAATTACATAAGCAACTCTCTTCTATTCAACAAGGATCTGATTCTATTGTGCAATATTATTAAAAATTGAAGAGAGTTTGGGATGAAATACAGTTGTTAGATGGATTTTCTGATTGTGATTGTGGTGCATTAGATAAGTGTTCTTGTGGAATTCTTAAGAAAGTTCTTGCTGCTCTTCCTAATAAATTTTGGGGAGAATGTTTATTGGCTTCTACATATTTGATCAATCTAATGCCTTCTTGTGTTCTACAGTGGAAATCACCCTATAAATGTTTGATGCAACAACCACCTTCATATATATGATCATTTGAGGGTAATTGGCTGCCTATGCTATGCTTCATGTAAGACATCTGATAAATTTGCGCCTAGAGCTAGAAAATGCATCTTTCTAGGTTATCCATATGGTCAAAAAGGTTATAAACTTTATGATCTTGCTTCTCACAAAATTATTCTAAGTAGAGATGTCAAATTTCAGGAAAATATATTTCCTTATCATATCTCTCCTTCTACTTCTGATATTTCAGATTCTTCTCCTAATCCTATGGTTAGTCCTTCTATTCATGATGATGACATTCCTGCTTTCTTTTCTACACCATCTACACATCATCCTATTTCTAATCATACTCCTATATCTACTCATAATTCTGATCCTATTACACCAAATTCTGTTTCACCTATTTCACAAAATACTTTAGTGGCTTCTCATAACTCTACTCATAATGTTCCTTCTTCTCCTGTTTCTGTTCCATCTACTACTTCTCTTTTTCCTCCAATTATTCCTTCTGTTAGTCCGGTTTTAAGAAGGTCTGATAGACACAAAATTCCTTCTACAAAGTTTAAAGACTTTGTTGTTCGTTCCATCTTCTGTTTTACCTACCAGTTCTCTTTCTTCTTTTTTTTTTGCTAATTAAGAAAGTAGATTAAACAAACAACATTTTACAACCTATCACTCACCTTAGAGAGGCAAACCAACTAGGTTGGACTCCCTTAACTAAGGCAAGAGTTCCATCACTAGCCATAGCTGTGCTAGCTACTTACAAGCTTGTAAACCAGTTGTAATCTTTTCTAGTTATTTTCTTAGGTAAAACTGCTAATACCCTTGCTCTGACACTACTCTTGATCTGTTTAACACTAACATCTACACTAGAGATACATTGATTCCAATAGACTGAATTTCTTCCTTACCATATCACATATACTAGTGCATTTATCCCATCTAGTATAACCTGCTTTTGGAACTTGGTTCTTCTACTATGTTGAACTCCTCTGATCAGCTGTAACAGTGTTGTTGCAGCACAATTAAGTTGAAACCATTCTTTAACCCTCTTCAGACATCTAGCACTATATTCACATTCGAAGAATAGATGTTGATGACTTTCAGCATGGCCCCTGCAAATCAGACACAAATCACTTGGACATATTCCAAGTTGAGCAAGTTTCTCAGTAGTTTGAAGCTTGTTTTGCATTGCAAGCCAGTTGATAAATCTATGCTTTGGGAGGCATAATCTGTTCCATACTACAGCATCCCATGATACACCAGGTTTTCCTTCATGTAGCTTAACATATATATCCTTAACAGAATATTCAGTCATGCTGTAAAACTCAGTTTGAGAGTAAACTAACTTGAGTTGTTCCTTGATTGCACATATCTTTCTCCAGTACCAGCTGGCCCCTGAATTAGGTAGATAAGACCACCAGTCTTCATTTTTCAAATATACTGAGTTAATCCACCTAAGCCATACATTATCTTGCTTGGTGGCCACTGCCCATACATACTTGCCAATGAATGCTACATTCCAAAGTTCAACATTCCTAAAGCCCAAACCTCCTTTGGACTTAGGATAGCATAATTTCTCCCAAGCAATTGCACCAGGCTTTTGTGTGAAATAGCATCCATTCCAGAGAAATGCCCTGCAGATCTTATTTATTTCCTGTAGGATTTTTCTAGGTAGCAGGAAGACTTGGGATCAGTACATGTGCAGACTGAGGAGCACAGAGTTAATTAATGAGCTGTACTCTTGCTGTGTAAGACAAATGTCTTGAGCTCCACACTCTTATTCTCATGGTTATTTTCTCAATTAAGACTTCACATTGGCCAGCAGATATCTTCTTGGCACAAATAGGTACCCCCAAGGTACTTGAATGGCAATGATTGATGTGCAAATCCAGAAACTTCAATAATTCTTTGTACAGCTGTAGAGTCCATACCACAAGCATATATAGCTGACTTGTTGATGTTTGTTTTCAGGCCTGATGTATCTGAGAATAGCTTGAAAGCCCTTAATAACAGATACACAGATACAAAATCTCCTTTACTACATAAAATTAAATCATCTGCAAAACACAGATGGGTTAATTTCATTTCTTTGCATCTAGGGTGATATTGGAACTGCTCAATCTCAGTGAGTTTTGCCAATATTCTTGATAGGTACTCCATACAGAGTACAAAAAGCAAAGGTGACATGGGGTCACCTTGCCTTAATCCTCTAGACGAGTTGAAAAAACCTCTCATTGTACCATTAAGCATAATAGAGAATACTGGTGTAGTCACACATGCCATAATCAGATCTCTAAATGAGTCTGGAAACCCCAATGCACTAAGCATCTCACTAAGAAAGTCCCAGCTGACTGTGTCATAAGCTTTTTGTAGATCAATCTTGAGCAAACAGCTTGGCCTAACCTGTTTTCTTCCATAGTGTTTCACCAAGTCTTGCAACACCATGATATTGTGCACAATGTATCTACCATGGACAAATCCACTTTGATTTTCTATGATAAGATCAGGTAACACTTGTCTGAGTCTACCACATAATACTTTTGTAATACATTTGTAAATTGTATTACAACAAGCTATGGGTCTGAATTCAGTGACATTATGTGGACATTTTGTCTTAGGAACCATGGTGAGTATAGTGTGATTTAGTTCTCTCAGAATTCTACCTTCTTGAAGGGCATCTTGAACTGCATCAATTAGATCCTCTCCCACTATAGACCAAGCATCTCTATAGAAATATGAACTAAATCCATCAGCTCCTGGTGCTTTACACCCCGGAATTGAAAACAATGCTTTCTTGATCTCAGCTGCAGAAAATGGAGCATTAAGAATTTGCCTATGCTCTTCAGTAATCACAGGACCTTCTTGTATCAGTTGTACATTAACAGCTTTCCTTATTGCAACATCTTTGCTCAACAGTTTTCCATAATAGCCCAGAAAAGCTTGAGACACCCTTTCAGGAGTATCTTGCCATAAACCTGCATCATCATAAATACAATGTACCTGATTTTGAATTCTTCTTGCTTTGATGCTCTGATGGAAGAGAGAAGTGTTCTCATCTCCATCTTTGATCCAAGCACTTTTTGCTTTTTGTGACAAAAATTCAGTGTAAGCTTGGTGCTTCAGATGATACTCTTTCACTGCATTTATTTCAGCTTCATCATGCTCAATGTTGCTTGGATTTTCATGCATAAGTTTCTGTGCAGCAATCATATCATAATATGCTTTCAGTTCAGCAGCTTGAATGTCATGAAAACCTTCTTTATTAAGGTTTTTCAGAGCAGCTTTCACCATTTTCAATTTCTTAACAAATCGAAACATTTTAGTGCCAGCAACAGAATTGTTCCAAGCATCTTTGACTGTTTCTTCAAATTTGGGGGATAATCTCCACATTGTGAAGTACTTGAATGGTATATGACCATCCTGTATATCCGGATACACAGCTAACACTGCTGGGGAGTGATCAAATTCACCCTCACAGTGGAATGAAACTTCTGCAGTAGGGAAAGCATCTATCCACTTTTTGTTAGATAGCATTCTATCTAATTTGGAGAAAACCCTTGCATCACCTTGCTGTTTATTATTCCAAGTAAAGAAGTTACCAGAACTTTTTATGTCCTGCATTCCACATTCCATCATACAGGTTCTCATATCCCTAATTTCATGCTCCCTCACCTAAGAACCAATTCTTTCATCTGTGTGCATAACACAGTTGAAATCACCACACATTAACCAAGGTGCATCAACTTTTAATTGCTTCAGATCTTACCACAATTCTTCTCTCTTTGCTCTTTCATTAAAGCCATAGATGAAAGTGCAATAGAACCCCAATTTACCACTGAGAGGCTGTAAATAACAGTGCATCATCTGACTTGATCCCTGAATAATGTTGACATGGTAGCTGCCAGGCTTCCAGGCCAATACAATTCTTCCTCCTTGATGGTAACTTGAATTTGTAGTAAAGCACCATCCATTAAACACCTGTTGATATAATTGACCAAGGTTGTGAGGTTTAACCTTGGTTTCTAAGAGGCTAACAGTGCCTACAGAAGTTCTGTGAATATATTGATACACATCCTTCTGTTTCTTGGTATTGTTAATGCCCCTTACATTCCAACATCTCCCCCTCCTACCATCTGAGGTTGCATCTCTATATTTAACTCATGCCCATCATCCTTCTAACATTCAGCCTCATTAAGGAGCTGAAATAAATTCTGTGTACTTGTCTTATTCATCTGTGCAGTTCTGACCCTAATAGGCCTTAAAGCCCTATGAAATCCCTCTTGATCCACCTCAGGAGTCTTCTCTGACTGTGATGCATTAATCACAGGTGTTTGCTCTTGATTGACAGGGTCTTCCTCTGGTACTGCCAAGACTGGTGTTGTAGGCTTGGATTTAACTACCCATACCTGTTTTATCTTCTTCAGCCTATATTCCTGAAGTGAATGCCCAAAGCCTTTGCAATGCTGGCATTGATTGGGTTTCCACTCAAATGTCACTTGAACTTTGATCAAATCTCCATTTTCATTCCAAAAACTAACTGATTCAGGGAATTTCTGGTCTATTTTCACCTCAACTAGGACTCTAGCATACTGAATTTTGTCCCTATTCCTAGTTGCATCATCACGTTTTATTGGATCACCAATTTGTGAAACAATTTTGTGCAACGATTTTTCCCCCCAATACTTCAGATTCAATTTCAACTGTACCCAAATTGGCAATGTCTTAATGTCATCCTTCTCAAAATCCATTTCAGCTGACCAAGGTTTCAATATCACAGGTTTATGATCAAAGAAGTAATGTCCAGCAAGTATCTTGTCTCTCGTATCCATGGCTTTAAACCGCACTAGATACATCCCTTTCTTCACTAACACCACCTTATCAGGATTATGATTCTTCCAAATTCTTCGTAAAAACCCCTCCATTACCTGAATCGGTGGATTTACCCCTACTACATAACATACTATCGATGAATTCCAATAATCGATTTCATCTTGTATGTCTTCCAACTCAATATGCACAGGTTCTACCACATTTTCAGTATCAATTTCAGGTTCAGCAAACATATTCTCAGCAATGTTATTATGTGCTATTTTATTTTCTTCAGCATGAATTTCATTATCATCATTCAAAATTGGCTGAAATACAGGATGCCTACCTGATTTTGTACCTCCAGATTTGCCAACACTATCATGAATTGATTGCAACCAGTCATTGAAAGTGTGACGAATCGCAGATTGTTGTTGCAATTGCTGAATAGAAGATTTTGGTGTTAAAATTTCGCCAAGTCCAAAACCCAATGCTTCAACCCCCATAATCTCATCCAATGAACGTGTTCTTAGGGCTTGAGAATCCGATGATGGACCTTTTGCCTTCTGTTTATCTCCATTGTTACTAGCCTCAGTTTTCCCGCCAGATTTCCGCGCCATGGCAACGTCGCATTCAAGCTTCGAAGGAAACTTGGAGAGAAACTTTCAGCTCAAACTTGACCTATAAAGTGTCAGTTCTCTTTCTTCCTCTTTTAATGCCTACACTTGCCCTGAATTATCTCATTTACCTACAGATCATCTTGCTAGCTTAGCAAATGTATTATTCAATGTTGAGCCTTCCTCTTATGCTCAAGCTAAAAATGATCCTGGGTGGGTAGAGGCTATGGACAAAGAATTAGAAGCACTTGAAAAAAATGGTACATGGGAGCTTGTTGATTTTCCTTCCAATATCAAACCCATTGGCTGCAAATGGGTGTTAAAGACTAAGTTTAATCCTGATGGATCTATTGAAAGATGTAAAGGTAGATTGGTTGCCAAGGGAGATAGACAAATCAAGGGTAAAGACTTTAAACACACATTCAGTCCAGTTGCTAATGTTCACAACAGTCAGAACTATTCTTGTTGTTATTGTTGCTGCTTGTAATATGGAATTGCATCAATTGGACATCAATAATGCATTCTTACATGGTTTCATTGAAGAAGATTTGTACATGACTCCTCCCCTAGGCTATAAGAAGGCCAAACCAGGTCAAGTTTAATTTGCAAGCTGAAAAGGTCTCTATATGGTTTAAGACAGGCTTCAAGGCAATGGAACTTGGAATTAACCAAGTTTCTTCTCAAGTTAGGATTTCAGCAATCCAAGTATGATTACTCCATGTTCACCTTACATTCTGGAGATAGTTACACTATAGTTGTAGCTTATGTTGATGATCTCTTGGTTGCTGGCACACATCTTACAGCTATTCAGACATTGAAATCTCAACTTCATGCTGAATTTACTATTAAAGATCTAGGACCTTTAAAATACTTCCTTGGTATTGAGGTCCCTAGAGATTCTTCTGGTATCTTACTCAATCAAAGAAAATGTATTTTAGATCTTCATCACAATACTTCTATGACTGACTGTAAAATTGCAGAATGTCCTTTACCTCAAGGCTTGAAGCTTAGTAAAAATGATGGTGATCTTATGATTGACCCTGAGATTTACAGATGAATTATTGGCAAGTTGTTGTATTTGAACATGACAAGGCCTGACATTTCATTTGTTGTACAACAGCTTAGTCAGTTTTTGTGTGCTCCTAGGGTCCCACACTTTCTTGCTGCTCAGGATGTCCTTAGATATCTCAAAGGTACTTTGCATCATGGTTTGTTTTATACTGCTGATACAACCTTGCAAGTCCATGCCTACTGTGATGTAGATTGGGGTAATTGTATTGATTAAGCTAGATCCTTAACTGGCTGCTGTGTTTTCCTTGGTACTTCACTCATTTCTTGGAAGACCAAGAAGCAAAAGGTTGTTTCTAAAAGCTCTACAGAGGCAGAATACAGAAGCATGAGTCACACAACTAGTGAGCTCACTTGGGTTACTAATTTATTGTCTGATCTTCAAATTCTTATTCCTACTCTTGTTCGCTTGTTTTGTGACAATAAGACTGATCAGCACATTGCAGAAAATCCTTGCTTTTATGAGAGGACAGAACATTTGACATAGATGTTCACTATGTAAGGGAAAATGTGGAATCTGGTTTCATTGCAACTCATCATGTCAGTTCTCAAATGCAATTGGCAGATCTCTTGACCAAGTCTCTTGGTGCCTCTCATCACAAGTTGTTAGCCTTCAAGCTTGGCCTTGTTGTTCCTAGTTCTTCCTCAAGTCCAGCTTGAGGGGGGGCTATAGCTCAGGATGCTCCTTATTTAGTTATTACTTAGCTGGCACAAGTTGTTAGAAGTTAGTTTCAGTTTGTTAGATTAGTTGGTTAGCTTCTTCTTTACTCTTTGTAAACCCTCTTGTATATATAGTTTTCCTTAAGCAGTAAATCATTTCAGGATTCTAAGAAATAGAATTCTTCTACAGATCTTCTCTCTTTTCTCTCTGAGATAACATGATTATCTCCACAGGGACGAAGTCACATAGGCCAACAGCATAGATATCGGAGTCCAGCTACAAGAAGATCTTGGCAAATTAAATTTGGGCTTTCAGTTGCTCCAACTTTGCTAGGATTTTTTTTAAGTGAATAGTTATTCACTGATTTAAAGCCATACGATATTTATAATAGAAGTCAATAACTTATATATACATATCAAATAGAAATGACATAATTTTAACATGGCAAAATCACGATCGTTGAGTAGATATAACACTGATGAAAACCCTCGTTTTTCACATTGATGTATGATGCAGTCTTCTGTGAAGGGGTCTATCGATCTGATGTAGTTTTGAAATAAAACTAGATTTAATTCAACTGATTGTAAATGAAGAATTGACATCTGCTGCAACCTCGCACAAACTCCGATCAACAAATCAACCTTCGACTTGATACTCTAGAGATACTAAGAAAAAAAAAACTATACTCGCAACTCCCATAGATGAGGAGAAGACAACCCCCACAAGAGAGGAGACAAAAGCTCCCATAAGAGGGTGAGAGAACCTCTCACAAAGAGAGACTAACTCATTAAACAAAATAAGAAAACAAACTAAACACAGAAAATAAGAGAGAAAATTACCATGGACGAAAAGTCGAAAACGTTCATGGCAGCCCCTCACAAGTAGAGGTGTCAATGGATCGGAGGTGGGTCGGGTGGGGCTCCATCCGCCTCCATTCGTGAACAATCCATCCACCGTCAAATCCATCCGTCATCCGATTCACCCATTAAAATTATCCATGGATGACTCAGGTGGGTCGAGTTAGGTAAATTAAAGTATATAGATGTATTTGTCGCACTTACATAATCAAAATTAAAGATTTGGGAGTAAAGTGATTAATAAATTAAAACTTTGAGACATCCTTAATATTTGTTCCTTTCTACTGACAAAAAATCACAATTCAACCCAAATGTTGATTATAGACTTCAAACTACTCACAAGGGTTGCTATGAAGAGTAAGAGAGTGATAGGATTATTGTTCATTTCTAACTAATTTCCTAATTAGACTGGGTTGAAAAATAAAATAAAAAGATATTCCGCCGCCTCATTAGGAATGTACTTTTTAGGATTATATTCGTCAACACACAATTTTGAGCATTAAGCTAAGATCTATAATTATGTACAAGGAAAAATAATTATGAAATGTTGATTTTTGAAAGTTTTATCTTCAGCTCCAACTTTACTATAGGATCATTTTATCTCTAACTGGTCCTAATTAGACTTGGTTGAAAAATAAAATAAACCAATACTCGGCTTCCTTATTACGAATGTACTTTTTAGGATTACTACTTACCAATAATACTTTCTCCTTTTTTCGTAGTTCTACCAAATCTACTTTGTAAGTTTGTCACGCATAATTTTGAGCATTAAGATCTATAATTATGTTACGAAATGTTGTTATATATTTGCAAGTTGTATATTGAACTCCAACTTTGCTAGTATTGTTTTATCTCTAACTAATTTCCTAATTACTGGGTTGAAAATAAAATAAAGCAATATTGGGATGCCTTATTAGAAATGTGATTTTTCGGATTACAACTTACCAATAATACTTTCTCCTTTTTTCTTAGTTTTGCCAAATCTACCTTGTATGTTTGTCAATCCACAATCTCGAGCATTTATTAAAATCTATAATTATTTACATGGGAAAATTACGAAATGTTGATATATGAAAGTTGTATCTCGATATAATTTTAGCAAGATCTTGAGTGGCTATACTCTTTCCTTATGTACGTATAAATAATACAAATTAAAATTGGTCAAGGTGAAATATTTTCTCCATCTCACGATACATGCAACATAAAAAGGTGATAAATGAACCAACGAAGAGGAGAGAAAGAGTTCAAGTTGTCTTTGTTGTCCATGTCACTAAAATAAAGTAATAATGCACATGATGGACACGAGTGAGAATGTCAGATAAGTGAGGGCACAAGTGTCTTTTATCGTAAAAAAGTTTACCAAACAAATATGTTGCATGCATTGAGAAACGAATGTAGTATATACGCATCTAAGTATATACAAGTTGTTTGATTGGCAAAGTAGTAAAAATTAATGTCATTGCTTAATTAGGGTATAATTTGTTTATATCATTTGATGTATTTAAGAATAAAAAATAAAAATTATTCGATACGTTTATATATAATAAACAGTAGCCCAAAAATCGTCAATAGCCGCTATTGACGATCTTTTGGCATTTTTCGGGAGCATTGATAGCGCCACATATATATGATATATCACAAAATATATTTATTATAATTTTAGAATAATAAAAATAGATTATCAAAGTTTTGGATAATTAGAAGATAGAGTTTGGTTCTCAATAAACTACAATGGATCATTATATTATATAAACCGGCCATAACTTCAATTATATAAAGTAGAAAATTATAATGACTATACCATGGATTCGCTTGAAATGTACTTTAAAATAAGACCTGATTTATATACTTATCTTATGATTACATAGAGGTGTTCAAAGAGTTTTTGGTTTTAAATCTTTGATTTGCATGGGATTTAGCAATAACAAAGTAAAACATGTGGAAATTATGAATTGAGTTCCAGCACCAAACTCATAAATGGTAGGAGAGTTTTTCTTTGAGCAGGTTAGAGCTTAGGAGGAAGAAAAATCTTACTTCGAGGGCAGGATACAACTTAGGAGGAAAAAAAATGAAAAGATGAATCTAGAAGAAAAAAACTCAATGACTTTAGTAGTATTACTTTATTAGCTCTAGAAATTTCTATTTCCTAAGAGAGAAAAATTAATATTTACTATATCTTAAATAATTTTTTTAATTTTTTTAATTAAACTAAGTTTTGTTATGAATGGAATTTTTTGTTATCAATGAACACTTTCTCCACTTTTAAGACCGCTAGCTATCAATTATTAAATAATGCGACTTCCTATATATAACTAACTATTGGCTTAATTGTGCAAGTCAAGTAGAGCCTAAGTTAACTCCTAGAAAGAGTTAATAATTAAAGATTGATTTATGGGTAATCTTGGGACACCATTTACAGATAATATGAAATCATGTATCTCTATATCAACTTGTTCGACAAATGTAAAATTTAGAAATTCTTACTGCAATTTCTTTACTGTGTTGTATTATAATATTCCAAAAATTATGAGACATCCCAAATAGATCGCTTCCATCGAACAAGAAAAATAATGTTACATATACATGATTGCGAAGATATAATGCTCCAAAAATTCACAATCCTTAGATTGGTTACTTAATAATTATGAAATTTGTTAACACGTCAGAGGAAAAAAAATACATAAATTGTCACGCTTAATGGTCTGATAATATATATCCATTATAAAAGGTGATATGTCTATTTTATATAGAGTTTTTACCCCCGTTCCTCATTGATTATTGGTCTTAATTGCGCTCTTCGGAGCCATTTTTAGTACTAATGTGCTCCTTGTAGTGTGTTTGTAGTTTCAGGATGATTATTGTGGGAATTAGCATGTTTGATGCATTTCCTACTCATTTATACCACTACAAGAGATGATGCACTTTTGAGAGCTCGAGCATTTTACTTGGGTTGGATTCAATAATTCAAGAGCTTTCCAACAAGTGGTCACTTGCTTAATTCCGACAAATAACGCAAAAGTTATGACACTTTGAAGATTGGCAATTTGGGCGTCAAGGACCTGAAGACCGCCCGGTCGGGCGATATTCGCCCCAACCGGTCGGGCGACTTTACTTGGCCACATTTTGTAGTTGGAAAAGAGAGCAAGCAAAGCTTCCTTGCGGGCCCGACCGGGTGACATCTGCCCGAGTTGGTCGGGCGAGGCGAACTTTCTTAGAAAGAAGCAGTTGAAGAACGCCCGGTCGGGCGTGGCGAGTGATTTAGGCTACCTGGCAACTGCCCGGTCGGGCGGGTTCCGCCCGGGTTGGTCGGGCGGGTCGGTTTTTAAGGAATTTTTAGCGCATGTTGCGCTGACTTTTATTTTCATATAAATACTTATCCTTTTAGGTTGTAAACACGACGTTTTTACATTATTGTTTTCAGCTTTTAGTTTTCTAAGCACATATTAATTACTCAAGAACCCTAGTATTACTTTTTCCCATTTTACATTGAATTTTCAATAGAACCTTTGATTTTGCAAGATTGGTTCTACAATTGGTATTTCTTCTCTTCTCTTATTATTCTTATTCAATCCTTTATTATTAATTCATCATGTTTACTTATTTCATCATGAGTATGTTTTCCCCAATTATGATTGAGTAGTTTATTTCTAGGGTTAAGGGGATCCATGATCATTTATGAAGGGATGTTTATAAAGTATTGATTTTTGATGATGTATGTTGATTCCTATTGAATGTATTATCTCTATTCAATCCGATTTGGCCAGATTTGATTGTTATAGTATTGCAATATTAGGTTATGCGCCGAGAGGTATAAACTTGATATTAAGGCTAGTTTCAATAGGTAGAGTTGGTATTAATGAATTGCGAGAGCCTGTTAATATTATTCTATGGTTAATTTCGACTCGAGAGAGGAAATCAACCTATTTAACTGCATTATTCATTATTGATTGCTGTGTTTTATCCCGGAATATTATTCATTGGTGAACCTACGCACTAGACTCTTTATTATTGATATTCTTGATATAGTTATTGTCTAGTTTAGTATAATTACCAACAAACATTCGTTCCCTATAATCTAGATTTGATCGACAATTAGGAAAAGAACACTGTTTCCCTGTGGATTCGACCCTACTTCCCTGACTACTATTTGTTAGAGGACTTTAGGATTACTTTTGATTAGGTGATACGACTTTAGTCTGTCAAAAGGAGACTACTAGTATAAATTCAATACACGAGCACTTAATTAGTGAGTAGTATATATAAAGATAATATATATTAGGACAAGCAATAAAACAATTATAATAATTTTAACACATTAACACTAACTTGTGCATACTGACATAATACATGGTTCTATAAGTATTCCAATGGATGAAAAATCAGAAAATGAGAGCGTAAAAAGTGTTGAAGCCATCAAATTGTAAACTTTCGAGAGTTGTGGAATAGAGTTTTTGGTTACCTTAAATTTTTTATTTGCATGGGATTTTTTGGGTGAATAGGCGAAAGAAAGCCATAGAAAAGAGGGTTATGAGAGAAATTTAGCAAAATCAAAGTTAAACATGTGGAAATTGTGAATTGAGTCTGATCACCAAACTCATAATAGGTATGAGAGTTTTTCTATGAGCAGGTTAGAGCTTAGGGGGGAAGAAAAACCTTACTTTGGGAGTAGGATACAGCTTAGGAGGAAGAAAAACAAAAAGATGAATCTAGGATAATTGAATGGTTGACTAACTAAAAATTAATCGGTGAAAGGTTGTATTATTAGAATCAATTATTCCAAAAAAAAATCATTGACTTAGTAGTATTAATTTATTAGCTCTAGAATTTTCTATTTCCTAATAGAGAAAATTTAATATTTATTTATTATATCAAAAATAATTGTTGTAAATTTTTTTAGATAAACTAAGTTTGGTTATCAATGGAAATTTTTGTTATCAATAGAAACACTTTCTCCACTTTTAAGACAGCTAGCTAACAATTATCAAATAATGGGACTTCCTATATATAACTAAATATTGGCTTAATTGTGCAAGTCAAGTAGAGCCTAAGTTAACTCCGAGGAAGAGTTAATAATTAAAGATTGATTGGTGGTTAATCTTGGGAGATAATTTAAAGATAATATGAAATCATGTAGCTCTATATTCAACCTATTTGACAAATGCCAAATTTGGTTATAGTAAATCTTATGGTAATTTCTTCACTAATTTTGTAGTATAATACTCCAAAAATTATGAGACATCACAAATCGATCGCATCAATCAAACAAGAAAAATAAGTGAAAACAAATTAAATTACATATACATAATTTGGAAAATAAAATATATTACTTAATAATTATGAGATTGATTTACATGTCAAGATAAAAAATACATAAATCGTCATGCTTAATACTCTGATAAGTGATAATATCCACTATAAAATGAAACGAGTAATATAAATTAAATACACGAGCACTTAATTAGTGAGTACTCCCTCCGTCCCAAAATACTGTTGACACTTATTTAGGCACGTAGTTTTAGATGATAAGTTGTTGTTTGGTTAGCAATTGTTATTTTATTGAAAAGTAGATGTGATAGGAGTTAGTAGTTAGTAAAGTATTATTATTTTATTATAAGGAGAGATAATGTGGGTCATGGTTAGAGTTGGTATGAAATAGGAGTGGTATTATTTTATTTGGAGGAGAGAGAGTGTGGGCCAATGTTTAAAAGGTAGAAGGATTAAAATAATAGTGGGTCATATCCAAAAATAGAAGTATAAAGAGTATTCTGGGACAGATGAAAAAGAAAAGTGTAAAGAGTATTCTGGGACGGAGGGAGTAGTATATATAAAAACAAGATATATTCGGACAACCAATAAAACAATTATAATAATTTTAACACATTAACAATATAACCCGTGCATCGCACGAGCATCAAAAATAGTTTAATTAACAAGATGTACAAGTAAATCATTTCCAATAAATGAAAACTCCAATTGTAGTTGTAACTAAGGGTGTGCAGATTTGGACTGGGACTGGATTCAGACCGGAAACGGACCGAAATAGACCGATCCAGTTCATAAAAGTTTGTGATTCTTGGTTTTCGGTTCTGTCCGGTAAATTCGGAATTTTTCGGTCCGGACCGGTGGACCGGAATATATTTGTTTTTTTATGTAAATAAAGTTTAAGGGTTAAAAAAAAGTTAAAAAGTTAAAAAAAACCTAATATTTATTATCGTTAGGATTGTTGCCTTTAGAATTATAAACTAATTTTTCGGCTCGGGCTATGCCCTGGGTAATTATATCTTTCATTTATTAATATTTCACTTTAAAATGTTAACATCAAGTATCACTTGGTCTAGTGGTTAAGACTTTAGTACATGTGCTTGTGATCATGGGGTCGAATCTTATACAACACATTTTCTATTTTTTAATTGTACGTGGATTACATGCAGTTAAACACACTAAGGGAAAGCGCCACGTAGCATCATTCCTTGTTTAGGAACGCTTTTTAATATATTAGTATAGATTTAATGTATCGATTTTATAAATGTGTTTAATTAAATGTCAAGAGAGAAAGACTCTATTAGCCATGATATTCTTTGTGTGAATTCTCTAATAAACCTTGATATTACTAACGTTTGCTCTATTAGCCTTCCCCCGGAGCTAGTCGATAGAATTAGAGCTACTGAATTTTCTTCCAAACATGATTATGCTTATTCTCTCTAGTCACACCTGGGTAAATTTAATTCCAAAAAAGCCACGCTTTTTCTCTCACCAATTGCTGAGGAGGAATCTTGGGATTGGATTTGGAAAGCCCCAGGTCTCCCAAAGCACCACTTCTTCCTTTGGCAAATATGGTGGAATAGAATGCCCACTAATGATAATATTAATTTCCTTGTTAACTCTTACCCCAAAAACTGTCCCTTCTGCCTGCTTGAGGTGGAGAATATGAATCACATTTTAAGGGGTTGTCATAGGGCCATGGAGATTTGGAATAAAAAGGAATTTATTATTAATAGCTCCATACCCTTCAATGATTGGTTAAAAGTAAATATCATTAAAGACCATAATCAACCTGCTTCTTTGGTCCCTTCCAATGTCGAGTTCATTTTCATTATTTGGGGTATTTGGCTAAGACGTAACGCTTGGGTTTTCAACAAGAAGATTATATCTTCTTCCAATTCTATAAAAAATTCCCGTTGGGCCGCCACCGAATGGTTCTATTCTAGGGACCAACCTAAGGTGGGTAGAGCACCCAACAATCTTAATCTTAATCTTAACCATAATCACATCCTTAATCACAACTTTCTCCATCAACCTGACCCTTCTATCTCCTTAAATCCCCCTAACCTTTTTTCAGACCATGTTTGGTCACCCCCTCCGGCATCTATTTTGAAAATCAATGTGGATAGTTCTTTCTTTGGAAAAACCAAAGAAGCTTGTTTTGCTGCAGTATGTAGGGACTCTCAGGATCAATGGAAAGGAGGGGTGTATACGTCCACCTACTGCTCCAACGCACTTGAGGCTGAGACTAGAGGCATCATAATGGCTATCAAATGGGCACAATCTCACAACTGGGTTCATAGCATCATCGCATCGGATTGTATAAATGCCATTGATGAAATTGGAAATAATAGGAAGGTCAAGAGTAATTTGTGTAATATCATTTATGACTGTAGGGCGTTGCTCCAAGAAATTCCAAGACTCGAGCTGCAGTATGAAGGAAGAAATGCTAACAAGCTTGCGGATGCAATAGCAAGATATGCTCAAGGGAGGAACGCAGGCTCAAATATTTTGCAGGAGTTATCTACCCCTCTCCCGGAATGTGTTAAGTTTTTAATATCTGACTTAGTAAGTTGTAATATGGTAGCCATGGATCGTGAACCATCTGATCATGGCTAGGAAACTATGTACTAAAACTCTTTAAGCTATTTATTGTTCGACTTTCCCAAAAAAAAAAAAAAAAAAAAAAAAAAAAAAGAGAGAAAGACTCTCAAATATCTAGGTTACGAACCCCAGTTCATCTTTTGCTCTTCCAGACCTTTAACTTCCATTGCAATTTTTATTTCCAATTTCCAACTGTCATCCTTCTCCCTCCGTAATTCGTCTTCCACCTGATTCACCAACCAGTTCATCAATTTTTTTTAACTAACTCACCTCAGATCCAACACTGCCTCGTTCGTCCCTTAGTTTGTCTCTTACCTCCAAAGCAACTCCGTTGCTCAATCGCCACCGATGGGCCTCTCCAATGGCCACCTCATGTCGTTTAATACTCTTCATCTACGGCTCTTCAGCGGTCTACTAGAATTCGACGCCCCGCCAACCACTTTCCCAGCGTCGACGTCATAGCTGCCACCTCAAACCCAAGTGTCTACGATGCTACTTGGTTTCAATCCAGGTAAATATCCTATCCCTTTTATTAATTTTATTAATCTTGATTAATTATAAATTTGCACCACTTTCTCTGAATTGCAATGAAGCCCTTATTAACTTCCAATTGCTATCTATTCTGATAAAATCCCTTTGTGGGCCTTATGTTTTTTGTATATATGTATGTGAGCTTATACTATCGATTTTCATGGAATTCGCTTGAGTATGATAGATTCTTATGGAGTCTTTGTCAAACTTTTTACTTTGTGCTTTTGTTCTTATGGCATTTAATTTGACCATTCAGCTGTAAATTTTTTCTTACAGTCCTGGCTGTCCTGCTGTACTAGCTCCCACTGCATTCTCTACAATTGTATCTATCTGTTCTATACACAATGCTTGGTGGCATCTATACCTGTTGTTACAATCTTATGTCATGTATTCCTAGGTAAAGATGTTTTAGCTTGGTTTGAATGTATATTATTTGTGAGGGTATTTATACCGAAAAAGTATGCTGTGATTTTCTACTACCTGAAAAGACCTACAAACTTAAGCCTTGTAATTTTTTGTACTAGATTTTCTCTACACCTTAGATGCAAAACCATGGTTTTTATGGACAACTCCAGGCTAGGGAAATTAATTAAGGCTATGTTTACATGTTCTATGAGATTATTTTATTTTTACTAAGTGTTAGTATTAACATTTGCAAACTCTCGTATATGAGTACTCTCTTTGATAAATAGATATTTCATATTTAAGTCATTTACAACATGATGAAATGGTATATACCTTTATATTACCCCTCTACGCTTATCCGACCACTTTTTGGATACCTGGCACAACTCTCTTGCATATTACTAATCTGTTTGCTATATTTAATGGCAAAGTCATGGCCTTGGATGAAAATTGTTCTCCCCTTGCTATTATAAAAGCATGATTGTAATTGTATTAATTCCCACAAATTTGCGAATAAATGTCAAGTTGTTACTATTGTGCTCCACTTTTGGGACTGGTGCATAGCCTTGCCCAGCATGATTCGATGTCTGCCTCAACACTTTGTGTCTTTGAAATTTTATATGCTTAACAATTGTGCAAACTACTGTTGGAGGAGATGCAACATCGCTGGAAGGCTCATACACTACCAGACCATACATCGACTATCAAGAAATAGCAAAAAACTCATATGATGAGTATATGTATTTCATATGAATCATAATTTGATTGTAACTCTATTACCTTTATATATTGGAACTCTCTATTTTTCATGCAATATTTTTACGCGATTGGCCTTCGACCTTACCCAACACTTTGTGATGCCTACCAAGGCTTATGTCTTATGTCGACGATTGAATAGTAATTTAAATATAAGTAATCCATAAAAATTATTAGTTGAAATATTCAAGGTACCAAAAACATAATATCCTTAGTGAGCTTCTTTTTCTCACTCAAAAATACAAACTTGATGTATAAAATCATAACTAGAACCATGAGCTCAAAATAAATCGGTAGAAGATACTTACTACTCTGGGTTTTGATGATATATTCATTATAGATCCGACTGGACATAGTGGTACTTTGGGTACTATGGAAAAATGACTCTTATTCTATTACACTGCAAATTAAACATCATCGTCCTGTTTAGCCCACTTTATAGTTCAAGAAAAATGCTCGCATTTTTTATTTTGGCTTTACTGGTATTTATGCTCCTGCCCAAAATATTGACAAAGCGCCATTTTGGATCAAGGTAACTGAATTCTTCTCTAATCTTCACCTACCTTGGTACCTCATTGGAGATTTTAATGAACTCTTGCACATTAGTGACAGAAAGGGGGGAGGGGGTTATGCCACCCCTTTGCATTGTCAAATTCTTTCGGACTTCATGTCCTCTTATCAGGCTCAAGATGCTTCCAGCCCTCCAAACTCCTTGTTTTAGAAAAAGAGACATAACGATCAATATATATATATGAGAAACTTGAATGTTGTGTAGTCTCTCCCATGTGGGCATCATATCATTGAGATTCATTTCTCCACTATGATGCTGATATATACCTGTTCTGGCTATGCACCCGTGATATTAGTTGTAATAGCCCATATTTTAATTAAGTAGCTTTGCTTATGAGATTGGTTATAATTTATTAACTTAATTATGCTATTATCTTTTAAGGAAATCGCTTTGAGAATTATGATTCATTAAGTAGACTTATATTTTTGTGAGTTTAATTGAAATGAGATACTTTATTTGAGTTAAGTATTTTAATTAAAAAAAACAGCTCTCCCATCTCTGTTATCTCTCTCGTCGTGTCTCACTTTAAGGGAGCCATGTGTTCCTAATTTTTGATGTGTCCATTGCTCATTCAGTCATTTGCTCCTGAATAAACCAAGCTCTATCAATTTAGAGAAAAACCCTTGTAGATTTCTAATATCCTCTGAAAGACGTTGCAAACCCCAAAACTCCAAATTCATCTCCACTCTCGCACTCTGATCTCTGCTTACCCTTCCGGCCACCGCGGCTGTCCTGGTCTGTTGCTGCCTGTTCGGCAGTGCTACTGTGTCGTTGGTGGTGATGCGCATACTGGTATTAGTCAGACTTCACCTATCGTTGTTCTTGTAAATCTGAAATTGGTTCTTGTTTGTTTTGTTCCTTTGATATATAAGATCAGAAGCAACATCTAGTTTATGTTTACTTAAGATATAAGCTATACTCAATTACTCATCTTTCTATTATTAAGTTAAACTAAGTATGCTGAATTTATAGTTGTATCTTGTTAAATTCGGATTCAACACATAAAATTTCGAGTGTAAGTTTAGCAATTAGTTTTGTGAAAAAATTTCATCAAGTTTAAACTTATTTTGGATCCTGATTTTATTAGTTCAATTTGAGCTAGCAACTTTCATTGTTTGGAAAGGAATAGCCGAGTTATACAAAATAAGAGATAATGTATAGAAGAGTTATGGGTATGAAAGTATGTCTGTGATTTGTGATGGTAATCTGTATCATTGATATTAGCAATATGAAGAGATGAATTAATAGATATTCTTTTGCTGTGAGGTGATTCCCCCTCCTATTGGAATTAAAGCTTAGCATTGTTAACACAATTCTATTGTACAAATAGCTAGGAGTACTACTGTAAAAAATTTGAAGGACACAAATTTTTTTTTTTATGGGTCAGGGGAAATTATCATTAAAAAAAGCCTTACGGCATCTACAACAATAATAACCCTTACATAAAAATAACTAAAACGTCAATCTCAAGATCTTCATCTAATATAAACGCTTCAGAACCGGTTTTGTGATATGGTATTATTCTAACCATATTGGACATTCGATGACTTAATATCTATCGTGCGTGATAGCAATAGTAAATTGAAATCGAACTTTCGTCCTAATATTCTTCATCTGCAACCAGTAAGTATATTTTTCCACAACCTCAAACCTTCGAGCTTCTTGTACTGAGATACTAAATAATAACAAAGTAGACTTATTAAACAAAGCAAGAAAATGAACTAAAAACTGAGAACAAGACAAAAAAAAAAGGACACAATTAATGTATCAGTAGGAACTTGGTCAAACCTGTTGCAGGAGCACCGTGTTATCTCCTTCAAATGTCTGAAATATGTCATGATCATTCCTTAAGCTACCAAACCTGTTGACAGCAGCATAACCGTGACCTCCACAAGCTTCCCTGCAGATATTTATCGACTTTGCTGTATATGATGTCAGATACGCCTTCAGACCTGCTGAAAGAGCATGAACGTAACCCACGAGCTCCTCATAGTGAGACTTCTTCATCTGGGAATACTTGTCTACCAGATCCAATGTTGCAAAGTGGAAGGCATAGGTTGATGCCAGCATTGGCATCAGCTTATGCTGCTGAGATTGATAGTTGAGATTCGAGAATACTAGTTTCTGGTTGCTTTGGAGGCCCAAACTGTTGTCTTAAAAGAGAGTATCTAATGGCTATAGTAGATGCAATCTTAAGCACACTAACTGAAGAATAAGCAAGACCGACTCTTCCTCCTACAAGTTTTCCTAAGGTGGCTGCAAACCGTTTATTAATGGTGGGTAGACTGCTTGTATACTTGCCTTCACCAGAACGGTTCAGAAGATTATCTCGGGGATTCTGACGGAGCGGAATCTCAGAGCTCCGTTATCCACCCCGTTTAAGCCAACCTTGTGACCACAATCATGTAAATCAATCCCAGGGAGAACCTCATGGGTGTTCAAATCTCTGATGGGGACAATAAAGCTAAGGCATGGACACCCATATCGGTAATACCTTTTGTATCTCGAGTTGGCAACATTAACTTTGCAAAAACTGTTGCAAATTTGCCGTGAACAGCTGCATTTCCAATCCACACCATTTAATGGCACCGTCATTAGGTGTGTCTATTACGAGTTCGTCTGTGAAGGGATCAAATGTTGCAACTGTCTGGAGGCCCTGGACATTTGAGCCTAAGGCAGTAACTTAAGTATCAGCATTGCCATAGGGAGATATGGTGACATATCAATAGAAATTCTAGTATGTGAAAAGAAAGCAGTTTCTGTAGATTTATACGAGGGAATAGAAGGAAAAGTAGACAAGAAAACTTTGACCATTATATAATACATTCATAACTTCTTTTTTTTTTTGGGCCACCTTTCGAGAACCCGTGGTAAGATTTAATTTCCTCGGCCGGCTTCTTCACATGCGCTCACTCACCTAGAGGCCCAACAATCCCCAAACCCCCCCTCCCCACAACAATATTGAAATTTTTGCTTCCACCAAGATTTGAACCTTGGTCTCCAATGTGGGAGATAGGATGTCATACCATTGGACCCAAGGGTCCTTGGTTAATACATTCATAACTTGTTTTGGCGGGTGCAATGTCTTTCTTCTTTTTTTTTTTTTGACTTAAAAACGGCGATGGATAAATTAGTTTATGGGCATAGCCCTGTTAGGAATTACAGCTTCACTGTTTGTGCCATTTAAGTTAGGGAAGTTTTGGCCCAAACATCTATCTAGCATAATAAGTTTAGTACAAGCCGGGGAAGGGGATAAAATACATTCAATCCCAAAATAGCTACGTGGGTCTTCTCTTGCACGCTTTGCCATCTCATCAGCGGGGGTGTTAGCTTCTCTTTTTTCATGCACGAGCTGACCTCCTTCTCTATTATAATCTCTATTATATAAGGGAAGGGGGGAGCAATGGTGTCCCCCTTTGAAGAGACTGTTTTACCCCCCTTCCCTTTCTAAATTACAAAACCAAATTCAACCAAAGTGGAGCTTCAAAAAAACTGCCGGAAATACAATTATAACAATCAATCACAAGTCAACTGAAATCAATAGAATTGCATAATTCACGTTATACAAATCACTCAAGTGAGGAAACTTTACAAAAACTAAAAAATTCAATTACAAACTATAACCCATTAGCAATTACATACTCCGTTCTCAAGACCCATTTACAATTACGTACATACTCAGAAAAATAACCAATACACTACAACGTCAATACAAATTACAAACTAAGAAAAACATACGATTTCGACGGGGAGATTACGCATTTGTCCATTGTCGATTTGCGAATTTCTAAAAAAGATACATAATTCTTTTTAATCCTGCAAGTTATTTCAAATTAGTTAAAAAAAATAGCTAACTCTTATGTTCAAATGCATGTTCAATTGTAGTATTATCGGCAATTACATGTTTTAGAAAAAAAATTACAATAAAAATGATACATAAATAATTTAAGTCTGTATTGTACGGTATAAATTTCGAAATAATTATTAAAAAATCAGTACATATTTGTAACAAAAAAAGGCGTTATAAAATATATATCAATTTCGAATATAATAACAATGACACAAAAATCAAACTAAAAAAGAAATTTCATTAATTTGCCATAACAAATAGTGAAATTGAAAAGCGATGAAAACGATTGGTTTTCTTTTAGTAGTCAGTGGAATGAAATATAAAAAACTGCATCTGAATTTTGAAAAAATAGTATTTCATAATTTAAAAAAAGTTTATAATTCGATAGTTATTTTTCGAAAAATAAATGTAATCTTATAAACAATTAGTACAAAACTGACATTTCTTATGAATAATTAAAAACCCATAAGCAAAAGGTCTTTTACGCAATAAATTATGCTTAAATTTAATTACTTTGCATACAAAATTTGCCAAAGCAGTAGATAAAGTCTTGAAAAAAATTCAAAGGGAAAGAAAAAGGAAAAGTGGATGATTCAAGAACCGACTAGGATTGTAACTGGATTTATGCAAATCTCAAATTCTGAACTTCACCCATGAATTTTTTTTAAAAACCATCTTCACAAATAAAATTTCAAACATAATGTAACCGAATCTTTGAGAAATATAGTTGACAATTAAATTTTTTGGGACGGAATCCTGAACATAAAACGTAATGAATTACCTTCAATTTGAGGCCCCCTATTTTATTTGTCAACCAAATAAACCCCAATTTTAACCTCATTCCGACGAACGTTCTTCAACATTACCACCCAGGTCGAAATGGAAACCCAAAAGGACGACCCACGAGAAAAGAGACCAAAATTACCCTAAAAATTAACGAAGCGTTGATGGGGTTAATTTTGACACCAGGATTAGCTTATTAATGTGGTGTTTGCTGTGAAAATAACCATTAGATTTGATTAAATCTCAATCTTTTTAAGTGAATATGAAAAATAGTGAGGATAAGGAGATGAGTCATTCTTATTTTTTAAGGGAAGGAAAAATGTAAGTTTGTAGGTGGGAAGATGAAAATGTGGAGGATTAGATGAAAAAATACGTGAGATTCATCATTCATATGGGTATGTGGGGTGGATAGTTATATGGATAGGTGGGATTGATAGTCATATAGGTAGGTGGGAAAAATTATGTGGGTTTGTTACTAGCATACAGGTGGCTTTGTGGCTTTGGGCTACAATTTTTTTTGACTATTAACAAACAACTAACGTCAATCGATTCTTTCGAGTTAGTTATAAGTGAAACAACAATATTACATAAAATCATGAAGTGTTTTTAAATACTATTTGTAAGTATTTCAATCTTTCTTATTCACAAAATGGAGCTGAACTTAGATACGAACTTTCGTTTTTGGTTTGTTTTACTATTGAGTAGCAGTTATGCCCAAAATATCGTCGCACGCATCGCGTGCATAAAAAGCTAGTTGTTTTTAGGCGATCCGTCCACGGTCATATTAGGATGCTTGTTATATGGGATTTCTTTTTATTTTGTGGTTTTTTCAATTTTAGGTAAAAGTGGAAGGGGGGATTTGATCGCTGAGTATGGGGTATGTTGTCTACTACTCATATTCATTATCCAATCTCATGAGTCATGAATGGCTTCATCGTTCTGCAAGTTGTTTAGACAAAACAACAATAATTGGACATATACGGTATAACCCATATGGTCATATATACACCTTAACTAGTCTTGCGGATAAGAAACCATGAATACAATGTAAGACCAAGCAAGCAAGTCAAGGCCCAAAAGGAGCTAAACCTAGAGTTGGGTAATAGGGCGGATAGGCGGGCACGATTTTAGCCCTGCACGACATGTCTCAAGAAGGCACAGTGGTGGGTCATTTCTCATGCATAGACATCATTTTCGAAATTCAACACGAGCATGATAGATCGACACACATTTTAAAAAATATCTCTATTATATATGAGAATTCTAGCTTAGACGACTTTGGTGACCACCCTTTTTGACAACACCTACCACTCTATTTGTTTAAAAATAGAAAAGGAAAACCCATCTAACAAACCGCAAAGATTCTTCTACTCATCCTTCGACTTTGCACGCATAGTGTGCATATAAAGGCTAGTAAATTCTTATGAAGGTCCCGTCGTACCTAGCACATTGGATAGACAATTCATGCGAACTTTTTTAGAATATTGGCACGACACGACTATTCTTTGGTCCATGTTAGGCCATGAGGTATGGCCCACTTGTTTGGCACGGCACGACCCGTTCCTAACTCTTCCTAAACTCATTGATACACATGACAATAGTGAAGCAGAGAAACAATCAATTTATCACAAATTTATTTGCATGGTGATATTAAGAATAAATTAATTTGGATAAAGTAGCGCATATCAACTTTTTATCGAACTCCTTACGATACCCCTTATCCTTTTCCAATAAGCTCCCAAAAAAACTGCCATTTTTGTAAAATTAAGAAACATGACATGTATTATATATATCACAGCGATACATTAAAGAGCCCTAAATGAAGCATATCAAAAGCTCTGCAACTAGAACATACAATTACCGAGCTTAGTTTGGCTCACCTGGTAGGAATTCCACCTCATAACCTCGGAGTTCGAATCCCACCAAGTGAGGGGCACTTGGAGGCGAATTTCCTCCTTACAACTCCCCCTCCTTCCAAGTGACTGAGCCTCTGGGTTGGGCCATGTGCGAGGGCAGCCCAGACGTTATTCATCTTACCAAAAGAAAGAAAAAAATAAACTAGAACATACAATTACATACTAACCTTACACACACACAAAACACACATATGACATAGATTGAGGACAGTAAACTCACTCTTATACCACATTATGATGTTGTGATATACTTTGTCGAGTGTCATCAAGAAGTGGGTGGTTGGGTGTGAGGCTCCCTGGGGAAGGTGAGTTGTGGTGCACAAGGGACAGAAGGCAATACAATAGGTGTAGACGATGATGTCTGAGTAGTAGGGAGAAATTGTGGAGGGCACGAATTTGGTGTAAATGGAAATTGAAATTGGGCCTGAGGGATGGGTCGTTCAATTGGAACACTACTGCCATCAAATGCAAACGGTGGAAACGTTAATGGATATTCAGGAGGATTAATATGAGAACACCAAGGCGCTGATCCATAAAACATTCTGAGCCGGTTGATCGTTTGTTGTTGTGTATATGGAGCTTGCAACTGGCTTTGTCCGCTTGAAGTTAACAACGCCTTTAAATTTTCAGTGCAAATGTTAAAAAGTTGTAGATAAAAATAATATGCACAAAGTCTTGTGAAGTAGAACACATTATATACAATTATACATCATAATAAAGATATTGCTTAATTATGAGTAGCAAGATTAGCTTGGTTGATATAATTATAGTCTAAGCAAATTTATTACTCATATAATCGAGTACTTCAAAGATCGCATAATAATTAATAATTTTTGTAACAATTATTTTTTTATATAGGAAATTACAGCATGTTAAAACATTTCACATTTACAATTGCTACCTTTTGGGAGTTTGGGTAGATTTTTTTGCCCCAAAAATAACGCATATAATTTACTGCTTCCTCCGTTCTTTATTGATTGCAACATATGGATTTTTACACTATTCACACACAACCCTATCGGCTATCACCATCAATTGTGATGGTTACAAACAAAAAAATATAGTCATGTGAAATCTTATTATATTCATCTCGACATATACTTTTAATACATCAACTTTTTTATAATGTTTACTAAAAGGTAGTTGAAGATAATAAAGATTAAAGTTGTGCAATGGCAAGCGTGAAAACTCAAATGTTGCAATTAATAAAGAATGGATGAAGTATATTCTAAATTTTGAACTGAACCTGATAGTTTTGGCCCCAAATTGTGGCTTTCGCCAAAAAAATAACATAAATCCATGCAAATCAAAAAAGAGGTAACAATAGTAGATGCAAGGTGTTTTATAAGGTAGTAAATTATACTTCCTCTGTTTTTTATAGTTGCGACGTTTTGACTTTCACATTCGCCAATATACGACTTTGACCATTAATATCTCTAATAACCTATTTGTAAAAAGTATAAAAAGTTAAAATCTTGTAAATATATATTAAGATAAATCCAACAATATCTTACATGTTAACATTTGTATTATATATTAGACACAAATTTCCGGTCAAAATAACACATAAATAGTTCAAAAGTCAAAATATTGCAATTATTAAATAACAGAGAAAGTAATATCTAAATTGGAGAATATCACTAAGTCACACATACAGTTACAAGTAATAACCCTATAAAAAAAAGTTAGACGTGATAAAGGCCTAAAAATGACTACAAGTCTCAAGTCTCTTCTTTAGAAAGAAAATAAGTTCCCACTCTCTTGTTGTGAGGAGTTCCAAGTTTTTACATGACCTAAGGTATCCAAGTAAGTAGTAACTACTAAATACCGCAAAAAAAAGAAGTAAATTCTAACTATATACTTAGCTTGTAGTGCTTGTTGGTTCACATATTTGGTAGAAACTCAACGGAATAAATCAACAAGCATCTTTAAGTTTTTTTATGGTGCATGTAGGTTAATTACCAAATTTAAGTTTATCCAAATCAATTGTATCATACTTGTTCTCCTTGTCATACACGAATTTTCTATGTTAAGTGTTGAAGTTATCGAAGCTACAACACCTCAGCACAAAGCTTAACCAAGCCAGCTCAACTGTCAAAACTTAATTAACTGATCATCTCAGCTAAATCAGTTGGTTGGCTTCTTCTACAAGCTACAGATTCTGCGACAATTACTTTAAGATATTTCCTTTCTTCCTTCTTTTATCTTAATCTTGTATAAATAGATTAGGATGCAATAATTATGTATCTTGAATTCATTCTCTCAGTTTTTCTAAGTGAGATTTTCTTTCTCTAAAAGTTCAATAAGAAAGTTCATGATTCTAGTTTAGTTTGTCTCCATTTTTTCTTGCATTTCTCAATTGATTGAGATTATTGAATCATGAATTTCATTATGGCATGAGAGCAGTAATCCTTGAACTGCTATTATTCCGCACTTTTTCTCTGAAATTCATAGAGATTACGTCCTGAGAATTCAGAATTTTTCATGAAATTGAAGATTCAATGATATTCTACTGTAAGTTTTAGCTTGTTATCTTTGATTTTCGCTTTATGTGATTTTCATTGTCACTGAAAATTTGATCAAAATGCTTAGAAATTCGAGTTCACAAGAACCTCAATCGACTCTTGAGATCACACAAGAATACAAGATCCAAGTAGTTCATACTTTCTTAGTTCTTCAGATCTTAATACTAAAAAATTAGTTCATTTTTTTTATATTCTGGAAATGGTTTCCTGATTGGAAAAGGTCAATGGCTATAGCTTTGTCTGCTAGAAACAAATTAGGATTTGTGGTCGGATTTTTGTCCAAACATACTCGAAATACTAGTCTCTTGAAAATTTGGTATAGATTCAATGATTTGGTGATATCTTGGTAACTAGTTTCACTTGATCAAACAATTGCTAGATCGGTTCTATATTTCAAGACTGCTAGGGAGAAGATCTAGCTTGATCTTGAGGAAAGATTTGAAAATTTCTCTAGAACCGAGTTATATGAATTACAACAGCATTTGTTTGATATAATTCAAGAGGAATATGAGAATATCTCCGAGTTTTTCTGCCGGAATCAAGTTAATCTAGGATATGATTTATGTACTTTGACCAAATAGATTCTGAAATCTCAGCAAAATACTAGGCTTCTTCAGTTCTTCTTGAAAGCAAGTCACTTATATGCCATGGTTAAAAGTCTACTATGATGATGCAACCATTACCTAATTACACAAGCTTATAGACTTTTTTGTCAAGAAGAAAGTCACAGAGGTATGTATTAGTGATTCTATCAACACACTGAGGTTGTTGCTTTCACAGCCAAGAAACATGATGATCAGAGGCCTTATAAGGCACAACAAAATGCTTCCAAGGTTACATTCCCTACTGCTAATACAAGCACTTTCATGGAAAATGCTTGCAGGCAATAAGAGGAGTTCAATGTTTTTTTTTTTGTGAATATTGCAAGATGTCTCGACACACAGTGGCGGAGCCACTTGTGGTCACAGTTGGTCACGTGACCAACTAATATTGGGGAAATATTTTTTTTTTTTTTTTGAGGAAAGAAATTTTCTCGCCTCTTGCTTCCAGCGCCCTTCCAGCCTTCACTTTTCTCTCTCAGCTTGCATCTCCTCCTCTTTTCTCTCTCATCTTTCTCAGTCGTTGTCTCAATCTCTTCCCTAATTTCTCACAACTTCTACAACCTGCATTATTGATTCTCTCTCCTCTTTCGATGTCCCCGATTTCTGGGGTTTTCTGCATTATCTGAAGAAATCCAAATTCTAGGGTTTTAATCTTGTGTTTCGCCTTTTTTTTCTTCTTCTTCTTCTGTTGCCCAAACAATGGAGGATGTGGCCGCTGCTAGGTAGCGTTTCGCTGTCTCAGTCGCCGTCTTGTAACTTGTAAGCAATGGCGTGCCGTTTTCGAAACACTGAAGCTGAGGTATTTTTCGTTGGTTTTCTTATCTTTTTATGTTTGTTACTTAATTATTTGTCTTTGTCTGAAGTTATTTGGAAATTAGGGTTTATTTGATAGAAGTTAGGGTTTTTTTTATCATGATCCACCATTTTTTCTTCAATTCGGCAAATATCAGATCTAAATCAAATTGGGGGTTTTTGTTTTGAAGAGTTTGTTGAAAATTGAATTTAACTTCATTTGGAATATGGTGGATAAGGAATGAAATTCACTTGCCCTTTATGAATTTTAATACGGAAATTTGTTGAATTAGAAGCGTATCTGCGTATGATATGAATCTCAAAAGATATGGACAGTTGGTGTAACTTTAAATTTTTACTCCCATGTTGAACTTCTGGTGTAGCTGAATTTTTTTGACCAAATGTTACATCAACCTTTTCTTTTTTCCTTTGGGAGGAGTAGAGGTTATGGAGTGAATAGCAACTGAAAGTGCCTTTGTGTCTACAATTATTTAGTTTTTTCTATATGAGTCTTGTGGACACTTGCCAAAAGAAAAAGAATGCCTTTGAAAAATGAAATTGTTGTTTTGTCCCCCATTTGGTCTTGGCCTAAATTTAGTTTTGTGTCCATGTGCTTTACATTTATTATGTTTATATATATTGTTTTGATAATTTGTTACAGTGGCTAATTGGTGAATGATGAATGTGACGCTATGAGCTTTGGATTAACTTTGAAGGTTTAATTGATTGTATTCAGGTAATGCACTAAAACCCTTGTTTTAGGATTTTTAGAATTGGACCTATCATGTGAAGTTTTCGGAGAGACCATGAATGAGCCTTTGGTTTTATGTGTTTTATGTGCTGGTGGAATTAGTTGGAGATGGATAGGATTTCCCTCTAATGTGAAATTATATGGTATATATGCATAATGCATTGATATGAGATTAAATTTGAATAGTTTAAGTGAATTTGATTGATATGTTTGACAAATTGAATTGTTGTATCTAATTAAAAATTATAATTAAAATTTCAGAATGAAAAGAAAGAAAACTCAACCGAATATCTCAATTTTTTTTAAAAATTCATCGATTATCCTATATGGGCACGCGTATCCGAACCCATACTCTATCTGTACCCGTATTCGTCTCTGTGCAACCTAGTCGGTAGTGACCAACTATTCATAAATTCCTGGATCCGCCACTGTCGACACACCATGGACAGATGTTGGAAAATTCATGGTTATCCAGCTAATCACAAATTTGTTAAAGGCAAGAAGGTTGTAGCAGTAGCTTAGAATGATGATCCTTCCTATGGAGAAGATGAAGAAGTATTCCAGACAATTTTCTCTAACAAGTAGTATTACAAACCAATCGAGGCTCTTAATTATCACTTCTCTACAGAACAAAGAGAACATAAAGCCGGAGGTTCTAGTTCCCGTGGTCTTGCAGCTAATGCTCAATTGGCAGGTATATTCTGTCTTAATTATGCTTTAGATCAGTGTTACCTAATTCGCTATCTAATTCGCCTTTTGAATTCGCCAATTCGCCCAAAATGGGCAAAAAATGAACCAAAACCGACCATAATTCGCTTTTCTCAATTCGCAATTCGCGGGGGAATTAGGGAATTAGGTAACACTGCTTTAGATCATAATTAGATCATTGATAGTGGAGCTACTGACCATATGTGTTATGACCTAAAATTGTTTACTTATTTTCATGAAGTTTTCGGTAAAGACTATTCTATTACAATCCCTGATAGGAGTAAATTCCAAGCTAAACACATTGGTAATGTGAAAATAGGACTTTTTATAGAACTCAAAAATGTTAAACATGTTCTTGGTTTTTAATTCGACGACCTATTATATATCCCTACGATGTATCAAGATGATTCTTGCACAATACAGTTTACTCATAATAAATGCTTGCTTCAGGGCTATTTGATTAGACAATCCATGGTTCTTGGTGAGTTGGAGCATTGATTATACAAGCTCGGTGCAGACATTCTTTCTTCCACATGAGCAGCAACTCATGATACTAAACATGCTTTTTCTTTGAGCTCTTGTTATATTGCTATAGAAAATGCTAAACTCTGGCATCTCAAATTAGGTCATATTTCCTTTAATAAAATCAAAGGTATTAACGAGTTTACTGATGTAAAAGGCTGTTTAGCTGAGAATATTTGTCAAATATGCCCTCTAGCAAAGCAGCCTAGCTAGGAAGTATGTTTCTCTTAGTACCATTAAAACCTCTTTTCCTTTTCAATTGCTTTATGGATGTTGAGGTGCATACAAAATTTGTACTTACTCTGGTCATAGTATGTTTCTCTCTATAGTTGATGACTTTACAAGGGATACTTGGACTCATTTGATGAAGAATAAAACTAATTTTGTTGATCTAATGACTCAATTCTTGACTTTTGGTGATACACAGTTTTATGATAAAGTTTCGGTTGTTAGAACAGATTATGCGCTAGATCTTGTAGAAGGTGACATGAAGGAGTTATTCTTACAAAGAGGCATTGATCATCAAAAAAGGGTGCAATAGAACACCTCAACAAAATGGGTGGTTGAAAGAAAACATAGACACTTGCTGGAAACGACTAGGTCTCTTCTTCTTCAATCCACACTTCCACCTAAATATTCGGGTGAATGCATTTTGGCGGCCACATATTTTATTAATAGGATGCCTTTAAAAAGCATTCTTAATTTCACACCTTTTGAGAAAATTTTCCACTCTATACCTACCCTTGACCATCTAAGAATATTTGGTTGTCTTTGTTATGCTAATACTTCATCTGTTCATAAAACAAATTTTGATCCTAAAGCCAATCCATGTGTCTTTCTTGGCTATCCCCTTGCACAAAAAGCCTACAATAAGTTATTATTTCCAGATATGTTTTCTTTTTTCCTTACCATTACTCCACTACTACAAACACTACTCTATCTAGTCTATATCCTACACAAATATTTCTACCCATAATCTCAGATTTTTACCTAATTTTTACTCACTTCTTCTTCTCTTCTCCTACCCCTCCTACTCTTTCTATCCCTTCTTCTCCTACTCTTTCTACTTCTTTGGCTTCGATTAGAATATCTACCATAAGAACTCAACATGCTCATTAATTAAAGGATTTTGCTTGCTCTACTGTTGCTAATATTCACTGGTGTAATCTTGTTAATTCCACTCCAGCAGGCTTTTCTCAACAAAAATTAACTAAAGAGCTGCTTCAGGATAGTGGTCTTACTTTTACCAGAAGAACCACTACACCTCTTCCAAGTTCCAACTCACTCTTGTCTGATGAAGGTGACTATTATTCAGATCTTGCTACCTATAGAAGTCTTGTTGTCAAACTCAATTTCTTAACTCATATAAGGCCATACCTTGATTTTGTTGTGCAATGTTTGAGCCAGTTTATGCATGCTCCTCGAGTTCCTCATTATCAGGCATTAGATCACACACTTCACTATGTCTACTATACCGTTGGACAAGGCATTCTTCTGAAGGCTACAAATATGCTTACTTTACATGCTTAATTATAGTGATTCGGACTAGGCTGCTTGTCCCAACACCAGAAGGTCTGTCACGGGATATGTCATGCTTCTTGGTGGCTCTCCCATGAGTTGGAAATCCAAGAAACAAGGGACCATTTCAAAATCCTCATCAGAGGGCAATGCTTCTGAGGTCTATAGGTTGGTAACTGGTAAGGTTACTGGTTGAGCTTGGGATTTCTTCTCTCACTCATGTTACTTTTCATTGCCACAATATGTCTGCTTTACACATAGTATAAAATTTAGTATTTCATGAAAGAACAAAACACATAGAGTTGTATTGTCATTTTACAAGGGACGAAATTCTTGAAGGTTTACTTCAGTTGGTTATTTATCTACTCAAAATCAATTGGCAGATTTCTTCACTAAGGTCTTGCCTATTGCTGAGCACAGAGATCTTATTTCCATACTAGGCATGGTTCCTCTCTCACCGCCTCCTAGTTTGAGGAGAGGGGGTGTTGAAGTTATCGCAGCTACAACACCTCAGCACAAAGCTCAACCAAGTGCCAGCTCAACTGTCAAAACTAAACTAACTAACCAGCTCAGCTAAATCAGTTGGTTGGCTTCCTCCACAGGCTACAGATTATGCGACAATTAGTTCTAGATTTTTCCTTTCTCTCCTTCTGTATCTTAATCTTGTATAAATAGATTAGGATGTAATAATTCTGTAACTTGAATTCATTCTTTCAGTTTTCCTAAGTGAGAGTTTCTCTCTCTACAAGTTCGATAAGAAAGTTCATGATTATAGTTTAGTTCTTCTCCAGTTTTCCTTATATCTCAATTGATTGAGATTATTGAGTCGTGAATTTTATCAAAAAGTATTAGTTTTTTAATGATTTTTGGTTTTGAATAAAATAATTGTAGAAAATAAAGAAATAATATCTTTAAACAATCATCGAATGTTTTCCACGTACTTTTACTAAATTATGTTTCCTTAAAAATATGAAAATACTTGGCATTATAGAAAATAAACATCAAGGGTTGGTTCCTGGGTTAAGACCTACGATGAGAAAATGAGCCGAGGCCAAAGGCAAATAATCAAGAAAAAAATGGTCATAGTGGAAAGGAGGTATTATTAATATTACTTCAATTTGGAACTTCAAGGATCTGATGTATTCAACGGCATGGGCGAGTATGGACGCATGATCCCCCTGCAACATTATTACACAACATCCCTTTTCAATCTCATGAATGATAAATCATAATCTTAATATATAAAAAAGCAAACATTATCGATAAAATTTAAGAGCAATGTCGTTTGCAAAAACAAAAAATGACATGTATTTCAGAATAGACGAAGTAGTTAGTTATGTAAACCCAATAGTCCAACACAGCTAGTAGAGTACGGAGACACGTTGTGGCTTTCGGAAATGTTCCAGGAAATATTTTAGACAAATTAGCAATTTTCGGCTTGCTCGTAGGGTAAAACCCGCACCTACACGGTCAAATCTGCACCGGAGGGGTTTTTCTTATTTATTTCGTCTTATTTTTCTTGTCTTGTCTTGTTATGTTATGATTTTTTAGAGATCAATTATTTATTTCCTAATAGATTGCTAATTGTATTAGGAAAATAAATAATTAGTTTCCTAGCTAAATTACGTCCAGTTGAATTAGGTCTTGTTATATGTTAATTCTACTAGGTAGGATTCCATCCTCTATATAAAAGGATAGGGATCATTATTTTTGAATGTTAATAAAATACAGGGAAAGATTACAGAACTCTTCGGTTTCTAGATATAGTTCTTGAGAGATATTGCATTTCACGAGATTCGTGAGTTTGTGCTTTGCTAATATTTGTTAAAGGATTAATGGAATTTTGGTGGTTTTTACTTTACCTGTTAAGGGAGAGGTTTTCGACGTTAAAGTTGTGTCATAAATACTATTAGAATTGAGTAGGAACCATTATTGCTAAAAAAAATATTGTACTTCCTCCGTTTTATAAAAGATGCAACATTTTGACTTACACGCTTGTCAACGCGTAGATTTGACCATTAATATCTTTAGTTATCTATTAGTTTAAATAATAGAAAGTTGATATTTGATAAATATACATTAAGACATAATATCTAACAACATCTTATATACTTAGTTTAGTTGTCTATATTAGTAAAAAAAATTATAGTCAAAGTTTATACTGAATAGTGCCAAAGTCAAAATGTTGCAACATTTAAAAAAGCAGAAGGAATATTTGATATCAAATAGTAAGAAATTCTTATTGCTAGGAAAAATAATGTAGAGTATTTGATAGCAAGCATGAAATTACTATTGTTAGCAAAGTCTTGCTCATTATATTAAGTAGGAAATTATTATTGTTAGAAAATATCAAGGCCCTGTTTGGCAAATAAAGTTTAGAGTTTAGCTGCTAGAGTTTAGAGTTTTACCTTTTTGTTTAGCAGATTTGACTGCATATTTGACTAACTTTTCACATAAATGTGTTTGGTAAAACTTAGTTGATTGCTAAAAGCTTATTACCCTTTGTTTGAATAAAATGACATTTATGGACATATTAACTGATATGTTAGTGGAGTTAAAACTATGGAGATTTCACTTCTTCTTGGATATCTCCATGTTTCTCAGTTCTCACCTGTTTTAATTATGAAATGTCCATCAAAAATTCATTTCAAAAGTTTTGATAGTAAAAATACACATATATATAGTGTAAATTTCATGATAATCGAATAATAATTTGTAAGAATTTAAAAGAAATATAGTGCATATGTATAGCGATATTTTCCGTTGTGAGTGATGTTTATAGAAACAGGTTATTTTTAAGTGAATATAACATTATTTTAGGATAACTGGGAAATCTTTAAAGTGATTTTATAGGATTTCCTCGTTTTCAAAAAATAGTTTGAACGTCAATATAATACTTTTATCATTAATGTCTTTAATTACATTAAAAAACTGAAAAGTCAAAAGTTCGAAAAAGTTACTAATACGATTACACCTTATTATTTTCCTCACTTATTGGTGACAAATCTAATGGTCAAAGAGAAATTTGACCATTTAGAGATGAATGTTGCAAGTTAAAACTATTTTTGAACGGGGGAAGTAGCATTTATCGATGATATTATGATAATATTCTGACCTTTGCTAATACATTAATTGTTTATGAAAAATATGTTCACTATGTTATTAATTGTATTAATATAGGTTACGTTTGATCAGCGAAATACATTTTGGATTGAATTTCATTATTTTCATAAAAAAGTATTACTCTGGGCCAAAGAGTATTAATTACTTATAAATTGCAGTTGTTGGAAATGTAGAAGTTTTCAAGGCTAAAAAAATAGGATAAATAAGAAAGAATGATAGAACGATAAGAAGATTAACAATGTGTCATGGACTACACCACTAACTTAAAAACGATAATCGGCGCAACCGGATTGTATTCGACGTTCTATACCCTAAGGTTTACACACCACTTTCACACAAAGGCACTAGACTTTTAGGTGAGAGGTTGGATCAGAGCCGCATAAACAAGAAACGACTAGATCAAAAGAACAAAGGCGAACCATATCGACAGTTTTGTGCCCTCGAACCACACTAACTGGTGCACCCGCACCTCCACATGGTGTACCCGCACAAAAACTTTTCTTTCTTTGAGTTGGACACTCACTTTGTGCGCGGTGCGCCTGTGCACTTAGATATAGCTCTCCCTTTTTTATCTTTTCATTCAACAACACAATATATGTTGAAAATTCATTTTTCTCTTGCTAAAAAAAGGTAAATAGAAAGGAGAAGAAAAAATGAAGGGAAGAAGATGGATGTAACTCATAATTGGAGTAGAGAAAGTGGAACTGGTGAAGAGAGGAAGATGTGACATTCCTTTTCCATGTAAGAACAATGTTTTTCCCATCCACTATTTTTCAATATTAAGAAAATTATTTTCCACCTTTTATAAATCAAGTAAAGAAAATGACTGTTCCCAGAAATTATCTTCTTCACACTTAGTTAGATACAGTGTATTCTAATTGACGGATTGGTCATAGAATTGACCCAATTATTTTTTCTAAAGTATTATTCCCAATAATCCATTACTTATATATGTAAATAGAAGTTCCAATCATAACACATCTTTGATTAGGAGGGATTTTGGGGGAGAATTTCAAATTTAGCTATATTGCTAATTTGCTATGCTATAATGCCCATTGTATTTGGATTCTTTCGCTATGAATGCTCCAAAGTTTAACCTCACCTTTTTGCAATTGGGAAGTAACGCTTGTATCTCTTTCATCTTTGCATTGATGCGCTTCCGCCTCCTATTCTCACAACTTCGCTTCTGTGAAATTTTCTGTATATGTGCACACAATTGGAGAAAACATTTATGAGGAGATGGCAGATTGGCAATACAACAGAAAACAAGACCATTCATTTCCCAAAAAAAAGAAGAAATAAAGCAAGACCATGGATATTATTTAGGGATGACCTAACTAAATACTGTTACGGTTTGCATGAACCATTGACAATACAATCTTTCGTGCTGACATTCTCACTCCAACAAAATTCTTTATTTTTACTTGCAAAAAGTTTAGAAACATGAACTTTAATCTGCATTGACTTGGATAGATTTGATTCTAATTTCTACCATATGTCCATATCAGACTTGCTTGTAACATTGTAGCATGTATTTCCAAAAAAAATTAGCATTTAACTTGTCATGCTTAAACATATACAATTTGCATCCTATAGTCAAGTATAAATTTATATCCTTACGTACTCTCCACCTATGCATGTGCTCATATGCAAAAGCACATGTGTGGGAGGTTGTACCATACTCTAGGTACACCTGGGTGCATGCATAGTATGGTGATTGACCTTATAAGAATTAAAAAAAAAAGTATGATCAGTTGAATTCCTATAAAATTCACGAGATGAAGATTGCAGACTTCTTACCCTCGATGAATGAGGGCGCGAGTCTCCATAGTAGAGCTGGCAATGAGCGTGGTTAGGTTAGGTTCGGCCTGGCATAATCGAGTTGAGATTCCGCCAATCTAAACCCGAGTTGTTTTAGATAAACAAATTGAGATTATCTCGGCCCCACATACTACTAAAGGGATCGAGTTGGGATTGACCTCATTGATCAATTTTATGTTTTTGCCCCTTATTTTTATAAATACTTGAACTTGAAGTGGATAGCTACATATAATATTTTAATGATCGAACCAAAAAAACTTAATAGTGGACATAACTACATCTACCTAGTGGCTAGATTACTGATAGATAATACACATAGAATATTCTCTTTCTAGATTTAGAAAATCACAAATTCTTGGGTGCAACTGTTGCACCATAATTGGTGTAACAACCCACTAATAAACCACATCTTCTTCTTAAAAAAAAAAAATCAAATGACATAAAATAAATGACAAAATGACATTAATCTCATGTCATTATTTGTATAGTCCATATCATCCTTGTTGGAGTCTATGTTATTATGCATATTACAGAATAAGTTATGGCGTAACATGTTACACCCAAGACACACTCTTAGAAAATATATCCTAAATCTAGGAAGAGAATGTTAAGTGTATATTTTTTCTATCAGTTACTAGGTAAGTTCAACGTTCTTTATTTTTTGACAAAAAGTTCAAGGTTCTAATACAAACTACTCAAAATTAATCGAATAGAAAAAATCCAAAGGTTTCTGTGTTTTTTTATTAAAAGTAAACTGCGAATTAAAACATCCCTTATGATCTTAAATTTTTTTTTTTTTATAATTTGGGTACCTTCATTAAATGGGGTAAAATGTTAATCCAGAATTACAACATTACTCCTCAAAGGAGAAAAGCTTCAGAACAACTTCCTAAGTTCCTACTGACCCATACTTTGGCCCGTAAAATACCACCATATTAATACAACTACAAGAACATTAGAGCCAAGCTATAAACTGAGAACAATCTAAACAAGACTCTAAACCGTCTTCAATCTTCATAAGGAAGACGGTAGTCAGCACAGATTTTCAACATTGCTAACACCTTCAAGAAATATATCACATTTCTACCGCCCACTGGTGAAGATCCCAGTTATTCTGTTTTATCAAATTTCAAATTCTCCCACTTCACATTGATTCCCAATGCAAGCATCAAAGAACATAATCCAAGCTTAACCAGTTTTGCATACTACCATCCATAAACACCCATTGTGATGTCTACAAGCTGTTTGTAGAGATGTCAAAGAGGCCATGTGACAAGAAAGGATACATACATACATACATGCATGCATTTACGCTTTTAGACGAATCCATTTTTATTTTTCTACAGCTTATATATTCAAGTTTCTTCCATCCCACCTTCAAAACAAAACAAGAAAAGTTTCCTCCATCCACAGTTAATGGTAGTATACCAAAGACTGCTTTTCTTACATAAGTAAAGAATGTATTATTCTCATATTTTCATGTTTTGATATAGAAATAGATTATACTTAGACTTTATCCGGATCCACACAAACAACACTTAATTAATTATATATAGCATATGCTAATAATATATATTATGGTGAATTCTTTATCATAAAAGGTTGTGAAAACTTGACAACAAAGTTATTAGTTCCTGAATACTGAATAGAGGAAGTACTACTACAAGTCTACAAGTCTACAAGTCTAGAAGCCGCGTCTCTCATTGCAATAAATACTAAACATAATTTTATAAATAGCGAGAAAAAAATATATTGCAATATTCTCACTCTTAATGATTCTTGCAGATGTTGTTGATGAGGAATGAGAATTGGCTCCGGCTCCACAGGCTGCTTTCCTTTTCTGTGCCCTTTGGCTTCATCTACATTCTTGACTTCTGATCCCTGAATATAGAAATGTTTATTAATCAAAAATCACACATTTTTATAGTACTCCCCGCCGCTCATCTCATAGTATAGTGCTTGTTTTTTTTACACGGTCTCCAACCTTTAATATTTTCAATTTCGTATTAATAAAAAAATATAAAAGTTGATATTATGAAAGTAGTCATTAAAGCGAATTTAACCTAACAAGATCATACATGAATATATTTTTTTGTATATATTAATGAAAATATTTAATCAAAGATTTTAAAATTTGACTCTTAAAGAAATAAACAAGCACTATATTATGAGATGGAGTGAGTAGTATAATATAATAATCATGAAAATTGTATTCCTTATATATGATGGCCTTGTCGGCCACCTCTTCCTCAAGTGCAAACAACTTTTTGATGGTCTTTCTTTTAAAGAGTAAATGTTATTTTTAAAGATTATAATGAAAATTGTATCAAACGCTTATACTAATATTTTTAAAGTTTAAAAATGACTCTTAATTTGATATTCTTAAGAATTATTACCCTATTTCTTTTTATTTTTTCTTTTCTTGTAATATGAGATTGTTTTCCCATTGTTTTAAGTATATATCACCAATTGTTAAATTCATTAAATATCTATATTACAAATACTTCATATACAAAAAATATAAATGGTCAGAATTTAATGGAGATTATGATCAAATGAAAGAATGAAGAATATAAAGAGACAGGGATACTGTTCTTGGTAATCCATATATAACCATATTATTCTAAATTTTTTATGTATTTATATTTATGTTTTGTTAATTGTTTAAAAATTAATGGCTGAAATTCTGAAAAGGAAAAACATCAAAGCCTCCATAGTGCTCATTGGCAGTACCTAGCTAGGACTAGGTGCTTTTCTCACATTTTTTTTGTAAATTTATATTTTCAAATTTTATATTTTGCTTATTTGAGCAAAATTTATAACAAATGTGTAAAAATATATGGTTAGGAACACATAGTTTAACTGCTCCCGGTGCTTCCAGTAGCACCTAAAAATTTATAAGAAAAAAATTGAATATGTAGGAATGACGGTTATAATTTTCTCTCTATCTCATAATATAACAAAACGTTCCTTATATTTTATGATATAAAGTCATTCTTGATTGAAAAATGCATTATTTAAGACTTTTGCTAAAGAAGATATTTTAATCAATGGGCGACTGTTTAGATATAAGAATACTTATTTTCTATGTAGTATATGACTTTAAATTACACCCCATATCATAGAGTATAATGATTATTAATTAATAAAAATCTATATGATAAACATGCATTTTGTGAGTAGGTATTAACAGGAAAAAAAATCACTCTGGCATAACAATAATCACACTGGATGACCAAGATATATATATATATATATATATATATATATATATATATATATATATATATATATATATATATATATATATATATATATATACTTTCCTCTTTTTCTTTTAGTTGCAATATTTGTCCTTTAGACTCAAAAAATATAAATTTTCATCGTTATTTTTTTTTAGGGGAATTTTTCATCGTTATTATTCTTTTACAAATATGTATTAATAAAATACTATCGTATGAGACCTTGTTAGATTGATCTCAATATATTTTTGCAAAATATAAATTTCCTTTATAAACTTCTTATTATTACCTAAAAAAATACTACTCCCTCCGGTTTTTAATAGATGTAACATTTGACTTTTCACACTTGTCGAGACATAACTTTGACCTACAATATCTCTAGTTTTATAAATTTAAAAATTATAAGAAATACGTATTTGGAAAGTGTATATCGAGACGAATTCAACAAGATCCCACATGACTATATTTTTCCTTATATATAAATAACTATTGATGGTCAAAGGGAGGTGGATGAATAGTACCCAAAGTCAACGTGTTACATCTTAAAAAACGGAGGGAGTATATAATTGTTTTTCTTCATTTGGGGTCGTGTAATTGATGCATGGTGTAAAATAGAGACCAACCTGATCATGAGTTTGAGAACCTTGAGCAAGTATAGGACTGGGCCCATGCAGGCCTTTACTTGTTGGAGCATCCGAATGATAGTATTCGGGCTGGGAAACTGATGCATGGGTTAATAGGGGAACTTCCGACAGATATTGAAATATATCATGCAATGATGATGATGATGATGATGTTGATGTTGATGTTGATTGATGACCCCTAATGTTTTCAAGGGACGAGCAGCTTGTAGAACCATTACTTGTAAAAGTAGAACTAGTATTGAATTGCTGCCCCCCTTGATCGCTCATGTTTTCCAAGAGCTACAATTCAAAGGCCTCTGTTTTTTTTTCTTTCTATCATTATTATTCTTTATATAGAAATAAATGTACATACAATTTTTTTATTATTAATTGTAGTGTGAAGTTTATCCCCTTTTTCTATTAGAAAAACAAAAATAAAAGACATAGCATTTCCTATTCGACACTTATCGTATTCCCGTCGGTCAATTTTCGTGGCGAAAGGAGAAGAATTTGCCACTTGTTGCATGTGTAATCCAACATGACTTGGCTCTACATCACCTTCTAATTTTCTACAATTGTCGCTTACTATTTTGGGGGATCAACTTGTTTTTTTTCTTCTGGGATTCGTAATTCTAACCTTTTTTTTTTAGAGGTCGTAATTCTAACCTGGAACATATACTACCTATGTTCTTTTAGTTGTAATATTTAATTATTTTATTTTAGGGAAATGTAAGGACTACATATAAATATTAAATACATTTAATGAAATAATATTATTTGAAGAATTAATGACAAAATCACACGTCAATTAATATAACTAATACTTATTTATTACTTAACATTTCCATTTTTAACTTCTTATATGTATTGTAGCCCTAGCCCTTAGGGCTACATATAATTCTTCCCTTTATTTTAATACACTCACTAAAAAGTCATTTATTGCAACTAAAAATCAGAGGAAGTATATAATGTTTCAATCATGATAAATCTCTATTATATAAGGGAAGAGGGGAGCTATGGTGTTCCCCCTATAAATTTATTTAATTACCCATTAGATCATTAGTAAATCAACTACTCTATCAAAAAAAGGATAAAAGAAAGTCATACTCAAATATAGCATTAAATAATTAACTAAAATGTTGGAGGCAAATAATTAAGTAATAATTGAGCCACAAAAAAACAATTGAGCACAAGACTTAGGTCCTGTTCTTCTGGACTTAATTTCGATTCGGTTCAAAAAAATAAGTTCAGCAAAAATAAGTTTCGTTCAAAATAAGTTCGGTTCACCCAAAATAAGTTTGTAGTTAAAGTTCGGTTCAGCAAAAATAAGTTCGGTTTCACAAAAATAAGTCAAAAAATAAGTTCACCCAAAATAAGTTCGGTTGTTCCACCCAAAATAAGTTCAGTGTAGTTCAGTTCAGCAAAAATAAGTTCAGTTCAGCAAAAATAAGTTCAGTTCATTTCAGTCTTGTCTAATGTTGTAATTATTAATTTTGTTTTCAATATTACTATTAATATTGTTATTATTATTAATATTATTATTAATATTATAATTATAATAATGAATGAATTTGTATTTTTAGAGAGAGGGGCTTATTATTTATTATTTATTATTTATTATTTAATATTATTATCATTATTATTATTTATTATTATTACTTATTATTTATTATTTATTATTTATTATTTATTATTTATTATTTATTATTTATTATTTATTATTTATTATTTATTATTTATTATTTATTATTTATTATTTATTATTTATTATTTATTATTTATTATTTATTATTTATTATTTATTATTTATTAATTATTATCTATTATCAATTATTTATTATTTATTATTTATTATTTATTATTTATTATTTATTATTTATTATTTATTATTTATTATTTATTATTTATTATTTATTATTTATTATTTATTATTTATTATTTATTATTTATTATTTATTATTTATTATTATTATTATTATTTATTATTTATTATTATTTATTATTATTATTATTATTATTATTATTTATTTATCATTACTTATTATTTATTATTTATTATTATTATTATTATTTATTATTATTTATTATTTATTTATTATTATTATTATTATTTATTATTTATTATTTATTATTATTATTATTATTATTATTATTATTATTATTATTATTTATTATTATTATTATTATTATTATTTATAATTTATTATTATTATTATTATTATTATTATTATTATTTATTAATATTATTTATTATTTATTATTTATTATTTATTATTGTTATTATTATTATTATTTATTATTATTTATTATTTTTTATTATTATTATTATTATTATTATTTATTATTTATTATTATTTATTATTATTTATTATTTACTATTTATTATTTATTATTGATTATTTTTATTATTATTATTTATTATTTATTATTTATTATTTATTACTTATTACTTATTATAATAAAATAATAATAATAAGTATTGATAATATTTTGTTAATATTTATTGATGATTATAATAATAATTATTGATAATATTATGTTAATACAATTCAGTTCAGCAAAACTAAGTTCAGTTCGGCAAAAATAAGTTCAGTTCAGCCGAAATAAGTTCGATTCGGTTCAGTAGAAATAAGTTCGGTTCGGCGTGATTCGGTAGTCATTCGTAAAATAAGTTCGGTTCAGCAAAAATAAGTTCGCCAAAGCAAAAATAAGTTCGGTTCGGTTCGGTTCGGTCGAGAATAAGTTCAAAAGAACATGGCCTTAGTACATTTTTTTTGGACGAGGCACAAGACTTAGTACATTCATGCTGAAAAAAGTAAAAAAGAAAATTATATCAATCAAATATTTGATCAATCTATACGCAATCAAGTATTACATCAAAAAGGAAAATACATTCAATTAACAAAGTGAAATGATTTAAATTAACACTAAATACTTTGTTGATAAACATATAAGAAATCCTAAATAAATCTACGTAAACTTCTTTTATCACTCATCAGTTTTAATTTTAAAAATCTTAAAGAAAGTATAAAACAATAAAAACAATAAAAGACACATAACTGGTTAAGTGATATTAGGCTTAACCAATGAAATAGTATTGATGTATGTATCATTACATATATTATTGAAAAATGACAAATGTTGTATAATAATTTATAAATATTGTCTAAAAAGTGAATGTGAATTGTTCTTTAATAGAAACAAGATTTGTTCCTCCCAAATTGGAACTAGGCAACAATACTCCTTATTTTATTAACTTAAAATTGTGGCCAGAGGCTATCACCGGAATTCTCATACCACCTAGCACTCTAGTAGCAAACCCCCCCCCTTCCTTCCTTTTTTTTTCTTTTAAGCTTATTTTAATTTGCAATCATATTTCTATTACATAATGTATATACAGATTATTATATGGGAATTGTTAGATTTAATATAACACTAGTTTTTAGGCCCGGGCTATGCCCCGGGTAATTATATCTTTCATTTATTAATATTTTTACTTTGAAATAATAACATCAAGTATCACTTGGTTTAGTGGTTAAGAAATTAGTATGTATGTTTGTGATCTCAGGATCGAATCTTACATAATGCATTTTCTATTTTTTTAGTGTATGTGGATTATTGTTAGATTTAATATAACATATGTGTTGGAGTACTAGGTGACACTCAAGAAGGGGTAGTTGAATTGAGTGACAAAATCTAATCGATTTTCGCATAAACAAAACTATAGCACTGTGCCTCACACTGTGTTAAAACACTCGCAGACTCGTTTTTAACTTTTTGCTCAAATGAACTCGTATCAAAACTAAAAGCAATAAAATCAAATAATCAAGACAAAGGAATTTAACGTGGTTCATTCTCACATCTGAGATCTACGTTCACACTACCTACTCTTTTATTATTTGAATCTTAAAATATCAATCTTTCGATACAATATGATTCCCCCACTACTAACTCTAGTAGTGCTCCCCAACACTTAACCATAAGTGTTGCTACTCTCTATAATGATGAAATTACAGAAAGATTAAGTCCTCACAAGTGTGCTTCTTAGATAAGCAAATCGAGGAATATTACAATCGTTATATATGAAAAACTTTTTAAAACCAAATATGAAAACGTGAGTTGTTCTTCTGATTTCTATCCCTTATATAATTTATCAACTGGATAAAAATTATTCTCCAAGATATGATTATCTTCTTGAATAATTTTATTCCTAAAATTAAGGGATAAAAATCTTTTATTTTCCAAAATCAAAGATTATCTTTTTATTTAACAAAGCTAGGTTTTTTCTTTCTTTAAAAGTTATAGATTCCTCCTTATCTTTTGCCAACTAAAAATCAGATTTCATAAACCAATATTTCCGAAAATCTTTATCAAGAACGTTAAAAATCAGTATTTTTTTTTTCAAAACTCTTTTTTTCGAGAATCTTTATAAAAAAACGTTTTAATTAAAAATCAGTTTTTACAAAAATCATTTTTCTTAAAAACTCTCCTTTTATATTCTATAAATATAGAATCATGAAATTAACATAATTACCTATTTTCCTAACTCTAAGAAAATAGTTAGTCATCCTAATTTCATATTTCTAGCTTAGCACAAAATTCCAATAAGTTAATTACATTGCATAAACATGAACATAACTAGACCTAAGCTTCCATATCTTCAAGTTCTTGAACTTTCATGAACATCCAACCTTGATAGCTTTCTTAGATCACTGTTACATACATACATGTTATAGCAGAGAGTGTTTATCATCATCAAAATACATATAGACTTGAAGTCACAACAATAAGCATTTCAAACTATAGATTTTGTAAGTACTTTTTAATATACAACATTACAACTAAATATTATACTAATCAAATGTATGCAGTTTTTACTAGGTGATAATAAATGGAGCAACTATAGAAGATGGAGGGAGTACATGCATTAAAATTAAGCAATTAGAGTGTCTATTAGTATTACGATCTATTTTCACTTCCTTAGAAACTATTGATATCTCTATACTATAAGGGAAGAGGGGAGCAATGGTGTCCCCATATGATATTACATTCTTAACCCCACTAAATAATTTATTTTTTAAGAAAAAAACTTCAAACAACACTCCTAAACAACTCAAAGTCAGCACAATCAATGCAAATCAACAAAAAAATGACAAAATAATTTTCAAAAAGGAAAATCCCAAACAACATCCCCAAACCATTCAAAGTCATCACAATCAACATAAAATTGACAAAATATTTTTAAAGAAGGAAATTTACGATAAATTTAGAACATATTGAAAAACATACATTGATTAGAAAAGTCCACAAAACAAATTAAGAAGTATGTTATTGAAATACATTGTCGATAATAATGTATGCAAAAACATGATGATGATTTATACTGTATTTAGAAACTTATATATTTTTTATCAATAAAATAACTCTTTATCTAACGGAACATTGTCAAACCATCACATAGTTGCAACTCCAACTATATTGTTAAAAACAACAAAAGGTTAGTGACATATATTTTCTTACTGCTTTATGCATTATACATGCTTCATTGATTGCAAGTTATTTACTCATAAAATAGCACAATCAAGAAGAACTGAAGATTTTGAAATGCTATAGATAATTATCTGGGGAAAGAAAAAAATTAAAAGGTTGCATGCGAAAGAATAACCAACAAAGCAAAAAATTAAAGCACGCATCGCGTGCATAGATGCGATTGCTAGTTTCAACTATGTAAAGAGCGAATAAAAACTCCAAAAGACAGAGGTATATCTATAAGGAAAGATTTACATGAGTAATCTAGACTATAGGTGGTATTTCTATAATAATTTAATTAGGAGTTATGTTAGATTTATCACAGTTATGGGATATATTTTTCCAAAATGAGGCTTATAGAATATAGACTGATACAGAGTAACTTGTTGTACAGATTAATTTTACTATTGTTTTTACAGTTTTTTATGTTCTCTTACAATCCCCAACTCCCTAGTGTAGCCAACTCGTATTCGACACATCATTATTTTAGGTTCTAAATAAGCTTCTTCAGTTTATTGTTTATTTTAAGAATTGCATCTACATATCCCTTTTTTGTGTTAAAGAGCGAATAAATGTAGTAATGTAGGCGGGATTCGATATCATTATTAGGTCTTAAGTATCACCCTCAGAAGACTTTACCAACTAAGCTAGATGACATCCACATCTATATATCCTTTGTACTTGTAATTATTGTATCATTGAGTGACACTTTTCTAAAAAATATGTATAGATTGAAATAGTTACGATTATTGCATGAGACGATCATCCACTATTGAGAATATTTTCTGCAAAAATTTTCTATTGCAATATATCATTTCTCTACTACTAAAAGATATGGTTGTAACCTGTAAGTACTGCATAAACGACGAAAATGAGACAAAGAGTGTTACTTTTTGAATTATTGCAACAGCACAACATGATAGAATGTTATGGTTAGAGCGTAAATGAGGCGAGTCGAGCTCAAGTTTGGCTGAGCTCAACTCGGGCTAAGCTCAACTCGAACTCAGAAATGTCAAGCTTGGCTCGACTCAAAAACTCGCGAGCTTGAAAAAATCAAAGCTCAAACTCAAAACTATAAAATCGAATCAAGCTCGAATTTGAAGCAAGCCTCGACTCGAGCTCGAGTCAATCCATGTACCTTGAGTTAGGTATTTGGAGTAGCCTTTTATAGAGGGAAAAAAAGTTTGTGTTTCATTGTCTGACCAATGCGGGACTTTATGAAATAACTTTTTGTGTAGAAAACAATTGTTTTCATCCAATGAAGAAATTCATTAAATAGTTTTTGTACATTAATAAATAAAATAGACTTAAACTTTTGTTTTCCAATAATGTGGGACAAATAAATTCAAACAATAAGTATAGCTAGAGTAGTAACATTTTATAGAGAAAAAAGGCTATTGTTTATAATATAAACCGATGTGGGACATATAATATTGATAATTATTTATTGAAATTACAAGTATTATAGAAATCGAGTTTCTCGCGAGCTCGAGTTCGAGTTGACTTTTAATCAAGTTTTGACCGAGTCGAACTCCCCTAATTATGATCAAGAAAAAAATGTTATGGTATTCACACAATGACACAATCACTGAATCACACCATGCATATATCTACGCTATAAAGAGAAATGTTTGGTATATACTGGAGTAAATAATTGATCGTTTATCAAAAGAACTGCGACATATCATCTGTTAATGCACGGCAGTATTTGCTGTGCCAGGTGATGTTCAGGTGACAACTTGCAGACAAGATACAGATACTTCAATCATCGGTGACCTAGCTGATGAGTACAAAACACTGTATATATATACATCGAAATACTACTAGTCTATAATACTCCCTCCGATCTTTATTAATTTACCCGTTTCTTTTGCAGAGAGTTTTAGGAGAAACAATGTTGTGGGACATAAAAAGAAAAAGAAACTATTATTTTATATTAAAGTTGAATGTATGTGTGATGAAAAGTTAGTGGTCTCATTCCAAAAATAGAAACAAAAGAAATGGGTAAACTAATAAGGAACATCCCAAAAAGGAATACGGGTAAACTAATAAAGACCGGAGGAAGTATACTATTAGTCTATTACTAGTACTAGTCGGCTAGTCGCCAAAGTACGTAACCCCTTACGTCCAAGATACAGATACTGGAATCATCGGTGACCAAGCTGATGCATATAAACAAATATGTCATTTTCGAAAACAAGGTTTAATTTTTTTAACGAAAGGAGAGAGCATATGTATATCAATCAGACAATCAGTATATGGTTAAAATCCGTGAGCCCACTTTTTATTTGTCCCATCCACAAGACCACAACTCTTTCATGCATAATCCCCAAATTATACTCCGATCCTTTTGTTTTTTTTTTCTTCTTATTTAGAGTTGGAGGAAAATTCCAGAAGCACCCAATGTGAAATAATCTTGGTATATACTTCCACCGTTTTTACTTCTCGCAATTTTAAAATGTGCACAAAGACCTTGGAGAGAGATAGAGAAAGATTAAATGATATAAAAAAAAACCTCCATGTCGGCCATGTGCTTGAAGAGACAAAGAGATAATATATTGCCAAAAAATTTAATGTTGCAAATAACAGAGAACTTCCTAAAAAAGGAAAATATTGCAAGTACTAAAAAAACGAAGGAAGTATATAATATTTCACAAAAAATATTCAAAAGGACGGTATGGCATTAAGCTTAACGTCAGACCAATTAGTTAAAATTAGCTTAACAAAAAATTTCATTGCATCTAATAGTTACGTGCTTTAACTAATTAGTTAAGGCAAAAATCATAATTATTGACTGACCATAATTTTTAACCCAAAAATCATAACTACTATCTAAAAAATCATAACTACCATCCCAAAACTATAGGATAAACCAATACTACCTCCGTTTCATATTAATCTACACACTTACACTTTTCACGCATGCCGATGCACTACTTTGAGCCTTTATATCTCTAATTTTGTATTTGTAAAAAATATAAAAAGTCGATATTCTAAAACTACATATCGAGACGAATCAAACAAGACCCCACATGACTATATTTTCTCTTAACCATAATTCACAAATGATAGTCAAAGGGAAATTTGTGAATAGTGTCAAAATTGTAAGTGTGTAGATTAATATGAAACGGAGGTAGTATACCATAACAATATATTAGCACAAAATAATAACTCTTAACCCGAAACCATAACTATTAGTCCGTACAATAACTATTAACTCGAAAATCATAACTAATAACCATTGACCATAAAGACATCATTATCAACCCAAAATCATATTATTAACCAGAGTAGCATAGTCGTTAACCCTAAAACTATAATTACTAACCCAAAATTAAACCATAACTATCAATCTAAAACAATAACTATTAACCCAAGAACTATAACTTATAACCGTAAAACTATAACTATACAAAAAACCACAACTATCAACCAAAAAATCATAATTGTTGATCTGAATACCATAACCATTAACCCGAATTATTTACTAAAACATAATTATTAACCTAATAATATGAACTATCTACCCAAAACCATAACTATCAATCCCAAAACCATAGCTAATAACCAAAAATCCATATTAATCGAAAAAATAACTATTAACCTAAAAGTCAAAAGCCAAATCCCTAACTATTAATCGATAACCATATAACTATTAGCTTGTAAACCATAACTAACAACCTGAACATTATAACTATTTATCCAATATCATAATTATTAAACTAAAAATCATAACTATTAATCTAAAACCATAATTGCTTCCCAAGATTTCAAATACAATCTTAACTTAACTTTGATTGATTGACCACTGTCGACATGCTTTTCAGCGGTCTAATTCGACCACCAGAGCTTCGGTTTTCGGTAAAGTTATTATATTAGGTTAACAAATTGGGTTTTTGGTTAATAGTTTTACTTATAGTTATGTTTTCTAGATTAATAGTTATTATTTTTGGAATAATAATTATGGTTTTGGATTAATAATTACTCCTATAGTTTTTTTATAAATAGTTATGGTTTTGGGTTACATGTTATTGTTTTGGGTTAATAGTTATGGTATATATTTTGGTTGATATTACGGTTCTAAGTTGATAGTTACGGTTTCCTGGTTAATAGTTATGATTTTGGAGTTAATCGTTATAGTCGGTTAATAGTTATGATTTTTGGCTTACCTATCTAATTGGTTGTAGCGCTTAACTAATAGATAAAAAGTGGTTTTTTTTCAAGATTATTTAATGAATTGGTCTGACGTTAAGCTTTAACATTATACAGTCTTACCAAAGACAAGCTGGTAATATTTTATAGGGTTTTTTGTCAGAAAGTACCTAATAAAATACAAGTTTTGTAGGGAATGATCTAATAAATTTTTTTATGTCTAAAAAGACCTATTAAAATACTTTCGATTGTTAATAGGAACCAGTTTATGACGTTAAGGCCAAAAAACCCTAATTTTTTTTCCAAAAATTGAAGGAAAATGTCTGCGAAATCATCTTCATGCAATAAAATTCCTGTCAAATGTAGTTGTGGTGTCCCAATTGCAAAAAGTCAACGTCGAAATATGGTAATTTTGGCCTAAAATTCATAAACTGATTCCTATTAACAATCAGAAGTATTTTAATAGGTCTTTTTAGACAAAAAAAAAATTTACTAGGTCCTTCCCTACAAAACTTGTATTTTATTAGGTACTTTCTGATAAAAAACCCTATTTTATATATACTTTTAGCTTTTTAATAAAGTAAGAGAGTGAGAAAAAACTGTAGTAAATTCGACAGTTGGAAAAATAAATATTTTATATGGGCCCACTTTAGAACATGAAGTATAAAAAGTGTAGCAAATACTAACTTCAATAAGGGTATTATAGAAAGAAGATAACACTTAAAATAGAAAAGATTCAGAATAGGAAAAACTTTTTGAAAAGGACTAACAAGAAAAACTAGAAGAAGAAAAAAACCCAAGAGAGCGATGTATATGCATGGTACTCCCTTCGTTTTTTTTTTTTTGAGGGGACCCTTCGTTTCTTTTTAGTATACTCATTTTACTTTAAAAGAAACCAAAGAGGACTATCCAAAAATAAATAAAAAGAAACCAAAGAGGAAGTAGAAAAGTATGAGAGGGAAATTAAAAAGGTGGAGAAAGAAACTGAAAAATGAAGGAGAGAAACTAAAAAGTAGGTTAAAATATTAAAAAGTGGATTAGATCGGTGGAAAAAGAGAAGAAGGTAGGTGGGGCATATTACCAAGAATAGAAAAGGCAACAGTGTAGAATAAAAAAACAGACCAAACAGAAAAATGTGTAGATTAAAAAGAAATGGAGGAAGTAGAATAGTAAAATATGAGCATACTTCTTTAGTACCATTACTAATTAGTAACTACTATTGAAGTTGGTATTGTTATTTTTTGATTTTTTTTCAACTCAAATTGTATTTCGTATAAAAAAAAGGAAAATTGATCATAATTATTCCAACTATAGGCCATTCGTTTTAATAATCCTAATTTTAATCTTAATTTTAAATGATGGACATTTAGAAAGCACATGGAGCTTCTTAAGCTTTCGAGAGCATAGAGCGTGCCACGTAGGATTGTTATATCATTAATTTTTATTTACTTTTTTAAATAATAGAGTTTTACATGGATTTAAATACATATAAGAGTTTTGGATAAGAAAAAAATGGAGTTTGGTTTTGAATAAACAACCTAAATTATTATACAATATTGTTGCATAATTCGGAATATTATAACTTGTATACATTGGATAGTGCTTGAAATATGCTTCAAAATAAGATCCATTTACACTATAGTTTTACAACTTATGAAGATATATTAATTTAGATAACGAATAATGATGTATTATTTACTCTTTATTTTAAATACATATAGAAATAACTATAAGAACATCATACTATACGTGTCTTTTAAGATATTTAATATAAATATGTTAACATTAATTATCACAGAATTATGCCATGTCATTACTTAAAAAAATTATACTTTAAAAAAATTATTTTTAATAATCCGAAGTATGAGTTATTTCAAAATAATCTTAACTATTGGTGTTACCTTCCAAAAATGATCCTAGGTGATTATATAACCTATATTAATCAGGTAATCGTTTATTTTACTTTTTTTTTCTACTCTCTCCTTATGTCAGCCAAAGTCGTCTTCTTTTTTGTTCCTTTTTATATCATATCAAATCTTCCTTCTTCAACTCAAAAACAAGACAATTTTTCAATCTTCAACAGGACAAATTGTAGGGATTAAGAATTATATTAGAGCCAATTTATTTCTTTGAGTGATTTCCAATGGAAGAATTAATAAAAATATAAGAAACCAAATTAGTTAATCGGATGATTATTCAAGGGCTACAATAAATTTGTAGCTAATAAATGATTGAATCTTAAAAATATCGAATTTAGAGAAAAAAATCATTTTCTTTCTTTTGGATTATTTTTTCTTTCTTTCTTTAGATAATTTTATCACCATTAACAAAGATTTGTGGAATATAAAGCCAATTAATATATACAATAATAGTATACAAATTTATTAATGTATGAATTTTAATCATAATTTAAATATAAATTCAACTTAATGAAGGGTATGGATCTAAAATTAAAAATGGATGATCCATAATACATAAGTTATGGTGACTACAATAAAATTGTAGCCATTGTAAATTGTCCCAGTTAGTCAGATGGACAAAAAACATCGTGTTTGTCTTTAAGTGATTTCCATAACTATCCCATTTATTTCTTCAACTCTAATGGCCGGTGTAAGCCGTGTAAAACCTCTTCTTAAAAAAAACCCAAAACTTTTGGAAGCTTTTTTAGTGGCTTAATATTGTAGCCACTACAATTATCTAATCTCAACCCTTCATTTTTAGTGACTCATCTTATCCATTGATTTTGTTGACCTTTAAAACATTCTAAAAAAAATTGCTGAAAACTAGGTGAACTGTTAATTGTGAATTTATTAATGTATAATTGTTAGTTTTAGTTTTAATTTAATTATAAAAGTTAATTAAATGAATGGTGTATATTTTAGAATAAAAATGAATGGTCTACATTGGTCAAGTTATCATGGCTACAATTTATTGTAGCCATTGTAAAATTATCCAAAATATTATAAGAAGAAACTTTCTCTCTAATGGTTTGTCTCTTGTCTCAATTCTTCAAACTTCGAACGTGGCATCTCATGTCTTTTTAGATCATGAAATTGTGTCATAAAGTGATGTAAAAAATCATAGCCTTCCACTCATGATTTTTTGATGATCTAATTTGGGTCATGCCACATAATGCCATTTAAATTAGATCATCCCATAATCTAAGTCATATAACGAGTCATGGAGAAAGTGAAGGTGAGGCCACATGCACAATGTATAATTCGAAATTTGTGATTGATACATCTTAAAAACTACAAAGTAAAAAAAATATATAAAAAAAATCACCAATTACCCGGTAGAATTTGTACTAGTTTATCTATCGCAATTTAGACTTTTGCTACAAGTTTGTACTAGTTCATGTCTTGAAACAAGTTTTTGAGCATTGTCAAATACAATTTTAAGTAACTTGGTTTTTCACATTAAAGGACATTGTAGTTTTATTTGCGACATACTAAATGTAATAATTACATATATATATTACATAGTGAATGTAGTAACTCAGTTCTTCCTATCAAAATCGTCTCTGTTATAGGTTGAAAAATCCTCATAAAACCTTCAAACTTCTGGGTTAAATTGATTCAACAAAATTATCTATCCCTTACATCCTTTTTCGAATATACCTCCAAGCTAAAAGACTTTCCCATTTGGCGCAAACTTCTTACTCAAAGAGAACTCTTGCGCAAAGGAATTAGATCGAAAACTGGAAATGGTCAAAGTATCGACTTTTGGCTAGATAATTGGGTCTCTCAAACTAACTTGTTTAAACTCTAAACCTCTTCACGCACCAAATCGGTTCCAATTTAAGAGTAGTGGATATCATCCTACCATATAGACAATGGGACCTCCACAAGCTTTGAACCAAGGTTCCAGACCATATAATCTCCCTTATTTCAAGGGATTTCCCTTCCCCTCAATGACTTTAAAGAAACCCGTGTACGAGGTCTTACTCCTGACAGAAACTTTTCTGTTAAATATGCCACATGCACATGGCATCAACCCAGAGACAGAAAAATGGCCGCACTGTTGGATTTGGAAGATGGACGTACATTCCCCCCAAAAACTTCAAGTCTTCCTATGGCAAATTTGTCATAAAAGTATAGGAGTTCGTAAGGTCTTACACAAGACAAAATATTCTTCCTACATAAATATGTGCCCTCTCCAATCATTCCCCGAATTCTACAAATAGATCATCTATTTCGCTTATGTAGCAAATTCATAGATATATGGGCCCTCCCTTGGACCAAACAGTGGCTCCATTACTTTATCCCTTGTATATCTATTCATAATCTTTTTAATATCCTCCACACCAGAACTCATACCTTCCATATATTCACTTTCACTCTTTGGAGCCTCCAGAAAGAAAGAAATGATGTAACAAAACGTTTAATATCTCTGGATTCTTACATAGAGCCCAATTCACGATTGACTCTCTTCAAGTTGTGGTTCCTCAATTAGGAGACCATTTTATTTCCACTCAACTAATCTTTCTCACAACATCTTAGTGGCTTGGAAGCCTCATCCCCCGACTATGACATTTTCATAAACTGAATTTCGGTGGTTTCGTTCGGTCTTTTTCGGTGGCAACAGGTGTTATCCTTCGAAATTCTTCCAGCGAAGTCATCAAGGCTCGAGCGTTCAACCAATGATCTTCTAAAGCATTCATAGCATAAGCTTATGCCCTCCACCAAGGCATCCTATTAGTAAAAAACGAAGGAATAGCAGAGACATTGGTTGAGAAAATGACAGCTAAAATCCGGGTGTGGAGTACTAGGAACATTTCATGCTCTGGAGGAGTTCAACTAGTTAATTATGTTCTCATGAGCATTCATGGCTATTGGGCTCAAATATTCATTTGCCTAGTAGAGTTATAAAGGATATTGAAAGTGTTTGTAGAGCCTATCTATGGTCTGGTAATTACTTTTCTTCTAAAGGTGGTTATGTAGCCTGGAATGAGCTATGTAATAGCAAGAGTACTGGAGGACTGGGTTTTAGAGATATTAAAAATTGGAACAAGGCAAGCCTGGGCAAACATGTGTAGGCAGTTGCTACAAAGAAGGATAGTGTTTGGGTGAGATGGGTGCATTATGTATACATAAAGGAGGCAGACTGGTGGGACTATCATCCTACTAGTGGTTGTAGTTGGTACTGGAAAAGAATTTGTGAGGTGAAAGAGCAAATGAAGCAACATTATAGTAGACAAGAAATTCAGCATATTCAGAGATATTATGTCCAAGATGTGCTGGATAAACTGATTGTTGCAAGGCCGCTTGTGCATTGGGATTATTATGTATGGAATAGGCTCAGTGTCACCAAGTATAAATTCATTAACTGGCTGGCAATGAGAGGGAGATTGCATACTGCTGTGAAGGTTGCAGTGTATGATGTCTCTGCCGCTACTGAGTGCTGGATTTATGGTGTGGAAACTGAAACCCAGGATCACCTCATGTTCTCATGTTGTTACAGTACACAAATCTTACAAGAAGTCAAAATTTGGATGGCTATTGATTCCCCTTTGGAGGATTTGTATAGACTTGTGAGATGGATTCCTAACTGCAGGAAGTCCAAATTTCAAAGAGCTGCGTATAGTGCTGCAATTGCTGGAGTGGTGTATGGAGTGTGGAAAGCTAGAAATGAAAGCAAATGGAACCAGCGGGTAAGTACTCAGAGCATGGTTAAATGGATCAAGGAGAATGTTAGAAGAAGGATTTTTCTTGTAATGCCAAAAAAAGTCTCTAGGAGTGATTTAAATTGGTTCTATACTATTTGAGTTTATGCTTGTGCTGTGATTGTATAGTAGTCTGCTTGCCTGGCTAGGGAGGAGGGGTCCAACCTAGTTGGTTTGTTCCTCCCTAGTTTGGGTTTTTGGTTGTAATTTGTTTGGTGTTAATATAATTCTCAATTACTTAGCAAAAAAAAAGAAGGAATCAAACACCTCATTATCGAAGGCGACAATCTGCTGGTAGTCAATACGGTCAAAGGCACTTGAAATCCCCCTTGGCAAATTGCTAATATTATAGAAGGCATCCACATTTTACTAAACTCCTTCACGAACTGGAGTATCAGCCACATTTACACGGAAATGAATGATAAACACTCTAGATTAGAGATGATATTTGTTCATATTAAAGTTCAACCAAAATTGGAGAATCCCCCCAAAGTCATTAACTTAATATATACCATAAGGCAACTAAAAACTTAGTGAGCCAGAGATGATCTTGGTTCATATTAAAGTTCAACCAATCATCCCAATTAGAGTTGAAGAAAAGGGATAAGTTAAAAGTTGGAAGAGGATGAAATTTTTGAGGAATACGTTTTCAAAGGATAGAGGAGGAAAAACCGTCCCTAAATAAATATATGAAGATGATCTTCTCTGAACATGAAGCAACAAATACATCTGGGATTGAAATCCTTTATTTATGTTGACAATGAATTGGCGACAGGAAGAATGGCATTAAGAATGTTCCAAAGGAGCATTTTATACTTGAACGGAGCTTTAATCTTCCATAGCTTAGGCCAAAATAAATAATATGATGAATAGGGTCAACAACCTGGCTAGTTGAAGCCCTATGATAAGCTGACTTGATAGTGAAGGCACCATCCTTGGAGAAAAGCCATCGGTAATTGTCATCCATCATGGCATATTTAGAAAGCGGAATTGAAAAAGTTCTGCTAACTAAATCACTGGGAAGGTGCGGATTAAGTTTCTCGACATTCCAATCTTTCTGACGGATAACATTAGCCACCCTCAGTGAGCAATTGAATCCGGAACCCTAATCCTAGGAGACAAGAAAATAGGTTGGTCACCAACCCATTGATGATACCAAAAGGAGGTATATTGACAATCTCCAATATTAATCATGAGACCCTTAGTCAAAATAGCTCTTCCTTTAAAGATATCCCTCCAGATTGGAGGTTGATTTAAATTTGGAATGGCATCCAAAAAGTTTGAACCCCTACAATACTTCTGCACCAAGATTTGAACCTAGAGTTTGTGAGGCTGAGTAAGGATTTTCCAACCCAGTTTTGCCATGAAACAAAGATTCCACCTAATAAGATCCCTAATTCCTAAACCCTCGGCTTGCAAAGGTTGACAAACCTTAAGCCAGGAAGTTCTAGGAATATAATGAACCCTATCAACTTTATTCTAAACAAAGCGTTTGATGGCTTTCTTAATATCACCCAGAACGCTGATAGGGAGAACATTCGTTTGCATGGCATATAAAGGATATGAGTTAAGAACAGACTTAATAAATACAACGGCCTGCCACGTTTAAAATAATCCTCTTTTTTCAGCTTATTAGAGCTTATAAAAATGCCTAGGTATCTCCTAAAATTTGAATTGAAAGTGAGATTGGAGTAGGAAGCAAGACTTTTCTTAACATTATAATCCATACTCGAAGGGAGAATAATATTTGATTTTTCTAAGCTAATATGCAACCCAGACATACTGCCAAATTCTTTCAAAACCCGCAAGATAACGTCCAGATTCTCCAAAGAAGCCTTGCCAAAAATAAAAACATCATCAGCATACAAGATATCAGTCTTATGTTAGCAAATGTGAAAGGTAAAGTGGAAAAAGTAAGAAGGATTTCTCCTAAATATAAGTGATTACTATCTCTGATTAAGCATATCACAAGGACTTGAATTTTTACTTTTTGTTTAGTTAAGGACTTATACTATTTTCTTGTTCCGTCAAGGACTTGGTAGTTAACTCTAGTGGCAAAGTGAAATAAAGGATTAAAATAAAGAAAGAAATGTGTTCCATTTACAGATATATGAGTATTTTGTTAATAATTTTCAAATGTATAGGATAATTTTTTCCATAACCCTTCTATCTTGTGAATTATTTTTTTATATTTCCAACATATCTAAAAATAAAGAGATAAATCATATATTTTTACTACTAAAAGGCCGTATTTTCCTTCACCTTAATTTTGCAATTGTGTATTTAACTTTCATATTTAGATCACAATTACTTTATTCTTTATGGATGGTGTGTAAATTTTGGTTATTTCTTCAATTAATGATTAAATTGTGATTATGTTGTTGATTTTGTTGATAAATTGTTTATCTTGATCTTTTTTGGTCATTACTACAGTTTTCATAAAAAAAATATTAGAATTAAGTAGCAATAACTATGAGTAATAATAAAGAAGGAAAAGTAGAATGGCTTCTAAAATAAAATATTTTACAAGGTAACTCATAAGAATTGAGGTAAATGTTGTAGGGAGTACTTTGAAAAGTGGGAAAACATGGTTGGAGATTCTTTATATAACAATTATCATTCTAGCCCTTACTTATATTATATATATTGCCGCTAAAATAAACCAGAAAAGTTAATGATCGGTGTTGGTTAAGCTTGAAGTCTTTAATGGAACAAGAAAAAAGTATAGATATTTAATGAAATAATACAACAAAGTACATGTCCTTACAAGTTGTTTACCTCTTGCTACCTTTGTTCCTAAAAATTCTACACATTTTGCTTTGGGGAATAACCAAGACAAGTCCCCAAAAGTAAGAGAGAGAAAGACGAAAAGCTAAAATCAACTTTTAAAAAGTACAAAACAAAATAAAACATTTGAGGAGAGAGAGTATATGAGTGTAGAGATGGGATGAAAAGGTAGGCAAATTAAGATGATGAGAAAAGTTACCATTTTAAGATAAAAGTGGAAGTATATGGATACAAAAAAAGGCCTAATAAAATGTATAATTAGAGTAAAAAGAAATGGAGGTAGTACTATACTATCTCCCATCACTTACTACCTTATCATCTCTCTCATCAATATATAAGTAACCATTATATTTAATTACTTTTGTGTTTCCTTCTTTTCTCTCTAGCTCCTCAATAATAATAAAAAAAGATACCGAGGTAAGAGGGGAAAATAATCCTGCCACCCCCTAACCCTAATATTTCTCATTCTATCTCGCTGCCTCCTCTTCTCCCTTTTTTCCCCTCTTCATCTCGTACTTGAGGGGTCGTCGAGGATGTTTCCATCCATATTAAACCCCCTTTTCTCTCTCTTGTTTTTAGTTTCTAGTTTGTTTTCTTATTTTGTTGAATAAATTAGTCTTTCTTTATGAGAGTTTCTCGTGCCCTGCTAAGAGGAATTTTGTCTTCACTGTTGTGGAAGTCTCCTTCTCTCCTATGTGAGTTGTGACTCTTGTTTGTTTATTTGTAGGTATGGAAAATTATTCTCATTGGTTGAAGTTCAAGACTATTGATATGAATGTATTAAAAACTCGGATGCAATCAACATGGTTAGATTAAGAATGTTCTTCCCCAAACTATGTCATAATGATAGACCTCCCCATTAATAACTACTTGATTCAGCAAATACAAGTGGGGGCTGCGTTGTATTGCCCGATCCGGTTCATTGTAGTTTCTTCGAGAACGAATTTGATTTGATCTTATTTGATTATATCTTGTTTTTCTATAATACCTATTATAGATGTCGCTTGGCTTTCAATTATTGAAATTTATCTTTCCAAAAAAAATACTATACCTTGCATACTTCTATATTTCCTCACTATTACCAAGACGAAATGCAACTTATACCTCTCCTAAGATATCATATTGGTGTCCTCTATGTTATCTACTGCGAGAAGAATCAAGGTAGGTCTAGTTGGTAATTGCAGACCCTCCTTTCACCTCTGTGATAGGGTTTGATTATTGCTCCTGATAGAGCGAGGTTTCCAATTATGTGCCCCTATTTACAATGATCTTCATCTTACCTTAAAAAAAATCTACTGCGAGACTGAGAGAGTACATGCAATAATCCGAGTCTACCAATATAAAAGTTTCGTCTCCTCTTTGATTTCTTCCGTAAATGTTAATACACGTTAGAATTGTCTTCATTGGCTAAAATTATCTGAATAGCCTTATTCAAGTCGATTTAGTAACTATTCGGCACAAAAGTTGCATTATTTATGTACCTGATGTCATCAGGATTTCAGTATATAGTATAATAAAGTACTTTTTTAAATAAGCAAAGGTAAATTAACCTATCATACCCAGGCCCACAAAAAAAAATCAGTTTCCTTTTTATTTTATTAACTTCAAGCAGATTATGCGGTTAAAAAAATTATCCGCGCTTCAATATCATGCTATGCAACCTGGTCGAGTGGTATAACTCTAACAAATCCTTGCATGCGGGAACGCGGGTTCGAATCCTGCATACCAAATCCAACTTTCTGTTTTTTGTTTTCTTTCTTCGATGTGCTTGTCTGATGACATTGTTTGGTTTTTGTTCATTTCATATTTTAAATAGTATCCATATCTCTTAATTTTAGCTTTAATTTTAACCTTTTTTTTGTAATATAACGATTAATTATCCTTTGATTTTTAAATAAATGCAACAATTTGACTCTGTACACTATTGATATATTAAATATGACCAAAATTTATATGCAAATACTTAAAAATAAATTTTATCATGTAAAATATTTGGATTTGTCTCTATTTACATTTACTAAATTTATACCAACATCTTGTAAACTTTAGTAACAGATAATTAAAGATATTAAAGGAAAATTCACATGTTGATGAGTGTAAAGATATAATGAAGGTATCTCTAATTCCCACAAAAAAATGAAGGTGTCTCTAATAAATGACTCGAATAATATGAAGTTCGGTTTTGTTATCGTCAAAACTCAACTTCTCATTTGTGTATTATTATTATTGTATGTTTGCTTGGTTTAGTTCGGACCCCCCAATTTTAAAATCCTAGATCCGCCCCTGATCATACTTACCAAATTCTCATACTTCCTTCAATTTTTTTTGTAATTTAGTGTGAACTCCTTAATTCTATTGTATTGCATTGATCAATATATTTATAGGGTTGCAACGATAGTTCTTGATTTAAAGTATACGTTTATGAAATGGTTTGACTATATTCTCTCCTCCCTGTTTGCAATTAAAATGAATTGAAAGGAATTTACGATGTTAGGGTAGTATGTTAATGAGCCTCGACTCATGACGTTTTGTTTTCTATTTTAGGTATGGCAAAGCAGTTGCAAGGGTGCTATTATGGATTATGTTGAAGTGACTCTGTATTATTTTTGGGATATTTAGGATATTCTGTATCTTGGGTAACTACTATTGTGAGCATTTGTATGTCTAAATGACCATTTTAGGCTATTATATTATTTGTGGGACATGACCCACATGCTTAAGTTATGTTTCCCCTGCCAAATTAAGGTTATGTATTTCCGGGGTGTTACAACATGTGGGTTGTGGATTTGGGCCAAGTTGCGGAGCCAAACATAAGGCTATAGTCGAGGAGGCATTGCTGCTGTTAGAAAAACAAAAGTGGAAACTACCACAAAATATATTCCTAATAAGAAGCAACTAAAATACTTTTCTAACATATATGAGACTTATGGTAAGTATAAATATCATATGTACTTTACTAATACGAGTAGAACTCGTATACCCAATACTCCCTCTCAAATGGGAAAGTAAGTATCTCAAACGTCCCACTTGGACAGTAGGGAAAAACATGAGATTTGATATTTTAGAAAACATATCAAAACAAGCACAACCAATAGGAGTTGCCTTGCACAAACTTCGATTGACAAGTCTTGCACCGACAGAGCTGCAAACAGCGTAGAAGATTGCATAAAGGGCACTAGAATAAAACTTGTGTTACTACGAAGGAACAACACGTCCTGAGAACCCCGAAAAGTAGAACACATAATAGAAAACCTCATTGCTGCACCCATGAGAAATACCTTGCGATGACTTTAACTACTATGATGGGTTGAATGACTATCCAACAGTGAAGGTGGGTGAGACTTTTCTAGGCAATGTTGGTATAAAAAAAAATGGTGTGTTGGTGTTAAAAAATATATGTTTTCAATCACTAGTGGGAAAAATGTTAAATGACACAAAAGAACTGATCTGGTGGGGTCCTAAACCAGATCAGTTGAGTCAGTGTTTTTGCGCGCAAAGGAAAGGATCAATTAACTGATCTGGTGGGGTGTTGAAATTAACTAATCCATTTTTGTCAACTGTTCCGGTTCAAGACAACGGATAAGTTAACATTTGTTTCTTTATCTGGCAGCCACAAGCCCACAATTAATTAACTTTTTCTCTTACGCATTTTCCCTCTCTCGCCTCTCATTTCACGCTTCCCCCTCTCACCCTCTCATTTCACTCTCACCCAGGAAACCTTCTCATCCTCTCGCCTCTCAAAATTAGGGTTTCATCTTCTTCAATTTCATGATCTTCATCCCTAACTCTCCCCTTTAACAAATCCCCAATTTTCACCAACACTCACACAATTTCCTCCCTCTTCGCAACAATCGTCGCGGTTTTGAAACTCCTCCTCACCAAATTCCACTTACTTTCATCAACTTTTTCAACCTCTTTTCAGTGGGCCTCTCTTCTACGCCACCTTAAAAGATCGTCCAAGGGGTTCAACACCGTCTTAAAAGACCTTCCAACGTCGTGTCCTTCTTGTTGTTTTTTTTGCTAAGTAAGATAGAAATTTTATTGCACCATAAATGAGGTTACAACCCCTAGCTTCTTCAAGGCTATGCAAACAAACTAGGTTGGACTCCAAAGCCAAGAAGAGCAAGACAAGAAAACAAGGCTATTACAAACTCAAAAACCAATCTAAATCAGCCCTAGAAACTTTTTGAGTCATAACTGCTACAATTCTTTGCTTAACAACCTGCTTCAAATGTTTAAGCATATTACTAATAGTAGGAACATGCTGATTCCAATAAGTAGTGTTCCTACATTGCCAAGTGAAGTAAATCACAGCCACAATTCCAAAGATACTACACTTTTTTTTTTAAATTAGACTTCCGGCTCCGACTTATCCACTGCATCAGTCTTGATAAGTCATTAGTAATGGCTGAAATGCCCAACCACCCTTTATCAGCTTGCAAACATCTCATACTGAAATAGCATTTAAAGAATAAATGCTCATGGGTTTCAGAATTGTCCCCACATATAACACACAAATTAGAGGTAGCTACACTAATGTTAGCCAATTTTGCAGTTGTGTGAAGCCTATATTAAACAGCCAGCCAGGCTATAAATCTATGCTTCGGAGTATTCATTCTATTCCACACCATATGATCCAAATGAACATGAACCATATCACCTATCAACTTATGATAAACTTGCTTGATTGAGTACTCTGACATAGCATAAAACTCCTCCCTACTGTAATGCTGCTTCAACATATGCTTTGTTTCACAAATTTTCCTCCAATACCAGCTCCCACTAGTCCTTGGAGTATAATCCCACCAATCTACATCCATCAGGTACACTGCATTAATCCATTTCACCCATACATTATCTTGCTTTGTTGCCAAAGCCCACACATACTTGCCCATGCTTGCAACATTCCACACACTAACATTCCTAAATCCTAGCCCTCCATGAGCTTTGCCACAACAAAGCCTCTCTTAAGCAATGTTGCGTGGTTTAGTGGTAAAAGCATTACCTGACCAAAGGAAAGCTCTACAGATTTTTTCAACACTTTGGAGCACCTTCTTAGGTAACACATACACTTGAGCCCAATGCATATGCAAGCTCATAAGCACATAGTTAATTAACTGAGCTCTAGCTGTGTAAGACAAGTGCCTTGAACTCCAAACTTTTATTTTAGCCACCATTTTCTCTATTAAAACTTCACATTGAGCAGCAGACACTCTTTTGGAGCAGATTGGCACCCCTAAGTATCTAAATGGTAACTGGCTTCTGTGCAGACCAGAGACATTGACAATCCTTTGAACTTCATCTTCATCCTTAGTACAACAATAGATATATGACTTATTGATATTAGCTTTAAGCCCAAATGAGTCAAAAAATAATTTGAAAGCTTGTAAAAGCAAATACACAGATGAAAACTCTTTCTTGCAACACAAGATTAAGTTATCTGCAAAGCAGAGATGTGATAACTTGAGAGCTTGACATTTGGGATGAAAATGAAACTGCTCCATGTTACTCATCATCCCAAGCACCCTAGAAAGGTACTCCTTGCAGATTACAAATAGCAAAGGAGACATAGGATCTCCTTGCCTCAACCCTCTAGCAGAAGTGAAATATCCCTTCATGGAACCATTAATCATCAAAGAAAATCTAGGAATTCCATGATCATCTCAATGAAACAACTAGGAAACCCTAGTTGAATAAGCATTTCATGTAAGAAAACACCAATCTATTGTATCATAAGCTTGTTGGAGATCAAGCTTAATCAAGCAACTAGGCTTAGCAGATTTCCTTCCATATTGCTTCACCAAATCCTGTACAACCATTATATTGTGGACAATATATCTCCCATGAACAAATCCCCCATGATTTTCAGCAATTAGCTCAGGCAACACAAACCTTGATCTACTACATATAAGCTTAGTAATGCATTTATATCACATACCATCATGAAATTGGCCTGAAATCACTTACAATGTTGGGACGTTTACTCTTAGGAATAAGAGTAAAAACTGTTGAGTTCAACTCTTTGAGCAGCTTCTTGTGAGCAACAAAGTCAAGCACTGCAGCTATAACATCAGGCCCTATAAGCTCCCAGTTATCTTTGTAAAATTGTGATCCAAAACCATCTGTGCCAGGTGCTTTGTTTCCAAGAATGGAAAACAAAGCACTCTTCACCTCATATGCTATGTGTGGTGAATTCAGGATATGCCTATGCTCCTCAGTGATCAATGGACCACTATGAACAATTTGCTGAATAACATGCATTCTTCCTGTTTGCATGAGTAGTACCTAATAGTTGTTGATAATAATAGCTTAGGAAATCACTATCAACTCCATTTGCCTGATCATGCCACTCTTCTTGAGCATCCTTAATCGCATAAACTTGGTTTTGTATCCTACTAGCCTTAATACTTTGGTGAAATAAGGCTGTATTCTCATCTCCATTATTCTTGGCCCAATCAACCTTAGCTTTTTGTTTAAGGAATTCCGTGTAAATATGATGTTTCATGTGATAGTTTTATGTAGCTTCAATCTCAGCATAATCAACTTTGCCAGTTTTTTTATGCATTACTTCCTGAGCTGTCATCATATCATGATAAGCTTTACTATCTTCAGCTTGCATAGCCTATCTTTTTCAACTCTTTCAGAGCACCTTTCACTTTTTTCAACTTATGTAACAACCCTAAATTATGCACAACAATTAAATTTTAGTGCCTAAAATAATCCCACTCCATTCTTCTCTAATGATGTCAATATACTCAGGAGATAATCTCCACATAGTATAGTATTTAAATGGCTTTTTCCCAGCATCAACTCTGGGTTACACTGTCAACAATGTAGGGGAGTGATCAAATTCACCCTCATGCATAAAACTAACTTCAGCTGTTAGATAAATCTCTTGACAGGCCATATTAACCAAATCCAATTTTGAAAAAACCCGAGCATAACCTTGCTGCTTATTGTTCCAGGTGAAAAAGCTACCTGAACAATTAAGCTCATCAAGGCAACATTCCCCACAACATTTGTTAATTGGCTCCATCTCCTAACTTCTAACTGGAGCTCCAATCCTCTCATCAGGATACCTCACACAATTGAAATCTCCAAATATAATCCAAACATGACTAGTTTTTAGCTCACCTAGATCATGCCATAACACCTCTTTATTTGTGCTTTGATTAAAAGCATAAAAAAAGGTACAATAAAACCCTGCCATTCTACTCACAGACCCAACATAACCTTCTCGTTGTTGGGCTCAACACAAAGCGGGACGTAAAGCCTTCTTCCCTTTTCCCCATTTTTCCTCATCAGACGGCAATAATTTAACTAGCACTAGAGGAAAAAAAGCCATTTGCTGTTGTAAAAGGGATGCGGTTGTGTAGAAAACCGCAGCCCTTTGTTTTATTTTTTCCCCCCAAACTAATCGCGCTCTCATTAATTCTTCCCTCCACCCAATTTTTCATTCACGAAAATCCTCTCCACGCAGCAGCGAAACCCCACCCTGAGCCCTACCCTTGCGAATTGAACCACCCCCTGAGCCCTAGCTTTCGAATTGAACCACCCCCTGAGCTCCGGTCCACCCTCCTATGCGTGCCACGCAGCCTCCTATGCGCCATCCCCAGCGCACCACGCAGACCCACGCAACACCAACCACCTGAGCGCCTGCCACCGTTGCGCACCAACCACCTGAGCGCCTGCCACCGGTGCGCCACTCCCGTGCACGCCACCCACCCTCTCTCACGCAGTTGGTCAAGAAATTAAAGGTTGCTTTTTAATTATTTTGATTTTTATTTTCTAATATGTTTATATTCGTTTGGGAGAAGAGAATGTGTTGAGCATTTGAGTGGGACTGAAATTGCAGAAAAGTTATACAAAAGGGTCGTGCTTCGAAAACCGAAAATATGTTAATTGAATTATTTGATTAGCTACATTAGCTATTAACTTAGTTTAATGCAAACAAATTTCATTTATAATTTGTTAATAGTTTAAATGAGAAAAGTTAGTTGTAATGTGTTTCAATGTGGGTAAGATATGATAATTTATATATATGAATGTATTTCTTATAATAATATGCAATTTGCATTTACTATATGCTAACAATTTTTTCGGTTTTATGTGTCTTAGATATTAGCATATTGGAAGCGGCAAATCAACTAGGAGATAGTGCAGAGTATATATAGAGATCGATCTCCATATTAGTTGTTATTGGTATGTATTTATGATAAAGACAATTCATTATATATCTTCATTTATTGTGTATATGTAGATTCAATCTATGTGTATGTATATTTCTTGATATGAGATTGGATGAAAACAATTTAATTAAGCTATGAAATGTATAAGTTATATGAATCATCATATCATCAATCATATGCCTAGATACCCGTTCAAGACTTACTCATTAGGAGTAAGTCTTGAATAGTCCCCTGTTTGGGACTGTCCTTGGACGTTTGATCTCACTTAGGTGGTGAATGTATGTCTTCTTTTCAATTCTAAGGAAAGTCTTGGCTTGTCGTTTCTCTACATTGTTCTCTGTGTACATATGTAGATAATCAATTATCTACATTGTGTACTTGGAGAACCGTAGGGGAAATGCCGCCGGATTTTCCTTAGAATTGAAGAGTTGGCATATATTCACTAGTGAGATTAAACGTCCAAGGATGGGTTAGGTTGGAGTGATAAGGACCTTCGGATGCATGCATACATTTGCACATGTGACTCTCTTAGCCTCCATTTGTATGTGCGTGTTTTCAATATGTGATTGTCTTGCATGTGAATGTGCTTAAATGATTGATACTTATAATTGGTTGTGTTTAATTAGAGATTTTCATGAATGAGATGGATCGTACTTGGATGTATGGTAGCCGTGAATCGATTGAGTTTGTGAATGGGGTCTCGAGAATTTTGTAAATCCGCATTAGAATACCAAGCATCTTCCGGGAGCGATCGACTTTTATTGTCCTTGTTTAGATTGTGGAAATGTGAGCAAGGTTAGTAGTATTCATTTGCTTAGGGAGCATGTCTTTCGTCGTGGGTTTAGGCCTCAATACCACGTATGGGTTTGGCATGGTGAGGAGGTGAGATATGCAAGAAGCTGTAGGATAATGAACGATGTATGTGAAGAGGAGAAGGATAAATTAGGTGATGATTTCGAGGATGGTGAGTATGGGGATGATGAATATGGGGATGATGATAGAGATCGGGTAGACGAGATGATACAAGAGGTTGAAGATCGGTCTTGCAAACGACCTCGTATGTTTGAGTCTATGTCCGAGGCCTCTGAAAGGCCATTGTATCCGGGTTGTACGAAGTACACCAAACTTTCCGCTTTGTGATAACACTCTTCAATATTAAGTCGAAAGCGAGTTGGACAGATTACGGTTTCACGTCGTTGTTGGAAGTTTTAGCCGATATGCTCCCCGATGGAAATGATCGCACAAAGTCGAACTATTATGCTAAGAAACTCATGTGTCCTTCGGTTTAGAGTACCAGAGGATACATGCTTGTCCAAACGATTGTGTGCTTTATCGTAATGAGTATGAGCATTTAGATGAGTGTCCACGTTGTGGATTATCAAGGTACCGGCGTGAAGGGGTGGGGGTAGTGAAGGACCACCAGCTAAGGTGTTGTGGTATCTTCCCATAATACCTAGATTTAAGCGCATGTTCTCAGTAAAAAAAGATGCGAAGAATATGCGGTGGCATGCAGATCGTAGGAAGAAAGACGGTTTGTTGAAGCATCCGGCTGATTCCCCTGAGTGGAAAAGTATCAATAGGGTGCATAAGCCGTTTGGTAACGAGGATAGGAATTTGAGGCTTGGATTATGTACGGATGGCATGAATCCCTTTGGCAATCTTAGTTCTCAGCATAGTACATGGCCAGTAGTTTTAGTGATTTATAACTTGCCTCCTTGGTTGTGCATGAAACGCAAGTACATCATGTTGTCGCTTCTCATATCGGGGCCGAAACAACCTGGAAATGACATAGATGTATACCTTCAACCACTTATTGAAGATTTACAAAAGATGTGGAACGAAGGAGTGTCGGTATTTGATGCGTATGCTAATGAGATGTTCACTCTGCGTGCCATGCTTTTCTGTACAATGAACGACTTTCCAGCTTATGGGAACTTATCTGGGTATAAGACCAAAGGAAAAAAACCGTGCCCGATTTGTATAGATGACATGAAGTCTACACACATTAAGGGCTGCAAACATGTCTATATGCGCACACGAAGGCTCCTTAGACGCGACCATCCCTATCGGTTTAAGAAAAAGGCCTTCGATGGGACGGTTGAAGAGGAAGTTGCTCGTAGACCATTAACTGGTACTGAAGTTTATAATCAGGTTAAGGGCATTGAAACGATCTATGGTAAACCTGCGAATGACGTTGATGGAACTACAGGATTATGGAAAAAGGAGTCTATTTTTTGGAAACTCCCATATTGGAAAGCTTTAAAAGTCAGACATTGTTTGGATGTCATGCACATTGAGAAGAATGTTTGTGATGCTATTCTTGCGACACTTATGAATATTCCGGGTAAGACAAAGGATGTTAAAGCGTCACGTCTTCACTTGGAAAAAAATAAGCTTCGACCGGAGTTGTGGGCTCAAAAAAGGGCCGGAAGGAAAAAGAAAGTAGTGGAGGAAGGGGTTGATGAGGAAACTGGGAAAAGAAAAAAGGTGGATGATTCGGAGAAGAATTATTTGCCACCAGCTTGCTACACGCTGTCGAAAGCTGAGAAACGGATTTTTTGCGAGTCATTGTATGGCATTAAGGTTCCAACTGGGTACTCATCGAATATGAAGCGATTTTTTGCGAGTCACCGATAAACATACATATATATGCGTTAGTTTATATATGTAATAATCAACTCCGATTATATTACTTTTCTATGTCATATATATAATAATTAGTAATATTCTTATTATTACTTTTTACTAGGTTTCAAGGAAGACTGGTTCACTTGACAAGAAGGCTAAAAAGGTCGGTTCACCAAACAAGATGGCTAAGGAGGCAATTGGACGTGCTGAAATTGAACCAAATGTGTTCAATGACCAAGTTAGTATGTCAAACAATCCACTTCTCGAGCCGTTGGTGGTGCAAGGCCTTACTAAGGCATGTTATTGGTTGCATGAGTGTGTTAGCGATTTACCCGATGATACTGCAATACATGTTCCTTTGGGGAAGGAACAATTCAACTACGCTGATGAGTCATCTACATGGATTTCCAAAGACGATGTTAAAGAATTCTTACGTGGAGAAATGTTGAGTGGAACAATGATACAAGCTTTCATGAGGTGATACATACATATCTTACTTTACAAGTTTATAATAGTTTTCAACTTCCATGATAAGTATGTTTACTTTTTATTATATGCTTTCTCAGGTTATTGTGTACTGAATTGAATGAAAAAATGAGTGAGACAAAGATTGGTTGGTTATGTCCAAGTATGATGCGAGATGACAATTGTTTAAAAAACAAAACCGATGTGAAAGAATATCTCGATACTAGTTTCAAACAATCACATCGGTTAGAAGAGAAGTTCATCCTTGTTCCATATATATATTGAAGCGTAAGCTTGTTACACCAAACTTGATGCTTTACTTTATTTTCTATAACTATATTTCCTTGTTTAGATAACTTGCCTTCTTGTTCCATATATCGATAACAAAATTCACCGAATTGTTGAATAAGTAACTTTATATTATTTCCTTATATAGTCTCCATTGGACGCTCATTGTGATATGTTTGTCAAATAATCACGTTTACCACTTTGATTCTCTTCGTCGACAACCACCACGGAGCTTACTAGTCAAGTCACTATTGAATAGGTAACTTAACTAGAACAATATGTGTACCTAATATTACTTTATATATATATATATAATAAACATCTTATAATGTATTGATGTAGTGTGATGAAGCACCATTATGGACTTGGACTTCGATTAGGAAAAGCTCCTCTTTGGATATTAGTTGAGGTAACTACTTTGGTGAATCTTATGTCGAACCATTTATTTTCATATACTCTAAATTTAACATGAATGTTTTTGGATGTTTAAATTTGGTGAATTTCAGTGTCCGCAACAAAAGAATGGTGTTAATTGTGGCTATTACGTACTGCGGTACATGTTTGGTATAGTCAACCGTTGTATTGACATCGATTATCTTCAAAAGGTATGTAACTAATTAGTTTATTTAATTTAGATTAAATTGATAGGTAAGAATTAGTTTATTTTGGAAATTGTAGCATAAATTAACTATAATCATATCGACCCCGAAACTAACCCAAAACTTGAACTCTAATATTTTGCTCCTACATTTCACATTAACACTTCAAGTATGCATAAAGTAAGTGGTGTGTGTTAGTTTTGCTCCTATATGTAACATGTAGGTAGTTTTGGGAAGTGAAATAGCTCAAATTCACAAAAATCGACCCCGAAACGAACCTAAAAATGGAACTTCTAATCTTTTGCACCTAAATATGACATTAACACTTCAACTATGCATAAAGTAAGTGGTGTGTGTTAGTTTTGCTCCTATATGTAACATGTAGCTAGTTTTGGGAAGTGAAATAGCTCAAATTCACAAAAATCGACCCCGAAACGAACCTAAAATTTGAACTTCTAATCTTTTGCACCTAAATATGACATTAACACTTCAACTATGCATAAAGTAAGTGGTGTGTGTTAGTTTTGCTCCTATATGTAACATGTAGCTAGTTTTGGGAAGTGAAATAGCTCAAATTCATAGAAATCGATGCCGAAACGAACCTAAATATTGAACTTCTAATCTTTTGCACCTAAATATGACATTAACACTTCAACTATGCATAAAGTAAGTGGTGTGTGTTAGTTTTGCTCCTATATGTAACATGTTGCTAGTTTTGGGAAGTGAAATAGCTCAAATTCACAAAAATCGACCCCAAAACGAACCTAAAAATTAAACTTCTAATATTTTGCACCTAAATATGACATTAACACTTCAACTATGCATAAAGTAAGTGGTGAGTGTTAGTTTTGCTCCTATATGTAACATGTAGCTAGTTTTGGGAAGTGAAATAGCTCAAATTCACAAAAATCGACCCCGAAACGAACCTAAAAATTGAACTTCTAATATTTTGCACCTAAATATGACATTAACACTTCAACTATGCATAAAGTAAGTGGTGTGTGTTAGTTTTGCTCCTATATGTAACATGTTGCTAGTTTTGGGAAGTGAAATAACTCAAATTCACAAAAATCGACCCCGAAACGAACCTAAAAATTGAACTTCTAATCTTTTGCACCTAAATATGACATTAACACTTCAACTATGCATAAAGTAAGTGGTGTGTGTTAGTTTTGCTCCTATATGTAACATGTAGCTAGTTTTGGGAAGTGAAATAGCTCAAATTCACAAAAATCGACCCCGAAACGAACCTAAAAATTGAACTTCTAATCTTTTGCACCTAAATATGACATTAACACTTCAACTATGCATAAAGTAAGTGGTGTGTGTTAGTTTTGCTCCTATATGTAACATGTAGCTAGTTTTGGGAAGTGAAATAGCTCAAATTCACAAAAATCGACCCCGAAACGAACCTAAAAATTGAACTTCTAATCTTTTGCACCTAAATATGACATTAACACATCAACTATGCATAAAGTAAGTGGTGTGTGTTAGTTTTGCTCCTATATGTAACATGTAGCTAGTTTTGGGAAGTGAAATAGCTCAAATTCACAAAAATCGACCCCGAAACGAACCTAAAAATTGAACTTCTAATATTTTACACCTAAATATGACATTAACACTTCAACTATGCATAAAGTAAGTGGTGTGTGTTAGTTTTGCTCCTATATGTAACATGTTGCTAGTTTTGGGAAGTGAAATAGCTCAAATTCACAAAAATCGACCCCAAAACGAACCTAAAAATTGAACTTCTAATATTTTGCACCTAAATATGACATTAACACTTCAACTATGCATAAAGTAAGTGGTGTGTGTTAGTTTTGCTCCTATATGTAACATGTTGCTAGTTTTGGGAAGTGAAATAGCTCAAATTCACAAAAATCGACCCCGAAACGAACCTAAAAATTGAACTTCTAATCTTTTGCACCTAAATATGACATTAACACTTCAACTATGCATAAAGTAAGTGGTGTGTGTTAGTTTTGCTCCTATATGTAACATGTTGCTAGTTTTGGGAAGTGAAATAGCTCAAATTCACAAAAATCGACCCCGAAACGAACCTAAAAATTGAACTTCTAATCTTTTGCACCTAAATATGACATTAACACTTCAACTATGCATAAAGTAAGTGGTGTGTGTTAGTTTTGCTCCTATATGTAACATGTAGGTAGTTTTGGGAAGTGAAATAGCTCAAATTCACAAAAATCGACCCCGAAACGAACCTAAAAATTGAACTTCTAATCTTTTGCACCTAAATATGACATTAACACTTCAACTATGCATAAAGTAAGTGGTGTGTGTTAGTTTTGCTCCTATATGTAACATGTAGGTAGTTTTGGGAAGTGAAATAGCTCAAATTCACAAAAATCGTCCCCGAAACGAACCTAAAAATTGAACTTCTAATCTTGTGCACCTAAATTTGACATTAACACTTCAAGTATGCATAAAGTAAGTGGTGTGTGTTAGTTTTGCTCCTATATATATATATAACATGCATGTAGTTAGTTTTGGGATGTAAAATAGCTCAAATTCACAAAAATCGACAAAATCAACTCGAAAATTGGTTGTTTAATTAGCTAATTGCAAGAGTTAGTTGTTATTATATATTGTAAATGTTTGACTTGATCTTATTAATTTATTATATTCATATTATTGCAAGGTTTACATGGATAACGATGCACCAAGGTTGGATGAATTCACAATTGAAGAATTGGATGAAGTTCGAAACAAGTTGGCAACCTACATTTGTGAAGATTGTCTATGACGATACATTGGTTAGGATTTTGCAAGAACTAGCTAGAAGTTCGAAACAAGTTGGCAAGCTATTCGGTTGTTGCGTTATTGTAGCTTTATGTATTAGAATTAATATAATTTTGCCTTAATATGTACTCTTTAACATTATTATTATTATATATATATAATTATTACATATATAATTGGGAACTCTATATATATATGCATTATGAGGTTTGTAATATGGTACAAAGCAAAGTAGCAAGGAACCAGCGACACAGGGAACAAGCGCATATATAATATTATATAGCTGAATTTTTTTTAAAAAAACAAAATTTCAAAAGGGCTGCGGTTAATAGGGAAAACCGCAGCCCTTGGCCAAATAAGGGTTGCGGTTAACCGGGAAAACCGCAGCCCTTATTTGGCCAAGGGCTGCGGTTTTCCCTATTAACCGCAGCCCTTATTTGGCCAAGGGCTGCGGTTTTCTTACGACCGCAGCCCTTAATTCTCCAGGGGCTGCGGTTCATAACCGCAGCCCTTCCTATATATTAAGGGCTGCTACTCTAATTGCTGCGGTCAAAAAACGCAGTCCTTAGGCCACTTTTGACCACATCCCTTAGGCTTTTTTCCACTAGTGTAGGGTTGTATTTTTGGTGTTTGTAATTTATAGAATTTCGTTGGTTTTTGATTTCAACGATTTTAGGGTTTGTAATTTATAGAATTTTGTTTGTTATAATTTCATTTGTTGTATTTCGTGGTGTTTGTTATAATTTTAGAATTTCATTTGTTATAATTTCATGGTGTTTGTTATAATTTATAAAATTTCATGGTGTTTGTTACTCCCTCCGTCCCATAATATTCTGAACACTTTCAATTTAGCATGACCACACTATTATCATATTACTTTTATTACAACCTTTTGCCCCACACTCTAACTTTATGAATAAAAAAACTACCTAACTTTCTCTTTTCTTCAACAAAAAATACTTCACTAACTCCTACCACATCTACTTTTTAATAAAATAACATTTGATAACTATACTACAACTTATCACCTTAAACTACGTACGAGTCCCAATAATTGTTCATATCTTTCTGGGTTAGAGATGTATAATTTATAGAATTTCAGGGTTTGTAATTTATAGAATTTATAGAATTTTGGTTGCTATCACTAGTAGAATAATTGCTTATTGTTGCGGTCATTAAGTGGCCTATTGCGGCGGTTTTGGCCGCGTAGCAATTAAGGGCGCAACAATACCTATTGCTGCGGTTCCTAGCCAAAACCGCAGCAATAGGTTTATTTTTTATTATTAAAAAACAAGTCTATTGTTGCGGTTGTGGGTAAAAACCGCAGCAATAGGTGCAATTTTTTTTTTTTTTTTGAAATTCTAATTTTCATGTTGAGTTCAATGTTGTAGGGCAATACAGCCAAAAAAAATAAGAAACAATATCAACAAATTCCACATACTTGTAGCAGATTGAAAAGCAGTTGAATACTTGAATTCATATATTCAATAGTATTGATATATCTTTACAAATCCTAATTACAAAAAATATATATTATAAAAAGAAAAAATAAGAAAATCGAAAAGAAGAAAAAAATTGAAATGGAAAATTTTGAATCCTGCTTACACAAAAAATACAAACAACAATGAAAACCTAACTAAAGAAAAAAGAAAAAAGAAAAAAAGAAAAAACAACAATGAGATGAGAGATGCAACTGGAGGAACGAAGAAACGAAAAAGGAGATCTGGTGCGGAGAGAAACGTGCGAAGAGCAACGAGATCTGGTGCGAAGGAGTTCCGGTGCGAAGAAGGACGTGCGAAGATCGAGATCTGGTGCGAAGGAGGAGGCGCGAAGGAGGAGATTCAGTGGTGACCGGTGAGCGAAGCAGGAGCGTCGGCGTTGTGCAAAGAAGGACGTGCTAAGATCGAGATCTGGTGCGAAGGAGGAGATCCGGTGGTGACCGGTGAGCGAAGGAGGAGCGTCGGCGTTGTGCGAAGGAGGAGCGAAGAAGGCGAACGAAGAGGGTGGTGAAGTGGTGAAGTGGTGAAGTGCGAACGAAAAGGGTGAAGTGAGAGAGGCGTGATACTGGTAGAGAGGGTGAAGTGAGAGAGGGTGAAGTGAGGGGGTGAGGATTGAGTTATGAGGGAAACGACGCTCATTACTTAGAGGATAAAAGAACCCTAATGACCTATTGCTGCGGTTTCTTCAAGAAACCGCAGCAATAGGTTAAAATATTATTAAAAAAAATTTTTTAATCTATTGCTGCGGTTTCGGCTGGAAACCGCAGCAATAGAACTAGTCAAACAGTCAACCAAATTTGAAATTTTTTCCCGTTGACATCTATTGCTGCGGTTTTGGTTGGGAACCGCAGCAATAGGTGTATTTTCTATTTTACCTTTTCTTTTGACGTGGTTTATTGTTGCGTATGGGTAAAATCGCAGCAATTCCACCGCAGCAATAAGCAAAAATTCTACTAGTGTATAATTTCCTTAATAATCGTATGTTTCTTATAATTTCATTTGTTGTATATTGTGGTGTTTGTTATAATCTTATGAAATTGTATTTTGTGGTGCCCAACCTGGTGGTAAATCGGATCAGTTAATTTTTACTAGCTCATCCGCCCATAACCGCACTAGTCTAATTCTGGATTAGTTAGGCCCAATTTAACCGGATCAGGTGACCTTTTTTATACTACTGCATTATCTTGTCGAGAAATAAAATAAGCCATGGGCTTGGAGGGAGTTTAAACTATTAATAAGTAACAAGCGGCGGAAGATCAAAAGTGGTGGAAAGAATTAGTGGATAATTGGTCCACTTAATTATTAGTATAAGCAATTTGTTGGTGTATGGAGAAAATTCCAAGAAAGAACCACATGTTGCAGACAAAGATAAATTGAGATTGCAAGCTGTGTATATTCTCTATCATTTTTATTACTGCTACATATATAGGGGGCACAAGAGAAAAGGAAAATGGGAAATGTGAAAGGACTAAGGAGTATCATGCAAACACGTATTATGTATAATTGAAAATCTGGGTTCATCTAACAATTATTTTTGCATCTGGTACATTTGTTTATCTGTGAGTGAATTTAAGTCAAGGTGGAGATTGTTAAAATATGTCTTGAATCAGCTAGCGCTAGGTTTAACCAAGTATGGGGATCAAGTGTGAAATGCCCTGGTGGGGGCATGGGGAAACACCCCCGAAGCTTTCGGTACGGTGTATGTGGTTTAGAAAAGCGTTTCTGTTTTGGTTTTACGTCCAATCTGTTTAGGTTAATTAGAAGGGTACTATAAGAAATTTCTAACTCACTCTTGCCCCTATTAATCTGTATAAGTAGAAGAGAGGAGATATAATCTTTTAAGGGGAAAATAGAAAAGGAAACACACAAACTTTCTAAAAGAGGATATGTAGCAATTAATATGAAATTTCTATAAAAGGAAAACGTAATAATAATAATAAATAAACGGAGGAAGTACAAGTCAATAACTTAGAATTGGCACATGTTAATGGGCTACCCATTTGGAGGTGATCGAGTAAGGGGAATCTTCATCTCGAAGTGTCTCTGTAAATAATTGAGGTTTGTTTCCACAAACCCCAGGTTGTGATCGAGGTACAAATATTAACAATAGACCAAACTACTTTGTCGTATATAATATAACTAGTTGTTGCCCCGGGCGAAACCCCATGTCATTGCGTAAAATTTGTTTACTATTTTTTTTTATGAAATTAATTGAATTACATGCCCCAATATTAACGTATACATTTAGATGACACGTGAAAACCTCCAATGCTTCATAACTTTCAATTAGTATTGAGTACCAGGTGCATAATTAATTTATTGTGATATCATTCACTTTTCGCAAAATGGGTCACTCTTTTAAGTCAGAATGAGTCATTTTTAAACAAAGAATAGTTGTTTACCTTAGATGAGCCACTTGTATATAAGTAAAAGTGACCCATTTAGGACAAAAGGTTACACAGGCCTAAAGGGTAACTTTTAATCTTTAATAGATCACTCCTATATAAGTTTATAAATGTCTATTTAAGACAAAAATTACCCGCGCACAAACTCATATCATACAATGGATCGGTTGTGTTCTGCTGTCTTGTGTGCTTCAGTGTATCAGATCTGGTTAGCAAGGAATGATGCCTTGTGGAATTGTAAGGTGGATTTTGTGCATAAACATGTTTATAGAGTTAAGAGAACAATTATAGACAGGATTTACAGTATACTTCCTAGAAAATGTACTAGGAAAGATAGGGAGTGGTTAAGGGAGCTTGCCATGGAATATAATTAGTTTGCCCCTGGTGTTAGGTTGTAAAAGTTTCATTGTTTGAAAATATATCTCTTAATTACTTAGCAAAAAAAATACAATGGATCGGTCCTTTAAATTAGTTGATTCGACACGATAAAGTTTGTAATATCATTTTTCGGGTCATAAAGACACGTTTCCTTTCCGTTCCTACCTATAATTGATTGAATTTAACTACAGTATATTTTTATCAAATTTCTCCTTCAGATAGGTAATACTGTGTTTTTTTATCTTGTAAAAGACTAAGCATAAATTAAGGTTTGGTGGGCTCATTAGAGATTTTTATAATGCAGCAAAGTTGATTTGATGTTTTATTATCACTATTATGGTAGACGAAAACTTGATAGGTAATATAAGACGGGGATATATTAGTATATTACTCATTTATTTGATAGGTCAATTAATGTAGGAGTCGAATTTGAGTGTCAACTTAAGAAGCATAATGACTTCTACTTACAATAAAAAATCAATATGAGCTTGTAGATTAGTTGGTTGTGTATTTGTATCTCAAAGGAGAGGTTGTGGGTTCGAGTCTTAACACACACATTTTTATTGTTTAATTTGTGTCAATGCTTGGGAGGGGGGAAAACATGTGGCAGCATGACAATTGTTTGCTTTGGGTTTTAGATATATATATAGATGTACATCTTCCATCGTAATAAGTGTAAGATTGTTGTTTTATAGGTACTATCAAATACACATTTACTATTAATATTTTTAATAATGTCTTAGTTAAAATCATGAAAATTTAATGTACTCGAAATGCACGTCGAACAATCTCATTAATATCCTACATGACCCTTTGATACATTTGTTGTTTTTTAGTCGCTACAATTTGACTTTTTCACCGTACATTTGAGACTTCTCACTGGTAATTTTAGAATACCTAGTGAGTGTCTCGGGCGATGCCCCGGGTTGTTACTTTTCGTTTTCTGTCAAGTGAGGAAAAATTGACATCATGACATGATAAGTAATTGCATGATTTTTGAAAAATAAACCCTTAAAAGTTTGGGGATGAAATCAATAGCTTAACTTTCTACAATAAATTGGAGTAAGAGTTTATGTCTATAATAGTCTCTTGTTGTTATCATAAAAAGGTTAGGTATCTAACTACTTGTGCAAATCTTTTAATGAGATATAATTATAAGACATTATGATATTTTATTTTGAAATACTAAACAATGGTGTTATGTTGGATTAATGGTTAAACTTTCACTTTTCATTTCAAAGGTCACGTGTTCGATACCTTGTAACTACGCATCATTATTTTTTAAATTGAGGGTTTGACTTCAAAGTATTTGCATTAGAGCCTTAGAGGAGAGTGTCACGCGGCACACAAACTTTCTTAGGAACGCGTTTTAATATATTAGTATAGATATATATACTTCCTTCTAAATACATACAACATTTCCTGCTTACATGTTCTCCAATGCACTACTTTGTTCCTTAATATCTTTAATTATGTATAAATAAAAATTATAAAAAGTTGATATTATGAAAATATGCATTCAATCGAATCAAATAAGACAACATGTAACAATATTATTTCTTACACATTTGTGAGAGAATACGGGATAAGTCGTTGAAGGATGAATAATGGTACTATGCAAATGTTGCATGTATTAAGAAACACAGGAAGTACAAACAAAAGTTAGCGTATAAGATGTTTGATTCATCACAATATATATTGTCATAATATCAAATTTTTTGTAAAAATGTATTAAGAGAAAATTAGAGATATTAATAATAAAAAACGTGCATTAGCAACCGTAAAAAACTGTAGCGAACTAGTGATTAATAAAAGGGGGAAGTGTACAGGGCATGAAATGAAATGACGAAAATAAACAAAGGAAGTACACAAACAAAAGTTAGCGTATAAGATGTTTGATTCATCACAATATATATATATTGCTATTATATCAACTTTTTTGTAAAAATGTACTAATAGAAAATTAGAGATATTAATAATAAAAAATGTGCATTAGCAACCGTAAAAGACTGTAGCGAACTAGCGATTAAAAAAGGGGGGTGTATAGGGCATGAAATTGAAATGACGAAAATAGAAACACGGGACTGCCGCGCGCGAAGCACAGGGTGTGTCTCTCTAACTACACATTACATTCTTCATCTTCGTGGTCTACTGGTCTTTCAAAGCTTGTCCGCCATACTTACGAATTCGCTTCCGATCCTTCTGAACTCACTGCATGTTGTACTTGCACTTGCACTCAATATCATTATCAGATGTGATAATTGTATGTTATTTCGGGGCTTGGTTGAGCTCCACCAAATACATTAATATTCATTGCACCAACATACATCATATCAGGCCTCATCATAATGGGTATATATGTTGGAGTTACGTATGGAGCCTGCTGGGGTTGGCTTTGTCCATTCCATCTTGACATCATCTGTTGTATAATTAAGAAAACTAAATTCAAGGATAGAATGATAGAGTATAAAACTATTCATGGAACTCCAACCATCAACTTAAACTTTTGGTTGAGTTGGTCATTTGACATGGTACCAGAGCCAGTGTGACATAAAGGTCACGGGTTCAAATCTCATTCACCCCTCCTTTCTAGTGGAATATTTAGTGCTAGGTTTGAGGGCATTCATGGGACTCCAACCATCAGCTTAAACTTTTGGTTGAATTGGTCCTTTGACAGGATTTAACATACTTAATTACTTATGCATGTCTTGACATCATCTCTAGATTGCACTTTCATCTATAAAGTTCAATCGCGGCTCATTACCTCCTCCAGAGAGGTAAAACACTAAAGATAGGCAATAAAATTTTATGAAGAAACACTAGGTGTCTATTTCTATCAACCTAACTTTGCTTAACTTTAATCAATTTTTGCTGAATTTGATTTGTTTAAACTGAATTAAACTTACTTTTGCTTAACTAATATAGTTTGATATAAAAAGCGTAATTTTAATATTATGTGCGTGAATGCATATAGTTTCCTCTCCATCTTGTAATATAAAAAAAACTTGACATGAACATGGCTGTAAAAAAATATTAATAAATGTGTTCACCATTTGTTTAGATTTTTGCTAAACTTATGAAGGCTGACTATTTTCCGAGACGTAACATGATTCTTATTAAACTTATTCTGAAAAAGTTGAGGACTGAGGAGAATAGACCCTTAAGATTATTTTGAGATAAAGTTGCATGCATAATCATGGACGTTTTACAAAAATACATGGTACTTGCTCTATTTCTTAAAGATATTTAGTGTGATTGTAGCAACATCATGCATGAGAAAATTAATAAAAAGTTGGTAAGTTTAACTTTTTTTTGGTAGTAGAGAGAGATAATATATACTTACGAAACACGTCTGATCGGCAAAATTGTTAATTAATTAAATAAAAAGAAATAAGATTATACAAAGAATTGGTAAAAATGTGAATTATTAATTGCCATACAATAGTTTTAAAAGTTAGACTTGTAATTTAAAAAAATACTCAAAAATTAAGAGAAAAGTAAAATATTAAGTGATCTGGAAAAAAATTGTTTAAAAAGATTAGTATAATAATGGACCAAGCCCTTTCAAAGTGGGGGAAGAGAAGAAATAAGAGAGAAAGATTTACCAATTATGAGATAAAACAATATAGAGCATAACTTTTCCTTTTAAGCGAAAAATAGATAAGGGAGTTCATCACCATACGACTAGTTAAAGCATACAAGCCTAGTCGGTACAGAAAAATCTCCTACGTTGAAGAATAAAAGTTCCAACACTGAATTAAAGAATTTGGTGCTTTGTAAAATATTTAGGTTATCTTTTTCATTTTTTCAGTTATAAGAAGTATAACTTACCTCAAGTTGAAGCTTTAAGGATTCAATGCACTTGGTTGTGTCATCAAGGATCGATACAACGTCTCTCTGCAAGATGTAGTATACAAACAATACGGATTAGGAATGGGCTCACCAAACTATGTCATTCGACAATTGTTTGGAGTTGTAGAAATACCATGTATGCTTTTCATATTATTATATATCGCAAAATTGTATATTTTCCATATTACTAACATCTCATTCCCCTAACAACAGACAATAGACATTAATACAATTCGCTAATAGTAATCAACTATCTGTTAATTGTCAAACACGGCTATTGATTAGTCTAAAGGCCAAATGCATGAAATAAAACATGCATGTTCCACAAAGGCACCAATGGTCAATAAAGATCTTGATCCATCTTTTAATTTTAGAGGGATAAGCAATCAAATTTAAAAGAAAGTGGAACACAAAATTGCGAAATCAAAAGCGCTTGTTAATAGCAAGAATATGTTTCACCTTGTGAGAATGAGGAATTAGATTCCGCAACGTATGTAACTTGCTACTAATCCGCTTATTCTTCTTATGTCTTCTTCGTCTGTCATTTTGCTTCTGTTAATAACAACACAAATTATTAGAATAGGCGATTTAATCTTAACATAAAATTAGATAGATCCAAACCTACATTTTCCTAACAAGCCCATTTCAATTTTTACTCTAACCCGACACTATATATAAACATCTCGCACTAACCTAGTCGTCCCTTCTCTTCTCCTTCCTATATTTCCCTTTGAATCTCGAACTACAACAGAGAATTTTAAAAAATAACCCAACAGTCTTACTGAATGGATTAAACTAGTCACCAAATGGGTTGAATTAGTCATTAAATGGATTTTTAAAATAATGTGATATTGAATGGATTAAGTTGATCAGTAAATAGATTAATCTGGTCACTTGATAGATTAAACTAGTCACTTGATAGATTAAACTAGTCATTATATTTAAAAAGATGATATGTTCTCTTCTTAATATTAGGTTTGAATTATTGACTAATTTTTAAATTAAAAATAGACGTGGTTGCTTACAAGACTGACTGTAATAACAATATGCAACCAAAAAATCATATTCCTTCGCTTAGGAATAATAGTCGGCACATAATCTTGTATTAACTAACTACTGACATTCACTTTACGTTGAGGTGTAATGTAATGTGTATATGGTGTTTCTAATACTACCATAAAAAATACTCCTTTGAGAGTGAGGGATAGCTCAGTTGGTTAGAGCTTCCCTCTCGGTTCCAGGTGATCCTGGGATCGATTCTCATCCCCGCCCTTGTGGCTCATTCGCATAAAAAAAAAATACTTCTTTTATTTCATATTAATTGCAACAACACAGCCTTGTGTATAAAAAAAAATACCAAGCTAAGCTTGACCTAGTGGTTAGGATTATGCCTTCCAACCTTGAGGTTGGGGGTTCAATTCCCACTAGGGACACTTTGAGGGTAGGGATTTCCCTTACCCTCCCTCCTACTCTCAGAGTGTCTAGCCTGCTAACCCGGGTCGAGTTGACCTGTGCGAGGTTTCGATTCGGTTGGGCAATTCATCTTACCAATCCCAAAAAAAACTCTTGTGTACAAAATTTTAAATTAAAGTAGATAAAGTGAGATATGAATTTTTTATCTTATTGTAAAAGTAAAATTTGATTGAAAATTGTGCGTATTTTTATATTATAGGTAAATTATGTGGGTCATTAATTTGATTTAGAGTGGATGGATCATGAATACCGTATGTATTATTTTATTGTTGTTTCATCATTTTCGATAAAGGTATGAGGTATAGTTGTTGGGTGAGAAATGATATAAAATTAGTGAATCCATGTTTAAAATAAAAAGTATTGCAATTAACATAGGACGACTAAATATGAAAAATGTTATAATTAATATGCAAATAAATAGAGTATAAACAAGATAACATTTGTCTTTCTTCTCAAATTATCTCCACCCCTTTATGAGGTAATTCCAACATACAAAATATCATTTAATTAAATAATTATAGAGTTGACAACTTGACATTGCTAAGTAAACAAGATATCCCTCGCTCCCCATATTCCTTCAGAAATCTTATAACATACTCCCTCTGTTTCTCAAAGTTCTACTCACTTTCTTTTTCCATCTATTTTTCTAAAGTTCTACTCACTATGTTCTATTCCTCATTTGACAAAAGATATATAATAATTTAATCATCCTAGGTTGGCCTACACTCTCTCTTCCATGCTCTCTATCTCCCTTAAGATATAATAAACTCACGCTCTCTCTTCCCACTAAAAAAAATAAAGAAATTAAGTAGACCCACTTTTTACACTCTCTCCAATTTACCTTAAAATGTGTATCTATAGTAACCGAGTAGAATTATAAGAAATGGAGGGAGTAACTGCATAAGAAAATAAACGTACCTCATCTAGCAAATAAATGTCATCCTTAGGATGGCCACGGTCACTATCAGCTGGCAACAATGTATGATAATTGTCAATGAGTTCTAGGACATTACCTTGGAAAAGATTATCATTATCATTAGGCAATGATAATTGATGATTATCTCCATTGATAATGTTCTGGTTAGCAATAAGATGAAAATTATCATCAATGTCCTCATCACCAGTAGAAGAAGACGAACTCCTCATATTAATGCACGCCTCTTTTTGGTTTCTCATGCTTTCTTTTTTTCCTTTGTTGATAGAAATGATGAAATCGTAACTGAAGAAATTCGAAATAATATTGGACAACAATTAACACTCTTTCGTGTATACAGTATATAAATGCATATTATGTCGGTCCTTGTTTGACACTTGAAAGGTCTTCTCATGTTGTTGATTGTCGAGACTTGAGTGTCCCTCCAATTCTAGGAAGTAGCTTAAGCCTATTGGCTAATAGTAAAACCCTTCCAGAGGGAAATCTTAAGAGGCCGTTAAATTTTGAATTTGAAGGCGGTGCAGAGTACTTTATATCAGAAAACTACTACTTCAGCAACATAAGAGCTTAAGCATGTGTTTAGTTGTTTTTTTCTTTTTAAATAATTCATATGTGATATAAAATTTCTTTTCCTGTTTTTATAGGGTGAAGTAAACCAAGAACAAGTTATTAAGTAACTTCTCATAGTCCTAGATCAGGATAATAAGTAATTAACTCACACTTCCTTTTTTTAGTTATATCCAAGGAATTTGACATGTTTGCCAGCACCAAACTCTAAGTATTAACATCTTTAATTTTGTATAAATAAAATTCATAAAAAAGTTGATATATTAAATATACACATGAATATATTTTGTTACGTTTAAATAATATAAGAGGGTCAAAATATAATATGTAGATAGTATCAAAAGTCAAACATGGTACTTGTATAACTAATCAAACAAATGAAGTACAAACTCTTTTTGACGATAGGTTCTAGATTGCTTTATCATATCGTTCTAATCATTATCTGGTGCTAGACATTAGGTTAAATTTTCCCCTTTTTTATGATAATGAAGTTTAAATACATTTATGTTAAAGGATATTAAGTTAAGATAATTTTGGTTCGGATCAATAAGAACTACCCAAACTCAATTCAATAAACACTTGGATAAAAAAATATTAGGTAAAGTGAAGAGATCTTTGGTAAATGGTGGAGCAGTATGAATGTCAATAAACATACTCGCCTTAGTTAATTGGTAGGTAAAGGATTCAAAGGCTTACCTGCTCCATGTCAACCTGCCTAGAATCCACCCACTCTGCACGTTACACGTATGTAAAATGATAATCAAATTTTATAAAGAATTAATTTTATTTATAAACTGTTTTGGTTTAGGAGACTGTTAGAATTACAAGTCCAATATAATGGTCCATTATGGTGTTCGCACATGTACGGAGTAAATGAACCAAGTTCAAAAGGTGGTATGTCTGGTCTGAGATTTCAAGTTGTTGGTCCCTGGAGTGATACGTGGGGTGGTCGCCTGGTCGGTCTAGCTAATTGCAAACATGCATGCTAAGTGAAGCTTCTGATTTGTTTTGTTAGCTTCATTTAGTTTCCTCTTTGTGGAATAATTACTAGATCTTATTTATTTCCTAGTTTTATAATATTTCCTATTTACTAGTTTAATGTATCTAGGAAAGTCAGAAAGATATTCTAATTGTTATAGAATATCTAGTGGTTACTTCTATAGGAAGGTTGTTAATTTCTAATTCTAGTTGTTCTAGGATTTAGGATGTGTGGAGTCGATAAATAGGAGTTTATAGGCTCATTGTTAGAGTGTGTGTTCACAACCAATTGTGTGAGGAACCCAATTGTGATAGTGACCAACTTGTGTGGTGTATTATTTTGATTGAGTAATATTGTATAATGAGGGATTTGTTCTTTCACATTAAAACTCGTGAGTATCTATGTTGTATTATTTATGAAGTTTGACCTTCTATATTCGTCAATTGTCATGTTCTCCAAATTTTAGTTTCATTTTATCTATTTGAGTTGTGATGAGATTTAGTGAAGTAGGGAGTTGAATATTAGATATTTAGATAGGTGATGGGGATTTACAATTCCATTGGTATAGTTAATTTGAAATAATTAAGTACGCTACTTACATTTGTTATTTTCATATTAAATAAACTTATTTGAGGTGAAATCAGTTTAGATAAATTATAAATTCAATTTCGAACCGTTATAAATTTTCACATAAACTATTTTAAGAATAAGGTAGAGAGAAAACATGGGTATTATCATTACCCCTCAAAAAAGCAATTGCGTGGTTTCGTTCGGTTGTGACTTGCGAAGTTGCGAGAATGTAATGTAAGTGAGTCACTGAGTCATGCCAGACAGCCACAGAGCCGAGTGCCTTGTATTTGTACGAGACACATACAGAGGCGAAGCCAGGAATAAAAAGTTAAGGGGGCCAAGTATATTTAGTGTTGGATCGTTGGGTCTTTCATTTGTCTTAGGATTTAGGTTATTACTAACAGAAGCAAAAGTTTTTTCTGCGTTAGCATCACGACAGTAAATTTTTTGATAAACAAAATCCAAAATTCTTGTCTTAATGATTAAACCGTAACATTATAATCAACCCATCTTGCGTGGACCCGGTTCACATTAAAAATAGTGTGGACCAGGCCTAGACACGTGCCCCACTACAAACTAGTCACTTCCGCTTTCCAAAATCCGCGCGATTTTCTCTCTCTTCAATAAGATTCTTTCGCTCTAAAATTTTAACAAAAACAGTTGTTCAGAATACACTATATCATTTTAAAATACACTATATCATGTCAAAATACACTATCATGTCAAACACTATAACGATCGATTATGATAATTTTGTGTAATATACAAATAAACTACACTATAACATTTCAAAATACACTATATCATGTCAAAACACACTATATCATGCAACACTATCATGTCAAAAAACACAGCAAAACACTATCATGTCAAAATACACTATATCATTTCAAAATACACTATATCATGCCAATATACACTATATCATGCAACACTACATGCCAAAAAACACAGCAAAACTAGAGGTGATCATTTGCGGGCTTGGACGGGTTGCGGGCCGGGCCTAACCAAAAAAATGTATCCAACGGGCCTAATATGTCTAGTCCAAGCCCTTTTATACGGGCTTAACTACTTGTCCATGACCCGCCCTAATAAACGGGCAGGCTTGCCCGCGGGCCTAACGGGCCTATTAATACTTATATTTTTTTCCAAATACTCTAGTTAATTTCCTTTTATATTTTTAGATTTTTCTTTGTGGGTCAACAGCAGTTTGTTTAATTTGGGGATGAAGTCACATAGGCCAACATACTGAGTCTTCTGACATAGATATAGATATTGTCCATCTTTTTAATTCGATTTTGCTAGTGTGCTTAATAGCAAGATTTTGTCAATCTTTTTAATTCGAGTTTGCTCTAGTGGAAAAAACACTAAATGATACAAAATAACTGATTCTTTTTTTTTTAAACCGGATCAGTTAAGGTGAGCTGATCCGGTCGACCAAGATCTGCAATGTACATATCATCAATTACATAAGATTTTCAAGAAATTACCTTCTCTTCAAAGATAACATGACTTGTATTTATGCGATATTACTCCAGATCATGTGACCTTAAATTGTTGGTAGTTTGTGTGACTAGATAACATGTTGAGACTTCAGTATTTGCCTATCATTTTTGTGTCCTATACCGCCTTAGCTTGCTATGCCTCTTAGAGTACTCCATATATTCTTTTATGTAATATGAAACTGAGTTGTTGATGGTTTCTCATCTTGAGCAGAGAGCCTATATATTCAGATAAGAACTAATGTAGCAATGGTAATACTTTTAGATGAAAATCATGAGTAATATAATCATACGAAAAATGTAATCCTACTTATGTGAAATTATTTTATACACAAATAAGGACAAGCTTTGAATGATATTCAGGTTGAAATTATTTTATACTCTATAAATGGTTTTGTGATTTTCATGCTAATTTTATCTTAATTTTCTTTTCATGCTAAGCTTTAACCTTGCTCATAGAGAATGAGCTCTTCCTCTATTGGCCAAATTTTTGTTGGTATCTTCTACTTCAAGTGCTTCATGATATTCTGTTTAGAGAACATTTTTGGGTGGTTTTCTGAATGATCAAAACCTTAAAAATCTTTTGACATATTCTACTTTAAATGCCTTTTGAACTTTAAAGGAGGACATTTTCGGGTTGTCTGGTCAAGTATTCAGAAACTTTGAGTTGGCTACCTGGTCGTAGGATTAGTACTGCCTTCACTCCACTAGGTATTTGAGTATAGGCTCATGTCATGGCAGTAAGCTAAGACCTAGTGTACTTGTTAAGTTTGAGTTGGTATCGCTTGTGGTTTGGAACTGAACTGAGTATAAGAATATATGGTCTAGCAGCTCCACTTTTTTCTTTAGTGACCCTGATTTATTTTCTTTATGATGTTGATAATTTTTGCTATTATCATTGTTGTTTTGCCGATAAGGAAATCTTACTATGTTTTGATGTTTTTCTTAAAATCTATTCTATTGTCTTCTGTACTGCTACAGAAATTCCTGCACCATAATATTTATGTTTTTTTTGTAATATATATCTCTTTGTATATCTACAGGCTCGGCTAATGGAGAGAACTCCATCTCTGAGTGATTTGAATTCACTTATCTATGGGCAGGTAGGTCCTGCATTCCTGTTCATGTTGTTACTGGAGATTGGTATCTATTGTACCCATCTTGTATTCCAAGGGCTGTTGGCTATTGCTGACCCATTCCATTTCCTGTTGTGATAAGTTATTCATTCAATGTATCTTGTTTCAATGAACTTCAACTAATGTGACATGCAAGAGTACCAGGCCAAGTAACCTTGGTATTAGACTTGGGATCAACTTGCTAGTATGTCTTCTATCACATTTCTGACCTCAGTAACTAACATTATAGAATACAACATAATTGACCTGTAAGTGCTTTAAATTATTGAATATAAGGTGATCAAATGCAACCAACATGTGCTTGCTAGATGGGACAAGAATTACGGGTTCCAGCTTTACATGAGTGACCCGAGTGGAAATTATAGGAGCTAACAATCAAGCTGCACAGTCGATGCTTAATTAAGCAGGACTTAAAGGATGTTATCAGCCGAGAGGATGCTGTTCAGCTTGCATTGAAGGTTCTCAGCAAGTCGATGAACAGCACAAGTCTTACCTCTGAGAAGATTGAACTGGCTGAGGTATTTCTTCTGCCTTTCAGAAAAGTCAAGTACCAGGTACACTCTCCGGAATCCTTGAACAAGCTGTTGGCTAAATCTGGACTGACTCAAGCTACTGCTGAAGCCTCTTGAGTCAATGGACCTCAACTATCGTTTGTGTGTCATTCAGATCGCTTACTCTGTCAGATGCTATATCTAGTAAACTCTTCTATATTAGATATGCTTTTGTTTTGCTTAATTCTGTTATGTTGAACTTTGAGAATGAAAAATACACACTTTCAATGTTTATGTACTTCCTCCGTTTCAATTTAGATGTTACACTATTAAAATCACGGACTTCTAGACAATTTTTGGAGAGGAGAGAGATAGAGAGAAAGAAAACAAAAGGGTCCCATGTGGTAAGAGAGAGATAGAGAGAAGTTATTACCCAAAATAAAAGTATGACATCTAATTTGAAACATCTAAAATAGAAAGTGTGACATCTAAAAAGAAACGGAGGAAGTATATGTAATTATTTATGCCTCAATAAAATGAGTATTGATACTTTTTTCCCACCACAATTGTTTTTGTATCAATTAAGAACAAAAAAATGAAAAAAAAATTGGGTGCTTAACTGATCACTCCTACTTGCTATGTGTTCACCCGATCCGGCCCAAAACCGGATCTGTAAGCCCTATTTTGACCGGATCCTTTGATGTTTTTTCCATTAGTGTTGATTCGGGAGAGTTTTTGTTGAATACGAAAGAAACGAGAGCCTCTCATAAGAGTGGTTGAATATTTACGCACTAGCATATGAGACTCGTGCTCTAGTGTCTAGATATTTTGGAATCAAAAAGGCGGGGGGTAAAAGCCTTGTTTTCGTTAGAGGAGAAGAATATAAGGGCATGGTCTGAAACTGTGAAATCCCCATAGGTTGTAGTGTTATTGGGGAAATCAGCTCCAAAATTGTTGTGGCATATAGCTTTATCTAAACGCTCATAAATAGTGGCATTTTGTTGTGTATTCTTCCAAGAGGACCCATCTTCAAGACATGGGATGCCAATGGCCTTCAATTTGGCCATAAAATTTGGGAATCGTTTGATTGGTTAGGAAGGAGGGGCCTAATGTAATAATCCTCCCTAAATAGCAACTTAATTAGGACAAACTATAACTAATTGATGGGTTAAGCTGCTAATTAGAGATGCTGCTAGCGTAAATTTCCGCACCCCTTTATTTGGAAAGTTAGAAAATCTGAAAGTATCTAAGAATAAGTGCAAAAACCAAACTAAATTATGTAATTATTACAACATAGTCTAAGTAGTTTTATTATCATAGTGCAAAATATAGGTTACAATACATAATTTATATTATTCAAACAGACATATTGCATCGGAATTAAGGACAAATAACTTTCAGACTTAAGCTAATCTTGGCCTTCAGATTAATCCTGCAAAAAGACAGTGGAATCTGTCCCACCAGGACAGGTTCAGAGAACAAAATATGTCAGCTTACGCTGGTACACAAGTCACCAATTTCCAAAATAATAGGGAGGCTGAAAGTATGATATAATCAAACTTAAGCAACACAACTTATTTCTCAAATACTTTCATTTTTACTCAACCACAAAGGTACTTCCCTCTTATAAATACCAAAGATGCAATAATAATATCAAAGAGGATATCGAGTAATTTCCAAAAGCTTTCCATGAATATCACAATATATCATTCTCAATAATCATTCAAATATTTTTCATACTCAATTATAAAATATCGAGTAATCGAGTAATTTCCAAAAGCTTTCCATGAATATCACAATATATCATTCTCAATAATCATTCAAACATTTTTCATACTCAATTATAAAATATCTTTAACTCCGGGAAGGAACACGAATGGATGGGGTAAGCCACAACTCCAGACTATTGAGGGACGTGATCAGTCTCCCCACCTTTCATATTTTCTTCTTCCAAGACTTCTAGGTCATGACCCTAAACAAGGAGCAATACCCGCTCCATACACATAATGAGCAATACCCGCTCTACGAATGTTGTTCATCACTGATTACGCAACTACTTCCCTTATATAACAAAACTTTTCCTATATAATATACTTGTACTCAAATACTTTACCTAAATACTTATTCATAATCAATTATTTCAATTTTTATAAGGATTTTTTGATTTTTACCACCTTTTAAAATCACAATTTTTAAGATAACCATCTTATAAGTTCATTTTTTTAAATAACCACCTTATATGACCTAAATCTCTTTAAATACATACCAATTGACAGATTTCGTCCAACAAATCGGTCTTAAATAAGGGTTTAAACCATATATACATTCTAGTGAATAAAGGTGGATGTGATGAAATCGTTCTTAAACCCTTTTTGAGGATGATTTCCTTGACAGAATATGTTGATTGGTAGGTATTTAAAAGGATTTAGGTCATATAAGGTGGTTATTTAAAAAAATAAACATATAAGGTGGTTATTTTGAAAAACATGATTTTATAAGGTGGTTAAAGTCAAAAAATCCTTTTTATAACAAACTTAACTTACCAAAACAAGTTTCGAAAAATAAGCTTGCTATGTCAAGTTCCACCATTGCGAAAGAGTAACTAACAACAAAGGTTTAGAAAGGACACCGTGGCTATTTAGGATGGTTGAAAAGGTAATTAGCATGACATGGCAACATATAGAGGTTCCACAAAGAGGCTCTTAATCATAGGGAAAAAGCTATGTCACGCAAGTAAACAAATATCAATTTCATGGTTCTTGGTTTTATGTCAAAGTGTGGCGGTTTAGACGTGAGATAATATCATAATTTATATGCTTATCTAGGGGTTTGGTATGTCAATAAGTAAGTGAGTATATGCAGTATATAGTCGACATTCAAAGGAACATAATGAACCAAGAAAATGATGGTTATTTAGTTTGGAAAAAAACAGTTAGGCAAAATTCGTTCTTTAGGTGTTCTTTACCTATCAAACTTAGGTTGTGCGTGGCATATGATGGGAAAACAAAGCAAGATTTTGTTTCATAATCAGGTCATTAATATTCCAGAAGCATGGCATGAGAAATTTTGCCACAAACGAGATCAATAATCAAGGCACAAATAAGGTAAAAGCAGGTTTCGACCAATTTAGTGGAACTTGACATGCAGCGGTTTGCAATTCAAAAATCATTACCAAAAGTTCACATGCAACACTTTGAAAATAGTTACTTGCAATCCATGTATGAATCAGTAGGTTTATATCACATCATATATTCGAAATTCACATAATTTCCACAAATCAATTGCTACACACAAAAGCTAAAAGAGTAAAGTTTAAAGGGTGGTCCTTGTGTACCTTAATTTGATGTTTGAAAGCTAAATCTCCTTGACCCACACTTAGCTTTCCTCCAGCAACCTTCTAAGTACCTTAAACACAACATGCATGGCTTAAAAATTAAGTAATTAACCCAAAGTAATCAAGCTTATAACCAAAAAACCTCATAGTTGCAACAGTTGAACCACATCTTACCTTCCTTGATTTCCTTTGATGCTACTGACCTAGATCTCAAATTTAATGGTTGCCTAGTATGAAGGATGACTTGGGGAGTCTAGGACAATAATAGCTTGCAGCATTCAGAGCAAAAATCCAACAAAACGAGCTGACAAAAGGTAGCAGTGGTTCACACCTGAACCACTCCAGCAGGTGAGAAAGACAGGATAGAGATGATGAGAGATTTTGAAAGCTTTTGTGAAGTGGATTCAGCTGAATAAAATCAAAGGTTAAATAAACAATCAGCATAGGAATTAAAATAATAGGTGTGCCTAAGAACGTTATTTCGGATCGTGATTCGCAGTTCTTGTCCAGCTTTTGGCAGAGTTTGCAGAAGGCTTCAGGCACCAATCTCTTAATGAGTACAACTTTTCATCCTCCTATAGACGGACAAACAGAATGAATAATTCAAACTTTAGAGGATATGTTGCGATCTTGTGTAATGGAGTATCGGGGTTCGTGGGAAGATTTCTTGGATTTGGTTGAATTTTCCTATAACAACAGTCATCACACAAGTATTAGTATGGCTCCTTTTGAAACCTTGTATGGTCGAAATTGTAGAAGTCCGGTATGCTGGAATGATATTGGTGAAACCGTGGTTCTTGGACCTGAGTTCCTAAAAGTGACAGTGAAGCAAGTGAAAATGATTCAGGAAAAGATCAAGGCAGCTCAAGATCGACAGAAGAGTTATGCTAGTTTGAGGAGAAGGGATGAAGAGTTTCGGGTTGGGGAAAAGGTATTGTTGAAAATATCTCCAATGAAAGGGGTGATGCACTTTGGGAAGAAGGGAAAGTTGAGCCCAAAGTATATCGGGCCATATGAGGTATTAAAGAAGATTGTGAAAGTGGCATATAAGTTGGAGTTGCAGAATGAGTTAAGGCGAGTCCACGATGTTTTCCATATATCCCAGTTAAGGAAGTATATCCCGGGTATGTCCCATGTGTTGCAACCTGAGACCATTGAGTTAGATGATAGCTTGACTTACGAGGAAAGACCTGTAAGAATCCTTGATAGTAAAGTCGTCAGAAGTACTCGGACAAAGGATGTTAAATTAGTCAAAGTGTTGTGGTCAAACCACCAGACTGAGGAAGCAACATGGGAGGCCGAAGCGGATATGCACAAGAAATACCCGGTGTTGTTTCCCGAGGTTAGTTGTAGAGTTACGGGGTCGTAACTCCTTTTATGGGGGGTAGAATGCGATAGAGTTTCGTGCTTTTACCATGTTTATTGCATTTTAGCATGCATATTTTTGAGTCATTATATGCATTTTAGGCATGAGCATTTGAGTCAGAAACTTCTTTTCGCCTTAAGTTTGGAGGTCGAAACTTCTTTTAATTTAAGGAGGGTAGACTGTAATACCCCATATTTTTTAGTATTTATTTTAGTAATTAAATATTTATTTTTTAAAATAAATATTATAAGCAAAGAGAATTTTAGTAATTTCACTCGTTTCTAATTATTTTGGCGGGAGTGTGGCACCAAATTTAAATTCTAGCCAAAGTTCTTATTGAATTAGTATGATACGTTTTACTACGATACATTAAAAATTTTAGTAGATTAAGTTTCTTTCCTTTATGATGGGAATTTGAAAAAAAAAGTTGGACATTATGGCCGGACACCCTTAATTAGGGGTGGTTGTGATTTTTTTCAAACCCCCAAATTAATGGTGTAGGTTACAAATCTTGAGATTAATCTCCTAATTTATGATGAAGGTTATAAAATATTTAAGTTTGAAAATTAAGTACTCCCTGTTCTACACCTATAAATACCCCCAAAACTCAAGCCATATTTTCCCACACCAAAAATTTGAAGAATCCAAACTCTCTTGTTTCAAGTTCGTTCTTCTCTTCTTAATCTATTTTAGTTTGTATTTGTTATTCAAGTTTCAATTTTAATTTAAAGTTTTCATATTTTCATTAGCAAGTTTTTCATGTTAGGTTATGCATATAGTTCTAATTTCTAGGGATTTATGTTTAAGTTCATGTGGTAAATTACTTATTAGATTTTATATTCTTGGTTGATTAGGAGAACACTCAAGCATAAGACTAAGTGAAGTTGCTAGTATACTCTTTGTGCAAGATCAAGGTATGTTATGTAGCTAGATTTTTCGAGATGTGGTTTTATGTGTTAAAGTTGTTTGTTGATTTAATTGTTGAATTGATTTAGAAATTTAGTTAAAATGGTTACAACATTGTTATTGTTCATTTTCGAAAATGAAAAGAAGGAATGAATTTACTAATCATAATGTTTTGTTATCATTTTCGGAAATTTACATTACTATTACAAGGAATGGTTTGAATGGTTTCTATGAACTTTGTGTGCTCAAAAGTTGTTTAATTTATGAGAAAAGGAGAATTATCCATGACTTACTGAATCGTATTATTATATTACCGCTCGATTAACGTCAAGAAGGGTTTATGCTTCAAAGTCAACTTGTTGGCAATTATTGTTACCCCTTGATATAAATTCGTGATGGGATGACTAGCTTGGGGGTGTACACACTTAGGTAAAGGAAGGGGAGATAAGAAGAGGAATTGTTTTCAATATTATTTTCATCCAAGTTATCAGCTTAACATATATTTATTTCCGTTTATCAAGTTTTAACAACTGAAGGAGATTGCTAACCATAAAAATAAACAATTCTTTTATCGTTCATCAATTTTATTCTTGGAAGCAGATACTTATCTTAGGGATTGAAATATTTTTATGGAATAAACAATTCTTTTATCGTTCATAAGTTTATTTATTTTCACTTTCAAGATTTATTTAGGATTTATGTAGGATTATTTTCAAGATTAAATTCACTTAACATTCTATTATCATTAATCAAGGGTTTTAAGCCTGGGTCTGTTAGTAGTGGACCTTTTTAAAGGCGGGCCAACAACGAAACCGTTTCTCAAACCCAGTTCTCCTTCTCTTCCCCAAAACCTAAACTCTCTCAACCCATCCATCTCTCTCTCTCCTCCATAGCCACCATCGAAGGCTAATCTCAATCCGCAGCTCTCCTTTGTTCTCAACGTAAACAACCCGCTTTAAATTTACGAGATGTCCTCAGCGTGCGCCACCACTATCTCCGCCTTGGATCTAAATTCCAGCCACCAACGAAGGACAACTCTCTTCTCCATGTGCGCCACCACCATCTCCGCCCTGGATAGGTTAGATATTGTTTATTTTCTTAATTTAGTTTGTTGGTTTTTGTAATTCGTTTTTTGTGTAATATATTATATTTTTGTAATTCTTTTTTAGGATAATATTTGTATAAAGTTAGGGGTGTGCTAAATACAGTACCTAATAGTTTATAAAATTTAACCATGGTTAATTTTACCTTTTTTATAGTAAAAAAAAACATGAGATGCTTTTATAACTTCTTATTTATTTGTTGTACTTAACTACCCTTTATATTATAATAGTACTCCCTCCGTCCCAGAATAGTGTGAACACTTTCCTTTTATGTTTGTCCCAAATTAGTTTGAAAACTTCCATTTTTGACATGGTCCCACCATTAATATATTATTTCCTTTACACATCTTTGGCCCACACTCTACCTTTTATCAATAAAAAGTTACACAACTTTCTCTCTCCTCTAATAAAAATACCCCACCAACTCCTATCACATTTACTTTTTTAATAAAAAAACATTTGATAACCACACTACAACTTATCACCTTAAACTACGTGTCCCAACAAGTGTTCAGATCTTTCTGGGATGGAGGGAGTAGTAGTTAATATCACCAACAAATCATAGCGTATTACTACAACATTAGGCGGTCATCTTTTTTTTTTCTTTTTCGGATTACAATAAAAATAATAACAGCAGTTCGGTTAGACTATTCAAAGTATAGTAGGTTTTTTTCTTTTTCGAATTAGGGGGTCATTTGTCCTACATGATTCCCCTACTAGGGGGTCATTTGTCCTACATGATTCCCCTACGAGGGGGTCATTTGTCATAGATGACCACTCTGCAGGGCGGTCATTTGTCATGGATGACCCCCCTATCATGTTTAGTATGATCATGACCCTCCCATGAGCGATAGGCTTGTTTTTTACTCTTTTTTGCTGTATTTAGCCTTTTTTTTGCTGTATATAGAACTTATGTAAAGTTATTCGTTTTTAGTTTCTATATTTGTATAATGTTTTTAATTTCATTTGAATTAATATATATTATATTGATTTTTTTCTATCAGTTAAGTGCTATTTCCATTTCATTCATTCTTGTTGATCTTTCTTATTTTGGTTCTTTTCATTTTGATTTTTTTTTAGGGGAATTTCATTTTGATTAATTTTCATTCATCGGTCGTTCTTTTCACTTTGATTAATTAGCCCGCCTTTTAATTTTGATTAATTAATTTTTTTTTTAATTTCGTTTGGATTAATTAATTTTTGATTAATCTGATTTTTGTGTAATCTGATAAATTTCATAACCTTGGATCTAATTTATGTTTTGGTACAATAATTTATGTTTTGGTAGAATGATTTTTGTTGGTTAGATGGTGAGGAAAAGATGGTTTTTTTATTGAATTAAATCCTAAACTGATACGGTGGTATACAAAGTGGATCAATAAACTTCACCAACTGATTTGGTTTTTGTATTGAAACCGGATCACTTAATTGTTAAGTGATCTGGTTCACAATCGGATCAGTTTTGGTTTCTCTATTGCTCCGCCCTTATCCGTTCTGGTCCATTTTCGGATCAGTTAGACTCATTTTAACCGCTACATTTGTACATGTGGGACCTTTCACCTGTAATTTTAGACTAATATATATAAACAAGGTTAGCATATATGATGTTTGATTCATCTCTGCTTCAGCAAACGTACAAGAGGATTGTAATTTGTAGCGATTTAATTAAAAGGAAGTGTAACGTATCGGGCATGAAAGGAAATGAAAAAAACATAAACACAGGACTGCCGCGCGTGAAGCACGGGGTGTGCCACTCTAGGCTCTAGCTACACATTACATTATTCATTTTTGTGGTCTTCCAAACTTGTCCGCGACACTGAAGAATTCACTTCGGGATCTTTTCGAACATTGTAGGTTATTTGGGGGTTTGGTTGAACTCCATCAATTACATTAATATTCATTGCACCTACATACATCATATCAGGCCTCATCATAATGGGTGTATACGTTGGAGATACATATGGAGCCTGCTGAGGTTGGCTTTGTCCGTTCCATCTTGAAATCATCTGTTGTATAGTTAAGATAATTAGCTTCAAGGATAAAAGGATTAAACATATATACGTAATGAATCCTCGTAAATCGTGATTGTAGCAACAACATCATAGAAATAATTTTTTTAAGGGACATCATAGAATTAATCAAAAGTTGGTAAGTTTAACTTTTTGGGTAGGTAGATAATAAATACTTACAAAAACGTCTGATGGTCAAATTGTTAATTAATTGTACAAGAAAAATATGTTTTTACAAAGAATAGTTAAAAGCTTGAATCATTAATTACCATACGAATATTTTAGAAGTTTAACTTATAATTAGAAAAACACTCAAAAGTGAAGAGAAAAAGATTAAGTGATCTGATAAAAAAATTGTTTTAAAAGACGAGTATAATAAATGGACCAAACCCTTTCAAAGAGGGGGGGAAGTGGAAACAAGAGATAAAGATTTACCAATTATGAGATAAATTAAAATAGAGCATAACTTTTTTTTCTAAGGGAAAAAATAGATAAGAACTTTAAATAAGGGGAGTTCATCACCTTACGACTATTCATTTAAAGCATACAAACCGAGTCGGTAGAGAAACTCTCCTATGTTGAAGAATAAAAGTGATGAGGAATTTGGAGCTTTGTGAAATGTTTAGTTTATATCTTTTTAAGTTATAACTTACCTCAATTTGAAGCTTTAAGGACTTGATGCACTTCACTGTGTCATCAAGGATCGATGCAGCGTCACTCTGCAAGATATGGTATACAAGACGGATTACAAATGGGCTTACCACATTATGTCACTCGACAACCGTTTGAAGTTGCAGAGGCACAGTGTATGCTATTCATATTATTATATCGCAAAATTATATATTTTCCATATTAGAGCATGATCAGACTCAAGGCTTAAGACTTGAGTTTTGATGATATGGCACATGCCCTACCTACATTTAAGACAAGTTAAAACAATTTGCAGCATTGAGTTCAGTGAGTCGTAATAAAGTCTTAAACTGAGTCTCGAAAAATCAAGACTCAATTTTGTTGACAAATCAATATGCTGACATGGCATATGAACAACGTCTTAAGACAAGATTGATCTTACTCTTAACATCTCATATCTCTAACAACAACCAATAAACACACAACTAGTTTATACATTCGCTAATAGTTATCAACTATTTGTAAACACTGCTAATGATTAGTTAAAAGGCCAAATGCATGAAACAAAACATGCATGTACGTTCCACCAAGGCAACAAAGGTCAATATATAAAGATCTTCTATCAATCTATCTTGTCCCATGTTGTTAATTTTAGAGGGATAAGCTATCAAATTTAAAAGAGAGTGGAACACAAATTGTGAAATCAAGAGCGCTTGTCAATAGCAAGAATTTACTTTACCTTGTGAGAATGAGGAATTAGATTCCGCAAAGCATGTAATCTGCCACTAATCCGCTTATTCTTTTTCTGTCTTCTTCGTTTGTCATCTTGATTCTGTTAATAACAATATGCAACCAAAGATTATATTCCTTGGTTTAGGAATATTGGTCGGCACGTAATCTATCAACTAACTACCGATCGACGCATGCACTCTACATTGAGGTGTAACCTGCATATGGTGCAATCAATAGAAGTACTACTATAAAAGAATACTCAATTCATCCCATGTTAATTGCAACTCTTATGCACAAATTTTTTAGATTAAAGTACATAAAGTGGGACATGTATTTTATTATTTTAGTGGATATTTTTATATTATAGATAAATTATATGTGGGTCATTCGATTGAGGGTAGATAGATACACTAGGTATTCAATACCTTTTATTGTTGTTTGATCATTTTTAATAAAGGTGTGGGTTATACTTGTTGAGTGAGAGATTGTATGAAATTAGTGGGTTCATGTAGAAAATAAAAGTGGTGCAATTAATATATATAGGACGATCGAATATAAAAAGTCTTGTAATTAATATGGGATATGAATAGAGTATATACTAGATAAACCTGTGTTATAGGTGTCCTTCTCATATAATCTACACCCCTTTCTAAGGTAATTAATCCCAATAACATACAAATGATCATTTAATTTGATTATTTTAGAGTTGACGTTGCTAAGTAAACAAGTTCTTTTTTTATATCCCTCGCTCCCCATACTTCCTTCAGAAATTTAAAAATATACTCCTTCCATTTGTTTCTAATTATTACGGTTTACTTTGTGTGATAACCCGTGAAAACCACCAAAAATTATGACAAAAGTGCATCAAAATCTAATTTTCTTTTGGAAATGTAGAATAAACATAGTATTGGAGGAGAGAGAAAAAGAGTGGGTTATTAAAAGAGGTGTTGGGCCAAATGAGGTAGAAATATGAGTAAATCTGATGTAACATGTTACCATATATAGATAAAATATAAGTGTAAGGCTATGTTCAGTTCACCTTATTTTTGCTTATTTCAGATCAGATCAGATCAGATCAGACCAGATCAGATCAGAAAAAATAAGTTCAGATCAGATCAGATAAGTTCAGATCAGATCAGATAAGTTCAGATTATGCTTATATTTTAAAACTTATTATTATTATTATTATAATCATCATGATTATTATGATTATTAGTATTACTAATGCTATTATTGTTATTGTAATAATTATTATTATTGTTGTTGTTATTATTATTATTATTATTATTATTATTATTATTATTATTATTAATATTACTTTATACAATTACTATTACTATTAATATTACTAGTTACTAGTACATTTGTTCAAAAAGATTATTATTATTGTCGTTGTTGTACTTATTAATTATTAGTATTGGTAATTATTATTAATGTCGTTGCTATTATTATAAATGTCATTGATATCACTATTTGAAGCTATTTGTGTTCAAGAAGAAGAATGTTCTTTTGGCATTTGTAAGTGTTCTTTTTTATATTTATTCTAATTAATAATTTTGATATGTGATGTTCTTTTTGATGTTGTACATGTAAAGAACATGACAATAGTATATGATGTTTATTTTTTAAAACAATTTTGGTAGAATAATATAAATTATATATTACTAGTTTATATAAAACATGAGTAGCATGGGATAACCTAATGGTATTGTCATCACGTTCAAAATTTTCCCTACAAAGGATTTCAACTTATCTTTAAAAACAAAGTTTATATAGATCAAGACAACGATATAAGAAGAATATTTAACCATTTTGTTCAAGATCATATGATTATATATATTTATAGGTTTATTTATAATAAAAAAGAACAATTTATTGATATAACAAAGAACATGTTGTTAGTTAAATCCAAACATGTCATCAATATAAAATAACATCTATCTTTTATTTTAAAAATGTGTTCTTTTTTTAATATCATTATATGTTCTTTTATTATTAACGGACCTTGAACATGAGTGTTCTTTTATTTTTAATTTTTTTGGGCCCCTTTCGAGAATCCCGTGGTAAGATTGAATTTTAAACCGTCGCCCTCGTACAGGGTCACTCACCTAAAGACCCAACAAGCCCCAACCCCCCTTCCCCACCCACAACATTATTGAAATATATGCTTCCACCAAGATTTGAACCTTGGTCTCCCATGTGGGAGGTAAGAAGCCATACCATTAGACCCAAGAGTCCTTAGTCTTTTATTTTTAATTGTATGTTCATATACTAATGTGCTCTTTTTCAAAAAAAAAAACTAATTATGCTATAATAATAATAATAATAATAATAATAATAATAATAATTATTATTATTATTATTATTATTATTATTATTATTGTTATTATTGTTATTATTGTTATTATTATTATAATATTATTTATATTATTATTATTATTATTATTATTATATTATTATTATTATTATTGAAAGTTGTGCATAGTAATAAAATGATAGTAATAGTAATACTAGTAATGAAATACAAAGTAATAATAATATTAGTAATAATATGTTTTTTAAAAGATAAGTTCAGATCAGATCAGATCAGATCAGATCAGTTCATATCAGATCAAATCAGATCAGAAAAAATAAGTTCAGATCAGATCAGATAAGTTCAGATCAGATCAGATCAGATAAGTTCAGATCAGAAAATTTCAGGTGAACTAAACATAGCCTAACAATTAAATATAAATGACCTAAAAAAAATAAAAGAATTAAAAAAACGGAGGTAGTAACTACAAAAAAAAAACATTAATGTACAAATAGCCAAATAGATATCATCCCTGGGATGGCCACGGTCAGTATCAGCTGGTAACAATGTATGATTGTCAATGAGTTCCGGGACATTAACTTGGAAATGATTATCATTAGGCAATGATGATTGATGATAATCTCCATTGATAATGCTTTGGTTAGCATCAATAATATGAAAATTATCATCAATGTCCTCGTCACCAGTAGAAGAAGACGAACTCCTAATATTAATGCTGCTACAACCACAATTAATGCATGCCTCTTTTTGGTTTATCATGTTTTCTTTTTCCTTTTACGATAGAGATGATGATATCGTAACTGAAGAAATTATGACAATGAACAAACTCTTTCGTGTATACAGTATATATATAGAAGTAGTATATTAAATTAAGTCGTGTCAGACAATCAACTAACCAAACAATCAAAAAAACCTAGCCTCCTCCTCTCCCTTCTCTCCTCTTCCTCCTCAAAAAACTCTAATCCTTTTCTTCTAGTTTGGGGCTGCCATCATCTTTTCGATGGTGGTAAGCCCCCAATTCTTCTTTTTTCTTTTAGTTTTCATTGTTTTTGTTATTAATAATCTTTCATTCTCTCTCTTTTTGAGAGTTTTCTACCCAATTTTTGAGTTCTTTTTCTCCTTTCATGGGAGTTTGGAGTTTGGTTTTATTCTCTTCCCACGTGGAAGTTTAAAAATTGGTATGAGAAATTATTCCTATTGTTTGAAGTTCAAGACCATCAACATCAAAGTATTAGAAATTCGGATGCGGTCAACATAATTAAATCAAGAATTTTCTTCCCAAAACTATGTCAAAATAATAGACTTCCCCATCAATAGCTGCGTGATTCAGCAAATACAAGGGGGATGCGATGTATTGCTCGATTTGGTTCATTGTAGTTTCTTCGAAGACGAATTTGATTTGATCTTGTCTGATTATATATTGTTTTTCTTTAATACTTATTGTAGATGTCGTTCAGCCTTCAATTACTGAAATTTTTCTTTCAAAAAAATTAAGTCGTTTCAAAAAAAGAAAAAAATAATAGGTTGGCCGGGTCCTTGTTTGACGCTTGTAAATTGGTCTATTCATGTTGATTGTAGAGTGACCCTCCTGTTCTAGGAAGTAGAAGCCTATTGGCTAATAGTAAATGTAACCTCTTCCAAAAGGAAAATTATAAGAGGCCATTAAAATTGAATATGAAGGCGGTCCAGAAGAGTACTTTATATCAGAAAACTAATCCAGCAACATAATTAAATGTGGTAACGAGTAAGCATAGTAACACGCTCCGACTTTTTCCATGCCATGTTTTCACTTTTACTCTTGCTAATATATAACTTTGACCATCAATATCTTTAATTATATTTTTTTATAAAAATTTAAAATCTTAGTAATATAATTTCTCCATTTTTTTACTTGCATAATTTACATATGCACAAGGAAATGATGCAAGTAAAAAAAATCCGGAGATAGAGAGAAGGCGACCCATGTGATAAAAGGGAGGTAGAGAGTAATTATTGCCCAAAAAGGAAATGATGCAAGTAATTTACAATATCCGAAAGTGGGAAATGATGCAAGTAAAAAAATCTGGAGGAAGTATATTGAGATAAATCCAAAAATACCTTACATGCTAAAATTTGTATTGTATATAATTCACAAATTTCCCGTCAAAGTAAGTACTTGAACAATGTAAAAGTCAAAATGTTGCAATTAAAAGAAAATAGAAGAAGTATGTAATATATTTTTTCTGATTTCATAGGGTGAATTAAACCAAGAACAAGTATAAGTTGGTGCAACAACTTCTCATGGTCCTATCAGGGTACTAAGTAATTAGCTCATACTTCTTTTTTTTAGTTGTATCTAAGGGATTTGACATATTTGTCAACTGTTGGTGCAAAATTAGTTCGTTGACCTTGCAAATAAGTCAATGCACATCCAATAGTTTGATACTGAATGCCTTGGGAGGCTTAGTCCCTGGGCGTTACCGGTTTTAATTAGATAAAACCTTGCTAACGTACTTTGTTGTAATTTAATTAATGATTAAACTACAACGCCTATTAAATTTAGGCGAAACGCAATAAATAGAGCAAACAATAATTAATCTTTTAATTAACTAAAGCATAACATTCCCATACATGCCACAAACTTTAAGAAAGATTTTTACAACACATAAAAGGATAAGCCAGACTGGACAACTAAAGGGAAGACTCGAAGGCTGTTACCTCCATGGTTCCTTACTTCAATTGGAAAATTAGAGATCTTAGCGCCAGAACATGTTCTACGTCTAAAGAACAAAACTATAACCCCAGAAGGGGGTTGGCTAGGCTAAGGCTAGGCTACGCTAAGAAAAGAAGAAATGCAGTTTGATTGTGTTGTTCGTTGTCTTCTGCTTGATGATGATTTTTTTATTTATAGAGAAATGTAATATGTAACTTCCATGCGTGCTAAGGAGGGAAAATGTTTGAATCATATTTGATTCAGATCTCTTTCTGGTGCTAAATAAATGTCACCCTTTTATGCACGTTCCTCTTCATGTTGAACCGCTCATGATTGTTTTCTGATTGTTTGTTCCTTTATTACCCTTGGCTTTCGTCTCTTGATAGTCTTGATGGTCTTCCTCTGTTGACTTTGACTTATGTTGTCTTTGCCTAATGGGCTTTGTGCTTTTGTTGGGCCCTTATACTAAAGCAAAATTGAACCTTTTGAGGTCCAATTCAATGTACCATAATAAATGTTACTTGACATCTAAAAATGATGGTAACAAATTGCCCCCCTGATTTGTGGAGTGATGTACTCAGCACCACACAAATTATGAACAGAGAAGGACTTTTAATGGTTGTAGCCAATATCATCCAGTAGCATTCTGAATGTGACTTCCTCCGTTGTTCTAAGGTGGTCAATGAACAATCTTTTAGGATGACTAAATTTAGTTGAAAAGAATAATCTTTCATGTATTCCTTCACCTTGCTTTCTAGCCATTGAGAAATTCATTAAGAAAGTTTCTTCGAGATGCGTACTTGCAGGATTATTTGATGTTAACCAACAAGGACTCTCATCATAGGTCATGAGATCGTACCAAATCTGACATGCACATTTGTATTGTACCACATCTCTTGATGATGACCCATCCACCATTCCGTAGACTTTTACTTTCTTCTTAGCTCCCTTGACGAAGAGCTTTTTTAGATACCTCCAAGGCATATTAGGTTTCCATATCTCTTATGTGATGACTTTGTCCCATGATTTGCAAACCAAAAGAGATGTAACCTGATCAGTCCTTTCGAGTTTAGGAAATACCAATTCCTTCATGAGATCTAGATTGGACCCTATTTGGAAGGCCTTAGATTTTGTTTTATTCTCTGGATCCTCTTGCATGACAGGATTATTTCCAAAGTATTTTTGAATAGAAGAAATCCATTTAGTGGATTCGTTCTTACTAAATTCATCCTTATCTCTAAATATAACATTCAATGCCTTGTGATGATTTGGGCATTTTGATGGATATGGCATATTTTCTGGAGCAGATTGATGAAACATGGGAAGATATGTGTAATCCATTTTGATTTTAGTTTAGAATCTTTCGGAGATCACACACACACACACACACACACATATATATATATATATATATATATATATATATATATATATATATATATATATATATATATATATATATATACATACATACATATATACATATATATATATAAATGCTAAAATGCTTCAACCGTCCAATAATTATTTCCTAACTGCCTCATTTAATGGAACACTAAATACAGTTTTTTAGGGAGTATAATTAGTAAATAGACATATGATTGTTGTACTTCAATTTGATGAAACGAAACTTATGTTAGATAAAACAGGCGAATCATAATAAAACAAATATATTATTGATAAGATTACCATTTGAGGCAACTTGGTTACATTTGTTTTATGACTTATCATTATGAAGATAGAGTCATTAATGACATTTTAATTAAAAGGACTAGCATCTAGAGATAACATTTGAAAATGTTCCCTACACACTGTCTCTACCACAGCCTTATATTCGCTGGCTTCTAATTCGCGCCCTGCACTACTCCTGGTAACCCCAAAGTAATAACCTCTTTCTGGGGAGTAGTCAAACTTGGCCTTGAAGAGACTCCTTTAGTAACTATTATCCCAAGCATATCTCCTGTCGATTAATGCAATATACATCCAGGAAAGGAAATGTTCTTGGGCCAATAGCTGCCACAGTCCGCACATTCACTTAAAGTGTACTATTCTTCCTTGGTGCTCATCTTGACCTTCTTCCATTCTCACCACTTTGAGGGAGGATTGGGTACAAGAAAGAACTAGACTCTTGGCATATGCCCAGTTCATGCTCTTAGGTCTTGGAAAGTTGAAGATAGTGGAGACCTCCTTGTCCCATCTTTTGCAAACTGTTAGCAGTTTGTCTTGTGACCCCTCTTCCAATTTGGGCCATATATGGGTAGACAAGAGGTCTATATCAGAAGTAATCTTAGCAGCGCTTGATCCTACTAGCTCCAGAGATCTCTTGGCTCCACTAAGGGTTCATCGCCAAACACCCTTGCCATCTTCTCTGTCCATCTGGCTTTCTCATTTGTGATGAAAGTCCCCCTTATCTTCTTCTATGCTGTTGAGGGCAAAACGATGATTGAAACAATCATCATCAAACTCAGCTGCTATGTTTGCATATGCTTCGTTAATCATTTTGATTTTTTGAAATTAAAATGTGATGCTAGTATGTTATGGCTAGGTCCCTTTAAATAACCAGCCCATTTGTTCAACGGTTATTTTCGTAATAAGTTCTGGGATCAGTGAGTAATTGAGTACTTTGACCCCTTTTTGGAGAAGTTTATTGACTTTCCGCTGATTATCATTTATTTTAAAGTTATCAATTTGTTGATAAACTTATATACTGTTTCTTAGGCATTTGTGCCTAAAATTAATTCCCTGGGTTCATTGCTCATTTTATGAACAATGATTTTTTGGTTCACAATTTTTACTGCGATCTGGAGATAAGGAGAAATGACAAAACAAAAAATACTTCATTAGTAAAATAATATTGCTTAACCACGAAACATCTTTAGAAAGATATTTATTCAATAAATTCAAATAGTTACATAATTTCCTAGGAATGATCCAAAATATGCACTATTACTAGAATTACTGAAACATTTTAAATATCGCTTGATCTATCAAGCGCGGAGATGGGTGAAACTGATGGTGATTTGTGCTTCCTCGTCTTCATCAACATCAGGGTCATCATCATCCGAGTAATCTTCTGGGAGCATATGGATGCCTCCTTCCCCTAAGCGTTCTAGCCACAAGAGACAAGTGCACTTGTATTGTATGAGTTTTTTGAAACTCATATTCTCATCCACTTGGACTACCCTCATAGATTATAGACCTATTGTATTTCAAGGCGAGTTTCGGGGGAAAGTATTGTTTTGCAATGCATTCTCCCCATGCTTTGCAGACGCTTAGGAGTTTCAATAACTCTCCCTTGTCCATCTTTGGCCACAAGTTCAGCGCTAGGAAATCTATATCTCTCCCCATGATAGTAGCGATGTGTCCTTGCTCCTTTATATCTCCAGATTGGACCTTTGGATCCCTTCCAAAGAGCTTTATAATTTTGGATTGCCATTTTTTCATCTTTTCTTCTTTGAATTCTTCCCAATCTTCTTGTGTGATGTCTCAATTGAATCGGTGCCTCCAACATTCTCCAGGAAAGAGTAATGGAGCGATTTGTTGATTAGCCATACTCAAGAATTTTGTTTTTTGGATAGTAAACAAAGTATTAGGAGTGAACAAACATAGGAGTTAAAATAACGTATTTATAATACATCTATCCTAACTGTCATCCCTATTTGTTAGGGATACAAGAAGCGTTTGATGTTATCTATTTAGATAATGTATCACGTAATTTAATAACTGACCTTAACCACTTCAAATTATGGCCCTAGTGGGTAAGAATGGGTCTGCCCATTAACCCCTTTATGTGTCATATCACTTATAGGAGTTGGCCATTAGTGGCGTGTGAAGTTAGACGGTAATTATTACTCTTTGAATTAACTTTTTTCCATCTCATTAATACATTTCCAGAGTTTTAGTATCCCAAGAGACACTTCATCTCTTTGCATTTCAATTTTAGCTGTAGAGTTTGCATTGTTTGATTTGACAGTTTATTTTTTAATAACATATTGGTTATTTCACTAGGAACAATACAAGAGCGGGGGTGAATTATATGTGTAGAAATAAACGTAACTTTTTACAGAATTCTAAACTTAAACAAAGAAACAAGCTAAAGGAACACAAGGGATTTTTACGAGGACAAACTTCTTGGGCCCAACAAGAAAAAACAACCTCGACCACTAGGGATTTTAAACTCAACTCTTTCACTAATTAGGCCAAACAACTATGTTACAACCTAATTCTACTCACGGGCCTCACCTTGAGTTCCTAAACTCAAGTTCCTGAACAACTGTTCCCTTAACAGATGTTTCTCTCAACTTCACTTGAAGTTTTCTCACTTTAACTCGCTTCACTCAAAGCTTTCTCTCTTACAAAACTTCACTTAAAGTCCCTTTACCCCAAAAACCAAAATACAATAGATCAAATAAACTTAGTGGAATTAGAGTAAGAAGGCAAAGAACAAATGGCTTTTATGAGAGAATGAAGGCACTGACACTTTACTTAGTTAAACTCACTAATTCACTTGGTCAGACACAAATTGAAACTTCATTAGACACTAGTATTCGTTAAGTTAGGAATTTCAAAGGTTAGACTTGCTCAAACAGTAATCACATAATACTAGCCATTCCAAGTAAGAAATTATGCAATCAAATCACAAACAAAGACAAATATAGCAAAAGTCATTATATTTATAGCACTTTTTCCATTAAAGTACAAAAGATAAAAAGGAGAAAAAAGAAAAGAAAAGAAACAAAAGCTAAGAGTTCATGTTCCATTAAGAGAAACAAGAACTAGACATTAGGAAGGGAAGCGGCGTTGTGTTCGTCTACGACTTCTTCCTCAACCACTTCTTCCAACTTCTTCATCACCTCTCCATGATTTCCATCAAGTTGTTGCTTCAAAGTGTTAATGGCTTGAGTCATCATCTCCATGTTCCTTGTTCAATCACAGTATCACTAAGGACTTTCATTAAACCCATCATTTTATCAGTTTTTAGCATCTAAAGTCCAGTGAAGGTGATTGTAAAACTTAATCATATGTTGAGCAGGGAGACACACTTCATTAACCCAACCAAATTCATCCGAAGAAACTTGTTCCTTTCCCTTAGAACCAGAGTCAGTGGGTGGTTTAGGTGGAGGAACTGGGGTGCTTTCTTGGGATGGACCTGTTGTTCCTTTGAGATTAACAGAAGGTGAGGTGATGGTGTAAATGGAAGGAAGAAAAGGTTGTTGTGGTGGAAGGTCAGTGGATGTAGAGGAGAAAGGGTTTGGTTCTTTCATCTCAACCTTCAACTGTTCAAAACTGGAAGGAACCGAGAAGGATGAGGGATATATGGAAGGAATTTCAGTGAGGGTAACTGGTATTTTTGGTGAGGATGGAGGAGTTGGTTCCTTAGGTGAGTTGTGATCCTGTTCCTCTACATCAGATAGGACTAAAGGAGAGTCCTTATTAATTTGAAGGAACAGGAGCAGGCTTTGAAGTTCTCAACCTAGAACTTTGTCTAACACGTTTAGGAACAGGAGAGGTAGGTTTTTTGGCAACTGTTTTTCTTCTCTTAGGTGCCTGTTCATTTGGTTCAATAGGGCAGGAACTTATTCCTCCAGTATGACTTCTATTGGTTCCTCTTCCACTGCCTTAGGCAGTTTTCTCTTGTTTGAGGAACTAGAAGTGATCCTCCCTTGAGTCAACACTCCATCTTGGACAGAGAGGTCCAAGCCATACAAAGTCTTTTTATTTAAAATGTTACCTTGTTTTATACCCAAGGTAGGCCAACCAGTAGTCTTCACTTTGAAGTGAGAAAGAAGAGAGCGAGGTGATCAAAGCACCATAGCCAACAACACAGTGATTCTCAATGCAATGAGTTAGATGTTGGATAAAGAGAGAAGGAAAGTTAATTTGGATGTTGTGGTCAAGGCAAAACATATAGCACATATCCAAGAGACCAACCTCATTCCTCTTTTCAGTTCGAGGAATGAGGGCTCTCCAAACAAGGTTAAACAATATTTTGTGGACTGGGGAGAGAAGATTATGGTTGATCTTAGTTTGGCCAGCAGTTCCCCCAAAAGATTCAACAATATCGTCTTGGGAGAAATTGGGAAAGGTAATAGTTCCTTTCCTCTTAAAATATAGATCGGTTCCTTTGCAAGAAACTTCCCATATTTTTCCTAAAGTTTCTTGAGAAAATTTAATTTTCTTCCCCCTAACTTCAGTAGTACATACTCCATCAGTATTGATGAAGTTTGCACAAAACTCATCCATAGCTAAAGGAACTAAGGCATTGTTATATGCGGTTTCAAACATGTATTCCATACCCTGTTCCTTTAGAATATCAGTTAATTCATTGAATATAACTTTCTTGGTCCACTCCAAATCTACACAAAATCCTAAAACATACCTTGAATCGCTCCTTTAAACTATTTTCTTGGAGGAAGAAGCAGCAGTTCCTTTGGAAGGAACAGGCGTAGCTTCTTCTTTCCCCTCAATTGTTTCTGGGGTTTCTTCCTCATCATCTTCCCCAATCAGTTTTCTTCTTCTCACACTTCTTCTAGGTGACCCTAATTTTTGCTCTTCTACCGCTATTGTTGTTTCTTAAAAATTTTCGGCTTCTAGGGTTTTGGATGGAGAATAGGGGTTTTCAATTTGAGAGGTTTTGGGAGTTTTTGCTTTTGGAAAAGGTGAATTGAGAGAGGTTTTTGCCATTTGGTGAAAAGAAATTGTGGTTTTATGTGGTGCGAAGAGGTGTGAAGGTGATGAACAATGGTGAAGTTGAAGCGTTTAAGGAACACGGTTTTGGAAGGGAAGAAGGAAAAAGAAAGAAGATGCATGTAACAGTAAATGAAGAGTTACACGCGTAAAAATTAAAAAGATAAAAATAAAATAAAAGATAAAAGAAAAAGAAAAGATAAAAAGAAAATCATGACTTGATTAAATCTGATTCCTATTTTTTGGGATTTTACGGATTTTTTGATTTTTATGGACTTTTTAATTTATGGAAAGAAAGTAAATTCTAAGGAACTTGTGCTATAGGAACAACTTATGCTAAATATCAACATTCTTCATATCATGCATGTTTCTATAACTTAGGAACAATAAGGGGAGTATTATGTGACATCTGTGAGTAGCTTTATTCCTTTGAATCCATGCTTATGTTTTGAACATTTTAACACTAGAGGAAAAAAAAGAAAGGGCTGCGCTGGAAGGGCTGCGTTTTTTGTAAAACGCAGCCCTTCGTGTATGATGGGCTGCGGTTTTCAAGGAAACCGCAGCCCTTTTAGTGAAGGGTTGCGGTTAACTAGAAAACGCAGCCCTTCGTACTGTATGAAGGGCTGCGGTTTTAAGGCTAACTGCAGCCCTATTAATGAAGGGCTGCGGTTAGCTTAGAAACCGCAGCCCTTCATACACGAAGGGCTGCGTTTTCTGGGCTAACCGCATCCCTTCACATCCCATCCATATTCCCACATTTCAGTTTTGCGCGCATACACACAGTAGCTTAGACACCCAAATTTCCCTCCCTTACTTAGAAAAATTTGGACGAGCGAAAACCCCTCCCTCTCACTCACTCACTCCGAGGTTGCATCTAACCCTAACGCCCCATCACCGGACCCTTGCCTGAGCACCGACCCATCGCCGGAGCACCGACATTGACGCACCATCGTCGGAACCGTCGCCTGAGCAACGCACTATCGCCGGAACCGCACTCCTTCTTCTTCTCTTCTCTCCTCCACTTCACCTTGACGCCACCACCACCACTACTGCATTGTCGGTAATTCCCCTCTCACTCTCTCTCCTCTTTTTCATTTCTCTAATTAATTTGTTTAATTTCATTTCTCTTCTATTTTGTGTTGTAAAATGTGATTGTAGGGGGGTGGGGGGGGGTGGGGGGATGGTGGGTAGGGGGTGGGGGTGATGGGCGAGTGGGGAGGGTCGGGGGATGTTGGGCGGAGGGTGGGGGATGCTGGGTAGGGGGTGGCTCGGTGCACATTATCAATTTTGTGTAGTTTATGATTAATTAATCTAGGTTTTTAGTTAGTTTTGGTTTTCTTAATTGACTTATGTGATTAATGTGCCGTGTGTGATTTGTTAATTGTAGGAAAAAGAAGCTAAGGAAGGCAAAACTATCTCTCTTCTCATAATTGCTCCTCTTTGGTGTTGAGAGGTACGTAATTAGCCTAATTCTCTTGTTTTTTGTTAAATGTTAATGAGGAAAAATTGTCATGTGTTCCAATTTGAGTAAGATATATGATAATGTGTATGTATATTTCTTGATATGAGATTGTATGAAAACGCAATGTAATTTAGCTATGAAATCTACAAGTTGTTTGAATCATCATCATATGCCTAGATTGTAATCCCCCATAATTTTAAAGGATTTTATAAATATATTTTATCATTCATATATTTATATTTTAGTTGAAATGATTTTATTATTTAAAGAAGGTTGACTATTTTAAAAGTCAAATGAAATTATTTTAAGAATTTAAGAAAGTTGAAAATATTTTAATTAGGCATGCTTTGAAAAGGTTTGAAATACGAATTTGATTTGGAAAAGAAGTCTAAGTGGACTTGAGGAGCCCAAATTCTAAGTAGATTAGGAAAGAGGAGTTATATTGATGATAGGAGTTCTAATTTATCAATCCTAGTCGTCATCAAATTCTATTCAAACTCAATCTCCTTTTCCTAAGCCCAAAAGAAAACCCTACTTATAAATACCTTAAGCCCAATTATTTTTACCACACAAAGATTATTTTCTCTCTCCTCTCTCAAAACTCACGGCACACTATTCTCTTTCCCTCCCTTCACTCGTTTTTTCTCTCACCCGAATCTGATTGTCCAGATTTCTCATAGTTCCGTTTATTTTTAGCCAAAAATTCCTTCTGAGAAATTGTAGATCTTGAAAAGTTATTGAACTTAGGCTCAAGAATCACTCGATTCCGATTATTATTCTATCAGTTATGGCCTCTGCAAGTTTCGCAATTTTGCTGCCATATTTCACTCGCGATTTCGGTATTTCACTCTTTTTCTCCCTTTTTCTTTTGATTCTTTTCCTCGTTTTCTTATATATTGATTTCATATATATTGATCTAATATTTCAAAGTATTATTTTGTTAAATTATTGTTTAAAGATTGTATCTTTAATTATTTCAGATTATATGTTTGTTTAAAGATTGTATCTTTAATTATTTCAGATTATATGTTTCATATTATTAAGCAAAAAAAATTTCAGATTTAATATTTTATGTTCAAGGAGAGAATTAAATATTAAAGTCTTGATTTTTGAGGTTTTAAAAGCCTATTTTAGTAGTACCATATTTTAGGGTTTGAAATATTTAATCTTTGGTGTCAAAAGAATTTTAGAAAAGGTTTTGACACGTTTTTAAGTGAAGTTTTATTGCTGTAAATTTATTGGTATATTGATATACCAATGTTTTGTATTTTGTTAGGCGGAGATTATTCCCTAGGCAACTTTTAGAGTAGAAAAGTGGCCTCTCAATTTGTCTACACAAGGTACGTACATACTTGTGTGATTATATGATTAGTATCATGATTTAAGGAGGAAAAAGTTGTAGTATCATCATCATGTATAGGAACTTTACAAGTTCATATATGATTTTTAGTATGATTGATTTCTACATGTTGTATGCCTGTGAGCAAGCATGTTAATTATTAGATTTATTATGAGTAAAGAATTGTCATGTTTGTATGGATTTATTGATGCAAGCATGTGGATGGGAACTTTAATTATTAATTCACATGGGGGAATTAATATGTTATTAAGATTGATTCATGATTATTCATGTGTTCCCTTACAAGTATTATTTTCACTACTTTATGAGGACTGTGGGCCTTATTTGGTAAGTTGATAAGTATGCCTTTTAAAGGTAAGTTTAATTGTTGGCTAGGTTCAACAAATAAGAAAGTTGAGATTAAAAGAAAGTAAGTCTTGGGTTGTAAGTTGTGACCACTTATTAAATCCTAAGATAAAAGAAGTTCGAGTTGTGAATGTTGAATTGTTATTTCGTGTTGCTTGTATGTGTGTCATAACAAGTAATAATTTGTAAAGAACGTAAAGTGTAACAAGGATAGTTATAGACTTTAGACCCGGTGCACGTCTAGAGTTGGACATTAGGAGTTGGGGTACATGGTGAGCGAGCCATGGCTTTTTACGAGGAGATGGATTGATCACCATCCCTTTTTCGTTAGCAAAGGTTCCTCGATATCGCGGGTCATTTCGGAATACGTGGTAGCTCCCGTATTTCATCTTCGTAATGAAGGCATTAGTAGATAAGACAACTCAGGTCCAATAACTATTCCATTTGAGTAATAAAAAGATGTTTGGAGTTAGTTCAGTTAAAAGATGTCTGCAGAATGTTATATGATTAAATTATTATTTATCCCTGCATGTTATTTATTTAGTATCATGTTAGGAAGTTTATGTATTATTATGTAGTACTCAGCTTTGCTGATTACGTGCTTTGTTTGTATGTGTTGATCATGGCTTTGCCTTATTGATCCTGTGATGACCCAATTTTGGTGAGCAGATTCTCTAGAGCATTGACATTTACAGGTTCGCAGATGTAGCATCATTGGGAATCTGGGAATGGAGAGCTTGTGTAATTTAGTTTACCATGCATGTTTCCGCATTAGCAGGAACATATTTTAATAAGTTTGTTTGAGTAGACATTTATAGAGTAATTGTTTTTGAAGTACTTAGTTATTTATTTATTTATGATAATAAAGTATAAAGTTTAGTTAGATGCTTTCCGCTGCAAAATTCTGAATAAGCCGATACGTTATCACACGGGCGATAATACTTGGGTAATTCTCTAAGTTTTATATTGAAAAGGTATTTCTGAAAAGAGAGAATTATCGGGGTGTTACATAGATACCCGTTCAAGACTTACTCATTAGGAGTAAGTCTTGAATAGTCCCCGGTTTGGGACTGTTCTTGGACGTTTGATCTCACTTAGGTGGTGAATGTGTGTCTTCTTTTCAATTCTGAGGAAATTCTTGGCTTATCGTTTCTCTACATTGTTCTCTAGGTACATATGTAGATAAGCAATTATCTACATTGTGTACTTGGAGAACTGTAGGGAAATGCTGCCGGATTTTCCTTAGAATTGAAAAGTTGGCATATATTCACTAGTGAGATTAGACGTCCAAGGATGGGTTAGGTTGGAGTGATAAGGACCTTCGACTGCATGCATACATTTGAACATGTCACTATCTTAGCTTGCTCTATACGTGTGTGATTTGAATATGTGAGTGTATGTACTTAAATAATGATTGATGCATTATAATTATTGGTTGTGTTTAATTATTAGAGGTCTTCTTGAATGAGATGGATCGTACTTGGATGTATGGTAGTCGTGAATTGATTGAGTTTGTGAATGGGGTCTCGGAATTCTGTACATCTGCATTACAATATCAAGCATCCTCTGGAGCAGTCGACTTTTATTGTCCTTGTGTCGATTGTAGAAATGTGAGCAAGGTTAGTAGTATACATTTGCTTAGGGAGCATGTCTTTCGCCGTGGGTTTAGGCCTCAATACCACGTATGGGCATGGTCAGCAGGGGAAGTATATAGGAAGCTCTAGAGTACATGTACTTGAAGATCCTAAGAAACGGCGGAAGGTCAATAAATCATGAGACATATACTCAGGTGTGTCTAATTTCTCCAATTCGTAACTATTGTGTAGATTTTTAGGCTTTTTTTTGTTGTTGGTTGAATTTGGGGAACGAAAAGGTCATTTTAGGCCTACATGGCAATGATGGAGTGCAGTGGGGGGCAGTAGTGGCGGTGGTGGTGGGACTTTGTTACAAATGTGGAGAGTGAGGTCACATGGCAATGGAATGCTCTCCACATTTGTAACAATTTCCACCATCTCCGCCGCTACCAGCTGATGGGCATTCCATTGCCATGTGACCTGATTCTCGGGTCATTTTAAGCCTATATTGGTCGATTCGCGTCCAATTCGTACTTATCGAGTCATTTCACCCCAAATTCTTTTTGAACATGATTATATGAGGTATAATGTAACAATTGTGTAGATTTTTAGGCTTATTTTTGTTGTTGGTTGAATTTGGGGAACGAAAAGGTCATTTTAGGCGTACATGGCAATGATGGAGTGCAGTGGGGGGGCAGTAGTGGCGGTGGTGGTGGGACTTTGTTACAATTGTGTAGAGTGAGGTCACATGGCAATGGAATGCTCTCCACATGTGTAACAATTCCCACCATCTCCGCCGCTACCAGCTGATGGGCATTCCATTGCCATGTGACCTGATTCTCGGGTCATTTTAGGCCTATTTTGGTCGATTCGCGTCCGATTCGTACTTATCGAGTCATTTCACCCCAAATTCTTTTTGAACATGATTATATGAGGTATAATGTAACTATTGTGTAGATTTTTAGGCTCGCATTTATTGTTGGTTGAATTTCGAGAACGAAAAGGTCATTTTAGACCTGTTTTTGTCTTTTCGCGTCCATTTCGTACTTATCGAGTCATTTAACCCCAAATTCTTTTTTAACATGATTATATAAGGTATAATGTAACTATTGTGTAGATTTTTAGGCTTGCATTTGTTGGTTGAATTTCGGGAACGAAAAGGTCATTTTAGGCCAATTTTTGACTTTTCGCGTCCATTTCGTACTTATCGAGTCATTTAACCCCAAAATCTTTTTGAACATGATTATATGAGGTATAATGTAACTATTGTGTAGATTTTAAGGCTTTCATTTTGTTGTTGGTTGAATTTCGGGAACGAAAAGGTTATTTTAGGCCTATTTTTTACTTTTCGCGTCCATTTCGTACTTATCGAGTCATTTAACCCCAAAATATTTTTGAACATGATTATATGAGGTATACTGTAACTATTGTGTAGATTTTTAGGCTTGCATTTGTTGTTGGTTGAATTTCGGGAACGAAAAGGTCATTTTAGGCCTATTCTGGCCGATTCGCCTCATTTTTTTATATTTTTGTTGATCTAACTCCAAACTTTTGTTGCATATGCCAATATGAGGTAGAATGAAACTACATAATCGATTTTTGTGCATAAATTTTCATGTAAATGAAATTGGGAAACAAAAAGGCTTAAAGAAAAGGGGGGAAGTTGTGCGGAGGGGCAGCAGTGGGGGGGAGGGGAGGGCTCTGTGCAAGGAGGGGGGTGTTTGTGCAGGGGAGGGGAGGGGCTGGGCAGGGTGTGGGGAGGAGGGGTCTGTGTGCGGGGGGCCTAGGATCCGTGCGGTGGGGGGGGGTCGGGCGGGGAGAGGAGGGGTGTGCAGGGGGGGGGGGGGGCCGTGCGGGTGTATTACGTGTTGCCCGGCCCCTCCCCCCACCGCCGGCCCTCCCAAGCCCCCCGCACAGCCCCCCCTACCCGCACGCCCCCCCCTCCCCCCCGTCCGCACCCCCCCCACCGTCTGGATGCCCTCCCCCCGCACACGCACCCTCCCCCCCTTGTTGCACTCCCACCCCCCCTTAGTGGCAATGTGAATTTTTTTTTATCTTGAGCTTTATGTATATTAATGCGTATATTTGTACAATTTCAGGGAGATGGCGGAGGTGCATATAAATTACAACATTTGCGAAAACTAATTTGTGAACTGCGTTTTTTGTAGAATCAATTCAATATCGAAGATGATGAAGCCAAGAAGAATGTATTTCTATCAGCGGTTGCCCAGAGATTCAGAGATTTCAAGGCTCAGTTAGTGTCTGGGTGGATCACTAAGCGGAGGAAAGTAGTAGGTACAAAGAAGAAGAACATCTACGGCGGAGAAACACCATCCGGTCCTGAGGCTTCACCGGAAACATCATCTGCACCCTCCAAATTACCATTTCAGATATGGAAAACTATCAAACCTGAAGAGTGGGAATCATTTGTTGCCAAAAAAACAACCCCACAAGCTATTGTAAGAATATTTTATTAAGATTTACTACACTTAGATCCAGTATTATTGTATAACACCGTACCTAACCTTTGTTTATAATTGTGTGTTTTAGGCAAGTCGTGAGAAAAGTAGCGCGAGTGCAAAAGCTAGGAAGTATTATCATCATTTGGGTGCTCATTCGTACAATGAGGCAAGAGAGAAGTGGATGTTCAGCCATTACCCCACAATAGGGTCGACAACGGCAACGGGGACTAGCTCTACGACGACAGTTGCACAACCTCGGCAACCAAATAGAGTCCTCGATTGGTGGTGTTCGATGCATGGGGTTGATGCAAAGGGAAAAATAGTCTTGCCTGATCCCGGAACACAACAGATAGCCAACGCCATTGTAAGTACAAAAAAAATGGTTATATAAGGTATATATAATATAACTTTTGCATTCACGAGCATTTCTCTCTTATTCTTATGTAGATTGGCTTGAAGGAAAAAGAGGCAACTAGTGAGTTCACCCCTAAAGGATACATTGATGCATTGCACGAAACTTTAGGAAAGGACCACAGTGGACGCGTGAGGGGCCTAGGAGGTGTCCGCCTCGGTTTGAGAAAGGTATATGGTGATCAATACACTACATCGACAAAATCAAGTGCAAGTAGTGTGAATTCGGCAGCTTCAGTAGATGTGGAGGCTATGAAAGCTGCAATTGGGGAGGAGCTCAGGGAGGAGATGACACATAACTTCAACGTCATTCTGGAGCAAATGGGTTTACCGACTTTTGCTGCATTCAAGAAGGGTAGTGATTTTACACCTAGCCAGTCGACCAGTGATCCACGAACATCTATTGATCAGATGATACCTTTACCTGATCCACCTGTAGTACCCGAGTTGAAGGTAATCACTTAATCCCTTTGCTTTGTTAAACAACTATTGTTCTTAAATGCATCAAATTCTTACTATAATAATGTTGTTTCATAGACTAACTATAAATGGAGTTTTTTTTAAAAGAGGAGACACCATGTGAACTATTAGCTCGAGGAGATGGTTATGATAGTTTCATTCTGGTACCTTATGGCCATGCACAACCCCCTAGTGACCGAGTACGATTGCATAACCAGTTAGTGGATGATAATCACTATGTGGTCACCCTCAATGAAATTGTGTCTGGTTTCGAAGAATTACCTCTTCCGCTGCCGAAGCCAGAAGTTGGTCTACAGTTACCCAATGGCCCTTGGCAGTTATGTTCTATGGCCGCGTGCATTGGTGCGGTTTTCAGATGAGGTACAATGATTAACATACATATATATATATGCGTGTTTTCTTTTATAGTTCCTATGATAGTCAGTAATATCTTTACTTTTAACTAATTACTAGGTTTGGGGAAAGGCCGGCTCACATGACAGCAAGGCAAAGAAGGCATGTTCACCTGATAAGAAGGCAAGTTACGTGATGAAGGTGAACGAAATATGTTGAAGGGAAATGTTTCTATGACAAAAAATCCACTTATTATCGAGCCAGAAGTGGTACGAGGCCTTAGTATTCCATGCTATTGGTTACATGAGTGCGCTAGCGATTTACCCGATGATAGTACAATAAAGGTTCCTTTGGGGCGCAACAATTCCACTACTTTGAGGAGTCATCGACATTCATTTCTAAGCACGATATTAAAGAATTCTTATGTGGGGTACAGTTGAATGTTTCCATGATACAAACTTTCATGAGGTAATACATAAGTATATAAATTAAATATACATATACATATGCCTTAAGTAGTTTTCAATTCAACTTCCATAATAAGTATGTTTACTTTTAATCAATATGATTTCTCAGGTTATTATACAATGAATTGATTGCAACATCAAGTTATGAGTCAATGTTTGGTTGGTTATGACCAAACATAATACGAGATGACAATTGCTTAAAAAACAAAGCCGAAGTGAAAGAATATCTCGATATGAGTTTCAAAGCATCATCTCGTTTTGGATATCATCAGATCATCCTTGTCCCTTATATTGAACAGTATGCTTGTTAAACTCGCTTTACTTTTATTATTCGATAATTAAATTCACCTATTAATTGTTCTATGATTAATAATAACTATATTCTCTTATTGTAGGGCTCATTGGACACTGCTTGTAATATGTTTGTCATGTAACGAAGTCTACCACTTTGATTCTTTGCGTCGACAACACCACGGTCCTTACTAATCAAATCATTGTTAAATAGGTAGCCTAATCGAAACTCAATATATGCGCACTTATTAATATTACACATTATTCATCATCTTTATATATATAAACAGTTAGTACATCTAATCTTATAATAATGTATTGATGTAGTGTGATGAAGCATATTAGTGCAACAGGACTTCGAGCACCAAAAGCTCCTGCTTGGATATCAGTCGAGGTAAAATGACTAATTTGTTTGTCCTTATATAGAAACACTTTTCGCCACATACTACACATCTAACATGAATGTCATTGGATGCATCCTTTGGTGAACATTTAGTGTCCGCAACAAGATGATGGACTTGCATGTGGCTATTACGTGCTGAGGTACATGTTCGATATCGTCAACCATTGCACTAACGTCGATGATCTTCAAAAGGTATGTAACTTATTAGTATATGTTAGTTTAGATTAGATCGATTGGTAATAGGTATTAATTGGTTTAGAAACCAAAGTAGCACATGCATATTTTTGGGAACGAAAAAGTCATTTTAGGCCTATTTTTGCCTTTTCGCTTCCAATTCTTAGATTTTGAGTAATTTCACTCCAAAATCTTTTTCAACATGATAATATGAGGTATAATATAACTAGTGTGAACATTTTTAGGCTTGCATTTACTGTTTGTTGAATTTTGGGAACAAAAAGGTCATTTTAGGCCTATTTTTACCTTTTCGCGTCCAATTCGTACTTATCGAGTCATTTAACCCCAAATTAATTTTGAACATGATAATATGAGGTATAATGTAACTATTGTGTAGATTTTTCGGCTTGCAATTGTTGTTGGTTGAATTTTGGGAACGAAAAGGTCATTTTAGGCCTATTTTTGCCTTTTCGCGTCCAATTCGTACTTATTGGGTCATTTAACCCCAAATTCATTTTGAACATTATAATATGAGGTATAATGTAACTATTGTGTAGATTTTTAGGCTTGCAATTGTTTTTGGTTTAATTTTGGGAACGAAAAGGTCATTTTAGGCCTATTTTTGCCTTTTCGCATCCAATTCGTACTTATCGAGTCATTTAACCCCAAATTCTTTTTCAACGTGATAATATGAGGTATAATGTAACTATTGTGTAGATTTTTAGGCTTGCATTTGTTGTTGGTTGAATTTCGGGAACGTAAATGTGATTTTAGGCCTATTTTCGCCTTTTCGCGTCCAATTCCTATTTCTCGAGTCATTTAACTCCATTTTCTTTTTGAACATGATAACATGAGGTATAATATAACTACTGTGTAGATTTTTAGGCTTGCATTTGTTTTTTATTGAATTTCGGGAAGGTATATGTCATTTTTAGAACTACTAACTACGGTAAATAATTGAATTCATATAGTATGTGCTTATTCCTTGGTTGTTTTGCAAGGTTTATATGAATAACACACCAAGTTTGAGGGCCTTCACCATAGAGGAATTACATGAAGTTCGGGATAAGTTGACGTCCTACCTTTGTGATGATTGCTTATGATACAATTTGGTGTATTTCGTGATATAATTAGCTAGATCTACTAGTTGAATTGGTATCAATTCTATGTACACTTTTTACATTATTAAATATATATATTTAAAGTTAATTATTACGTTGAAAAACTTGTCATATATTGCAATTCGATCGGTTTTTTTTGTGTCAAAGGGAGGTGTTGGGTGGGGGGGGGGGGGCCGCCACGGTGGGGGTCTTGGTTTGGGCCGGGGGGGTGTGGCCGGCAAAGTGGGTGGAGGGGCTGGTAGCGGGGGTTGGGAATGGTAGAGGGTGGGTGGGGTGTGGGGTGCGGGGGGCTGCAGGGGAGTGCGGGGGTGGGGTGGGGTGGGGGTGCGGGGGATGGCGGGGGGTGGGGTGGGGGTGCGGGGAGTGCGGGGGTGGGTTGGGGTGGGGGGGTGCGGGGCGGGGGGGTGGGGTGGTGGTGTATGGCTGGGGTGGGCTGGGGGGGGAGTGTCGGGGTAGGCGTATAGGGCTGGCAGGGGCTGGTGGTGGGCGGCGTTTGTCGTGTACGCCACCCAAAGATAAAATTTCTCCTACTCTCTTTTACACTAAGCAAGTATAATGGAAGTAGGGGTCGTATCCACAAGGAAACAGGGACGAGTTTAATATTTAGCGGGATCCAATACCTAGATTAAGCTAAGGGCCGAGAAACCTAATAACAAGGAGGGTTTCAAGTAGATTATAAACAAACTAAAATTAACTAGCATAATTAAATAAAATGAGAAATCAATATGGAAAGATCTTGAATCCGATTAACATCCAATTCAATTCATTATCGATCCTTGAACCCCGACTCTAATTAATTCCATAATTATCTATTGTTGAGAATTAATCTCGCATTCTCCTTATTCTTAGTTGAATAGCACGATCAGCGTGACTATAAAACCCTAACTAAAGGATAACCTAGTCCGATAGCGTCTAAGTTCAATCCAATAGCAGCAATAAACACAGAGAACCAACAGACCTGCTAACGTCATACAAGCGATAAACATTCAACAGTTGATTCAATTTCCCCAAGAAATAACCAAGACGATCAGCATCTAAGTTACTCCCTAGTTTGCTACAAATTGATAATAGAATAAAACAATCCGATTCTATTCTTAAATCTAGCATTACATTAATTACACAATCAAACTAGAAACGTTCCTAGCATAATTATGCAAAAACCATAGAAAACAATCATAGAAATTAAACCATAATCAAAGAAACTAAATAGAGAGGAAAAATCTCACAATAATGCTTGAAGCTTCATGTTAATCTCGTTCAAGAACAGTTCAAGCTACAATCGGCATAGCATAAGCCAATCCCATAATTGAAATCTCCTAAAACTAAACTAGAAAATAAAAACTAAAAAGAGAAGACAACAAGAGAGGAGTGGAGTTTTGGAAACTCCCTCTCCTTGTGGCTGCTGCCCCCCTAGGTCCAAAAACAAGTTTGGTATTTATACTAAAGCATAAAAATCAGCCGACAATTACACCGACCTAGGGGTCGCGAGGTGCGGTATAGGTCGCACCGTGCGAAGAGTTACTGCCTCCAACACGAGCTGAAGAGCTGGGCAGGCCAAGAGGTCGCGAGATGCGAAGGAACTCGCGAGGTGCGAGCAAGCAGGTCGCGAGGTGCGAGCTAGCTCGCGAGGTGCGAGCTGCTGGGCGTGCGGTGTTTCTTCGAGCGCGTACGAGAGAGCTGGGCGATGATGCCGCTGGGCGATGAGCGCTTGGTGCGGCTGTGATGGGCTAGGTGCTGCTTGGCGATGAGCGCGCACGAGAGCTGGGCAGGCTTGCTTGCTGGGCTTGCGATGATGGTGGCTGCTCAGTAGGCTTGGTGCTATGCTCGGCTACGGCTTGCGGCGATGCTTGATTGGAACATGTGGCGACGCTTGGCAAGTATAACGATGTTGAGTCGTTCCAAACACTAATGCTTCTAGGAGCTCGGAACTTACAACTTTAACTATAATTAATATACAAAATTCTGAACTTCCGCTAAGAGCTAAATAAAACGCAAACGTTAACAATTATGATCAAGACCCTTAGCAAAAAGCACCCAAAATATAATATAAACACCGTATAACTTGAGCGTATCAAATACCCCCACACTTGAACTTTACTCGACCTCGAGTAAACTCAAAAATGAGAATCACCAAATAAATCATCACCCAAGCTATCGACACCAACCTACACTCTCCATCAACTACATCATCATCATCACATCTTAACAACATCCGCTCAAAACCTAAACGTAAAGGATGATGATTCCCCCACACTTAGCTTCAAGCTACTATCAGAAATACATACGCGACAACAAGAATAACCAGCAACATCAACAATAATCAAAATGTCAGCTCACGACACACTAAACTACCAGCTCTCCCAAACCTCAAAAAGATGGCCTACTACTACTATACTACTAGTACAACCAACTTAGAATAGCAAGCCATGGAACAAAGACAAAAAGGGATAAATTCCATGCTTACTCCCAAAAACAAACAATTAACCAAAAGAATGTGAAAGCCAAAATAAATCTTCACTGAATCAAGGATGAATTCACCAACCTTACCCGAAAACGCTTTCCACCTTATGACACCATCTCCGGCAAATGAGTTTTCCAAATACATAATTCTCTCTTAATCTCTCATTTTGCCTAGGAGCCCTTTCGGGTTTTCAACTTAGCTTCTCACATTTTTTTCATCTCTCTTCTTTTTCCGGCTAACAAAACTCACCCGCTCAACTAGCCCTTTTTTGCATAGGCCGCCCTTCCGGGTTTTCGACCTATCCGAGCCCCCAATTTTGCCCGAGTCGCCCGCCCTTGCGGGTTTTCAACTCAGCGGGATTCACTTCATCACTTTTTTTTTTTAATATTTTTTTTTTATTTAATTTTTTTTCATTTTTCATTTCAAATTAAAAGTAATATATACAACATAGATACATGAGAATGAGAATACCCTCCCCCCTACTTAAACTACACATTGTCCTCAATGTGTCGACAATTAAAAGAAAAAGTAAACTGAAAAAGGGGGGAAAATTTGAAAATCGGGTAAATCGAAGATCGAAAACTCAAGACTCATGACAAACAATCCGTCAAACTCAAATTTCTTAGCAACACCAACTCAAATCTCATAAATCAACTCACAACCCTCTCCCTCGAATCACTCAAACAAATGACAAATTCAAATTTTTAAATTTGTGAGATTTTCACCTAGCTCAAGAGATCGAAAAGATTCATTAACAATCTCAACCCTCTAGTTGTACCAACTCCTAGCTATTGAACTCCTCCCAACGGGTTTTCTTTTGTGGATTTTGGTTCCAAGTGGATTAAGATTGGTTGTGGATCTTTTTAGTGGGTGGGCGGTGGGTGAAAGAAAATTTGTTGTGGTGGTGGAAATTTGATGAGAAATAAAGGAAAAGAAAGTGATGGGACCAAGTTATGTGCGATTATAGAGTGTTGAGAAGTCCATTTTACTATGGTTAAAGGTTTAAGAAGGAGAGTTTTACTAATCTAAACCTTAGTGTGGAGAAGAGGGAGTTATGATGAATTTGTGATATTAGAGGAGATTTAAGGATATTTTGTGGTTATGTGTTTATGATCATTTACAGGTGGATTCCCATCCCGTGGTTGCGATCCATTCAACATAAAAAGACCACAAAGTCATTGGAGTTTAGCGTTATAATGTTATATGGTGGAGGCATCCAAGTTCATTTTATGGCTCTACGGCATTGTGTGTCCACCATGGACGTTGAAGAGCCCACCTAGAGCGTCGGTGGAGAAGGTTGGAGCTGGGCACTACACACGCACAGCCCGAGCTCATCGAGCACCAAATTCATGTGCAGCAGCCAGTGCCCGACTCGCGCGCCCTTACTGCACGACTCGCGCATATGTAGCTGAAGAGCCTGCTGGACAGTGTCGAAGGCCCGAGCCGCGTGCTAGGCCTGCCCGACTCGCGCGCTGCGAGTGAAGACTGGATGCTTGGCAGCAGGACATACCCGACTCGCACGCTAGACCTGCGCGACTCGCGCGATGCGAGCGAGGAGTGTTGTGAGGCAGCAGCGTAAGCCCGACTCGCACGGAGGACATGCCCGACTCGCGCACTTCGACGCGGCTGCGACTCTTCGGCAATTTTCAGCTTTCCTTAGGTTGTATTAAAGAGAAAAACGTTTTGTTTTGGATATCTGGTAATTTTCTGAACTGAATTAGAGAGGATAGAGAGAAGAACCCTAATCCCTATTCTCTCCCTTTTTGGAGTTTCGAGTAATTAGTTGGAAGATTTGCTTGATGGATGCTATGTCGATCGTAGCCTAAATCTAGTCTTGAGAACGGTTAATCAAGCTTCGGTCTATTATTGTGAGGTTTCTCTTTGTTAACTTTTTCTTGATTATAATTGTGATTTCTTGATTTAAATCTATGATTGTGGTATGTATTGCTAGGAGTACTACTAGTTTATACATTCGATTTATCATTCGCTAGGATTTAGAATTGATGCCGATTCATCTGTTCTTCTTTCATGAGTAGCAATCTAGGGTTTGATTAATGAATCTGATTATTCTTGATTAATCACTAGAGAAATCACAAGTTCCAATTTGAATATGTTGTGCTAGCAATTTGTTAATTGGCTCATTGTTTCCTAGTTCGTTGATGTTCTTTTGATTTGAATTTAATCTCTGATTAGATTAGATTAATCATTAGTTCAAGTTTTATGATCATCTGATTGTGATTGTTTAACGGTACTTTTGAGGGAAAGGAATTTGATTTCCAACTTTGAGTAATTAAGAGTAAAGTTACATGTTTGAGAAACCAATGATCAATAGTATGAATCGAAGTGGCCATTAACCGAACTCAAGATTCTTCTCTTCTTGATTACATCACTTCTTTATTATACTTTAGTTCTTCGTATTTAGTTATTCATTTATTTAATCACAAAACTACGCAAAACCCCCATTTGATCTATTATAAGCACGAGTTAGTCCCCAAGTCTCTGTGGATTCGACCCTACTTGCCACTTACATTTATTTGTATTGGAAAGAAGGAAAATAAACTTTTATCTTTGGTAGCGCGTACGACCGCGTCCCACCAAATTTTGGCGCCGTTGCCGGGGACTTGGCAATTACTAAAACGTGTTTATTGTAGATTGTGTTTTGGAATTTCACTTTTTGATTAGTATATGGTTGGCACCCGTGCTACTAACCAAGATTGTGTGGATTACGATCCCGAGTTAGAATTGAATCTTTTCAGGTTGCGAAGGGAATTGAGAAGAAATTTTCAAGAACTTCCATTTTTATTGAATTTAGAAGAAGAAATGCCACCTAGGGTGGAGACTCGTACTCTGAGGGAGCTCATCGCTCCTAATCTTGATCAGCAACCATTATGCATCACTTTTCCAACACCGGAAGCAGGCACGACCTTCGAGCTCAAGTCAGGGCTCATTCATCTATTACCATCTTTCCATGGGCTCAGTGGTGAAGACCCTAACAAGTTCCTATCCGAGTTCCATGTTGTGTGCTCAAGCATGAAACCGAGTAATGCCACGGAAGAGCAAGTTAAGATGAGGGCATTTCCTTTTTCTCTTAAGGATACGGCCAAAGATTGGCTATATTATCTTCCTCCGGGGTGTATCTCCAGTTGGTCTGAGATGAAGAAGTGGTTCCTTGATAAATATTTTCCCGCTTCAAAGTCATCCACACTCAAGAAAGAGATAAGCAACATAGAGCAGAGATATGATGAACCTTTGTATGAATATTGGGAGCGTTTTAAGAGGTTATGTGCAAGCTGCCCGTATCATGGATATAGTGAGGAAGATCTAATCTTATACTTCTATAATGGACTTTCTGATGATGATGTGCGGATGATTAATGCAGCTAGTGGTGGATCGATCATAAATAAGACTCCAGCGAACGCTAGAGCTTTGATAGAGGAGCTTTCTGAAGGCTCCAGACATTTTAGTAGGCGATCCACCCACGAGAAGGTGAATGTGGGTAGCTCAAACACGCAAAATCCCAAACTTGAAGAACAGGTTCAAGCTCTTACCTCACTAGTAAGAGAGCTCATTGTTAAGGGACACACACAACAAGTTAAGGCGTGTGGGATATGTGCTTCAGATCACCCTACTGATTATTGCCCACAACTTCAAGAGGGGTCTAGTGCGGAAGTCAACACTCTTGGTTTTCAAGGCTCCGGGAATCAAAGGAGATATGATCCTTATTCCAATACATACAATCCTGGTTGGAGAGATAATCCGAGGTTGAGATATGGGAATGAGCAAGGTAACCAACAACCCACACAATATCATCAACAGCAACAACAGTTCATGAGACCCCAAGCTCCAATTCAGGGTCATCATCAGGGTCAGAATTCAGATATGAGGTAAAGTTCTACAATGTCTCATCGAAGATATGATCAATGCCTTAACCAAGAATGTGACCACCATGCAAGGGAATATGGTACGGTTTCAAGAGGAAACCCGCTCTAGTATAAGGAATTTGGAAACACAGATGAGTCAGGTTTCGAGTGCAGTGAGCAGGCTAGAGGCTCGTGAATTGGGAAAGTTACCCTCCCAAACAGAAGTAAACCCAAAGAAGAATGTGAGTTCTATCATGATAAGGGGTGATACACAGCTGACACAGGGAGAGAGCATGGTTGCAAGAAAGAAGGAAGTTACTTTACTTCCAAAGCATCGACCTCCCCCACCTTTTCCAGAAGCTTTGCGGGCCGATAGAAGGTATGAACGCAACAAAGGTATATACGAGCCCATATGCGAAAGTGAGGTAAGTTCTCCTATTTTAACAAAAGTAGAGAAAACTAGTAAGCATGTTTCTGCTATTTCTCATAATGCACTTCCTCCCAAACATGATGACCCAGGCATGTTTACCATCCCTTGCACTATTAATGACATTGGTATTCCTAAAGCTATGTTAGACTTAGGTGCTTCAATTAATGTGATTCCATTTTCACTATATGAGTCTTTAGCACTTGGTCCTTTGCATGCAACAAACGTCATAGTGCAATTAGCGACGGATCCCACTCTTATCCCAAGGGTAAAGTCGAGGATATGTTAGTTCATGTTGGTAAACTTCGGTTTCCTACCGACTTTTATGTATCGGACATGGAGTCGATTGTCATGTTTCTCCCTGTTCTTCTAGGGAGACCGTTTTTGAAAACATCCAGTACAAAAATTGATGTTGGTGCGGGGTCATTAACTATGGAGTTTGGGGGACATATAGAAGCATTTGGTATTCATGAGTCTAAAAATTCCCTAGCGACTGAACATCCCTCATGCTTTGTGGGTACTATTCAGTCCATAGTGTGTGATACATATGATACCAGTGAGGGACATGAGTCATTGGATGTAGTGAGGTTGCAAAAACATGAGAGACCACCCGATTTCTCGCATAATTTTACACCGTTATCACTAACGCTAGCTGTGCAGGAAAATGTCTCATCAAGCTTACAGGTACAAGTGTTGGAACAAGGAGTTGAACCACCCCCGGACTGATTTTGGGAGGTATAAGGTCGAGCTAACGACTTTAAACTAGCGCTACTCGGGAGGCAACCCGAGCCCCTTTTTCTTTTCTTCTTTCTTTTTCTTTTCTATTTTTCTTCCTTTTCTTTTTATTCTTACTCTTAAACCTCACCATTTTTATACTCCACCACAACAAATTATCCTTCACCCACCATTCCCCCTCTTGTTTCCCGAACTATAATTCAAAACACTTTTAGTCAATCATAATCCAACTTAAGCCAAAATACATCAAAAGACCTTTGAGAGGTGTCCATTTGAGAGACGTTGGTGAAATTGGAGGATCGAGATTGATGAAGGAGTTGCATGAGCAATACTTACGAGCAATGATGCGCATTTGCTTACTGGATTTGGTTCTGCTATAAGGTGCACATTCCGAAATTATATTCTCCCAATGAATTTAATTTTGGATTAGTCATTTACATGGGGGTTATAGGGAGTCGGGTTGTGTGATGGTGTGTGTGTTTGTCGTCATTGTGTTTTCTTATGTTATTGGGGTGTGATTTGTTTTTGATGGGTATTGTTGAGGGAGTGAGAATTTTTTTGAGAGTCGGTTTTTGAGTGTTCCCCTTCTCGTTTCTTGTGTTTTTCTTGTACTTGCTCTCACATTGAGGACAATGTCTTGATTAAGTCGGGGGGAGGAAATTCTCATTGTTCTATTTGATGCTTATTTTATTTGTGAAAAAAAAAAAAAAAAAAACAAGAACAAAAGTGATGAAATGAAACCCGCTGAGTTGAAAACCCGCAAGGGCGGGCGACTCAGGCAAAAATGGGGGCCCGGATAGGTTGAAAACCCGAAAGAGCGATCTATGCAAAAAAGTGGCTAATTGGAGCGGGTGAGATGGTGAGCTCATAAATGAAAAAAAAAATGTGTGAAGCTAGGATGAAAACCCGAAAGGGCTCCTAGGCAAAATGAGAGATAAAAGAGAGAAAATTTGAAATCATTTGCCGGAGTTGGTGTCATAAGGAGGATTGGTGATATAAGGAGTGCTTTGGGTAGGTTTTTCATCTCGATGTTCGGAGTTAGAGGCAAATAGGTTAGAGCTCGCTCATCATTGGAGGAATAAGGAGTTTGGTGGTTGTGATTGTGTTTAGATGGTCCAAGCTCGAGTCCTTTGAGATTTTTCAGGATTCGAATTTGCTTTTGTCGTCATTTCATGACATGAGGATGGTTGTGGTGTTGTGCAGATTGGAATGGCTTTGAATCCTTTGAGATATTTCGGGGTTCAAAGTCATGTGTTTTTATTATCTTGGTGTTGAGCATAGTATGAGAGTGCTATTTATATTATTTCAGGAGAGCTTTTAGTTCAAGTGTGGGGGTGACTCTCACCCTTAGACTTGGCTTTGAGCGAATCGGGGGAAATAGCAAACTTTTATCATACACTAGGATGGAGAGATAAGGGGAGTAGTGAAAGGTGAGCAATGGCTAGGAAGGGGTGCCTCATTGACCTTTATTTTGAGTTTACTCGAGGTCGAGTAAAGTTCAAGTGTGGGGGTATTTGATGGGACCAAGTTATGTGCGATTATAGAGTGTTGAGAAGTCCATTTTACTAAGGTTTAAGGTTTAAGAAGGAGAGTTTTACTAATCTAAACCTTAGTGTGGAGAAGAGGGAGTTATGATGAATTTGTGATATTAGAGGAGATTTAAGGATATTTTGTGGTTATGTGTTTATGATCATTTACAGGTGGATTCCCATCCCGTGGTTGCGATCCATTCAACATAAAAAGACCACAAAGTCATTGGAGTTTAGCGTTATAATGTTATATGGTGGAGGCATCCAAGTTCATTTTATGGCTCTACGGCATTGTGTGTCCACCATGGACGTTGAAGAGCCCACCTAGAGCGTCGGTGGAGAAGGTTGGAGCTGGGCACTACACACGCACAGCCCGAGCTCATCGAGCACCAAATTCATGTGCAGCAGCCAGTGCCCGACTCGCGCGCCCTTACTGCACGACTCGCGCATATGTAGCTGAAGAGCCTGCTGGAGAGTGTCGAAGGCCCGAGCCGCGCGCTAGGCCTGCCCGACTCGCGCGCTGCGAGTGAAGACTGGATGCTTGGCAGCAAGACATGCCCGACTCGCGCGCTAGACCTGCGCGACTCGCGCGATGCGAGCGAGGAGTGTTGTGAGGCAGCAGCGTAAGCCCGACTCGCGCGCAGGACATGCCCGACTCGCGCACTTCGACGCGGCTGCGACTCTTCGGCAATTTTCAGCTTTCCTTAGGTTGTATTAAAGAGAAAAACGTTTTGTTTTGGATATCTGGTAATTTTTAGAATTGAATTAGAGAGGATAGAGAGAAGAACCCTAATCCCTATTCTCTCCCTTTTTGGAGTTTCGAGTAATTAGTTGGAAGATTTGCTTGATGGATGCTATGTCGATCGTAGCCTAAATCTAGTCTTGAGAACGGTTAATCAAGCTTCGGTCTATTATTGTGAGGTTTCTCTTTGTTAACTTTTTCTTGATTATAATTGTGATTTCTTGATTTAAATCTATGATTGTGGTATGTATTGCTAGGAGTACTACTAGTTTATACATTCGATTTATCATTTGCTTGGATTTAGAATTGATGCCGATTCATCTGTTCTTCTTTCATGAGTAGCAATCTAGGGTTTGATTAATGAATCTGATTATTCTTGATTAATCACTAGAGAAATCACAAGTTCCAATTTGAATATGTTGTGCTAGCAATTTGTTAATTGGCTCATTGTTTCCTAGTTCGTTGATGTTCTTTTGATTTGAATTTAATCTCTGATTAGATTAGATTAATCATTAGTTCAAGTTTTATGATCATCTGATTGTGATTGTTTAACGGTACTTTTGAGGGAAAGGAATTTGATTTCCAACTTTGAGTAATTAAGAGTAAAGTTACATGTTTGAGAAACCAATGATCAATAGTATGAATCGAAGTGGCCATTAACCGAACTCAAGATTCTTCTCTTCTTGATTACATCACTTCTTTATTATACTTTAGTTCTTCGTATTTAGTTATTCATTTATTTAATCACAAAACTACGCAAAACCCCCATTTGATCTATTATAAGCACGAGTTAGTCCCCAAGTCTCTGTGGATTCGACCCTACTTGCCACTTACATTTATTTGTATTGGAAATAAGGAAAATAAACTTTTATCTTTGGTAGCGCGTACGACCGCGTCCCACCAGAAAGAAAATAAAGAGGGGTCTCGGGTTACCTCCCGAGAAGCGCTGTTGTTTAAAGTCGTTAGTTCGACTTAGTACCTTAGGCTTAATCATTGGGTTGTGCTCCATGTGTGACAATGGTGGTTCCATGTCAATCTCCACTTCAAGTACCTGCAAAATTGATTGAGAAGAACTCTTGCAATGCATCGTTAGTACCTAGCTTACTACAACATGGTTGAGCATATAACATCAGATTATATCCAAAACCTAGCATTAAGTCAACAACAAACACCAACTAGTAGTACTCCTAGCTAATCCATGTCATGACCATTAATATAAATATTTAAAGCTAGACAATAACCAAGATATAGAGTAAATCTTACAATAAACCGTCAAAAGCATCAATCAACCACTCCCAAGAGAGTTTAAGCAACAAGTTCCATGCTTCTTGTCCAAAATACAAAAGTGAAATACATAGAGCTCAATGGAAGATGAAAACTAGAAACTAAAACCAAAAGGGAATTCTTTATATGAGTGGCCAACCAAAAACAAAGAGCACAAGCAATACCATCAAAAAATCACGCTAAATACAAACAAGTAACACCGTTTCCCCGGCAACGGCGCCAAAATTTGGTGGGCGGCGTTTGTCGTGTACGCCACCCAAAGATAAAATTTCTCCTACTCTCTTTTACACTAAGCAAGTATAATGGAAGTAGGGGTCGTATCCACAGGGAAACAGGGACGAGTTTAATATTTAGCGGGATCCAATACCTAGATTAAGCTAAGGGCCGAGAAACCTAATAACAAGGGGGGTTTCAAGTAGATTATAAACAAACTAAAATTAACTAGCATAATTAAATAAAATGAGAAATCAATATGGAAAGATCTTGAATCCGATTAACATCCAATTCAATTCATTATCGATCCTTGAACCTCGACTCTAATTAATTCCATAATTATCTATTGTTGAGAATTAATCTCGCATTCTCCTTATTCTTAGTTGAATAGAACGATCAGCATGACTATAAAACCCTAACTAAAGGATAACCTAGTCCGATAACGTCTAAGTTCAATCCAATAACAGCAATAAACACAGAGAACCAACAGACCTGCTAACGTCATACAAGCGATAAACATTCAACAGTTGATTCAATTTCCCCAAGAAATAACCAAGACGATCAGCATCTAAGTTACTCCCTAGTTTGCTACAAATTGATAAAAGAATAAAACAATCCGATTCTATTCTTAAATCTAGCATTACATTAATTACACAATCAAACTAGTAACGTTCCTAGCATAATTATGCAAAAACCATAGAAAACAATCATAGAAATTAAACCATAATCAAAGAAACTAAATAGAGAGGAAAGATCTCACAATAATGCTTGAAGCTTCATGCTAATCTCGTTCAAGAACAGTTCAAGCTACAATCGGCATAGCATAAGCCAATCCCATAATTGAAATCTCCTAAAACTAAACTAGAAAATGAAAACTAAAAAGAGAAGACAACAAGAGAGGAGTGGAGTTTTGGAAACTCCCTCTCCTTGTGGCTGCTGCCCCCCTAGGTCCAAAAACAAGTTTGGTATTTATACTAAAGCATAAAAATCAGCCGACAATTACACCGACCTAGGGGTCGCGAGGTGCGGTATAGGTCGCACCGTGCGAAGAGCTACTGCCTCCAACACGAGCTGAAGAGCTGGGCAGGCCAAGAGGTCGCGAGATGCGAAGGAACTCGCAAGGTGCGAGCAAGCAGGTCGCGAGGTGCGAGCTAGCTCGCGAGGTGCGAGCTGCTGGGCGTGCGGTGTTGCTTCGAGCGCGCACGAGAGAGCTGGGCGATGATGCCGCTGGGCGATGAGCGCTTGGTGCGGCTGTGATGGGCTAGGTGCTGCTTGGCGATGAGCGCGCACGAGAGCTGGGCAGGCTTGCTTGCTGGGCTTGCGATGATGGTGGCTGCTCGGTAGGCTTGGTGCTATGCTCGGCTACGGCTTGCGGCGATGCTTGATTGGAACATGTGGCGACGCTTGGCAAGTATAACGATGTTGAGTCGTTCCAAACATTAATGCTTCTAGGAGCTCGGAACTTACAACTTTAACTATAATTAATATACAAAATTCCGAACTTCCGCTAAGAGCTAAATAAAACGCAAACGTTAACAATAATGATCAAGACCCTTAGCAAAAAGCACCCAAAATATAATATAAACACCGTATAACTTTAGCGTATCAGCTGGGGTGGGGGTGCTGGGCTGCTAGCAGATTTTTTTCTTAAAAAAAAAAATTCCGAATACGAAGGGTTGCGGTTTTAGGCCTAAACCGCAGTCCTTCACTTATACAAGGGCTGCGTTTGTGGCCTAATACCGCAGCCCTTAGTATAACGAAGGGCTGCGGTATAAGGCCAAAAACGCAGCCCTTCACTTTTACAAGGGTTGCATTTTTGGCCTGAACCGCAGCCCTTCTTTTCTAGTGAAGGGCTGCTACGGAAAGAGCTGATGGCCAAAAACGCAGCCCTTAGGGCTGTTTTGACCGCATCCCTTCCTTATTTTTCCACTAGTGTAATTTGCAATGGTCTTAGGCAATTAATCACAGTCACTTAATATCACATAGAGTAAGACAAATCAATTCAGACATGGGGGATTGGAATAGGAACAATTACTTAAGTTTTATTAAACCTAACTCAACCCTTAATTTTTCATATCTATCTCTTTGTAGAGGCTTGGTTGGTATATTAGCAATATGATTTTCAGTTTGACAAAACTCAAGTTTAATCAAACCTTTTTCCACATTTTCTTTTAGAAAGTGATGTCTGATATGCATATGCTTAACTCTTGAATGATGCACTGGATCTTTTAAAATACTAATGGCACTTGTATTATCACAATAGATAGGAACACAATTAAAGATTATTCCATAGTCACAAAGTTGTTGTTTTATCCAAAGCATTTGAGAGCAACATGCAGCAGCAGCTACATATTCTGCTTCAGTACGTAGTGGATAAAGCAACTGTGTTTTGTTTCTTGGTGCTCCAAAAAACTAAATTATGACTAAGAAATTGAACCATACCTGAGGTGCTTTTCCTATTTACAAGATCTCCAGCATAGTCAGCATCAGCATATCCTCTTAACTCAAATGTATCACTTCTTGGATAGAAAAGTCTAAGATCATCTGTTCCTTTAAGATATCTAAGAATTCTCTTCACAACAGTTAGATGAGACTCCTTGGGATTTGCTTGAAATCTAGCACACAAACCAACACTAAAAGCTATGTCTGGACGACTAGCAGTTAGATACAAAAGAGAACCAATCATGCCTCTATATTTTGTTTGATCAACACTTGTTTCTATGGAATCTTCATCTAATCTAGTTGAAGTTCCCATAGGAGTGTGATTTATCTTTGAATTTTCGAGGCCATATTTCTTTAACAGTTCCTTTATGTATTTTTGTTGGTGAATAATTATTCCTTTTTCAGTTTGCTTAATTTGTAACCCAAGAAAGAATTTTAACTCACTCATCATACTCATCTCAAATTCATTACTCATATGGTTTGAGAATTCTTTGAATAATGATTCATTAGTTGCTCCAAAAATAATATCATCAACATATATTTGAACAAGAAGTATATCAGTTCCTTTTGATTTTAGAAACAAAGTTTTATCTACCTTTCCTCTTTTAAAGTTGTTTTCTAAAAGGAACTTAGATAATCTCTCATACCATGACCTAGGCGCTTGCTTTAACCCATAAATAGCCTTGTCAAGCTTGTAGACATGGTTTGGGAGATCATTGCTTTCAAATCCAGGAGGTTGTTCAACATATACATCGTCATTTAAATAGCCATTAAGAAACGCACACTTGACATCCATTTGCTACAGTTTAAATCCCATATAAGCAGCAAATGCTATTAGTATTCTAATGGCTTCAAGTCTAGCAACAGGAGCAAAGGTTTCTTCATAGTCAATTCCTTCTTGTTGATTATAACCTTTTACTACAAGTCTAGCTTTGTTCCTTACAATTTTTCCATACTCATCTAGTTTGTTTCTAAACACCCATTTTAAGCCAATTACTTTTTGTTGTTTAGAAGAGGGAACTAGATGCCATACCTTGTTTCTTTCGAACTCATTTAATTCAGCTTGCATAGCAGTGATCCACTCAGAATCAGTTAGGGCTTCTTCATGATTTCTTGGTTCCATCATTGATAAGAACGCATGAAATGCACAAAAATTCCTTAACTGAGATCTAGTTTGCGTACCTTTGGATATGTCACTTATTATGAGTTCCACTGGATGTGATTTTTTATGTCTCCAAGGTTTTGGATGAAACTCCCTTATAGGAACAGGTTGTTCCTCTTGAGTTTCATGAGAGGATGAGGAGCCTTGTTCATTTGTTCCTCTTTCAGTAATTGTTGAATCAGTTCCTTCAACATTTTCGTTCTTAGCAGGAACAAGAACATCTCCATCATCCTGAGGAACAAGAACATCATTGTTTTGAAAGTTTTCATCTTCTTCGTTCCTTTCCTCTTTTATTCCTTCTTCCTTAATTGAATCTGCATCTTTATCATTTGATCGAACCAAGCCTATCTCAAAGTCATAAACCTGCTTGCTTGGATTAAAATTGTCAGATTCATCAAAGATTATATGAACACTTTCTTCAACACACATAGTTCTTTTATTATAAACTATATAAGCCTTACTATGTGATGAATATCCTAAGAATATTGCTTCATCACTCCTTGCATCAAATTTTCCAAGATTATCTTTCCCATTATTATGCACAAAATATTTACAACCAAATGTTCTGAAATATGTAATATTGGGTTTCTTTCCAAAATAAACACTAGTACAGAATCGACGATTTGCGTCGGATGCGAGGCGCACATTTGCGTCGTACATGGGTCCGACGGCACAGGTCTCATCGCAGATGACAGAGACATGATCTGCGTCGGATTAGGACACGACGTAGATTATAGTCTATTTGCGTCGGACACTAAGCAACGTCCGACGCACATGATCCTGCAAGCAGCACCCAGCATGCACATGATCCTGCAAGCAGCACCCAGCATGCACAATACGGTAAGCATCTGCGTCGGATGCTTGGTAAAGTGCGACGCAGATGAAGAGCCATTTGCGTCGCACATTGCCAGCATGCGACGCAAATGATGATATGTGAAAAATAAAAAAAAACAGTAATGAATGCTTTAGTCCTGCATTCGAGGAAAAAATCTGCCAATAATTTACACCAAAATGAATTTGCAGACAAACAATTTGCAACATATGACATTCGAAATGATCTAAAAAGGAATTAAAAAAGAGACAAGTGAAATAATGAAATTAACAAAGGAAAAAATCTGAACAACTATCAAAAATTAAATATTCAGATCTAACATACAAAAAACGAAATTAAAAAACTAAACCTAAAAAAAAATCAGATCTAACATACAAGAATGAAATTGCACTAAATATATTTTTAAAAAAACCTAAATCGCCGAAATTATTCTCGTTCTTCTTCAAATCTCGTTCTTCTTCAAATCTCGTTCTTGTTTTCTGATGATATGTAGAAACGGTACATAAATCATAGAAAATGTAGAGGATGAATTAAAAATACCTGAAAATCGAGAATTCAGAGCACGAAATTCAGAGCTTGTCGTTTGAGTTCGTTTCTCTCTCCTCTTTGTGTTCGTGCTCGTCGGAATTGAAGAAGAACTCGTCGAAATTTGTATGTCGGAGATCCGAAAACACGAAATTCAGAAGATGAACGCTTTCGGTGTTGAGATTCGAAAGAGAGATGAAGGTAGGTGAGAGAGATGAAGGTAGGTGAGAGAGAAATGAGGTGAGTTAGGGTTTGGGGAAAATGCTTTCGTTGTTTGAAGCGGCGATTGGAAGAGGTGAGTTAGGATTTGGGAAAAATGCGGGGAGTGGGAGTTTAAAAGTCTTGGGCCATCTGCGTCGCGTGTCATGGGCCATCCGATGCACATGACTTAAGGGATCCAAAGTCTTGCGAGAGAGAGGGAGAATCATCTGCGTCGGACGTGAGGAGGGATCCGACGCAGATGACTATTTGCGTCACACGTGGGCTTCATGCGACGCGCATAGCTTCTGTTATGTGCGTCGCATTTTTGGCCCATCCGACGCACATAGCTGTCTTGCGTCGCACTCTAGTTAAGTACGACGCACATAGGTCGTCTTTTGCGTCGATTCCCTGTTGTATGCGACGCAAATGAGTCTTCTGTGACGTTTGTCCTGTTGTGCGACGCAGATGGTGAGACGTAAATCGACGTTTTTCTACTAGTGAAAGCTCATAAGGAGTTTTGTTAATGATAGGTCACATCATGGCACGATTTATTATGTGACAAGCATTATTAACAGCCTCAGCCCAAAAGTTCCTTAGAAGTTCACTAGCAATTAACATAGTCCTAGCCATTTCCTCCAAAGTTCCATTTTTCCTTTCTACTACCCCATTTTGTTGGGGTGTCCTAGGGGTAGAAAAATTATGATCTAGGCCATGGTCTTTGCTTAAGTCACCAAATTTATAATTTTTAAATTCTTTACCATAATCGGATCTTATATGCATCAATTTGTGACCACTCAAATTTTGAACTCTTTTAGCAAAGACAACAAACTCATCATAAGTCTCATCCTTACTAGAGAGAAAAATAACCCAACTGTACCTAGAGTAGTCATCAACAATAACTAGCACATACCTCTTACCACTTCTACTTTGAATTCTCATGGGGCCACACAAATCCATATGAATTAATTCTAATGGCTTTGTGGTGCTCACAACAGTTTTAGATTTGAAAGAGGATCTAATATGCTTACCTTTGGCACATGCATCACACACTTGATCAATATGAAATTTTATAGATGGTAATCCCAAAACAAGATCTTTTGATCGAAGTTTGTCAAGTAATGAAAAGCTAGCATATCCTAGACGCTTATGCCATAAGAGTGGATCATCTTCAATAACACTAAGGCATGTCAAATTGTTTTTAGGAACAAGATCAAGATCCACAATATATGTGTTCCCTTTCCTTGTTCCTTCCAAGATGACATTCTTAGAGTTAATGTTAACGATCAAATATTTTTCACTATTAAATTTAACAACATTTCCCTTGTCACAGAATTGGGAAATACTTAAAAGATTGTGCTTTAAACCTTCAACTAGAAACACATTATCAATGGAATGTGATGGTGACTTACCAACCTTACCCATGACAACTATGTTACCTTTCTTATTGTCACCAAAAGTCACACTTCCACCTTCATAGGTTGAGAGTGAGAGAAACTTAGATTTATCTCCTGTTATATTCTTAGAACAACCACTATCAAGATACCAAGTGTTGTTCCGCCTCACTCCAACCTGCAAAAATTAACTAGTTGTAAGTTGTAGGAACCCCTTGTTTCGTGGGTTCCTGTTCTTGACTAGCATTTGATTTAGCAACCCTTTTCATGTTGCTCAACTTCACATTTTTGCCAATCATTCCAGTTCTTAGTTGACATTGATTTATGTAATGACCTATCTTTCCACAATACATGCAAATTTTGTCACTAGGTAGGTCAACATATTTCTTAGGCTTGTTCCTCTTCTTGTAGTTTTCAAAACCAATACCTTCTTTTCTTTTTTTTAGTCTGTGGTCTCTCAATCCACTTAGGAACAACCATCACTTTGTCTCTGTTTCTTGCAACAACCAGTTCCTTCTTGAGATTACAGATCTGTTCCTTTAAAACATTTTTCTCTTTATTCAAATTTTCGACTTCAGATCTGTAACCTTTCAGAGGAGTTGATCTAATATTAAAGGAACTTAGAACAGGGATAAATTCCTTTAAGTGTGAAATTTCTAAATTGATGAGATAATTTTCATTCTTCGCACTCTCATATAATTCCTTGATTTTTAAATTCTTATCAAATAAATCAAAGAACCTAGTTTCAACATCCGTTCTCATTTTCTTAAGCCATTCTATATGTTCTTTACAAACTTTAACAACTTGTTCAGTTTGTTCACGTTTTTCACGTTCATCTCTACATTCAAGAATTGCATCATAAAGAAGATCATAAATTTCAGGCCTAGTTTTTCCATCTAAGTCTGATTCAAGTACATGTTAACTTACCTCAACATTTTCTTCATTTTCTTTTTCGTCAGTGTTTGCCATGAGGCAAAGATTTGCAGTTTCTTTAGTTCATTGTTCCTCTTCCTCTTCAGTCTCTGAATCTCCCCAAGTTGCTATCATAGCCTTTCGAACGTTCACTTTAGAGAAAGGTGCTTTAGTTTCCTTGTTCCTTTCAGTGAAGCGTTCCTTGTTCCTTTCTTTGGTCTTGTAATTTTTCCTAAGTGGACATTCCTTGATGAAGTGATCTGTACTACCACATTTATGACAAGCAGCTTTGTTAGAAAACTTTTTAGTTTTATCTTTGAAGTTCCCATTCTTCATGTTCCTATACATCTTTCGAAATTTTCGGACCATGAGTGCTGCTTCCTCTTCTTCTGAGTCAGAGTCATCTTCATCATCTGCTTTGAGGGCAATGGATTTTGACTTAGAGCTTTCACCATACTCAGTATCAAGGTGGAGCTCATGAGTCATTAGTGATCCAGAAGCTGTTCCAAGTTGAACTTAGTGAACTCTTTTGTTTCTTGTAAAGCAGCGACCTTAGCCATCCATCTATCCTTAGGAAGACTCCTAAGAACTTTTGGAACATGTTCCTCTGATGAAATAAACTTACCAAGAGAAGCTAGCTCATTAATAATGTTAGTAAAACGAGTAAACATCTCTTGTATGCTTTCCTTAGCCTTCATGGAGAACAGTTCATATTGATTCATTAGTAAATCAATTTTAGATCTCTTGACTTCATTAGTTCCTTCATGGGTTACTTCTAGTAAATCCCATATTTGCTTTGCGGATTTGCATCCCATGATCCTATTGTGTTCATGGGGTCCAAGTCCACAATGCAACAGTTTAACAGCCATAGCATTAACTTCCATTTTTTCGAAATCAGCTTTGTCATATTCAGAGAAGGGTTTAGGAATTACCTCATTCTTGTCATTAATAGTTGTGACCTCAAAATCACCAACTTCAATGACTCTCCATACCTGGTAGTTTTCGGCCTTGATGAATATCTTCATTCTGTTCTTCCAGTAGGAATAGAACTTCCCATTGAATATAGGAGGCCTTTGCGTAGAGTAACCTTCCTCAAGTTTCTCGGTGGTATTCATTGTTCCTTGGATCTTTTTCCCAATAAGGTTTCCTATTTTTCGTGAGTTCTTGCTCTGATACTAATTGTTATGTCACTAGGAACAATACAAGAGGAGGGGTGAATTGTATGTGTAGAAATAAACGTAACTTTTTACGGAATTCTAAACTTAAACAAAGAAACAAGCTAAAGGAACACAAGGGATTTTTACGAGGAAAAACTTCTTGGGCCCAACAACAAGAAACAACCTCGTCCACTAGGGATTTTAAACTCAACTCTTTCACTAATTAGGCCAAACAACTTTGTTACAACCTAATTCTACTCACGGGCCTCACCTTGAGTTCCTAAACTCAAGTTCCTGAACAATTATTCCCTTAACAGATGTTCCTCTCAACTTCACTTGAAGTTTTCTCACTTTAACTCGCTTCACTCAAAGCTTTCTCTCTTACAAAACTTCACTTAAAGTCCCCTTACCCCAAAAACCAAAATACAATAGATCAAATAAACTTAGTGGAATTAGAGTAAGAAGGCAAAGAACAAGTGGCTTTTATGAGAGAATGAAGGCACTGACACTATACTTAGTTAAACTCACTAATTTACTTGGTCAGACACAAATTGGAACTTCATTTGACACTATTATTTATAGTGGTAATAACTCAGAACGTGGGATTAAAACATGTGTTAGTGATAAAACCATTATCCCATGATGGTCCTTACTCGGAGGAACAAGTTCCTCTTTAAACCCATGATCTCCATGATCACTGTTAAATGTGGGAGATTAACATGTTACTGCTCCCTTAATTTTAGCAACCACTTAAAGCAGTAATTCTAAAATCATATTTAATTAAAAAGTATTTGAATTAATAAAACCAAAATAAAATCCTTTCACCAAAAATATTATCTTTAAAATATTTTCCATAAAAACCAAAAAGGATATTTATTATCTATATAAAAATAAAATATTTTCCTTAAAAATATTTTCCTTAAAAATATTTTCCTTAAAAATATTTTCCTTAAAATCAGATTCTACCTTAAATAAAACAGTTACCTAGAATCTAGGCATAAAATACTCAAACGACATATTTAACCGTTGTACTGCTTCATCCTAAGTCTAGTTCCTTTTAATAGTTAGTTCCTTTAACTTATTATTACAGCGCCAGTTCGTTTGTTCCTTATGAAGGAACAAACGCTCATTCTCATTCTAAATTGCCACAGTTCCTTGCCATTCTTACTCGTTCCTTTACATTGGAACTAGAAACAAAAAATTTCGCTTTGGTCTTCTTGCTCCAATGCAGCTCCAGTACCAAATCTTTGAACATCTTCACTTAGTCTTCAAAATCCACACTTGATTTCTTCTTTGACTTAGTATTCTCTTTGTTCGTTTCATTGATACCTTGAAATTCATTCACTTAAATAACTTGTTAGTCCAATACTTAGTTTGCATCTTTGTTCTTTTGTCATCATCAAAACTAGGGTTCAACAATATTAATTTGCACAATTTTGATTGAGCAAAATAAATAAAAATGCAAACATAAGATAAAATAATGAAAATTTGGACCAAATGTAGAAAATTTAAATTTCATTAATAATAAAAAAAATTACAACCTAGGACTGAAATTTTTATATTAAAATAAAAATCACAATCTATTTAGAATTTTTGAATTCTAAATCCTAGGGCTAGATTTAATCCCTTGGAGACCGTGGCTTGTAGGCGTCAGAATCATCTATAGAGGTGCCATCATCGTCTCCAGCAGCATCATCAATGGAGCCATCTCCAGGAGGGTAAAAGCGGTATTCACCGCTGGAGGTTTCCTCAGGGAAATGCTCCTCCCTAACCCTCCTCCTTTGGGCAGGAGGCTCATCGTCATCTTCATCCTCATCATCATCATCATCAGATTTTTCTGATGGTGGAGGAGTACCCTCCTCATCTTCATCTTCATCATCTTCTTCCTCCTCTTCCTCTTCCTCTTCTCTCTCCTCTGGTATCTCTGGAGGAGGGAGGAAGGGCTGGTCAACCTCTAAAGGGTTGACCTCCTGAGTCCCAGTAATGCAGGACTCGGTGGAAGGTTGAGGGGCATCCATTTCTGGAGAAGAAGGTTTTTTAGAGAAGGTCTTTTGGGAGATGGAAGGTTTTGGGGTTTTTGTTTCAAGAGATGTGTAATGTGTCAAGATTATTACACTTACCCCCTTTTTATAAGGAAATTTTTACTGTTTCTTGAAAATTGAAAAGTTATGTACCCTTTGAAATGGGTTTCTAAGTAACACACCCCTTGGAATGGGCTTTTAAGTCACGCGCCCTTTGGAAATGGACTTTTTTAATATGACTCCAGGACTTGACGTTTTAATTTGTTAAAACTAGGCCTTAACATGGCCCAATGAAACATGACCCAAAATAAAACATACCACGCATTCTGCACGTGTTTTCTTCTTTGATTGTTCCATTTTAATTGTCTTCCCCATTAATTCCTTTTTTCAAGGATTTTAGGAAAATTTAAGATCTTTCAGACCATTTTAATACATTTCTTTACGAATTCACAACCATCACCAAACTTCAATTCACCATGTCTAATGAAAGAGTTCGTGAAGATGAAATTCGTGAGGCGCTTGCTAAAAAACGTGATGCCATGCAATCTGAAGCAGCTCGTCAATTATGCAATGCCATTAGAGTGAACCTTGGGACTTATAAGTCTCAAGTATTCTAGTATGTGAACAAAAGCACTGACTCTAATACTCCTTTAGAGGACAGAATTGCCACTATTGGTCCTTGTTTTCCTTTCAAGATTCAAAAACCAAAGCACCAAATTGTCTTAGAGCAACAGTGTTACCCGTTCTTGGACCACATTATCTTAGAGGATAATAAACCCATATATAACGCTTCCATTTGCCCCAAAATCCCTCATTTGCATTGGCCTTTAACCAGCAAGCCTTTTAAGGGTTGGATTTCAGGAGTGGATGCAAGAGCATGGTTTATGCGCATGAAACCTTTTCATGACAAATGGTCCAAGAACAAAATATTGCCCTTCCTGAGACTAGCTTATTATGAAACCGTTCCCTTTGATGGGGCTATGTCCACTGCTTTATTGGCTTGTTGTGACCCTGCCATCAATTGCTTCTTGTTGCGATGGGGACCAATGACTGTAACATTAGCTGATATTGCCTTCATCACTGAGACTTCTCCAACAGGTAAATATGAAATTGAACTTCCCATCTTTCACCATGTTAAAGAACATAATCAGTTGTACAGTCAATGTTTATCAACCTTTCGCCAAATTGCTAGTCCTTCTGCTAGTGCTAGCAAATGTGGCTTTCAGAAATTTGTTGATTTCTTCATCAATAAGGATACTAGTGAGGAAGTTACTTCTGAAGAGGAAGTACTTTTTCTTACTTTTGCATTTTCCAAATTAATGATGTCTTGAGCTGGAGGAGTAGTAACATTATGGCTATCTCTAGTTGTTAACATCTCCTCTACTTCTGAAGAAGTAGCTTTGGCTCCTGTTCTATTGGGATAACTTTATAGATGTCTTTTTAGGAGTAGAGAATCCTTCAAAGGTTTTGGAATTCATACCTCTGAGTCCCCCATATTCTCTACTGACAAGGGATTTGGACCCCTATGGCTCTTGACTTGTTGGGGCCATATGTATTTACCTTGTCTGATGGTTCTCAATCCCTCTTCTGCTTTTAAAGCATCTAAGGGTTCAGAGGAGGATGATCTTCCTTTTGATCCCCTCTTGTTCCTTTCTAGTCTTGATGATTGCAGCTGTTATGGTGAGGTCAGCTTCAATCTTATATCTCTAGATGAGGTTTGGCATCCAAGCTTGATTTTCATGTACTTCTTGGTTTTTAACTCCAATCCAGGTAGCTGGAACATTTTCCCAGGTAAAATGGTTGTTTTTGTTGAAAGTGAAACTTGGCGCCATCAAGCAGTACCTGCTTGGCTACAATCCCTTAACATCCACTCTAGTTCCTTCGGGAGTGGGAACTTTTGGAGTAGTGGTCTTAGGTCTAGGGATTTAGTAGCTGCTGAACCTGAGTATTTTGGCTTTGAGGCCTACAATCCACAGCTGGTAGCTAGACAATTTGGATTGGTCCAACCACTAGCTATACCTTACTTTTTGACCCGCAATGATCCTTGGACTTCAAGGGGTCGTTGTGAAGAAGGTAGAGCCCTTCAGAGTAAAACTCTCAGCCTTACTTCCATGTCCATTTCTCCTTGGAAGTGGATCACTAAAGCTGTTCGAAGCTTCCATCTGTGGTGGGATCATGTATTCCCAAACAACTCAACATGTTTAGAAGCTTTGGTGAACTTTGAGAAACAACTCTTCTTAGGTTGCAAGTAATTTCTTTTTCTCAGTTATTTTGTAACTTTCAGTAGGAATGAACATTACTAAGTCTTCCTTGTGCCTTCTTTTGACTTTTAGAGAAAGCTAGCAAGAAGAAGCTAAGAGTGTCAGATGGTATGACAACATATTCTAGATATGACAAGCTCTATTGGAACACCATAGACAAAAGGGTTCAACCTCATACCTCTTCAGAGAACGAAGATGATGCTGCTTATGATCAGGGGGCTTCCTATGGAGATGTCCAAATTGTGGAGGACATCCAATCCATGAGGCCAATGGAACAGATTGACCCTTTCAAGAGAGCTGCAAGGAAGAGCGATTACAATTGTCTCTCTGCTTCCAAGGACATGCAGACTATGGGACCAGTGGATCAAACTGACCCTCTCAAGAAAGCTCCCAGATGAGAGACTATAGCTGCCTCTCTACCTCCAAACCATTGCGACATTCCAGCAGGAAACGTCCTAAGTTGGAAGTTTCTTTAGAGATACCGCAATATATCATCTCCTCTGATGAAGATGATAAGACCATATCTCAAATTTTCAAAAGGAAACTCCCAGGAGTCAAAGCAAGTATGAACATCACTTTTACTCTTTTTATAAGGAGTTTCACTTTTTATTTGGAATACTGATTATTTAATCCCAGGTCCTTCTGGTGCTGATGACATTAAGCCCAAGACTACCAGTGATCCTTCTTCTGAGAAGTTATCACCTCCTGGCTCTGTCATTCATCCTTCAGGAGATACTTCCAAGGCAGCTGACCCAGAATTAAATTCAAAGGGTGATTCTGTTGATGAATCTGTCATCAATCATCCCACTTTTCCTTCAAGTGATGCTGCCCCCCAATTGGAGAATGTGGCTACCTCCCTTTTGGATGGAAGTACTGCCCCCCAGTTGGAAGAAGCTGATCATCTCCATGTGGAATCTCCTGATGAGGACTTATTTCATCAGTTTAATGAAGATCCCTTTGAGCCAAATCCTTTAGATGTTGAAGTTCCAAGCTCAAATATTGATTCAAAAAACGTTGAAGCAATGTCTTCTATTGCTGGAAGTGGAGCTCCAAAAGATGTTATTCCTTTAGAGGCCACACCTTTACGGAGCAGTACTAAGCTTGTGATTACCTCTGTGTGCAAAGGTTCTTCATCAACTTCACCATCTACTTCTGAGACTGGTCTGCCTTTCTTTCCTCATGAATTCATTTTAGACTTCCTCTATATGAGTCCATGTCCTCATGATACCAGACTTCACTCTCTTGCTAACTTGGCTTCTCTTCTTTATGATACAGAGGGAAGCACTAAAGAAGAAAGTGTGATAAAAGAGTCTGATGGAGGGAAAGAGGTTAATGTGCAAACAGCCATCATAGTGAGGAATCAACCTGCCTCTGCTAACAGTGATCACTCTTCCAATGATGAGTCTCCTGAGCACATAAAACAAGAAGACAAAATATGGGATCTCTGCTTGACCCTAACAGACAACCCTCATGATCAAGCTTCTGCACAGACACTTAAGCAGATCTTGGAATCCATGATTTCTCAAGGTTTTGAGTATTGGATACCTTGCCTTGATTATGTCAAAGAAACTCTTCTTCTTCAACAATGTAATGCTGAATCAAGAGTTCAATCTCCCAAGTTCTCAGCTCAAAAACTTCAGGAAGAGGAAATTTCCTTGGAAGCTCAAGCCAAATCCTTCAAAAACTTCAGTAAACAGATCCAAGATTCTGTGAATTCTTTTGATCAGAAGCTGAAGCTCCTTTCTGAGGAAAGGCAATCTCTACAGAACCGTCTGGCTGAGATAAAGAGGAGATCCACATTATCAATGAAAAGTCTTCACTCCAAAACTCCATTGATATTGAAGAGAAGAAGTTACACCAATGGCGAATCAAGCTTGCCAATTTGAGGCAAGAGATGTTCAAAGGAATGGTTGTACATCAAAGCTCAATCCTTCAGAAGGAAAAGCTTCGTAATGTTTGGCCAGCCATTAAAAACCTTAGTTTAGCTGTTAGACAATGTTGGAATGTCTAAGACGTAACATTATTATTAATGTCGTAATTTTAATGATCCCTTGTTGTTTGAAACAATTCTGCATGTTTTTGTTGAAACACAGGGTCATGTTGTTCCCATATAGACGGATGATATTTCTTTAGAAATTTGCCATTCAAGGCTCTATCTCTTATATTGCCATCTATATCCTTTAATATAAATGCATTTCCAGACATTTTCTTATGAATGATAAAGGGACCTTGCCACTTAGGTGACCATTTCCCTAATTGTGGATCTTTGTAAGCTCCTTCTGGCAGAAATATTTTCCAAACCTTATCATTCTCCTGGAATTCTTTAGGCACTACCTTTTTGTTGTAGGCCCTAGCAACTTTTTCCTTTTGAATTCTCATTTTGGCTAAAGCTTCTTCCTTAACCTCTAGAGCATCCATGATTTCAAGGTTCATTGCCTGTAAATAATCATCTCCTGATAATCTCATTTGTTGGGCTACCCTTGATGATCTTACATTCACTTCAGCTGGGATCACTAGAGTGTGTCCATAAACTAAGTTAAAAGGAGTAACTCCTGTTGCTTCCTTTTTAGAGGTCCTGTAGGCCCATAGGACATATAGCAACAACTCATCCCATTTTCTTGGGTTATTGTCTATGAGTTTTGAGATCCCTTTTACTATGATCTTATTGGTAGCTTCAACTTGACCATTTGCTTGAGCATAGTAAGGTGTTGAATGCAACTTAGTAATCCCAAACTGATTAAGATAATCCAGTAGGTCAGGATTCCTAAAGACTGTGGCTTGATCAAAGGTGAAAGTTTTTGGAATTCCAAATCTTGTAAAGATTTTTTCTTCCAAGAAATTTATTACAACATGGGTATTGATCTTGTTGAAAGCCTGAGCCTCCACCCATTTGGTGAAGTAGTCAGTCACCACTAGGATGTATGAATGCTTCTTAGAGGATGCAGAATTGATTTCTCCTATGGCATCGACTGCCCATCCTCTGAAGGGCCAAGGTTTAAGAATATACTTAAGTTCTGAAGCTGGTGCTCTACTGATAGGTCCAAACTTCTGACATCTTTTGCAACCTTTAGCATAATCTATACAATCCTTTCTCATAGTGGGCCAATAGAAACCATGTTCGTGCAACAGCCATCTCATTTTACGCCATTTTGATGAGCACCACATAGCCTTTGGTGAATTTCTGCCATGAGGGTTAGAGCTTCTCCAGCATCCACACATTTTAGAAGTAATCCTTCTGGATCCTTTCTATGCAGTTCACCAAACTGTATACAAAACTTCGTTGCTGCCATTTTGATTCTATTTGGCACCTTTGTTCCAGTTAGGTTCTAGAGATAATGAATAATTTCATCCCTCCAATCCTTTTCCTCTCTTAATATTGAAATTTTGTAGACTTCCAATATATTTTCTCATATTTCCTTATCAGTTTCACTGAGAGGCTCTAAGATTTTCTCTTGGAGAATGATATCTTCATTTTGTGAAGGTACCTCCTCTCTAGCAGAAGCTATTTGGGATAGCTGATCTGCTACTTTATTTTCTTCTCTGGGAATGTGTATGAAAGTAATTTCTTTAAATTGTTTAGACAACTTATGTGCTTTCTTTCCACATTCCTGTGATACTGATGATATACTCTTGAATTCCTCATTCATTTGGCAAATGACCAACTAGAAATCTTCATATATCTTTGCTCTCTTTGCTCCCAATTCTACCAACATCTCCAATCCAATTAATAAAGCTTCATACTCAGCTCTATTGTTGGTACATGGACCCTTTAGGGTTACTGCTAGCTTAGTTGGGATCCCACCAGGAGATAAAATATATATCCCAGCTCCTGCTGTTTCTCTAGTGTTGGATCCATCGAAGAATAAGACCCTTGGAAGGATGTCTTCATCAATGATTCCTGAGTCACAGCAAGGATGGGTTGCTAAGAAATCAGCTAGAGCCTGACATTTAACTGCCTTTTGTGGCACATATATGAGGTCGAATTGTAGTAAATGTAAACTCCATTTGCTTAATCTTCCTTTTATGAAAGATTGTGATATCATATATTTTATTACATATGTTGGAGATACTACTTCTATTGTGAAAGCCATGAAATAATGTATGAGTTTAATTGATGCATCATATAAACACAAACACCATTTTTCTGCCATGCCCTTTCTCATTTTCTTGAGTAAGGAGACTACCAATGGAATCTTCACAAGCAGACAGATACCTAAGTAGAATCTTCACAAGCAGACAGATACTATTTGCCTATCAATGCCAGGCATTTCATAATGTTCCCATGCAAAACAGTCTTTAAATTCTTTTAGAATCTTTATGATTTCCTGTTTTTCTTGGTTAGTGAGGAGCTTACTTATGTAAGTGACACGTGGATTTTCATCGTTCCCCAAATTTATTTCTTCTAGTGGATCATGAACTTCCTGTTTAATATCCTCACTTTTAGCCCATACTTTCTCATCCTCCTCGTCGAAGGATTCAGTTTCATATAAAGTTGAGCAACATGCATTAGAGTTTATAAGAAAATCCTCTTGGTATTTTCTAAACACTAAATCTTTCATAACTTGATCAACAATAGGGGTAAACCCCTTACAACATTCTTCTTGGTTTATAATCATAATAAACTTTTAATAAGAAAAATACATCCTAACTCTATAAGCTAATAAGAGCTAAGGATTTATCATAGTCTGGCGCCTGTTGAACATATTCATATTTTGATTGAATGTCTTCAACTTCTGGGACGTCCTCGACTTCTTCAATGATAATTGCACCTGAGTCGTCTTCTATCTCTTGGTGAGTTTGTGACTCAAGTTGTAGAGCAACCTCAATTTTGATAGTAGGAACTGACTTTAGAGAGTCCTTAATAAAAACGGATCAGGAGATGTAATTAGATAAACTTCCTCATCTGCTTGAACCATTTCATAAGTGTCACCATTCCACAAGATTACGACTTGGTGGAGTGATGATGGAATAGCATAATTATGATGTAACCAGTCTCTTCCTAGTATTGCATTATAATTAGTACCACTTTCAACTATGAAGAAACCACTATAAGTAGTTTTAGTTCCTACCCTTATCTTTAAGATAGCCATTCCTTCCACTTTTTCTGATAAACCAGAAAAACCAGTTATGTTGATTTGTATATTGTGCAAATCCTTCCTAGTTTTTCCTAGTTTTTTAAACACATAGAGTGGCATAATATTAACAGTAGCTCCAGTGTCTACCAATACTTTGCCTAAACGAACTCCCTCAAAATCAACATTTAGAAATAAAGCTTTGGTGTGCTTATTATCAACATCAACTGACCTAAAGATTTTATCTATGATTAATTTCTCTAGGTTAGCTTTTAGAGATGTCTTGTTAGGCACTTTCTTATGAGATGCATTTAAATAAGATGACAAGCTTCAAGAAGAAGTAATTTTAAATTTACCTGCCCTTTCTTCCTTGTCAACTTCATCTGCCCATGATGTAGTATTGGTTTGGAATTCTGATTGGTCTTCTGACTTTTTAAACTCCGTTGGTAGCAATACCACATTACACTGCCCGTTTTGGCCCTCTCCCATTTATGTTTGAGGTTCATTCATCAGTGAGTCTCCTCCATCCAACATTAAGTCACTGTCTGACACCAATAAGTCCAAATCCTCAGATCCAAACTCTGAATCATAGTCCTCATTAAAGCCATTTCCTGGTATCTCATTCATAAGAGAGTCATCTCCTTGAGGCTGCTGGCCATCATTCTTTGTAGATGATGTTCCACATTGTTCCTCTTCTAGAGGTAACAATTTAGTAATACCAGCTTTTAGCGCCTCTTCATCTATTCTTATGTTTGCAATCAGGGACTCTTGCACATTTTTGAGTGCTAATTTGAGCCCTTGCTGCAGCAGCTTTTGCACTCAGCTCTTTCATCTTTGATGTCCTACTTTTAGGTAAGTTTTGGACATCTTGTAGTAGCAAAGGCTTAACTGTTGGTTTGATCTTAAACCCCCATTGGTCCCCATGGGACTTAACCATTGTTTTAAGAATTTTGGGCACAGGAGTTTGACTTGGCTCCCTTTCCTTTCCTTTTGAGGAAGGGCGTAAACTGGGGCTGTCATGTTTTCTTGGTCCTTGACTTTTGGACCTTTTCTGGAATGGACGTTGATAAGCAGGTACATAGGCAGGATCATTTGGGATGATTTGAGTTCTAACCATTTCAAAAGTTAGCCTGTCTGAACACTGTGAGCACATTCCAATCCTCGGAGCTTTCAACCCTTCTATTGCCCTAGTCTGCAATGGGAAAATCTGAGCAGCCTCCTTATACGTTTTAGCTCTTTCCTCATGCATCTCTAGGTTTGGAGTTGGGATGGACTTTGCATGCGCCTTAGCTTTGGCTAAGTTGGCCTTATATTGTTCTAGCTCCATAGCATGTAGTTCCATCTCTGAAACAATCAGTCTTTTGAGACTTAATTGTCTAGTTAGGAATCCTTTGAATACTTGGCACTGGTCTGTTGTATGTGACCCATTCATGTGCCATCTGCACATATCTTCCAGCCCTTCCTCATTGGCTACTTTTGGCATAACCAAGATTCCTTCATCGAGCAATTTGTTGAAGAGCTGGTTGCCTACTTCGGTAGCTTGAGATGCCTACAAAGTAACAGTAAATGCATTATTAGCCTCTACCATACCACAGAATAGTTTAAATGGTTCATCCAATCTAACTACATTCACATCTTCATCATCAGGAAACATGATATTTTTCTTATCAATTTCATCCTGGATTTTGTTTCTAAAAGCAATGCATTCAGAAGTATCATGAGTTACTGCATCATGCCATTTACAGTATTTTTTACCCTTAACTTCTTCAGCAGTTCTTACTTTATGTCTCCCTACCAATTTTATCTTTTTGTTAGATAATAACCAGTCAAAGATAGAATTAGCTTTCTTGGCATCAAAAGTATATGTCATCTTTTGTCCAGACTTCATATCCTTTGGCGCCAGAAATTCTTTCTTCTCTAAAGGAGAACATTTATAAGGTATTTCCTGAATGATTTCTGCCACATCCACTTCTTGTGCAGTTTCAAAGTGGAAGGGCTCCTCATTCTGAGCAAAGAAACTTTGGTGTCTTGCTGCACTTTCAGCTTGTAGGTTCCTTTCATACCTTACAGCCAATTCTGCTAATTCAACAAAATCGTCAAAGCCATGACCATCAAACCTCTTCCTAAACTGAATTAACATTCCCTCTTGAGCCATTTGTACAAACTCTCTTTCAGGAATGCTAACATGACACCTGATCTTGGCTATTTTGAATCTAGATAGGTTGTCTTCCACAGACTCCCCTAACTTCGGTTGGATTCTGGCCAGATCGCTTAAAGTCACTCCTGGCTCAGTGTGTGCAAAATGATATGTAAATTGCACCTGCATATCTTGCCAGGAATGGATAGAATTGGGTGGTAAATTAGTGTACCACCAAAAAGCAGTCTCAATAAGAGACATGGAGAACATTCTAAGCTTTAAAAAATTCATTATCAGCTGCCTCTCTACACTGACAATTGAACCTAACTAAGTGTTCTTAAGCGGAAACTCTATCATTTCCAGAAAACAAGGTGAAGTCAGGTATTTTAAACGTTCTAGGAAATGGATTTGCTCTATCAATCCACTCAGGGTAAGGTTTTTGACCTATTTGCCTCTGATTTCTCCTAGAGGTATCCCCTACTAATCTTTGGACTAGTGCCTCAACTTGTGCTGCCAATGGATCCTGATGCCTTCCTTGGTGTCCCATATTCCCACACCTCATGTTTCCTGCATGATCATATGCAGGGTTAGGATTAGGATTGAAAGGTTGATTTTGATAACCTCCCATAGGGATCTCCTGGTTGTGCATAAAATTAGGATTGGGTGCCCCTTGTGTCATTTGTGGTGGGAATGTATGTCCATTTATGGGCATCCCCTGATGATAAGCACCAATTGCTTGGGTAAATGGAGCTTGGGGCTGACCATACCCTGGAATATTCCCATAATGAGGTAACCAGCCATTGTTGGTTGGTTAGGAGGCATATAAGCATAAGGTGTAGAAGGAATACCAGCCATAGTTGGTTGGTTGGGAGGCGTATATGAATATGGTGTACTGTTGTTGTTTGCAACAAAAGTACCTTGCCTCTGTCCTCCTTGTGATGATCCAGGTTGGTGTGTGTTGTCACCAACTTGTCCACCACCCATGGAAAGCGAAGGTTGATGATGTCCTGACGCCTGGTGCCAGCCTGGCTCCACGCCCGCTGCCATTCCATCATTTCTCCTAAGATTTCCATGATTACCCTCTCCATGGCTCAAGGGTATTGCCCTTGTTTGATGCACATGGGGGGAAGTTTGTGGATCGCTTGAGATAATTGGATCTCTAGTTTCAGGATGGGAGAAATGTACCCTTGGAGGGTAACCTATTGGAGAAATGTCTAGCTGTGCCATAATTTCCCCTTGCTCTATTTAACGGGACCTCTTCTAAGGCCTTAACTAGTTTCTCATTTAACTGATAGTGTTTTTCGACTAGTGGTTTTAGGCGAGTAACTACTTCAGTAGCAAGAGACTTGGACATTGCCGTGAAAGTTGCACTCATAGTATCAATGATATCTACAAGTATCCTATCAATTTGTCTAGAGTTAATGTAATAGCCCAGTTTTTAAGCGGCTTTAATTAAGAGTTAACCATATTTTATTATCTTAAAAGAAAAAAAAAATTATTAAATAATCCAAAGACTTCTCTAGAGTTTTCAAGAACAACTCATTTTCCTATTTACTCATCCTCACTTAACCAAACTCAAAAAAAAAAAAAAAAAAAAGTTCCTTCATCTCTCTCGTGGGTTTCCCCTCTCGTCATAACTTACAATTCTCGACCACCATGGTCTGTTCCGCCATCTATTTGCCGGCGTTCTGCTGCCCAATTGCTCGCTTGCTAATATTGTTATGTTGCTACTTGTTTTCTATCACTCCCCCATTTCAGTTCTCAAGTAAATTATGATTCCAGTATTTCTGTTTGACATCAAGGATTAATCATCAAGATTGGATCTTTAGCCTCCAAATGTTATAAAGTTGTAGTTCAAGCTTTGAAATAAGGGTAAAATGGAAGAGAACCCCAATCCTCATGAGCTTTTCTCTCTCCCCTGTTTTCGACATCTGTTTCCTCATTTTTGTCCATTATCAATTCAGTTTTTGCCAATAGGTCTTGCATCAAAGTTGTGTATCTTTTCGAGTTGTTGAATTTAGGCACAAAAATTACTCAATTCGGAGTTCGGAGTTGGGAGATATCCCTTCTTAAATTTCTGCGCTGCTCCTACCTTGTGCCCAACGCAGCGCTGGTTAGGTATTGCTGCTGCATGTAGCGCTACTCCCTCCTCTTAGTTGCTGATTATGGTGTTTGATAATTCTTGGCTTTAATTCTTGGCTTCTCTTTCCATCTCTATTTCATTGTAGATGAAGCAAAGACAGTGTCTTGCTAAGGTATATGTTTTCATCGTTCCCTGTTTTCTTCAATTCTAAATTTTGTGAGTTTCAATCATTTTGGGTGATTTTTGAAGGTATAAGCCAAGTAATTTTATTTATTTTTGTTTGAGAATTAATTTGGGTAAAAGAAATGACGAGATTGTTTTATAAAGTTTCTAACTTTCAAGTAATAATTGCTATAATTTGTCAAAAGGAAATAAGCTTGTGGCTTTGAAATCCATTGAACCCAACCTATATTAAGCCATGTTTAATAATTTTGGGAAGTTAAGCCTATAAAGAAAATATTGAACTTGCAAGTTATATCAATGTTGTTAAAAGGAATGGGATAAGAGATAGTTGTTATTCGTAAATGGAGGAAGGTTATATGGAGATAATTGTGGGGATTTCATTAATAAGTTATATATTAGCTTGTTCTGATATAAGGAAGTGAATTCGAGTAATAAAGGGATGTAATTAAGTACATTTGAGAATAAGTGGAAATGAGTGCTAATCCTTTGTTATTTGTATTGTTGAGGAAAATCTTTAACTTTGTGCCATGGAGACCAAGCAAATAAGGAAATCAAGGTTTTGGATTCCCGGTGTTACTACTATTGAAAAGGTACACATTGTCCCTCCACTTTATAACTAAATCGTATTTGCGCTATTGCAAGTGTATGAATTTTATGACTTTCCAAAAAGGAATTTGAGTTCTGACTTGGATTTGTTATGGTTTATGACTATAAGTTCAACTTGTTTAGAAGTGTGATTCTTAAGAACTAAGTTTGACTGATTTTCGGAACATATGATTTAACGCCAAATGTTTGAATATATAGTGTTTAACATTGATTTCCTAATTTTGAATTGAGATATATCTTTGTAAGTTTTGGCTGTGGAAGATAGTTTTATTCGAAAATTTGAAGGATGTAAAGGTTATCCAAGGATACCAAATTCTGTTACACTAAGTCAATCTTGTTCTGTATTGAAGGATATTCTGGTTTCTGAGATCTAATGGTATAAGTTAATCGATGGCCCACATTTTAAGATATTATATAAAAAAAGTTATGGATATTCGATTATGAATATTTAAGTAAGAATTGTTGATATAATTTGCAATGTCTTTACAAGTATGATATTCTGAATTGAGTGATTTGTTATATGTTTTGCAAGAAGTGAAGAACTCTAGTTCCAAGGAATTGATGAGCTTATAGAAACTAATTATGTTTCCGTTGAAATTCGTCTATATATAGTTCTAAGGTGTATAAGTTTACCAAAAGTTCCACTTATGGAATGGTATTGAGAATCCAAGTGTATTGAAATGGGCAAGTGTTTCCAAATTCAAGTTGTTATATAAATTCCTAAATATTGGTTATCAATAACTTTGAGGAATATGGACTTGACTTTTGAAGACATGAGTTAAAGGTCTGACTATAATACAAGATATTCGGAATGTATCTTATTATGAGTTTTGCGTGCTTGGGATGACTTGAATGATGAAAAGTTCAAGGTTAGAGATTTCAAGGTAAACTGTTATTTGGAGATGTTATATATAGTATAACTTATGACTCGACAAAGATTTAACTATATGATGGATTTATGATAATTACTGGAGTTGGGCATAAATCCTTTGGGATATTATATTGAGTGTAAGTTGGTAAGTTATAAAGTGAGCTCTCTAATTCTGTTTTTGGGGAAAAGAGAAGTTCATATTAAAAATTAAGCTATGTTTTGAAACTTTGATCGGTAAGCTATATTTTGGACTATATTTCTAAAGTCTTAAATTAAGTAATTTTTGTCAAATAGATTTTGTCAAAGCTTAAGTTGTCGGAAACTCTAAGTATACTTTGATTATCAAGTAACCCAAGTTTTGTTATGGAGTACCAGAATGCAATTGTGTTATGAGATCTGAGTATATCGCATTTGAGAATAATGAATTTGAATTTCAGAAAATAAGAAGTTATAAATTTTGTATTTTGATTATGTTTCCGTAAGGGGAAGAAGCTGCTAGAGCAGTGATGAACAACATTCTGTATTTTGTATATTTGTATTCTGGGGACATGTCCTGAAAAGTCTTGCAAGCAGTACATAACGGGAGAGGGAGACGTCCCTTGTAAAAGTTTAGAGAATGCGCCAGAATGGCAACTCTATTCGTGTTCTCTTCCCTAGTATATATGATTTCTGAAAGAAAATAGAATATGTATTTGAATATGCAAATGGTTTCGTGGAAAGCTATTTCAAGCTTGATTTTCGAAGTAATGTTTTACTCTTCCAAGTTTATGGAATTCATGCGCTGAACACGATGATGATTTACCAAGAGACTCGTTAGGAATTATGAAAGGAGTTAGTTCTGTTGTACATATTTGGATTGAAGAGTATTATATTTGAAATACAGAATTGGGAAATAGTACTATGTCTTATAATATGTCAGATAGAATTGACTTTGGGATATCGTATTAGATACTATGGAATCCTTATGAGGTCTCTCTAAATAAAAGCTTATATTATTCATTTTGTGAGATACTCTTATTATCATTATTTAGAACGAGTAACATTGGAAATTGTCTATAAGTAATTGTTATATTATTCGTTCATTATGATTTCTCTATGGCTTGATTTCTAATATTTTGTAAGATAAACTTAAATCTGTAAATACGTTTTAAGCCACCAAAAGATTTTCTGGTTGGACAGTGTGTACTCAGTTTCACTGATTTTGTTCTTGGAACCTGTCCTATGGTGGGGGTCGTGTTCATTGCTAGTGATTTTGCAGGTATTGTAAGAACTCCGGGATGGATAGTGGAAATGAACATAAGTGTTATATGAAATGACTTTTAGATGAGCAATGGTGGAGATTATATAGTTTAGCTAAGAAAAATTTTATGGTATATTATTACATAGTTTTGTAGACTTATTTTAGATTAATTCTTTGTATATACATTTTGGAATGTTATATTGTGGGCCTTGACCTAGGTCCAGGATCATTTTATAAGTTATGTTTCCGCTGCAAGATAAGTTAATTTGAGGTTTATGAATGATAATTGAGATTTGTGAATGTTAAGTATGATTAGCTAGCAGCTCGGATGTGCGGGCTGTTACAGTTAATCACTCTATTCTCTTTACTTATCCTTTGGAGGATATCCGTGAAGACTCTGGCAGACTCATGGGCTAGAGTTATGTCGTTAGAGTCAAATTGTTGTCTCTGACTCTCTCTGGCTTCTAATAGCAAATTATTTACTACCTCTGTGAACTTTCCATACATTTGGTGTATAAGTCCACGACCAGTACTACTTGGAGATGAGTTATCCCTTTGTGGGGTATCTCCAACTGACTCTTCATGACCATGGTGTATCGGTTCACCATTGTTATCATGGACCCTTGTATCTGGAGGGATTGAAGAACTAGTTTCCATGTTGTGGAAACTTGGTTCATCCTGATGAGCAACTTCCTTATTCTTTTTTAGAACGTGTTTCCGGCATTTTAATAAAAACAACCGTTTTTTACAGTTAGTCTTCGAAAGTACGAAGAAGAAACTTCACAATTTGATTATGAATCTCCTTCTCCCACTGTGGTCACCAAAAAACTTGTTGGTGTAAAATCAGTTCGTTGACCTTGCAAACAAGTCAATGCACATCCAATAGTTTAATACTGAATGCCTTGGGAGGCTTAGTCCCTGAGGGTTATCTGGTTTAATTAGATAAAACTTTGCTAACGTACTTTGTTGCAATTTAATTAATGATTAAACTACAACGCCTATTAAATTCAGGCGAAACGCAATAAATAGAGCAAACAATAATTAATCTTTTAATTAATTAAAGCATAACATTCCATACATGCCACAAACTTCAAGAAAGATTTTACAACACATAAAAGGATAAGCCAGGCTGGACAACTAAAGGGAAGACACGAAGGTTGTTACCTCCATGGTTCCTTGCTTCAATTGGAAAATTAGAGATCTTGGCGCCAGAACATGTTCTACGTCTAAAGAACTAAACTATAACCCCAGAAGGGGGTTGGCTAGGCTATGGCTAGGCTACGCTAAGAAAAGAAGAAATGCAGTGTTATTGTGTTGTTCGTTGTCTTCTGCTTGATGATGATTTCTCTATTTATTGAGAAATGTAATATGTAACTTCCATGCGTGCTGAGGAGGGAAAATGTTTGAATCATATTTGATTCAAATCTCTTTCTGGTGCTAAATAATTGTCACTCTTTTATGCACGTTCCTCTTCATGTTGAACCGCTCATGATTGTCTTCTGATTGTTTGTTCCTTTATTACCCTTGGCTTTCGTCTCTTGATAGTCTTGATGGTCTTCCTTTGTTGACTTTGACTTATGTTGACTTTGCCTAATGGGCTTTGTGCTTTTGTTCGGCCCTTATACTAAAGCAAAATTGAACCTTTTGAGGTCCAATTCAATGTACCATAATAAATGTTACTTGACATCTAAAAATGGTGGTAACACCAACTCATAACTCTAAGCATTGATATCTCTAATTATTACGTATAAGTAAAAAGCATAAAAAATTGATATATTAAATATATATGTTGAAACATGATATATATATATATATATATATATATATATATATATATATATATATATATATATATATATATATATATATATATATATATATATATATATATATATATATATATATATATATATATATCTTTGCGTATAAATAATATAAAAGGGTCAAAATATAGTATGTAGATAGTGTCACAAGTCAAACATGGTATAACTAAAAAAATGAAGTAAAAACTCATTTTGACGACAAGTTCTAGGTTGTTTCATCGTTCTATCATTTTTTTGGTGCTTGATGTTAGTTTTTCCCCTTTTATGATAATAATGAAGTTTAATAAATTATGTTAAAGGATATTAAGTTTAGATAAGTTTGGTTTGGGCCAATAAGACCTTCCCAAACCAATTCAATAAAAACTTGGATAAAAAGTTATTTGGTAAAGTGAAGAGATCTATGGTAAATGGTGGAGCATCGTATGAATCACTAGGGGAAAAAAAAGGAAGGGCTGCGTTTTAAAAAAGGGAGGGTTGGCAGGGGGTAGTGGATGGCTGGGGAGAGTAATATTAGGGTAGGGGAGGGTTGGCAAGGGGTGGGGGAGGGTTGGCGGGGGGTGGGGGATGGCTGGGGAGAGTAATATTAGGGTGGGGGAGGGCTGGGGAGAGTGATATTAGGGTGGGGGACGGCTGGCAGGGGTGGGGGAGGGGGTGGGGGATTATAAAACATAAATAAAATCATTCGTAAAAAAAATCAACAGCACTGAATCAAGTTTAATTGATGAAACAATAACAACTAAACAGTCAAGACTAACCAAACGATCGAATGATCCAAAAACCTTAGCTTATAACAAAATTTAGCATTTGTAATTCTATAATTGATTGATGTTTTTTTCTGTTTGCTGAATTTTAGTGGGATTAGAGGACTGTTGTTTGTGGAGCATCCCCACCAGCAACCACCACTAGAGCACCGCATCACCACCAGCTAGGGGTGTTTATAACCGGGTACCCGGTTTTTCGGGTACCCACATTAGCGGGTATTTAAAAAGACGGTCCGTTACCCGACCCGGAAAAACCGGGTACCCGCAAATCGGGTACCCGATTTTTCCGGGTCGGGGTATAGGGTACCCGGCCTAATTATTCTTTTGCCTTTAAGAAACTCCATAAGAGCTTTCCCTTCCTTTTCAAGTCTTCTACACAGAAAATAAAAGCAGTCTTCTACTGTCATAAAAAAGGGGGAGATATTTAAAACTTCTTGTTTGAGATGATAAAACATGGGAAAGAAATGAATATTTGATTGACTGTACAATCTAATGATCTATTGCAAGCAATTTGGAGTAGCTTAGAGCATAAAATTTGCTAAAAAGAGAATAAAGATAATACTTAGCAAGTAGCAACCCGTATGTCTTTAGTAGGGTGATTAGGAATTAGGAAATAGGCAGATGAGTTTATTCAACAAGACCAAAAAAAATATTACTTTCAAAACTCAAGCACAGTGAGGATAAAAAATCGAAGCAAGAGAAAGCAACTAATTATAAAATCTTATCCAAAATTTTTACCATCAATCCATCCCCACAACTTCCACTTTCTCTGTTTTTGCTTTCTTCTTCTCTAACCACAAATTTAATACCATCAATCCATCTGATGGACTCGTGAGTATGGACTTGTGGAGAGGCAGAGGAACTCTAAATCAATACTGAATGTGAAAATACTACTGTACTAGAGGGGTATAGGGTATAAATGGGCCATGTCCAACGAGGCATGAAGTTTAGAAAAAAAATTACCGGGTATCCGGGTACCCAGTTCACAAAACTAGACGGCCCGTTACCCGACCAGGAAAAAGCGGGTCGGGTACCCGGCCCATTAAATTTCAAATTTCTTAAAAAGTACGCGGTTTTTTTGTGGCGGGTCGGCGGGTTAGCGGGTCGGATCGACCGGGTCGGGTTTTTTTGAACACCCCTGCCACCAGCAACCTCCAGGACCACCACCAGTATTGCCCTTTTTCTTAATTGAATTAATCTAGGTTTTTAGTTAGTTTTGCTTTTCATAATTGAATAATGTGATTAATGTGGCATGTGTGCTTTGTTAATTGTAGGAAAAAGAAGCTAAGGAAGGCAAATAAACTATCTTTCTTCTCATAATTGCTCCTCTTTGGTGTTGAGAGGTAATTAGTCTAATTTTCTTGTTTTTTGTTGGATGTTGATGAGGAAAAATTGTCATGTGTTCCAATTTGAGTAAGATATGATAATGTATATACGTATATTTCTTGATATGAGATTGTATGAAAATAATGTAATTTAGCTATGAAATCTACAAGTTGTTTGAATCATCATCATATGCCTAGATACCCGTTCAAGACTTACTCATTAGGAGTAAGTCTTGAATAGTCCCCGGTTTGGGACTGTTCTTGGACGTTTGATCTCACTTAGGTGGTGAATGTGTGTCTTCTTTTCAATTCCGAGGAAAGTCTTGGCTTAACGTTTCTCTACATTGTTCTCTGGGTACATATGTAGATAAGCAATTGTCTACATTGTGTACTTAGAGAATTGTAGGGAAATGCTGCCGGATTTTCCTTAGGATTGAAAAGTTGGCATATATTCACTAGTGAGACTAGACGTCCAAGGATGGGTTAGGTTGGAGTGATAAGGACCTTCGGTTGCATGCATACATTTGAACATGTCAGTATCTTAGCTTGCATGTGTATGTGTGTGATTTGAATATGTGACTTTCTTGCATGTGTATGTACTTAAATAATGATTAATACATTATAATTATTGGTTGTGTTTAATTATTAGAGGTCTTCTTGAATGAGATGAATCGTACTTGGATGTATGGTAGTCGTGAATCGATTGAGTTTGTGAATGGGGTCTCGGAATTCTGTAAATCTGCATTACGATATCAAGTATCCTCTGGAGCAGTCGACTTTTACTGTCCTTGTATCAATTGTGGAAATGTGAGCAAGGTTAGTAGTATACATTTGCTTAGGGAGCATGTCTTTCACCGTGGGTTTAGGCCTCAATACCACATATGGGTTTGGCATGGTGAGGAGGGGAAGTATATAGGAAGCTCTAGAGTAATGAACGATGTATGTGAAGAAAAGAAGGATTTAGAGCTCGTTGATGAGGTCGGGGATGAGAATTGGGATGATGATTATGCGGATGATGATAGGGATCGCGTAGACGAGATGATACACGAGGTTGAAGATCAGTCGTGTAAACGATCTCGTATTTTTGAGTCTATGTCTGAGGCTGCTGAAAAGTCGTTGTATCCAGGTTGTACAAAGTACACCAAACTTTCCGCCGTGATAACACTCTTCAACATTAAGTCGAAAGCTGGTTGGACGGACTCTAGTTTCACATCGTTGTTGGAAGTTTTAGCTGATATACTCCCTGATGAAAATGAACTGCTAAAGTCGTACTATAATGCTAAGAAACTCATGTGTCCTTTAGGTTTAGAGTACGAGCGAAAACATGCTTGTCCTAACGATTGTGTGCTTTATCGTAATGAGTATGGGCATTTACATGAGTGTCCACGTTGTGGATTGTCAAGGTACAAGCGTGAAGGAGCTGGGGGTAGTGAAGGACCACCAGCTAAGGTGTTGTGGTATCTACCCATAATATCTAGATTTAAGCGCATGTTCTCAATTAAAGGAGATGCGAAGAATTTGAGGTGGCATGCAGATCGTAGGAAGAAAGACGGTCTGCTGAAGCATCCGGCTGATTCGCCTGAGTGGAAAAATATCAACAGGGTGCATAAGGCATTTGGTAATGAGGATAGGAATCTGAGGCTTGGATTATGTACGGATGGCATGAACCCTTTTGGCAATCTTAGTTCTCAGCATTGTACATGGCCAGTAGTTTTAGTGGTTTATAACTTACCTCCTTGGTTGTGCATGAAACGCAAGTACATCATGTTGTCACTTCTTATATCGGGGCCGAAACAACCTGGAAATGACATAGATGTATACCTCCAACCGCTTGTTGAAGATTTACAGAAGATGTGGAACGAAGGAGTGTTAGTATTTGATGCGTATGCTAATGAGATGTTCACTCTGCGTGCCATGCTGTTGTGTACTATGAACGATTATCCAGCTTATGGGAACTTATCTGGGTATAAGACTAGAGGAAAACAACCGTGCCCGATTTGTGTAGATGACATGAAGTCTACACACCTTAAGGGCTGCAAACATGTCTATATGCGCACACGAAGGCTCCTCAGACGCGACCATCCCTATCGGTTTAAGAAGAAGGCATTCGATGGGACGGTTGAAGAGGAAGTTGCTCGTAGACCATTAACTGAACTGAAGTTTATAATCAGGTTAAGGGCATTGAAACAATCTTTGGTAAACCTGTGAGTGAGGTTGATGGACCTACAGGATTATGGAAAAAGGAGTCCATTTTTTGGAAACTCCCATATTGGAAAGATCTACAGGTCAAACATTGTTTGGATGTCATGCACATAGAGAAGAATGTATGTGAAGCTATTCTTGCGACACTTATGAATATTCCGGGCAAGACAAAAGATGTTAAGGCGTCCCGACTTTACTTGGAAGAAAAGGGGCTTCGACCAGAGTTGTGGGCTCAGAAAAGGGACAGAAGGAAGAAGAAAGTAGTGGAGGAAAGGGTTGATGAGGGAACTCGAAAAAGAAAAAAGGTGGAGGATTCGGAGAAGAATTATTTGCCACCAGCTTGCTACACGATGTCGAGAGCAGAGAAATAAATTTTTTGCGAGTCGTTGTATGGCGTTAAGGTTCCAACTGGCTACTCATCGAATATGAAGCGATTTGTTACCTTAAATGGTGAGTTGAAGTTATCGAGTATGAAATCTCACGATTGTCATGTCATGATGCAAGTATTCTTACCGATTGCAATTTGTGGGATACTTCTAAAGCATGTGAGGTACACCATTACAGAACTTTGTTCATTTTTCCATACAATATGCAGCAAAGTCCTAGAACCGTCGACCCTCGATTCCTTGCAGACCAGAGTAGTTGAAACTCTATGCAAATTTGAGATGTTTTTCCCCCCGCATTCTTTGACATTATGGTCCATCTCATTGTTTATCTAGTTCGAGAAATTAAGTTGTGTGCTCCAGTGTTTTTGAGGTGGTGCTATCCTTTTGAGAGATATATGGGTATTTTGAAGGATAAAGTTTGAAATCCTGCACAACCAGAAGGTAGTATAATTCAAGGGATTGTGGGTGAAGAGGTCATTAATTTTGTGGCTGAGTATTTTTGCTAGTGTTGATCCTGTTGGACTTTCGACATCTCGACACGAGGGCAGACTTGAGGGCAAGGGTATAATTGGTTCTAAATTGATCTCACCTTCTGTAGAGAAGCGTACACAAGCTCACTTATTTGTGTTGCATCACGTAGCAGCTGTCAATCCTTATTTAGATGAACATATGAATGAATTACGTGCTAGCAACCCTGGATTAGGAATAAGGGCATTGACGCAAATGCATAACAAGACGTTCATTGATTGGTTTCATAAACGAGTAGTGAATGATTTGGATGAAAGTGTTCCTGAAACAGTCAAGTGGTTAGCATTTGGTCCTCGTGAAGCTGTACGCTCTTATGAGGGTTATGATATTAATGGGTATACGTTTTGGACTGAACGAAAAGGTCATTTTAGGCCTGCATGGCAAGGGGGGAGTGTAGTGGGGGTAGTAGTGGCGGTGGTGGTGGACTGTTACAAATGCGGAGAGTGAGGTCACATGGCAATGGAATGCCCATCTGGTGCTCTCCGCATTTGTAACAGTTTCCACTATCTCCACCTCTACCGCCTGATGGGCATTCCCTTGCCATGTGACCTGAAATGACCACATTTGTCACAGTTCCCACCACCAGATGGGCAATCCCTTGCCATCTGACCTCACTCTCCACATTTGTAACTATTGTGTAGATTTTTAGGCTTATTTTAGATGTTGGTTGAATTTCGAGAACGAAAAGGTCATTTTAGGCCTACATGGCAAGGGGGGAGTGCAGTGGGGAGGCAGCAGTGGCGGTGGTGGTGGACTGTTACAAATGCGGAGTGTGAGGTCACATGGCAATGGAATGTCCATCTGGTGCTCTCCGCATTTGTAACAGTTTCCACTATCTCCGCCTCTACCTCCTAATGGGCATTCCTTAGCCATGTGACCTGAAATGACCACATTTGTAACAGTTCCCACCACCAGATGGGCATTCCCTTGCCATGTGACCTCACTCTCCTTATTTGTAACTATTGTGTAGATTTTTAGGCTTGCATTTGTTGTTGGTCGAATTTCGGAAACGAAAAGATCATTTAAGACCTATTTTTGCCTTTTCACGTCCAATTCGTACTTCTCGAGTCATTTTACCCCAAATTGTTTTTGAACATGATAATATGAGGTGTAATGTAACTATTGTGTAGAATTTTAGGCTAATTTTTTATGTTGGTTGAATTTCGGGAACGAAAAGGTCATTTTAGGCCTACATGGGAAGGGGGGAGTGCAGTGGGGGCAGTAGTGGCGGTGGTGGTGGACTGTTACAAATGTGGAGAGTGAGATCACATGGCAATGGAATGTCCATCTGGTGCTCTCCGCATTTGTAACAGTTTCCACTATCTCCGCCTCTACCGCCTGATGGGCATTCCCTTGCCATGTAACCTGAAATGACCACATTTGTAACAGATCCCATCACCAGATGGGCATTCCATTGCCATGTGACCTCACTCTCCACATTTGTAACTATTGTGTAGATTTTTAGGCTTGCATTTGTTGTTGGTCGAATTTCGGGAACGAAAAGGTCATTTAAGACCTATTTTCGCCTTTTCGCGTCCAATTTGTACTTCTCGAGTCATTTAAGCCCAAATTATTTATGAACATAATTATATGAGGTGTAATGTAACTATTGTGTAGATTTATAGGCTTGCATTTGTTATTGGTCGAATTTCGGGAACGTAAATGTGATTTTAGGCCAATTTTGGCCGTTTCGCGTCCAATTTGTACTTCTCGAGTCATTTAACCCCAAATTCTTTATCAACATGATTATATGAGGTGTAATGTAATTATTGTGTAGATTTGTAGGCTTGCATTTGTTGTTGGCTGAATTTCGGGAACGTAAATGTGATTTTAGGCCTATTTTGGCCGTTTCGCGTCCAATTTGTACTTCTCGAGTCATTTAACCCCAAATTCTTTATGAACATGATTATATGAGGTGTAATGTAACTATTTTGTAGATTTTTAGGCTTGTATTTGTTGTTGGTTGAATTTCGGGAACGTAAATGTGATTTTAGGCCTATTTTGGCCGTTTCGCGTCCAATTTGTACTTCTCGAGTCATTTAACCCCAAATTCTTTATGAACATGATTATATGAGGTGTAATGTAACCATTGTGTAGATTTTTAGGCATGCATTTATTGTTGGTTGAATTTCGGGAACACCACTCCCCTCCCCTGCACAGACCCCCCCCCAACCCCCTGCCCAGTCCCTCCCCTCCCTGCACAGACCCACCCAACCCCCTGCCCAGCCCCTCCCCCTCCCCTGCTCACCCCTCCCATCCCCGCACGGACCCCCCTCCCCCTGCCCACCCCCTCCCCTCCCTTCACGGACCCCCCCCAACCCCTTGCCCGGCCCCTCCCCTCCCCTCCCCCCGCCCACCTCTCCCCTACCCCCCTCCCCCTCCCCGCACGGACCCCCCCAACCCCCCGCCGAGCCCCTCCTCTCCCCGCCCACCCCCTCCCTTCCCCGCACGGACCTCCCCCTCCCCGCCCACCCGTCCCCTCCTTGCACGACACCCCCCAACCCCCCCGCCCCCTCCCCTCCCCCGCCCCCCCCCCCCTCCCCGCACGACCCCCCGCCAACCCTTCCCCTTCCCGCACGGACCCCCCCCAACCCCCCGCACAACACTCCCCTCCCCGCACGGACCCCCCAACCCCCGCACACCACTCCCCTCCCCGCATAGACCCCCCCCAACCCCCGCACACCCCCGCCCGGCCCGGCCATCCCCCCGCAGTCCCCCCCGCACAGACCCCCAACCCCCCGCCCCACCCTCCCCTACACGGTCCCCCCCCTTTCTGCATTCCCCCTAATTGCCCCTTAGTGCCAATGTTAATTTTTTTTTGTTTTCTTGAGCTTTATATATTAATGCGTATATTTATACAATTTCATGGAGATGGCGGATGTGCATACGGATAAGAGTTCGAGTACTGAACACACTACCGAGGATGAGAATTATAATGTGAGAAAGGAGCGGGATAAAGGTGATCTCGAGGATCGGGATAAAGGTGATCTCGAGGATCGGGATCTTGCGGTTGAGGCAATTACTAGGCGTGAGGGCATAGCGGATGTAAATGCATAAAGTACAAGAGTTTCAAAAGCACCACAAATTGTTAGGAAATCATTGGCGACGAAAAAGAGAAAAGGAAGGGGACATACAAAGTCACTAGGGAAACACACAATTATGACTTTGGAGTACGATAATATATATGGGTCAACCTTGTGGAAAGTGGCGTCATAAGTATGGCATGCAAGTTGGCCTTTGCATGCGGAAACTCTCCATTCTGCACTCATGGAAAGAGGTGCCCGAGGGGTTGAAGCCGTGTCTATGGGATGATACTATGGTAAGCTTCACGTACAATAACGTTTAGTTTCTTAATTATTTAGTTACATATAAGTGTAATAAAACTGATAGCGTATAAATTACAACAATTGCAAAAAACTAATTTGTGAAATGGTTTTTTTTTAGAATCTATTCAATATCGAAGATGATGAAGCCAAGAAGAATGTATTTCTATCCACGGTTGCCGAGAGATTCAGAGGTTTCAAGGCTAAGTTAGTGTCCGGGTCGATCACTAAGCGGAGGAAAGTAGTAGGTACAAAGAAGAAGAAAATCTACGACGGAGAAACACCATTCGGTTCTCAGGCTTCACCGGAAACATCATCCGATAGCAAACCTGAAGAGTGGGACGCATTTGTTGCCCAAAAATCTACCCCACAAGCTACTGTAAGAATATTTTTATTAATATTTACTACACTTAGCTCTAGTATTATTGTATAAAATCGTATCAAACCTTTGTTTGTAATTGTGTGTTTTAGGCAAGACGTGAGAAAAGAAGCACGAGTGCAAAAGCTAGGAAGTATTATCATCATTTGGGTGCTCATTCGTACAATGAGGCGAGAGAGAAGTGGATGTTCGCCCATTACCCCACAATGGGGTCGACAACGACAACGGGGACTAGCTATACGACCACAATTACACAGCCTCGGCAACCAGATAGAGTCCTCGATTGGTGGTGTTCGATGCATGGGGTTGATGCAAAGGGAAAAAGAGTCTTGCCTGATCCCGGTACAGAACAGATAGCCAGCGCCATTGTAAGTACACAAAAATGTGCTTTTCTTGTATTCTAAGTCATGTAAGTCTAATTTTGTGTTGAATATGATAATATGAGGTATAATGTAAATATTTACAATAATCATGTCCCCTACTTCAAATTATATTGAATTTCGGGAACGAAAAAGGCATTTTAGGCCTATTTTGGCCATTTGGCGTCCAATTCTTAGATTTTGAGTCATTTAACCCCAAATTCTTTTTGAATATGACAATATAAGGTATAATATAAGTAGTGCGTAGATTTTTAGGCTTTAATTTATTGTTGGTTGAATTTCGGGAATGAAAAGGTCATTTTAGGCCTATTTTCGCCATTTCGCGTCCAATTCTTAGATTTTGAGTCATTTAACCCCAAATTCTTTTTGAATATGACTATATAAGGTATAATATAAGTAGTGTGTAGATTTTTAGGCTTAAATTTATTGTTGGTTGGATTTCGGGACCGTAAATGTCATTTTAGGCCTATTTTGGTCATTTCGCGTCCAATTCTTAGATTTTGAGTCAATTAACTCCAATTTCTTTTTGAATATGGTTATATAAGGTATAATATAACTTTTGCATTCACGAGCATTTCTCTCTTATCCTTATGTAGATTGGCTTGAAGGAAAAAGAGGCAGCCGGTGAGTTCACCCCTAAAGCACACATTGATGCATTGCACGAAACTTTAGGAAAGGACCACAGTGGACGCGTGAGGGGCGTAGGAGGTGTCCGCCTCGGTTTGAGAAAGGTATATGGTGATCAATACACTTCAGCGACAAAAACAAGTGTAAGTAGTGTGAATTCGGCGACTTCATTAGATGTGGAGTCTATCAAGGCTGCAATTCGGGAGGAGCTCAGGGAGGAGATGACACATAAGTTGAACGCCATGTTGGAGCAAATGGGTTTACCGAATTTTGGGTTGAAGAAGGATAGTGATATTCCACCTAGCCAGCCGACCGATGATCTACGAGCATCTGATGATCAAATGATACCTTTACCTGATCCACCTCCACTACCCGAGTTGAAGGTAATTACTTAATCCCTTTGCTTTGTTAAACAAATATTGTTCTTAAATGCATGGAATTCTTACTATAATAATGTTGTTTCATACACTAACTATAAATGGAGTTTTTTTTTAAGGAGGAGACCCAATGCGAACTATTAGCTCGAGGAAATGGTGCTGATAGTTTCATTCTGGTAGCTTATGGCCATGCACAACCCCCTAGTGACCGAGTATGATTGCATAACCAGTTAGTGGACGATAATCATTATGTGGTCACCCTCAATGACATTGTGTCTGGTTTTGAAGAATTACATCTTCCGCTGCCGAAGTCAGAAGTTGATCTACATTTACTGAGTGATGCCGTTGGCAGTTATGTTATATGGCCACGTGCATTGGTGCGGTTTTCAGATGAGGTACACTGATTAACATACATATATATGCATGTTTTCTTTTCTATTTCCTATGATAGTTAGTAATATCTTTACTTTTAACTAATTACTAGGTTTGGGGGAAGGCCGATTCACATGACAGGAAGGCAAAGAAGGTCTGTTCACCTGATAAGAATGTAAGTTTACGTGATGAAGGTGAACGAAATGTGTTGAAGGAAAATGTTACATGTGCAAAGAATTCACTTATTCTCGAGCCAGAGGTGTTGTGAGGCCTTAGTATTCCATGCTTTTGGTTACATGAGTGCGCTAGAGATTTACCCGATGATAGTACAATAGAGGTTCCTTTGGTGGCGCAACAATTCCACTACCTTGAGGAGTCATCGACATTCATTTCTAAGCTCGATATTAAAGAATTCTTATGTGGGGTAGAGTTGAATTTTTCCATGATACAAACTTTCATGAGGTAATACATAAGTATATAAATATACATATATACATATGTTAATTAGTTTTCAATTCAACTTCCATCATAAGTAAGTTTACTTTTAATCAATATGATTTCTCAGGTTATTATACGTTGAATTGCTTGGAACAGCAAGTGAGTCAATGTTTGGTTGGTTATGTCCAAACATAATACGAGATGACAATTGCTTAAAAAACAAAGCCGAAGTGAAAGAGTATCTCGATATGAGTTTCAAAGCATCATCTCGTTTAGGATATCATCATATCATCCTTGTCCCGTATATTGAAATGTATGCTTGTTAAACCCGCTTTACTTTTATTATTCGATAATTAAATTCACCTATTTATTGTTCTATGATTAATAACTATATTTTCTTGTTTAAGGGCTCATTGGACACTGATTGTGATATGTTAGTGAAGTAACCAAGTCTACTACTTTGATTCTTTGCGTCGACAACCACCACGGTCCTTACTAATCAAATCATTGTTAAAAAGGTAGCCTAACCGAAACTAAATATATACACACTTATTAATATTACACATTATTCATATATATATATATATATATATATATATATATAATTATATATATATATATATATATATTATAAATATATATATATATATATATATATATATATATATATATATATAAAGTACATCTTATAATAATGTATTAATAATGTAGTGTGATGAAGCATAATAGTGGAGTAGGACTTCGAACACCAAAAGCTCATGTTTGGATATCAGTCGAGGTAACGTGACTAATTTGTTTGTCCTTATATAGAAACACTTTTCGCCACATATTACACATCTAACATGAATGTCATTGGATGCAAGTTTGGTGAATTTTAGTGTCCGCAACAAGATAATGGAGTTGCATGTGGCTATTACGTGCTGAGGTACATGTTCGATATCGTCAACCATTGCACTAACATCGATGATCTTCAAAAAGTATGTAACTTATTAGTATATATGTTAGTTTAGATTAGATCGATGGGTAATAGTTAATTGGTTTAGAAACCAAAGTAGCATATTTTTGGCTATTTCAGGCTTATTTTCGCCTTTTCGCGTCCAATTATTAGATTTTGAGTCATTTAAATCCAAATTCTTTTTTAATATGACAATATAAGGTATAATATAACTAGTGTGTATATGTGTTGTTGGTTGAATTTCGAGAACGAAAAGGTCATTTTAGGCCTATTTTCGCCTTTTCGCGTCCAATTATGGTATTTTGAGTCATTTAACTCCAAATTATTTTTTAATATGACAATATAAGGTATAATATAACTAGTGTGTAGATTTTTAGGCTTGCATTTGTTGTTGGTTGAATTTCGGGAACGAAAAGGTCATTTTAGGCCTATTTTCGCCTTTTCGCGTCCAATTATTAGATTTTGAGTCATTTAACTCCAAATTCTTTTTGAATATGACAATATAAGGTATAATATAACTAATGTGTATATTTTTAGGCTTGCATTTGTTGTTGGTTGAAATTCGGGAACGAAAAGGTCATTTTAGGCCTATTTTCGCCTTTTCGCATCCAATTCGTATTTCTCGAGTTATTTAACTCCAAATTGTTTTTGAACATGATAATATGAGGTATAATATAACTAGTGTGTAGAGTTTTAGGCTTGCATTTATTTTTGATTGAATTTTGGAAAGGTATATGTAATTTTTAGAACTATTAACTACGGTAAATGATTGAATTCTTATATTATGTGTTTTATTCCTTGGTTGTTTTGCAAGGTTTATATGAATAACACACCAAGTTTGAGGGCCTTCACCATGGAGGAATTACATGAAGTTCGGGATAAGTTGGCGACATACCTTTGTGATGATTGCTTATGATACATTTTCGTGGATTTTGCGATATAATTAGCTAGATCTAGTTGATATTTTCCTTTCTTATATAGTTTTTAGCTAATATGTTGGTATTTAGTCAATTCTATGTATACTTTTTACATTATTAATATAATTTAAAGTTAATTACGTTGAAAATTTTGTCATATATTGCAATTCGTTTTTTTTGTGGAAGGGAGGTGTTGGGCTGGGGGGCTGCCACGGTGGGGTGCGGGGGTGGGTCTTTGGGGGAGTCTTTGGCCGGGCTAGGGGGTCTTGGGCAAGGGAGGTCTTGGGCAAGGCGGGGTCTTCTGGGGCGGGGTGCGGGGTGGCGGGGGATGGTGGGTGGGGGTGGCGGCAGGGGGTGCAAGGCCGGCAGAGGGGGTTGGCTGGGGTGGGGGGTGGCTAGGCTGGGCTGGCAGGGGGTGTTGGGCTAGGCTAGTGTAATATCCCGAAAATTTAAACTTGCTTAAATTAAAAAAAAAAATTAGTAACTAAATTATAGGTGTGACAAAAGTTTGTGGCTCCTCATTTAATTAACGATACAAGATAATTAGTTTTTGATGAATTGCAAAGTGACAGAGAATAAAATATTGCAAAAACATAAATTAGTTAGTGAGTATTGGATTAAAAGTAATTAAACAAAGTAACTTCTAAGTAGTAGCAAAATGATAGATTGAAAATATAAGAGAAGTAGGAAAAAAAAAAGGAAAAGGAAGAATTAATTTCATTCCTCCATCCCCATTTTTCCCTCACAAAAATTCAACAAGGAATTTCTAAATCCAGATGATTTTTTCTTGCACACAAAATTCACTCCAAATAAAAAACTCCATCTCCACATCAAATCTCACAAAAATTAGAGTTTGAAGACCCCCAACAATGGCTATAAATAGCCATAGACATAGTTGCTCCACCATTCATCACCAACTCACCATTCACCACTTCACTACAATACCTCGCCGGAAATTATCCCCATTTCTGCCGGAAAACGCCACCCAAACACCCCTCAAGCTTCCCTATTTTCGACCCACATCACTCCCTCTCTCTCCTCTGTTTCGAGTTACCCACAACTCGCCCCACCGCAGCACCACCCTCAGGCCTCGGTCTCAGCCACCTCCTCCACCGGTGCGCCACCCACCTACCGTCAACCCAGCATGCTCCCTTCTCCCTCGCTCGCGTTCTATTTCTCTCTCACTCGCCCAGCTCTTTCTTCTCTCTCCTCTGCTTGGTCTGCTCTCTCCTATTCACGGCGTGCACCGCTAGACCACCGCCGTGCCGCCGCCATCACGCTGTTGCCTCCACCCTCGTCTCGCCGCTGCTGTTGGAGCCCAACCGCCGCCCAGCCTTCGGTTCCCCTCTGTTCTCGTGTCTGCTTGTTGAGCAGAGGTATAATTACCTCTTGTTCCTTTTAAATTCTAACTTTGAGTTTAGTAATTTAAGCCTAAATTTGCACATGGTTAATTTGATAAGTTTGGGCCTAAGATAGTCCTATAAGAAAAAAAAAAAAAACTAAGTGTTGGGCTACAAAGATTAAACACAAATTTTGCTACTTTTTTTGTGGGTTAAGTAAAATAGTTGGACCAATTTGATAAACCAACAACCTTACACTTGTTCATAGAATTTAGGATTAAAATGTTAATGGTGATAATTTATGCAATAATTATTACTCACTATAATAAAATCTTATGTTTATAATTTATGATTTAAAATGTTTTTGCTTGTCAATACAATATGAATAATAATACGGTTTTTTCACCAGGTACCCCTGAGGTTTCACGAAATGCACCAGGTACCCTCGTTGTTTGGGAAATGCACCAAATGCCCCTAAGGTTTGACTGAATTGTACCAAATGCCATTAATGATGAACGGCGTTAGACTGCCGTTAGTGCTTATTTACACAATTGCCCTAAGTTGTCTTCTTCCTCCTCTTTCTCCCTCCTCCCTCCTTTCTCCTCCTCCCCTTCCCCTCCATCCTATCCCCTGCCACCCCTTGAAATCCCCTCCTTTCCATATCTCTCACCAACCACCAATACTTCCACCAACTTCGCACCACCACTGCCACCGTACCACCACGAAGTCAAACACCACCATACCCAGATGTCGACGACAAACGCCAATCACACCGAAGACCACCATACCCATCGAAGATCAAAACCATCCCCCAAGACCAGATCTTGCTGAAGTCGACCAACACCGCCGCCACCACCGCAATCTCCTTCGTGACCTCCTTCACCACCACCCTTGAATTCGCCGATCTTCTTCTCTCACCGGAGTCACCACCCTCCTTTCTCTCTCCGTGATCTCCTTCACCGATCCACCACCCTTCTTTTTCTCTCCTCAATCTCTCACCATCGTTTTGGGAACCTCAATCACACACCACACTTCTCTCTCTTTTTGATCTCCTTCACGACCTCTTTTTTTTATGGTTGATTTGGGGTTATTTGGTGGTGGTGGTGGTGTTGGTGGGTGGCTGAGATGTTGGAAATTGATTTGGGTTGGATCGATGGTTTTAGTGGTGGATTTCGGTGGCGTCGGTCTTTGCGGGGGAGGGTAAGGGGGGTTCTGTGAGGGTGGGGGAGGGGGGCTGCATGGGTGGGGGAGGGAGCTGCATGAGTGGGGGAGGGCGGCTACGGGGAGGGCGGAGGGGGGCTGTGGTGGGGTAGTTGGGTGGGTGGGTGACTGGGTAGTTGGGTGGCGGAGGGGCTGCGAGGTGGGGGGCTACGGGGGGGGGGGGGGGGGCGAGAGGGGGGCTGTGGTGGGGTAGTTGGGTGGGTGGGTGACTGCGTGGGTGGGGCTTAGTGTTAGGGTAGGGTTAGAAGTTAGGGTTTAGGGCTAATTAGGGTTTAATTAGGGTTAGAGGGGGTAGATGGGTTAATTAACCCTAATGACTAACGGAAACTTAACACCGTTAGTCATTAATGGCATTTGGTGCATTTTATGCAAACCTTAGGGGTATTTGGTGCATTTTCAAAACAACGAGGGTACCTGGTGCATTTCGTAAAACCTCAGGGGTACCTGGTGAAAAAACCGATAATAATATTATGGAGGTAAATTCACTAATGGTAATAAAATTGCCTAATGATTAGCTTATCGATAAGCCACCTTAATAAGTATAACTTAAGTATTAATCAATGACTACGGACCTTTTTATGAGAACTTCCAGTCAAATTGTTATATGGCTTTAATTTAGTGATACAACATATATGATTAGTAATAAACGATAGTTTGATATAAACTTTGGACGTTCATGATAATCACTTTAACATCATATAACTTATTGAAGTAGCTATAGTTATAATACGAAGGTATTAATACAAGTTTTAAATTATAAAATGACGAATATACTTAAAGGGATCTATCCTATGACTAATATAGTGAAGTTTTGAGTTAAAGGTTAACAAAAATTTTAACATGTGCTTAATGTCGGTTTATAAAATACAAATTGGTTACTATAAAGACGTCTATAATCACAAATCATGAACTACGGCTTGGGCGCCAAGTTGTTAAGTAGAAAGAGTGTTTATGACTTTTATCAACCACTAAAGACCTCAATATATAAAACTCCTAAATACCTCCTAAAATGGACAAATGATGGAAATGGATCAACAAACTCAAAATTTAGAATAAGATATTAACAAGTCTTTTATTAATCCCTGAATTGATTATATTAAAAATGAAGAGATATTACAAGCCTCCCTCGGCTATCAAGGTAGTTAAGCAGGATTCCAAGTAACATCTATTGCTAACACCCACGATCCCCTTCAAAATGTATTTGTGAAATGATGTTTATAATTATGTTAAGGATTTTGTGATGTGATTCTTTATATGGATTGTGGGATACTTAAATTGTTTTCGAATGAGTTTCATAAATGCTTACATATATTATGATCTTATGAGTTATTGATGCTCAAGTATGATTCATGAAAGATCTGAGGCTTATGCCGATGAATGCTAAACAAACGAAACATGATAAATAAAAGTGAAAGAGCATCTGGCAGTATAATGTTACGCTTATCTACTTTATGGTCGTGCACGTACCTTCGCACCCGTCGTACACCCAACAAGGGAGCCAGGCTCCTTGAGGGGTACCGCATGTTATGTTACTACTCTATTTAGGTGCGAGCGGTGTATCCAACAAGGGAGCTGGGCTCCTTGAGGATCATCGCATGGTGGGAGACGTCCCGCATGTCTATACTCGCCAGATACCATGTTAAAAGATGAAAAGATAATGGGAACTTATGAATTATCAAGATGCTACTTATAATTGTTTACTTTGTTATTATTTCATTATGGATTTGAAATATGTTTTACTATATTCTCTTCTCCCTGTTTGCAAATAAAATGAATTGAAATGAATTTACGTTGTTAGGGTAGTATGTTACTGTAACAGCCTGAATTTTTAAGCAGGTTCAATTATTTTGTTAGCTATATTAAGTCTTCATCAGGCTTTAGTCCTTTAAGTAGTTAGAATTCTCTCCAACATCATACTAGGACAAAAGTGGATAAGAACCATCATTCTTAGTGGTTAAGAAAGCAAGTGGATAAGCTCTAATATTCTTAGTGGTTAAGAAAGCAAGTGGATAATAAGCTCTAACATTCTTAGTGGTTAAGAAAGCAAGTGGATAAGCTCTAACATTCTTAGTGGTTAAGAAAGCTTGTGGATAAGCACTATCATTCTTAATGGTTAAGAAAGGTCAAAGAGGATAAGCACTATCATTCTTAGTGGTTAAGAAAGCCTTGAGAACCAATAGATAAGCTAAAAAGCCTTGGAGAGCCTTATTCCTTAAGATTATGAAAATTGCATAGAGACCATTTTATCGGGTAACAATGAACCTCTAGTTAAAGAGCCTTTTTGGGTTGAATCCGAGCTCAGAACCTAATCAAACTTGACATATGTTATGTTTGGGATGTTGTAAGGTTAAAATGGTCGTTTGTTCCCAAAATACGTGGCTTAATATGGTAAGTTCCTTACTTAGTAAAATCTGGCCAGCTAATATATCAGTTCGTACCTATCCTCAAAGAATGCTTCTTAGCAGCTGCTTGAGTGTCGATCTCTTAAAGATCTTTGCATGCATGAAAGTCAACACATTAAGCTAACACCTCCAACAAGAATCACCTAGAAACTCCAAGCAACCGACCTTACCCAGAAGAGGTTTCCCTCCCCTTAGGGTACCGCCAGAACAGGTCCTATAAAAGGGTGTCATGGTTTTTCGTCCTTTTCTCCTAATTCTTGTTCTTCAACACCTACTTATCTTTACATACAACTCTTCTAGACATAATTCCTTAGTGTTTCAAGCTTTTGGTAGAGTTTTCAAGCCTTGGGAAGTTGTAGAAAACCCCATAGAAACATCAAGCAAACTGTGTAAGTACAGCTTTGTATCTCTCTTGTACTTAGCTTAGTATTTCATGTTCTAAAACTTGTGTAAACTAATTCCTAGCACTTTACATATTCAGGGGAAGTTGTAGGAAGGATAAACCACTTGGAATAAGGAGTTTGAGTTACATTAAGCAGCCTAAGTGAAGGTATACACTTAGTTTGGATTGTAACCTAGAGATTGGTTAGATGATTGTTTCTTTCTATTATGAAGCATGAATATGAAATTCATTCTCTTCTGATATGCATATTAGTATGTGTTCTTTGAGTATATGACATGGATTTGGCATGCTATGGTTCACTTGAGATGTTTTACTTAGCCTAAGCTAGGCTCAAACACTAAATTGCCATGTTTATGCTTTTAATTGGAATTTATTAAGTATATGGAATTGTATGGTAATGAAACACTAAATGTCTTGGATTTTAATCGCGGAAGAGAGGCGTGAGCATACACCCGGGTTAGGGCGGGTATTCCCTAACTGTTACCCAATCAGGAGGGGAAAATCCTAGCGGAAGTGGGACATGTCCGGGTTAAGTCTTGCAAGTAGAACAGTAAAAGGTGGGGTGACGACCCTCAACAGTTTGCTACGCTCGCGGTCATATCAAAAGATTGATCTTATGACATCTCTAAGTAATTGAAGTGATTATGACTACTTGCTATTATGACTATGTGTTATCAATTAGTTTTCAAAATACACCTAAACTTGTATTTTCTATTACACAGTGTGTACTCAGCTTTGCTGATAGTGTTGTCATTTCTGTGGCCTGTCACTTGGTGGATGGCAGAGTCAAACTTTGTTGCAGGATTGTGTTGGAAGCCAGAAGCGAGTTGAGAGCAAAGTTATGATTCGAATTGTGTATTGTGGGTTAAATTCCAAGATTTAAGTTTGTATATAGAGGAGTTTATTTAGAATTACTTACAATATAGATTATTCTTTTGCCATGGAAATTGAGATTGAATGACTATGTAATTGAAGTCTTATATAAAGGATATTGTTTTGTGGGCCCATAACCCACAGGTCCAGGATCGTATATTTCAGGTTGTTTCCGCTACGAGTGTTATCTAATTCATAAGTGATTATTATTATTTTGGTGCCAATTGAGATTTGTGATTACTAAGCGAGTTAAGCTAGCAGCTCGTGAAGCGGGCTGTTACAGTTACTGAGCTTCGGCTCATGATGTTTTGTTTTCTGTTTTAGGTATGAGCATAGCCATTGCAAGAGCGTTGTTAATAAGGAACCTGCTCAAGGGAAATTGTGTGGTATCTTGTATTAGAGAAATTATTATTATTTGAGTCGAGCATTTATGTATAATTATCAAGGACTATTTAAGGCTGCATTGTATTAGTGGGCCATATCCCAGAGGCATAAGTTTCGTTTCCGCTGCAAAGTATGAATAATTGTGTTTAATTAAGGTTATGAATTTTCGGGGAGTTTACTAGGGGGGTCTTTGGGCGGGGGTGCAGAGGGTGGCAGCAGGGGGTGCGGGGCGGAAGGGGGTTGATTGGGGTGGGGGTGGCGGCATGGGGGTGCGGGGCGACGGGGGGTTGGTGGGGTGGGGGTGGGGTGGGCCGGGAGGGGTGGAGGGTGTCTGGCGGGTGGGTGGCCGCTGGGGGGGGTGAGGGTCTTGGGGGGTCTTTGGGCTGGGGTGGGGTGGGTGGGGGGGGTGAGGGCGCTGGCGGGGTCTTTGGTGGGGGTGGCTGAGGGCACGGGGTGGGGGTCTGGGCTGGGGGTCTTGGGTTGGGGGGTCTTGGTGGCGTAATTATTTTTTAAAAAAAACGAACTAAAAGGACTGCGGTTTTGGGCCTAGACCGCAGCCCATCCATATTGGAAAGGATGCGGTTTTGTGCTTAAAACGCAGCCCTTCAGTTTGGCCGAAACGCTGCTACGGCAAGGGCTGCTGGCAAAAAAGCAGCCCTTAGGGCTGTTTTGACCGCAGCCCTTGCGTTTTTCTCCACTAGTGAATGTGAATTATCATACTTTAATTGGTAGGTGGTGAATTTAAAAGTTTATCCACTCGGTGTAAAACTTTCTTAGAATCCACCCACTCTGCATGTGTATAAAATAATAATTAAATTTTATAAAAAGAATTGATTTTTATTTATAAATTGATTTGCTTTCGGAGACAACTTTTATTTTACATTTTCATGTGTTTTAGATTTATATTATGCAATAAAGTCTTGTATCTTTTATCCATGGTGAAGTTGTGAAGTTTGAACTTCTATATCTCTCGAATGTCATGTTCTCCAGATTATAGTTTTGATTTATCTTATCATGATTGTGACATGATTTAGTGACGTGGGGAGCAGAATGAATAGATAATGGATATTTAGTTAGGTGAAATGGGAATTTACTTTACTATTCGATTGGTATAGTTCATTTGGATGGTAAGTAGTACATTAGGGACTCCATGTGAATCCAGGGTATGATTATTTATTTGATAGTTTAGGATTAAGCAAAACTACACATAAGCACACTAGGCCACTGCTTACATTTTTTTTTTTTTTTTTATTAGGAAATTAAGTCCCTGCGCTAACCCCTACAAGCGCTACTAACAGAGGAAACACCAACACATTGGCTGGTAAGGCATGCATAGCATGCTAAGGAAATACCCCAACATAATGTTGGGGGTAAGGATCGAACCCCTGACCTCAGGGGCCAAGGGAGAGTGCTCTACCCACTTGAGCTAACTCCTATCCTTGGCCACTGCTTACATTACATTTGTTATTTTCATCTTTGATAAACTTATTTGAGAAGAAATCAGCTAGTTTAGATAACTTTATTGTAGTCACTCAATAATCTTTCATATAAATTTTCACAATAACTATTTTAGGAATATATATTTTTTTAAGGTAAGATAAATATCCCTTGCACAAGTAGAGACAAAATTATGGATCCTAATTTGTAAGGGGGTAAAAATCGAACCCTTAATACAAATCGTAAGCCGGTTTGGTAAGCATGCCACGACATAGTTACCAAAGCAATTGCGTGGGTTCGTTCAGTTGTTGGGACTTGCGAGAGTATGTGTTTGAGTCGTGTCATGCCAATTGCCAGACAGCCAGCAGAAAGCAGAGTGCCATCTGCCATGTGTTTGTGCGAATTAAACACATCACACATCGCAGTATCCAGCAAGCTAAAGGGACGTGGTTGGTTCAACTGCTGATGAGGGGCTTATTAGATTGGTTCAATTATCCATATGCATGAGATGGCAGCAGCAATTTGCTTCGTACAAAAGTTTGTAATTAATGGCAATAGAGAACCGCGATATGAAGGCCACATAGGCCCTTCTCTTTTCTTTTTTTTTTTTTTTTTTTGAGGGGTCCCTTCTCTTTTCTTCGTGGGTCAACAGCACTACAGAATCTTGTTTGGGATGAAGTCACATAGGCCAACATAGATATTCGTCCAGGTACAAGAACATCTTGGCAAATTTGGTCTTTGAATTGAGCTGTAACTTTGTTAGGATTGTTTTATCTCTAGCTGATTTCCTAATTAGACTGGGTTGAAAAATAAGATATACTCTATCGGTCTATTTTTAAATTAGTATAATAGTTTATTCTCTCCGTTCTAAAATAGTCTAAACACTTTTATGTTATATTTGTCCTAAATTAGTTTGAACACTTTCATTTTTAACATGGTCCCACTATTACTATATTATACTTCCTCCGTCTCTAATATAGTGCTTAATTCTTTTTTCTTCACATGAAATAAGGAGAATGGAGGGAGTAACAGAATTCTCCATAAAAAATATTTTTTGAGGTATTCTTTTGATACTTTTGTCTTGGTACTACTTTTTTATTTTCTTTTTCCTTAAAAAAAATCAAAAAAGCAATAAATGTCTCTTGGAATGGTGTAAAGTAATAAATAAGAGCGCACATTTTGAAAGGATGGTAGGGGTATTTTGGATAGTTTGTGTAGAAATTGAGGATAATTTCATCAAAATAATTTGATAAAAATAAAATAGGCACAACATTTTGGGACATCCGAAAAGGAATGTAAGAGCTATATTATGGGACGGATGAAGTATTTTTATACTTTTTTGGCCCACACTCTACCTTTATCAATAAAAGTTACCCAACTTTCTCTCTCCTCCAATAAAAAATACCCCATTAACTCCTATCACATCTATTTTTTTAATTAAATAACATTTGATAACCACACTACAACTTATCACTTTAAACTACGTGTCCCAACAAGTGTTCAGATCTTTCTAGGTCAGAGGGATAAACTTTTACGTGTGTTATCACATAACATTGACCATTAATATCTCTGATTATGTATTTGTAAAATTTATAAAAAGTTGATTTTATTAACATATTCATTAAAGCAAATCCAATAATATTTTATATTATCATTTTTGTTTTTATATATTATTGAAACTGCAGATAAAGTGAGGTGTGTGAATAGTGCAAAAAATCAAAGTGTTGCACTTAAAAGAAATAGATGAAGTCAAATTTTAGGCTGCCTTATTATGAATGCACTCTTTAGGATTAGTACTTACCAATAATACTTTCTTCTTTTTTTTTGTTTTACCAAATCTACTTTTTATGTTTGTCAAAACACAATTTTGAGCATTAAGATCTATAATTATGAACAAGGCAAAATTATTGAATGTTGATATTTGGAAGTTAAATCTTGAGATAAATCTAAAAATATCTTGTATGGCTATAGTTTTTCCTTATGTATAAATAATACAAAATGATTAAGGTGAAATATTTTCCCTGTCTCACAATACATACAACAATACAACATAGAAAAGTGATACAACCTACTACTTCTGCAGCAGCAGGTATTATCATTAGAGATGCTGATGGGCATCTCCACAAAGTTGTAGCTTTCAACCTTGCTTCTTCTTTTGTTTTCATTGCCGAGGCAACCGCACTCCAACAAGGGCTTCGCCTAGCTATCCAGAACTCAGTAAAAGGTATCTGGTCTCCTCCTTGGCAGATTGCTCATATCATTCAGGATATCCAAGCTCTTCTTTGTTCTTTCACTTCGTGGGCTATTTGTCATGTCTACCGGGAAGCAAATAAATCAGAAGATTGGATCGCCAACGTTGGTCATTTAGTTGATTTTCAGTTTAATATAGATAATTAATTATTGTATTCACTCTATTCTTGTAAACGATAAGGTTGGAGCTCCCCTCGTGCGAAGGGTCTCCTAACCTTCTTTTCTCCTTACCTTTATTAAAAAAACAAAGAGGATAGAAAGAATGCAAGTTGTCTTTCCATGTGATTAAGAATAAAGTAACGCACATAAGGGAGACGAGTGAGGTAAGTGAGGGCCCGAGTGTCTTTTGACTTAAAAAGTTCACCAGACAAATATTTGATGCTAGTATTATGAAAAATGTCAAAACAAATATGATGCATGCATTGCGAAATGGATATAGTATTGTAGGCGTGATTTATTGCCTACGCCGGATGAGCACGTATTTGACTACCTCATTGTAAAGGTTTTGTTTTGAAAAATGTTTTGAAATAAAGAAGTCACCAACAAGTCTTTAAACGAAGACTCATAAACCTAATTGGATATTCGAAAATCTTAGGGACAACTTAAGAACTTATCCAATGTAGATTTCCCCATAATGACTCCATAATTGATCAATGAACCGAAGATTGAGTTCGGGATGAGGGTACGAATATGAACAAGAATCGTATTATTATGAGAAAAGGAGAATTATACATGACTAGTTTAAATTACTATTACAAGGACTAGTTTGAATGGTTTATATGAACTTTGTGTGCTCAAAAGTTGTTTAAATTATGAGAAAAGGAGAATTATCCATGACTTACTAAATCGTATTATTATATTACCGCTCGATGAACGTCAATAAGGGTTTATGCTTCAAAGTCCACTTGTTGGCAATTATTGTTACCTCTTGATATAGATCCGTGATGGGATTACTAACTTGGGGGTCTACACACTTAGGTAAAGAAAGGGGAGATAAGAAAATGAATTGTTTTCAAGATTATTTTGATCCAAGTTATCAGCTTAACATTTATTTATTTTCGTTCATCAAGTTTTACCAATTGAAGGAGATTGATGACCATATAAATAAACAATTCTTTTATCGTTCATCAATTTTATTCTTGGAAGCATATACTTATCTTAGGGATTGAAATATTTTTATGGAATAAACAATTCTTTTATCGTTCATCAAGTTTATTTATTTTCACTTTCAAGATTTATGTAGGATTTATGTAGGATTATTTTCAAGATTAAATTCACTTAACATTCTATTATCGTTAGGCGTTAATCAAGGGTTTTAAGCCTGGGTCTGTTAGTAGTGGACCCTTTTAAAGGCGGGCCAACAACGAAACCGTTTCTCAAACCCAGCTCTCCTTCTCTTCCCCAAAACCTAAAGTCTCTCAACCCAGCCATCTCTCTCTCTCCTCCATAGCCACCATCGAAGGCTAATCTCAATCCGCAGCTCTCCTTTGTTCTCAACGTAAACAGCCAGCTTTAAATTTACGAGACGTCCTCCGCGTGCGCCACCACTATCTCCGCCTTGGATCTAAATCCCAGCGACCAACGAAGGACATCTCTCTTCTCCATATGCGCCACCACCATCTCCGCCCTGGATAGGTTAGATATTGTTTATTTTCTTAATTTAGTTTGTTGGTTTTTGTAATTCGTTTTTTGTGTAATATATTATATTTTTGTAATTTTTTTTTAGGATAATATTTGTATAAAGTTATTCGTTTTTAGTTTCATTTGAATTAATATATTTTGTTGATTTTTTTCCTATCAGTTAAGTGCTATTTCCATTTCTATCATTCTTGTTGGTCTTTCTTATTTTCGTTCTTTTCATTTTGATTTTTTTTTTTGAGGGGAATTTCATTTTGATTAATTTTCATTCATCGATCGTTCTTTTCACTTTGATTAATTAGCCCGCCTTTTAATTTTGATTAATTAATTTGTTTTTTAATTTCGTTTGGATTAATTAATTTTTGATTAATCTGATTTTTGTGTAATCTGATTAATTTCATAACCTTGGATCTGATTTATGTTTTGGTACAATAATTTATGTTTTGGTAGAATGATTTATGTTGGTTAGATGGTTTGGAAAAGCTGGTTTTTTTTATTGAATTAAATCCTAAACTGATACGGTGGTATACAAAGTGGATCAATAAACTTCACCAACTGATTTGGTTTTTGTATTGAAACCGGATCACTTAATTGTTAAGTGATCTGGCTCACAATCGGATTAGTTTTGGTTTCTCTACTGCTCCGCCCTTATCCGTTCTGGTCCATTTTCGGTTCAGTTAGACCCATTTTAACCGCTACAATTGGAGTTAAGCATACGTTTGGGACCCAAACTATTGGGGTTTTCACCGTTTGGAACCTAAATTTTTTTTTTTCACCGTTTAGGACCCAAAAGCACATTTAGATGGTAAATTTAAACCCTAGTTAAGCAATGATCCCCTTACGTATTATATTAACATTTTTTACTCTACAATCCTCTTTGTTTTTATTCTCCCAAAACAAAAAAAACGTTGCACTTCAATCAACTTCATTAACTTCTCTTCCTCCTTCATCATATCAATTCAATGGCTCCATTGAAGCTTAATATATTTGCACACAGACAAAAAATAAATAAGAAACCCGACTCCTTTAAAGCTTCTTGATCGACAGCACAAAGGCTGGAATTGTTATTGGTTTGTATGGAATTGATTTTCGCCAGTGACAATATCACTACTAGCAAAGCCAATTGCTAACAATCTCATTGGTTATCACCCTCCACTTCATCTTCATAACTGACCCGAATCCCAACCCGAATCCCAACTCGAATCCAAACCCAAACCCAGACCCAAACCGAGCAAAATGGCAGTGGGTCAGAGCAGGATTTTCATATTATGGCTCCATGGGTTGGATGATTTAGGGCCCGCCAATAAATCCATCAAGAATTTCTTCGATTCTTTTCAGTTAAACTACTCTAAATGGTCCTTCCCTTCTGCCCCTTCAAACCCAATTACCTGCAATTGTAACTTTTTTAAAAAAAAAATTGTGTGTTTATAAGAAGAATTATTAGCAGCTAATTTTTTTGTAGTTTTGTTTATAATTTTGGTAATTTTGTATGTTGGTTTTGGATATTGGTGATTAATTGTTGAAACAAATTTTGTTTTCTAAGTGCATGATTTTTTAGATTTGGTGTTTGATTCTAAATTGCAGTGCACAACTTTTATTTATTTATTTCCAATTGATCAAGTTTCTAAATTTATTGCAAAGTTGGTATGTTTATTCAAGGTTGATGAACTTTGGTAACTAATTGTTGAATTACCCTAATATAAATTGTGTTTTGGGTATATCTCATCTTTACCTATTCTAAAATGCAAGAAATCAGGGAGATTGATTAGCAAGGAAAATTTTTTATGGGTTGATATATGTTGCTTGGGAGATGGGTTAGTTGACTTAGAATTTGAGAAGAAGAGGAAAATTAATTTACGGAGTTGCGGTAATGAGCTAGCAGAGAAAGAAAGATGGGAGAAGGTTGTGTGAAAAAATGAGAATAATTAAAAATTGGTTGATAAAAAAAATACAAAAAAGAAAAATAAAAAAAATCTCTACCTCAGGTGAGTTAAAGTGAGGTTAGTTAGCCGGATTCCTAACCTTAGGTCCTTATAGGTGAAAAAAAGAGTTGTAGGTCCTAAATGATGAAAAATATGAAAGTTGAGGTACTAGTTGTATGCTTAACTCGCTACAATTGTACATGTGGGGCCTTTTACCTGTAATTTTAGACTAATATATAAACAAGGTTAGCATATATGATGTTTGATTCATCTCTGCTTCAGCAAACGTAAAAGAGGATTGTAATTTGTAGCGATTTAATTAAAAGGAAGTGTAACCTATCGGGCATGAAAGGAAGTGAAAAAAACATAAACACAGGATTGCCGCGCGTGAAGCACGGGGTGTGTCACTCTAGGCTCTAGCTACACATTACATTATTCATTTTTGTGGTCTTCCAAACTTGTCCGCGACACTGAAGAATTCGCTTCGGGATCTTTTCGAACATTGTAGATTATTTGGGGGTTTGGTTGAACTCCATCAATTACATTAATATTCATTGCACCTACATACATCATATCAGGCCTCATCATAATGGGTATATACGTTGGAGATACATATGGAGCCTGCTGAGGTTGGCTTTGTTCGTTCCATCTTGAAATCATCTGTTGTATAATTAAGATAATTAGCTTCAAGGATAAAAGGATTAAACATATATACGTAATGAATCCTCGTAAATCGTGATTGTAGCAACAACATCATAGAAATAATTTTTTTAAGGGACATCATAGAATTAATCAAAAGTTGGTAAGTTTAACTTTTTGGGTAGATAGATAATAAATACTTACAAAAACGTCTGATGGTCAAATTGTTAATTAATTGTACAGGAAAAATAAGTTTTTACAAAGAATAGGTAAAAGCTTGAATCATTAATTACCATACGAATATTTTAGAAGTTTAATTTATAATTAGAAAAACACTCAAAAGTGAAGAGAAAAAGATTAAGTGATCTGATAAAAAAATTGTTTTAAAAGACGAGTATAATAAATGGACCAAACCCTTTCAAAGAGGGGGAAAAAGAGGAAATAAGAGATAAAGATTTACCAATTATGAGATAAAATAAAATAGAGCATAACTTTTTTATCTAAGGGAAAAAAATAGATAAGAACTTTAAATAAGGGGAGTTCATCACCTTACGACTATTCATTTAAAGCATACAAACCGAGTCGGTAGAGAAACTCTCCTATGTTGAAGAATAAAAGTGATGAGGAATTTGGAGCTTTGTGAAATGTTTAGATTATATCTTTTTAAGTTATAACTTACCTCAATTTGAAGCTTTAAGGACTTGATGCACTTCACTGTGCCATCAAGGATCGATGCAGCGTCACTCTGCAAGATATGGTATACAAGACGGATTACAAATGGGCTTTACCACATTATATATGTCACTCGACAACCGTTTGAAGTTGCAAAGGCACAGTGTATGCTATTCATATTATTATATCGCAAAATTATATATTTTCCATATTAGAGCATGATCAGACCCAAGGCTTAAGACTTGAGTTTTGATGATATGGCACATGCCCTACCTACATTTAAGACAAGATAAAACAATTTGCAGCATTGAGTTGAGTGAGTCGTAATAAAGTCTTAAATTGAGTCTCGAAAAATCAAGACTCAATTTTGTTAACAAATCAATACGATATATAAATTGAAGAGTTTTAAATGAGTTTGAGGCGTGAAGAGCTAAATTTTATTAAGTCTGAAAAAGTCTTAACAATACTTTAATTATTAAATATTAGTAGAATGCTGACATGGCATATGAACAACGTCTTAAGACAAGATTGATCTTACTCTTAACATCTCATATCTCTAACAACAACCAATAAACACACAACTAGTTTATACATTCGCTAATAGTAATTAACTATTTGTAAACACTGCTAATGATTAGCTAAAAGGCCAAATGCATGAAACAAAACATGCATGTACGTTCCACCAAGGCAACAAAGGTCAATATATAAAGATCTTCTATCAATCTATCTTGTCCCATGTTGTTAATTTTAGAGGGATAAGCTATCAAATTTAAAAGAGAGTGGAACACAAATTGTGAAATCAAGAGCGCTTGTCAATAGCAAGAATTTACTTTACCTCGTGAGAATGAGGAATTAGATTCCGCAAAGCATGTAATCTGCCACTAATCCGCTTATTCTTTTTCTGTTTTCTTCGTTTGTCATCTTGATTCTGTTAATAACAATATGCAACCAAAAATTATATTCCTTGGTTTAGGAATATTGGTTGGCACGTAATCTATCAACTAACTACCGATCGACGCATGCACTTTACATTGAGGTGTAACCTGCAATTTTTTTATTATTTTTTTTTTATTTGGAAAGATGAATAACCTCTGAGCTGTCCTCGCACAGGGCCCAACCCACAGGCCCAAGCACTTGGAAGGAGGGGGAGTTGTAAGGGGAATTCTCCTCCAAGTGCCCCTCACTTGGTGGGATTCGAACTCCTAACCTTGAGGTCATGAGGTGGAAATCCTACAAAGTGAGCCAAGCTAAGCTTGGTGGTGTAACCTGCATATGGTGCAATCAATAGAAGTACTACTATAAAAGAATACTCAATTCATCCCATGTTAATTGCAACAATACACTCTTGTGCACAAAACTTTTAGATTAAAGTACATAAAGTGAGACATGTATTTTATTATTTTAGTGGATATTTTTATATTATAGATAAATTATATGTGGGTCATTCAATTGAGGGTAGATAGATACACTAGGTATTCAATACCTTTTATTGTTGTTTGATCATTTTTAATAAAGGTGTGGGTTATACTTGTTGAGTGAGAGATTGTATGAAATTAGTGGGTTCATGTAGAAAATAAAAGTGGTGCAATTAATATATTAGACGACCGAATATAAAAAGTCTTGTAATCAATATGGGATATGAATAGAGTATATACTAGATGAACCTGTGTTATAGGTGTCCTTCTCATATAATCTACACCCCTTTCTAAGGTAATTAATCCCAATAACATACAAATGATCATTTAATTTGATTATTTTAGAGTTGCATTGCTAAGTAAACAAGTTCTTTTTTTATATCCCTCGCTCACCATACTTTCTTCAGAAATTTAAAAATATACTCCTTCCATTTGTTTCTAATTGTTACGGTTCACTTTGTGTGAAAACCACCAAAAATTATGACAAAAGTGCATCAAAATCTATTTTCTTTTGGAAATGTAGAATAAACATAGTATTGGAGGAGAGAGAAAAAGAGTGGGTTATTAAAAGAGGTGTTGGGCCAAATGAGGTAGAAATATGAGTAAATCTGATCTAACATGTTACCATATATAGATAAAATATAAGTGTAACAATTAAATAGAAACGACCTAAAAAAAATAAAACAATTAAAAAAACAGAGGTAGTAATTTAAAAAAAAAAACGTTAATGTACCTCATCTAGCAAATAGATATCATCCCTAGGATGGCCACGGTCAGTATCAGCTGGTAACAATGTATGATTGTCAATGAGTTCCGGGACATTAACTTGGAAATGATTATCATTAGGCAATGATGATTGATGATAATCTCCATTGATAATGCTTTGGTTAGCATCAATAATATGAAAATTATCATCAATGTCCTCGTCACCAGTAGAAGAAGACGAACTCCTAATATTAATGCTAATACAACCACAATTAATGCATGCCTCTTTTTGGTTTATCATGTTTTCTTTTTCCTTTTACGATAGAGATGATGATATCGTAACTGAAGAAATTATGACAATGAACAAGCTCTTTCGTGTATACAGTATATATAGTAGTATATTATATTAAGTCGTGTCAAAAAAAAGAAAAAAATAATAGGTTGGCCGGGTCCTTGTTTGACACTTGTAATATTGGTCTATTCATGCTGATTGTAGAGTGACCCTCCTGTTCTAGGAAGTAGAAGCCTATTGGCTAATAGTAAATGTAACCTCTTCCAAAAGGAAAATTATAAGAGGCCATTAAAATTGAATATGAAGGCGGTCCAGAAGAGTACTTTATATCAGAAAACTAATTCAGCAACATAATTAAATGTGGTAATGAGTAAGCATAGTAACACGCTCCGACTTTTTCCTTTCCCGGCCATGTTTTGACTTTTACTCTCGCTAATATATAACTTTGACCATCAATATCTTTAATTATAATTTTGTAAAAATTTAAAATATCTTAGTAATATACTTTCTCCGTTTTTTTTTACTTGCATCATTTACATATGTACAAGGAAATGATGCAAGTAAAAAAGATCCGGAGGTAGAGAGTAATTATTGCCCAAAAAGGAAATGATGCAAGTAATTTGCAATATCCAAAAGTGGAAAATGATGCTAAAATTTCTCCCGTGAAATGGTGTGAACTGTGAAGTCAAATTCAAGATGTTTTACTTGTTTCGATATAGAAAAAACCACCCATTTATCAATATCGATTTCAGAAGTCACATCCAAGTCCATAATCACCCTTAGCTCATCAATAGTAGGGCCAAGATGAGCTCCCACGACACTGTTCACCCAAGTCGTAAAACCTGATACACAAGTGTTTAAGTAATAAACTAATAATGTCTCATGATAACTTGGAATTAAAAAACAAGAAAATCATGTTCTTAGGCTAGGTTCTATTCACCTTATTTTCACTTACTTTAGGACTTATATTTTATATACGTGTTAATAAGGTTAACTCAAGTATAATTAATAACTGTAATCAGTTATAATACTGTAAGTTTTAATAAGCTCACATGAGGTGAATAGAACGCACCCTTAGAATGGCAAACCCATGACTCCAGGGGCTAGAGCCACAGCTCAACGCCAGCATTAATAATTTACTAAGAGAACTCTCATACAAGATTTTGCCAAACCTGATTTTTCTTGGGAAAGCAAGTGTTCATCACTTACACTCCTTCCCACTGGATAGGGATCAGCTTCAAAGAACAAGATGGGTAAACATCGCCATATGTATTTCCAATTGCGCGAAAGAACACTAGTTCTTGCGGCTTCTTTCATTGTTAAAAGGGATATGATCGACATCAAAATATCATTTGGCAACTGACACAATCGATCATTCACATTAATCAACTCACTGCCTTTTGCTTCAGAGCACTGAATTAATCATCAAAACAGATAAAACAAGAGTAGTTACCATGATGATTTCTGTAGCGAATATACAATACAGATTCAATAAGTGGCTTGTGAGAAAATACCTTACATGCTAAAATTTGTATTGTATATTATTCACAAATTTCCCGTCAAAATAAGTACATGATGCAAAAGTCAAAATGTTGCAATTAAAAGAAAATAGAAGAAGTATGTAATATATTTTTTCTGATTTCATAGGGTGAATTAAACCAAGAACAAGTATAAGTTGGTCCAACAACTTCTCATGGTCCTATCAGGGTACTAAGTAATTAATTAGCTCATACTTCCTTTTTTTATAGTTGTATCTAAGGGATTTGACATATTTGCCAACTCATAACTCTAAGCATTGATATATCTAATTATTACGTATGAGTAAAAATCATAAAAATTGATATTATATATATATATATATAGAAGTGAGTTCATATGAGAATGCATACTTACATGAGAAATAAGAATGGATTTTACGCGCTATAACTCTAATGAATAAATGATGTAACTCTAATGAAAAAGTGATGTAACTCTAAAAAAACAATATTAGAAGAAAAAAAATTCGAAAAAAAAATAATTTTTTTGGGCTCGAATTATATATATATATATATATATATATATATATATATATATATCTTTGCGTATAAATAATATAAAAGGGTCAAAGTATAGTATGTAAATAGTGTCACAGGTCAAACATGGTATAACTAAAAAAACAAATGAAGTAAAAACTCATTTTTGACGACAGGTTCTTGGTTGTTTCATCGTTCTATCATTTTTTTGGTGCTTGATGTTAGTTTTTCCCCCTTTTATGATAATAATGAAGTTTAATAAATTATGTTAAAGGATATTGAGTTTAGATAAGTTTGGTTTGGGCCAATAAGAACTTCCCAAACCAATTCAATAAAAACTTGGATAAAAAAATATTAGGTAAAGGGAAGAGATCTATGGTAAATGGTGGAGCATCGTATGAATGTTAATTATCATACTTTAATTGGTAGGTGGTGAATTTAAAAGTTTATCCACTCGGTGTAAACTTTTTAAAATCCACCCACTCTGCACGTATATAAAATAATAATTAAATTTTATAAAAAGAATTGATTTTTATTTATAAATTGATTTGCTTTCGGAGACAACTTTTATTTTACATTTTCATGTGTTTTAGATTTATATTATGCAATAAAGTCTTGTATCTTTTATCTATTGTGAAGTTTGAACTTCTATATCTCTTGATTGTCATGTTCTCCAGATTATAGTTTTGATTTATCTTATTATAATTGTGACATGATTTAGTGACGTGGGGAGCAGAATGAATAGATAATGGATATTTAGTTAGGTGAAATGGGAATTTACTTTACTATTCGATTGGTATAGTTCATTTGGATGGTAAGTAGTACATTAGGGACTCCATGTGAATCCAGGGTATGATTATTTATTTGATAGTTTAGGATTAAGCAAAACTACACATACACTATGCCACTGCTTACATTACATTTGTTATTTTCATCTTTGATAAACTTATTTGAGAAGAAATCAGCTAGTTTAGATAACTTTATTGTAGTCACTCAATAATCTTTCATCTAAATTTTCACAATAACTATTTTAGAAATATATATATTTTTTAAAGTAAGATGAATATCCCTTGCACAAGTAGGGAGGAAATTACAGATCCCACTTTATAAGGAGTAAAAATTGAACCCTTAGTGGAAACCTTGATTCTTAGAAACTATTTGAAGAATAAGGTAAAGAGAAAACACGTGTATTATCGTAAGCCGGTTTGGTAAGCATGCCACGACATAGTTACCAAGGCAATTGCATGGGTTCGTTATTAGTTGTTGGGACTTGCGAGAGAATGTGATTGAGTCGTGTCATGCCAATTGTAGACAGCCAGCAGAGAGCAAGTGCCATGTGTTTGTGCGAATTAAACACATCACATGGCAGCATCCAGCAAGCTAAAGGACGTGGTTCAACTGCTGATATGGGGCTTATTAGATTGGTTCAAGTATCCATATGCATGAGATGGCAGCAGCAATTTGCTTCGTACACAAGTTTGTAATTAATGGCAATAGAGAACCGCGATATTAAGGCCACATAGGCCCTTCTCTTTTCTTCGTGGGTCAACAGCACTACAGAATCTTGTTTGGGATGAAGTCACATAGGCCAACATAGATATTCGTCCAGGTACAAGAACATCTTGGCAAATTTGGTCTTTGAATTAAGGTCATGTTCTTTTGGACTTATTTTCAGTTAATTTTAGTTCACTTAATTTAATTTCAGTTCAGTTAAGTTCAACTTAATAATAATAATAATAATAATAATAATAATAATAATAATAATATTAATATTAATATTAATATTAATAATAATAATAAAAAAAAATAATAATAATAATATATAATAAATAATATATAATAAATATAAATAATAAATAATAAAATAATAATAATAATAAATAAAATGTATAATAATATTATTATTAATAATAAATAATAACAATAATAATAATAAATAAAAATTATAATAATATTATTAATAATAATAAATAATAAAAATAATAATAAAAAATAATAAAAAATAAATAATAATAATATAATAATAATAAATAATAAATAATAATAATAATAATAATAATCAATAATAATCAATAATAAATAATAAATAATAAATAATAAATAATAAATAATAAATAATAAATTATAAATTATAAATATTAATAATAAATAATAAATAATAAATATTAATAAATAATAAATAAATAATAAATTATAAATTATAAATATTAATAATAAATAATAAATATTAATAAATAATAAATAAATAATAAATTATAAATTATAAATATTAATAATAATAAATAATAATAATAATAATAATAATAAATAATAAATAATAATAATAATAAATAGTAAATAATAATTATTATAATAAATAATGAATGAATAAATAATAATAATAATAATAATAATAATAATAAATAATAATAATAAATCATAAATAATAAATAATAAATAAATAATGAATAATAATAATAAATAATAATAATAATAATAATAATAAATAATAAATAATAATAATAATAAATAGTAAATAATAATTATTATAATAAATAATGAATGAATAAATAATAATAATAATAATAATAATAATAATAAATAATAATAATAAATCATAAATAATAAATAATAAATAAATAATGAATAATAATAATAAAAATAATAATAATAAATAAATAATAATAATAATAATAAATAATAAATAATAATAATAGTAAATAATAAATAATAATAATATATAATAAATATTTATAATAAATAATATTTATAACAATAATAATAATAAATAATAAACAATAAATAATAATAATAATAATATAATAATAATAATAAATAATAATAATAATAATAATAAATAAATAAATAATAATAATAATTAATAATTAATAATAATAAATTAATAATTAATATTAAATAATTAATAATTAATAATAAATATTAATAATAATAATTATTATTATTATTTTAATTTCAGTTCAGTTAATTTAATTTAATTTCAGTTCAGTTAATTTAATTTAATTTCAGTTAATTTCAGTTAATTTAATTTCAGTTAATTTCAGTTCAGTTAATTTAATTTAATTTAATTTCAGCCAAAATAAGTTCAAAAGAACAGGGCCTAAGCTCCAACTTTGTTAGGATTGTTTTATCTCTAGCTGATTTCCTAATTTAACTGGGTTGAAAAATAAAATATACTTTATCAATCTATTTTTAAATAAGTGTAATAGTTTACTCTCTCTGTTCCAAAATAGTCTAAACACTAACTCTTCTTTTATGTTTGTGCTAAATTAGTTTGAACACTTTCATTTTTGACATGGTCCCACTATTACTATATTGTACTCCCTCCGTCCCTAATATAGTGCTTACATCGAGGCCCGGTCCTGAACTTTTTGGGGCCCTAGGCAAAATAGTAGATTGGGGCCCTTTTAACAACAATATGCAATTTATAATAGAGCAAAATAAAAACATATGACAATAGTATTTTTTTTGAAGGGAACGACAGTAGTTTTATTAAAATAATTAATCTATTTTTTAAGCGGATGCAATTTTACTAATAAATTTACCAAAATAAAAATTCAAGCAACTTATATGCCACATCATTTAATACATGATACTAAAAAATTGGTTCTACTGCACACTCAAATCAACTGATTTACCAAAAAGAAATTGTTCAAGCAACTCATTTGGGTGGTTATTTTCATTATTGTCATTGACTTCATCATGCAAACATTCATTTGGGTGATCTAAATTTTCATGAAATACATTTCTAACAACAAATCTGTCAACAACACCTTGTTATCATATTAGTAACTCTTCAACAAGTTCTCTTTGTCCTTTTTTCCCCTTTCAGATAAATGTTTTTTAGGCAACATTACAATTTGCACATAAAAATAAATCGAACACTCAAATCATATTACAAAAAAAATTAAAGAATGAAATAACTATAAGAGTATGAGAGAATATCTTAAGTACTATATTGACAGCAAGCATTACAATATATATAGCTGATTACAAGTGACTATAATAACAAACTGAGGATAAGTTTATCTAGAATTAGTTACAGCAAGATACGGAGTATAGTTACAACAACTAGATAACAATGAGCATGATAATAGTTAAGGATGATTAACCTTTACAATAACAACACCTTGACTAATGTTCTAAGAAGCTCGGCAGACAGAAACCAATTGGAAGATTGAAGATGTTCGGGGCTCCGGGAAGGTGGCAACCAATAAACCCCCGTCGATAGAGGCGGAGCAACCACAACCTCGACACCCGACAACAAAATTTCCCAGAAAGAAAACTCTTATATTCTTAATTTCATAATCTCTTAATGACTATTGAGACTAAAACTTATGAGTTTATCCCTATTCAAATTGTAGAAGAAAATCCTCGTTGACATAATAAAGAGAAGTCGAAGATCAAGGAGGTTTTACAATAATAGCTTAATTTTTGGGAAATATGAAAATTTACACGAGGTTAATGGTGGTTAGAGAAAATTTTGGAAATTAGAAGAAGAGTTTAATTTGGATCTTGGAACTTGGAAGAAGAGTGAGAGAGAGGAGAAGGCGAGAAGCCGTTTGTGAAGGCGTGAAGTTCAACTGTTCAAGCGTAATTCCAGGCTTCACTTCCCAATGTTAAATTAAAGTTTTTTTCCCTTACTATTATTTTAAAATATAGAGGATTGGGCCCCTTTTAGCCTTGGGCCCTAGGCCCTTGCCCCTCTAAATACCCCTCAGGGCCGGGCCTGCTTACATCTTTTTTCTTCACAGGAATTAAGGAGAATGGAGAGAGTAATAGGATTCTCCATAAAAAATATTTTTTGAAGTATTCTTTTGGTACTTTTGTCTTGAAACTACTTTTTTATTTTCTTTTTCTTTAAAAAAAACAAAAAAAAAAACAATAAATGTCTCTTGGAATGGTGTAAAGTAATAAATAAGGGCACACATTTTGAAAGGAAGGTAGGGGTATTTTGGATAGTTTGTGTAGAAATTGAGGATAATTTTGTCGAAATAATTTGATAAAAATAAAATAGGCACAACATTTTGAGACATCCGAAAAGGAATGTAAGCGATACATTATGGGACAGATGGAGTATTTTTATACTTCTTTGGCCCACACTCTACCTTTATCAATAAAATTTACCCAACTTTCTCTCTCTTCCAATAAAAAATACCCCATTAACTCCTATCACATCTATTTTTTTAATTAAATAACATTTGATAACCACACCACAACTTATCACCTTAAACTATGTGTCCCAACAAGTGTTCAGATCTTTCTAGGTCACAGGGATAAACTTTTACGTGTGTTATCTAACATTGACTATTAATATCTCTAATTATGTATTTGTAAAATTTATAAAAAGTTGATTTTATGAAAATATTCATTAAAGCAAATCCAATAATATTTTATATTATCATTTTTGTTTTTATATATTATTGAAACTGCAGATAAAGTGATGTGTGTGAATAGTGTAAAAAATCAAAGTGTTGCACTTAAAAGAAATAGATGAAGTCAAATTTTAGGCTGTCTTATTATGAATGCACTCTTTAGGATTAGTACTTACCAATAATACTTTCTTCTTCTTTTTTCCAAATCTACTTTTTATGTTTGTCAAAACACAATTTTGAGCATTAAGATCTATAATTATGTACAAGGCAAAATTATTGAATGTTGATATTTGGAAGTTAGATCTTGAGATAAATCTAAAAATATCTTGTATGGCTATAGTTTTTCCTTATGTATAAATAATACAAAATGATTAAGGTGAAATATTTTCCCTCTCTCACAATACATACAACAATACAACATAGAAAAGTGATACAACCAACTAAGAGGATAGAAAGAATGCAAGTTGTCTTTCCATGTGAATAAGAATAAAGTCACGCACATAAGGGAGATGAGTGAGGTAAGTGAGGGCCCGAGTGTCTTTTGACTTAAAAAGTTCACCAGACAAATATATGATGCTAGTATTATGAAAAATATCAAAACAAATATGATGCATGCATTGTGAAATGGATGTAGTATTGTAGGCGTGTTTTTATACGCCGGATGAGCACGTATTTGACTAACTCATTGTTAAGGTTTTGTTTTAAAAAATATTTTAAAATAAAGAAGTAGCCAACAAGTCTTTAAAGGAAGACCCATAAACCTAATTAGATATTTGGAAATCTTAGGGACAACATAAGAACTTATCCAATGTAGATTTCCCCATCATGACTCCATAATTGATCAATGAACCGAAGATTGAGTTCGGGGTGAGGGTACGAATATGATCAACAATCACGTTCACCCATTACTGGCTTCTACTTAATACGATTCATGTTCGAGTGTTATACAATTAAACAACCACGCAATATGTTTATGCAAAATAAGAATTAGTCTACGTTGGTTCATTAAACATACAAAAGACTAATTTTTGGTGACATGTTATTATGCAATCAAATTTCAGAGAACCTAATCGAATTGTCCAAAGTAATATTTATTTAGGTCTTTGATTAGCAAAAATAAACATGTGCGGTGATGAAAACATTAAAGTAGATAACATGCATGTGAATATGAATAATACATAGATATAGAAATAATAGAAAAGAGAATATTAGATAATAATATACAATAGAACGTGAATTCCTTTAAGATCTACATTATGACAAGTAGATTGTTAGTAAAAAAGGAAATAATTGGAATGGACCCTCATGATTTATACCTTGTCGTTTGGGTCTTGTGTAACGATCAGTAGAAGGAGCAATCTTGACGCTTTACTGGAGTTTAAATGAGTTTGATTGAGTTTGAGTAGTATAAGAGAGTATGTAAATGTCTATGAAAGTATGTATTAAAGTCCGTAGGAAAGTGTATGTGTTTTAAGGTGTGAAAAACGTTCGTCGAAACAAGACTATTTATAAGAGAAACAAATTCAAAAATCACACGGAGCGAAGTGAAGCAGTGGTGCGCTAGGCGCAAGGCCGTTGCGCGCCGCGCAACCACCGTGCGCCAGGTGCAGCCAGACTGAGCTCCACGCACCATGGATGCGTCAGACACAAGCTCTGGTTGCGAACTTGGGATTTATTCATGGGGTACGGATACATAAGCAGTTAGACTAGTCAAATTTTCTTTTCGAAAATAAAGCTTTATTAACATTTTGTCCGCCTAAATTTGAGTAAGAACTTAGATATAATTGCTAACTGTTTAGTTGTTCAATTTTTCAATTTAAATGACCAAATCTTTAAAGATAAGTTATTCAATTAACATACTATTTTAAGTCATACTCTTCTTATTAAAAGCGATTAACTATTTCGTTTAATTTAGGTTATTCTTTTTCCTAGATGTACTCCAAATTATCTAGGAAAAATTGATTCTAATAATCCAACCTTTGGGCCGTTCGCTCAAATTAATCCCACCTTTTGATTATTATTTAATAATCCAACCTTTTAGCTGTATCTGCTCATATTAGACCATGAAACCGGTAACCTGTTGAAGTTGTAATTTTTTTTTCCATATTTCTCTTTACTTCTCTAACCTCTCCCTTCCCCTCAATACTCACCAACAACCCCACCACCCGCTTCCCACCCCCTGCGAACAACCCTCAAACCCGCCACCTGCGAGCACCCCCTCCCCTCCCCACCCTCTGTGAGCACTCCCCACAACACTGCTTCCGAGCACCCCCTTCCCTCCCCACCTCCTGTGAGGGCGCCCCTTACTCCGCCGCCTGTGATAATACAAACCTCAACCTACCTCTTTCTCTCTTCTCCACGTCACACTCCTCATCTTCTTCTTCCTCAACCACTGTCTCTCTTACACCCAATCCATAGTTCTTCAACAACATCGAACCTTTCTCTTTGCTTATTAAGATGGAGAAAATTTTCTAACTTGTTTAAAACTATGGGAATTTCCTCTGTTTTTTCATAAGTTTAAACCCCAAAATCCCAGATTTTTTTTCTTTCTAATTGTGTTTTACTTAAGGAATTTATGCTGAAGAACATGTTTTCTGGGAATTTGAACTGGGTTTTTCTATGGAGCTACATTGTTCATGTTTTGGGTTTCATTCTTCGGTATATTTTGAGGTAAATTTGTGAAATTCTCTCTTTCTGGGTTGATGGAAATTGTCCAATTTCAAGATGGGTGTTCACTAATTTCAATTGGGGTTTCTATTTCTAGGTTTTCTAGTGAGAAATATGTGGAAAGTAGATCACTTTTTTGATGATATTTGTGCAAAATCTGATGTGGGCAGTGTTGAAAATGATGATGAGAAGATGGGATGTTGATCAAATTGAGGAGAGAGAAATTCCCAAGTTTGATTTTGAAGTTGCAAATGTTTCCAATGCTAGCACAAGTACCAGTTCTGGGATGGGAATAGTGTTTATGCATTTATTGAATAGGGGGTGGCAGGGTGCTGTGCGCAGGGGGGTGAGGGAGGGATGGCAGGGTGTTTGTCCGCAGGGGAAGGGGGAGGGGGGTGGCAGGGGATTTCTTGGTATAAGGAGAAGGTGGTTTCTTGGTGGTGGAGTCAGAGAGGGTGGAAGTGGTGTTGTTTACAGTGGGGGCGGGGTGTTGGCCGTGGTGGTGTTTTTGGTTGTGATGGTGGTGGTATGGTTTGTGGTTAGCTTAATGGTTGGTGGTTAGATTAGTTTTACTTAGGTTATTAAAATTAAAATTGATTAAATAAATTAGAACGAATCAGAATTTGACACGTGTACAATTAACCCATTCTACTGGTCACCAACCTTTTTCAACCGGTCACAGTACAATATGAGCAGATACAGCTAAAAGGTTGGATTATTAAATAATAATCAAAAGGTGGGATTAATTTGAGCGAACGGCCCAAAAGTTGGATTATTAGAATCAATTTTTCCAATAATCTATAAATATTAAACAAATTTATACAATAATTATATGTAATAAAAAATAAATTCAAAATAACATCAAATGATTATATATATATATATATATCTGCAACTTTAGAAAATTTAACAATTAATAAGGAGTTGAAAATTTATTTAAAAATAGTTACGTTTAAGTATATAAATGAGGAAAAATTGAGGGAAAAAAGATAGACAAAAATATTATTTTGGAGCCTTGATCTAAGTAACCTTATTAATTTTTAGTTGCAGATAAAGAGGGAATAGTATATAATACATGTATTGAAGAAAAACATGAGTTAAAGAGGAGTAATTAAAAGCAAAATGTAAATGTGTGGTTCCGTACACAAGACCTCCATATGCACCCATTGATCTTTCTTTTCGCTTCCCTACCAGCAAGACAAGCTTCATCAAATGTTCACATCTTACATATTTTTTTTTACATCCTAATTTTAATTTCTTTTTATTTTTTCAGAAATAATGGGGGTACAATTGTACCCCTTGTACCACCCTTGAATCCGCCAATGCTAGTGCGCTTGACGCAACACAGATTTGAGCAGATTTCGTTCGTTAAACGATTCCTTTTTATCTTTGATTAAATAATATCTTTTAAAATTCGAAATCAGTTATCTTTAGGAATAAAAATCTGATTTTCATAATATTCTTTACAAAAAAATTATCAAGAATAATTAATATTTACAATTATTTATCAGGATTAATTAATTGGGCTTTTAAAGTTGGGCTTGAAATTAATAAATAGACTTTAATTTAATTTCTTAAAATAATTTTGGGATTAGCTTTTCCGATTGCTCTTTCTTTGGACAGGACCAATTAGGACGATGGTATGCTTCATCATTAATTGGGTACTAAGTAGAGAGACACGATTATGTGTCTACAAGTATCTATGCATCTGTGTACAAGTTGTTTTCTTAAAAAAGGTGTTCAAGTTGCTTGATTGACAAAGTAGTAGAAAAATAATGTTCTTGCTTAATTAGAGTATAATTTTTCTAATTCATTTTTATTTGTTTAAGAAAAAAACAAATAAAATATTCGATAAGATTATATACAATATAATAAACTCGTGCCCATAAATCTTCAATAGCAACAGATAAGTTGTTGGGCTTTAATATAGTACCGCAAGTGCACGGTGTCTGTTGTAAATACGGGTCGATTCATAGGGAGAGGAATTCTATAGATTAATGTTCAATTAAATAAATTATTCCAGAAGAAAGATGGTTGAATGAATAATAACTAAGTACTAAGGTAAACTAAATCAATTATGGATGTAAATCAAATAATTAAAACCTAGGGCATTCGTTCGGTCCACCATGCTTATACCAATTCAATCAATACAATACAATTCAACAATACTTGGATTGAGGGCCGAGTAATTAGAGTCTTTTGTTAATCCTACGGTCGGGTCTTAACACTCTTAGATCAACATATGCAGTACGGTAGCTAAGATAATCAGATCTAGCAATTGTAACAAGGCTCTAATGAGTACGATCTTTCAATTCTAACTCTTATTAGCCAGATAATAACTCATGATATTGCGTAATTACATGAATTAAACAATTAAAACAACGGATTTTTAACCGGGTACCCCTGTGGTTTCACAATATTCACCTGATACCCTCGCGTTTTCAACAATTCACCTGGTGCCCCTGAGGTTTTGAAAAATACCTGACGTGACCCTACCGTCAACTTTCGGTTAACTATGACCCTAAAAAACTTAATTAACCTAACTTAACCCTACCCTAACCCTAACCCTTAACCCTAAACCCTAAACCCTAACCCTTCCACCACCCCCTTCCACACCCTCCCACCACCCCCCACCCCCTCCCCCTCCCCCCACCCTCCCCCCCCCCCCACCACCCCACCACCCTTGGCCCCCACCCCCAACCTCGCGCAACCCCTCCCCCCCCACACCCAACCCCGCGCAGCCCCTCCCCCCCACCCCTCGCAGCCCCTCCCTCCACCCCCCCCTACGCAGCCCCCCGAGTCGATTTCCCCTCCCTCCCCCCTCACCCCCGTCGAATTTCGCTCCCCTCCCCCCACCCCCGTCGAGTTTCGCTCCCCTCACTCCTCGCGGCCGCCCACCGGAAGTGCTAATTGAAGCCCAAAAAATCGAAAATCGACGGGGGTGGGGGGGGGAGGGGAGCGAAATTCGACTCGGGGTGGCAAGGAAGGAGGGGGAAATCGACTCGGCGGCTGCGAGGGGGTGGGGGGGGGGGGCTGCGCTGGGGGGGGGGGGGGGGGGGGCTGCTGGGTGGGGGTGGGGAAGGGGGGCCAGGGGTGGTGGGAGGGTGGTGGGGTTAGGGGTTAGGGAGAAAGATAGGTTAATTAGGGTTTAAAATTATTAATTAGGTTTAATTAGAGTTAATTAGGATTAATTAGTATTAGTTAGGGGGTTAATTTGGTTAATTTAGCCTTAATGACTAACGGAGTTGACGGCCGTTAGTCATTAAGGGTATTCTGAGTATTTTTCAAAACCTCAGGGGCACCAGGTGAATTGTTGAAAACGCGAGGGTACCAGGTGAATATTGTAAAACCTCAGGGGTACCTGGTGAAAAAACCGTTAAAACAAATCAATAGGAATTACTCTAATCCAATCCAAACATCGAAGAACTTTAAATCATAATCGAACAGGTATAAACATGGATTCCCTCACTAAGCCCTAGAAAAAGACTACTTACTCATGATATTGAAGAACACAATAAACATAATCAAAGTAAAGGAATTTATCTGATTAGATTAAGTAGGAAAAATACCGAATGATTGAAGAACAATTCAAGTGAAATCAACAATCTTTGATAAATCTTCCAAGCCAAGAGTGCATACAACTAGAGAGAAAACTAAGTGTTTAAACCTAAAAACGAAGAATAAAAGATAGTCTAATCGAAATTACTAAAACCCAATATATAGTAATTGCAAAATCGGCTAAAAATCATGAAAATAGCCAACCTGACAATTCGCCCGGTCGACCGGGCAAAACCGCTCGATCGGGCAACGGTGCAATATTTCTACTACTACAGCTAGAATTCAGCCCGGTCGGGCGCGCAAGCAATTTTTGTCCTTTTTTCGCCCGGTCTGCCGAGCCAACTGCAGCATGGATGACATAGCTCGCCCGATCGGACCAAACCGCCCGGTCGACCGGCCGAGAGCCTTTCCTCTGCTTCTGACTTCGTTTCTTCATCTAAACCGCTTGACTTGCTTCCCGGATCTGCTGTGAGCTATGTGTGATCATCGGACTTTCATTCCGTGGTCAGATTAAGGCATGAAATGCATGGTCTGCATAATAAAACATAGAGGAACAAAACCAAGCCCAACCATATCAAATCACACAGATATGAGCTCAAAATAGTACTCAATGCTGAGGGAATTAGGGCTAAAAACTCTATATAAAATAGACACATCATAAGTCGAATTCAATTAAAAAGGAATTCACTAGTAACTTTTTTCCAATAAATAATGAAAGTTCTAATTATAGTTGTAAGTCTTGTAACATCAACCAAAACTCATTTGGTATCGAACAGAAACCCTTACCCCTCTCGAGAGGAAAATTCCCCTTCCCCACAAAAACCTTTCCCGCGAAAATTCCCGGGGGGCTCGCCGCCGCCGGAGCAGCCTCAATGCTCTGTCGATGGCGTCGAGCTCTCCATGTCTTTCAGGTTTCTCTTTGTTGCTTTCCTTTTTTGTCTTCTACCCTTACGCCTCCATTTGAGGTGGGAGCAACACCCTAGACTTCTAGGTGTCGCGCCGTGTCAGTGGTTCGGCATACCAAAGGTCCGGCAGCAGAGGGTGGGTCATGCGACAAGTCGGAGGTGTTACCGGCGGCGGCCTGGCCGGTAGTTGTAAGTTTTTGTGGTGTTTCTTGTTTTAGTTTGTTGCGATTTTGGTTTAATTTATGTGTATTTGTGTTGCAGGGTAGATCTGGTTTTTCTATGACGAAGATTGATCTAGAAAATCAGATTATTAATAACAAAGTTCATCCTGGAGTTTACCATGCTTGGATAGGTATAACTTTAGGTATCTATGTGTTGGCGAAGAACAGAGGTGCTTATCTCTATCAAGATCCTTGTTCTCAGGTTCAGTTAGAACCTAAATTTATCGTTGTTCGATCTTGTTCTTTAAGGATAGCAGGTTTCGGGTTCGATCTTCGGATGAGGTGGTTGGGTGAGGAATTAAAGAAATTCACTTTACCCTATGTTCCTGTGATGGCTTTGGATGTCATCACAGCTCAAAAACGCATCTCGTGGGAGGCGCTCCAATTTGATTTGGGGCAAGTTTCGACCTTCACAAATGCTGAGTTTTTGCCTGTTGAGGAAAAACTCATGATACCCTCAGTGCAGGGTTCGAAGTCACGAAAAGAAGTGAATTCCTTCGTAGTTCTATCTTTAGAATCTCAAGAAGACTTCTTACTTCAATGGCCTTGGGATTTGATGTCTTGTGAACCTGTGGTTCTATAAGACCAGCTTGGGCAATCCATCTTTGAAGATCATTTTGATTTACTCTATCGACAGTATCCATCACATATCAATGGTTCGTTTGATGCAAGACACCAAGATCATCTCTAACAACAAGCGCTCAAGGGAAGTTTCCGATGTGGTTTCCTTCATATCCTTTGCAGACAACGTCGGACTTGTAAGGTAGCATGGTGGTTGGTACCTTCAAGTCAGTTTTATTTTAACAGGGTTGTAAGAGCTAGTTAAGCTCATGTTAATGTTCATTTAGGTTTCGTCCTTAGTTTGGATGCTTTTTCAGTAGCTTGGAGTTCCGTTATTTAATTAATGCAAATTTTTGCGATGTCGAGAAAAAAACCAATACTCATTTGCAAAAGTTTTACTTTATGAGAATTGCAGATGTGTAGAATAAAATTCTTACACATTAAACCAAACTTGTGAGAAATTGCTAATGTGGTACATTTGTGCTAGAGGTGATCAAAAGGCGGGCCGGCCAAAAAATCACCCACTTGTCGGGCCAGTGAAATTTTTTGTGCTCAAAGCCCGCTTTTCGGGGGCAAAAAACGAGCTTTTCGGACCAAAATCGAGCCGGGCTAAAATTTGAACTAAAAATTAATTTTTAGCTTGTACAAAGCTCCTCCCAAATAGGGGTGATTATGAGCTTGTTCGCGAATAGTTCGGGTTCGGCTCGGATTCGAAGTAGGCTCGAGACTTTAACGAGCCGAGCTGAGCTAGGCAAAGCTCGGCTCGAGAGCTCGTGAACCGGCTCGATTATACATTTATATAGAAAAATCATATATCTATATATATACATAAATATATTAACCAAGATATCACACAATAATAAGTTAATATTAGTTCCTTTGTATAAAAGAAAACCTATAAAAATCAAATATTAAAAAGAAAAAACAAATTAAACATGTAAAAAACAAGAGGTGATAAAGAGTCAAGTCTGTTCGTGAACAGTTCGAGCTCGGCTCGTTTAACATTTGGCAAAGCTCGACTCTAATAAAGTTCGGCTCGTTAAGCTTCAAGCTCAGCTCGAGCTCGAATAAACTTAAACGAACACAAGCCAAGCAGACCACAGTTCGGGCTCGGCTCGACCGATAAGCAGCCCTAGTTCCAAACTAAAAAAAAGGGACTAAAAAATCTGCCCAAGCCCTGGCATTTTTCGGATCGGGTTAGCTTTGATCGATCACCTCTAATATGTGCCAAAAAATCAATATAAATTTTTAAATGAGACTATTCTATCACATGTCGCACTATTTGTTTGTTGGAAAAATAACTGAATATATCTCAAAAATAAAGATAAACAAAAAAATTGATGAAATTTCTTTGAAGAACACAAACTTGAACAAATCATCTGTATCGTGGTACTACCACTGCCTTAGAAGCAAATTTCGCCACCAACGATGAAGGTTTACATGATGAAATTTCACCTCAAGTTTAACACACAAATCTTCAATACTCGCTCACCCGAATCTCAAGATAGGAACTATTCAAGAATTGTTGAGATCTATTGGAAAACCGCAAAAAATCACTTTCCGCAACAAAGGTGCGGGTGCACCACCTAGTTTGGTGCGGGAGCACCAAGGTTTCTTCCTCTACTCCGAAATTTCGCCTCGATTGGTGCGGGCACACCTAAGACTTAGGCGTAGGCAGGACCCGTCTTAAACCATTTACGGGTTTTGTGCTAATAAAAAAATTAGGCCTTTCGAAAAATATGAACACTAAGATATAAAAGGCTATTTTTTTACAAGGTATCCCCGTATTATAGTTTAGCGTTTTCACCATTGTACCCCCAATATTTATTCTTTTCAAGTTCCACGCTTGAACTTTTTATTTGTTCTATTTTGCACCCCTTCATTAAGTCAACGTTAAATTTTCTGTTTATTTTCTTATTTTCAGTTCTTTTAACTTATGAGGAAAGATTTCCTTATTTCATAATTGTATCTAAACCTTTTGAAGCCGGAGAATTTTCCTCACTTTGAGTGTAAGTCTAAAGAACTAAAAATAAGAAAGTAACATAAATTTGATGTTAACTTAACGGAGTGGTATAATATAGAACGGATAGATTGTTCAAGGTAGAACTTGGAAATTAAAAACATTAGTATAATATTAATATTAAAATATACATTTTATATTAAATCATTGTACAACTTTTTTTACCTATAAGAAAAGTACTAACATTTTTTAAAATTAAAATGATCAAATTTCATACTGTTAACAAATTCCTATATAATCTAAACTAATATCACTTGAACCCCTATATTATTTAGTCTACGTACATAGCAAACACATATATAGAGTGTTTAAATAACACCCAAGGGTTCACCTTTGGGCTCTAACCCGCAAGGTTTTGCTTTGGTGCAAGACCATAATCCTGCCCAAAAGGCCTCTACTAGGTTGAGATATCCACCCTTATATAAAGCAGGTTTCGTTCTCCACCCCTATATTCTGGTGTCTTGTAGTGCTTATGGGGACGCAAATTTTTGTTTAAGAGGGGGAGAAGGTGTCTAAGATCTTGCTATCCCACATCGGAAGTTGAGGAGAACGAAGAGATCTAAAAAAAAAAATTATCCAAGACAATATACATTTAAGGTGATAATTTGGTAGTCATCAACGCTATTCAAGGTATATGGGATGTTCCCTGGCAAGTTGCTCACATGATATCAGATATTTAACGCTTACTCCTCTCTTTCAACAAATGAGCATCAAACACATCTATAGAGAAATAAACAAGGTGACAAATTGTGTAGCTAACGTCTGGCATCTAGTTACATCTTATTCCTTAATTGAGAATTGTAATAATTCTACTTTTAGCAAAGTCCTTGTAAACAATATATTAGGAGTTCCCTCGTGCAAAGGACCTCCTAATTAATACTCTTTTCTTCTTAACTTTTAAAAATTAAAATATAATAGATACGAACCGTGCAGACTAGGCCAATAGCAAAAAAGACGGCAAGGGCTCGGCATGAAGTAACAGGCCGGGTCCAGCCCGTTTTGAGTCGGGCTTTTTATGCACTCTGTCGGACGAGCTATCGGCCTAGCCCGGTGCCATCTTTTAAGACCAATAAGAGCCTGTTCTCCCCAGCTTATTTTCAGTTCAGTTCAATTCAGTTCAGTTCAGTCCAGTTCAGTTCCTAAATTATTATCATTACTATTAGTTATAATTTAATTCAGTTCACTTTAGTTCAGTTCAATTCAGTTCAGTTGCAATCATCAATCAGTTCAGTTCAGTTATGTTATTTTATGCCGAAGAGAACAGGCCCTAAGGCTCTGTTCTTTTGGACTGAATTAATGAAAATTTAGTTCAGTTCAGGTTTATTCAGTTAAGTTCAGTTCAGTTAGTTTCCTCTCACAGTTTTCATTCACTTCAGTTCAGTTCAGTAGTTCATACAAATTAAGTTCAGTTCAATTCAGTTCATACAAATTAAGTTTAGTTCAGTTCAGTTCAGACAAATTCAGTTCAGTTCAGTTCAATTCAAAAGAACAGAGCCAAATAATCAATTATGGTAATTTGGCGGTGGGTGGCGGGTCAATTAAAATTCATTGAGGAATCCAAACTCAAAAATCAAAATTAGAAAACACGAGCATAAGTGTTCCCGCCGCATCAAATTGAAATTGCCCTCCTCTTGCCCTCCGATCCCGCTACTTCCCTCTTCCGTATTTCTCATTTACGTTTCTCCCCTTCCAAATAACCCCAAATTTCTACTTCTTCCAAACTCCCCCAAATCCCTAATTTTTTGATACAAAATTTCCGCACGAATTCTTCCGTAACAATTGTGTTCTTTCCCTCATCAAAGGTCAGTGCCCTAATTCGATTTCACTCTTAATCTATTGTGAAACTCTTTTTGCAATTAACTTAATTTTGTCTCTTAAATTTCCGCCTAGGGTTTTGAAATAGTACTTTCTGTGTAAACTTTAGTTAGATTGAATTTATGGGTGAGGATAAATCTGGAAAGTTAAAGGAGAAAGAGGCTCGTCCTCCACTGGGTGATGTAACAAATCAACTTGGTAAAAGACCGTTTTCTTTGATTTCACGTAGTCCAGCTTCTAAATCTAAGAGTGGAAATAATCAAATTTCTGATGAATCAGATACTGATTCTAATTTCTGGAAGCAAGTTTCTTTAGTAGTAGAGAAATTAGAAAAAGAAAGAAGTAGCATTTCCAAGTTCCCTAAAATTAGTAATGAAGTTGGTTTGTCCCCCTTGAAAGGCGGAAAAACTTACCGCTTATTGAATTCGTCTGGAAAGGGTTTGCAAAATGTTGTTCATCCGGCTAAGGGGACGTCTAGTTCTGTGCTAGATAGCATAGTTTTGGATGCTGTTAATGTGGGTGATGCTGCGAAAGAAAGCGGGGTTTTGGGGGTGAAAGTGGGCGAGAGCTCGATATGTGTCGAAAGGGATCGTGTTGAGGGTGGAAAGGAATGCCAAAATGAGGAAACAAGAGCAAGTTCTTATGTTGCTGAGAATGATAGTACTCATGAAGTGTTTGGTGCCCAAGTTGTTGTGAGTGACGATTGTGGAAATTTTGGTGTTGAGGGCTTGACTACTAGTAGATCTGAATCTGTCGTGAGTTCGAGGTTGACCGAGTCACAGGAAATTAAAGGATTTGGATTGGAGAGATGCACGGCATTGAAAGAAGATGGTGGATGTAGTTTGGCTGCTGGGATGGACTTGCTTAAACAGTGTTCATGCTCATTTTGCACTAAAGGTATGTGTAAGTTTGTTTTTTTGCAAACTTTCTAAGAAAGGAGGGAGAGATTGGATTTCTTATGTTGTTTAATTTTGTTTTGGAGAACAGCTGCTTATATGTGGTCTGACCTGCATTACCAGGATGTGAAAGGCCGGATATCAAGTAAACCTATGGAACCTTCTCTATGACTGTATTCTGATTGTTTAATTTAATTACGTCATGGCATTTAACATGTTATAGTTCAATCAACCTCAGTATTGGCCAAGAGTCAGAAGGACGCGAGCAATTTGGCTCAAAAATACTCCGTGGAAAATGAAATGGGCAGACATGCTCAAGCAAACCCTAGTAATGCTGCGCAAATAGAAGCTGATCTCACGACTCAATGGAGGTCCCTCTTTCTTCATTTGGAGAATATGTTTGGTAATGAAGGCAGCCAATTAGTAAGTTTTTTCAGACTTACAAATTTATGTCATAATGTTATTTGGAATGATATCCTTTCTATATTTGCTTGTAAGAAATTCAGAGCCATATGCATTAGAACTTTCTTTCATAATGTAAATATATTGAACTAATACTCCCCTTATCTTCTTTTAAAAATTAATGTTCCCTCTGTCTTTAAATAAATTGGCCATTTTGTTCTTTTTGTTTCATAATCCCCATGACACTCTTTGACCTTTGATATACTTAGTTACGTCACACGTGGTTATGTTAATATAAAATGTGGAAATTTGATATTTGGAATATACACATCGAAACAAATCAATAACATTGCAATTGTAAAGAGCTGAGGAAAGATTAGTGAAATAGTACGGTCAAAGTTGATATTTCTTTTTGTTTTTTTACTTGAAAATAACATTTGGGCAATCTTACAAATTGGACAATTGGCTGTCATTTCTCAACATCTAATCGCTGAACATTCTGTTGCAGCAAAACAGTTTCCTTGCTCTGAAGGATTTAAGAGAGGACTTCAAGATAAATTTAGAATCGGTCACTGGAATACCTTTGGATATGCAACAATCTTCTTCTGATGCTTCTGATCATACAATAGTCTAGGAAGTTTTTCTCTGCAGGTGTGGCTTTCTACATCCCCTTGTCTCAGTTTAGGACTGTTTTATAGCTCGAATCACACCCCTGCGTGATGTCAGTAGCGTCTGTATCAATGTAAGACACGATTTACGAATGTTTATAGTTGAAGTTATGGTTCTGATCTATGGTACCGTGTATATGTGGGCCCTTGTGAAATTTGAATTTTGTTGAACAACTTGGAAGTAGGTCTAGAGCTGTTTGTATGGTGGCACCATAGAATGCTCTTTGACTAGATCATAAGAGTATGTTTTTAGTAGGAATTAGGAAACACAAATAAGCTCATTCAGCATTTTCTGAATGCTTAATATAGGGATGTAAAAGACTTGGATGATGCTGGGTGATACTTGCTATATACCTTTCTGTTAGGACTTGGGATTAGATCCCAATATAACAGAATTTGTGTATCCTTTTGGGTACCACAACCACCCTACTAGACTTTACCTACTAAGCTAATTGACATCTGCATGTGTTTGTTTTGTACACCTGTAATTGTAAAAACAAGCAGACAAATCAGCTGTTCCGTTTCTGAAGTTGCTCCCTGTGATGAACTGGCCTAAGGTAGAGGTTAATATGGATAGTGCACTCTAATTCATTTATAAGTTAGCTTGGGAAATAAGTTGAGAGAGTTAGTGAGGAAAGAAATTCTGTAAATGCAGCAGATTAGGTACAGACAAATTATGCTATGCTTAAAATATTGGAGAGTTCAGTTTGGTATTTGGGAGAGAACAAGCTTCTCGAAAGCTTGTAGTTAATAGTTTATTTTACTGTTTTTCAGAAAATCATCAATCAACGTCCATTTTATTTCTTAATGTTCTTCTCTAATCTACCATAGCAATATTAGTTCATTACATTCCCTTATATAGTTAAGAAGTCCCAAAATGCTGTTACATATGTCCAAGATCTCAAAAGCTGCTTTGGGCTTTGATGAAGCATTACTCAAAAGCAGATCACTTGTGTATACCAATTTGGATCAGTGTTACCTGATTGGTGGTACAAGAATAGTAGGGGGAACGCGATCCGGAACCTATGTGTTTTGTTGGGATGATTTGATGTAAACTTGTATCATCGTTTGACAGATGAAACTCATCGTTTTCTTATTCTGAGGGTTAAAGTGGTCCCTTGATAATTTTGGGCTTTGTCGCAGCTTTGGACTAATTACAGTTATATCCTGGCTACACCTGAATATGTTGGATTCCTTGCTGCATAACTGGGTAGCCGTTTGGTTAGAGTAGTGGCGGCAATTGGGTGGGCTCTCAGGTTCTAGCTGGCTGGGCTTAGAGCTTATGAGTTATGACCCGAAACCAAACCGGTTGTTACTTGGATGGGCCTGGATGAGGAGGATGGCCCAGGTGGGTTTGTTACCGGTCGGGGGGGGGCTTAGTTGGTATTCTGCACCTGAATGTGTTAGCCCTTTACTTAATTATGTAGGTTGGGTTGTGTGGGTTTCGGTGGGCTTTAGTGGGTTTTGCTGTTGTTTTTAGGACTGTGACCTGCCTGCATTGATAGTGGGCTGAATTGGGTTTGTGGTGGGCTGGTTGGGGGGGGGGTCGGGACCTGGTGATCCAGCCAACCTACATAGCTAAATGTGTGATGGTGTGTTCAAATTTCCGAACTTAGGGTCCGTTCTGTTCAACTTATTTTAGATTTTATAAGATCAGATAAGATAAGATAAGATAAGATAAGATAAGATAAGATCAAGATAAGATAAGATAAGATAAGATAAGATAAGATAAGATAAGATAAATAAGATGTTCTGTTCAACTTATATTCACTCATTTCAGAATAAAATAAGATAAGATAAGATAAGATAAGATAAGATAAGATAAGATAAGATAAGATCAGATCAGATAAGATCAGATAAGATAAGATAAAATAAGATAAGATAAGATAAGATAAGACAAAATAAGTTGAACAAAACAGACCCTTAATCCGCCATTAACTAACCTGACCAACTTAGTGTGGAATATGATTCAAAAGAAAACCAATCAAATCTTCTATATGAAACATTTAATCGACATTTAAAAATGAACTTTGTTAGCACAATACCTTATCAAATCCTCAAAACCCAAAGAAAATAAATAAAAACATCTAAACAAATAGGAGTAACACAAAAGCACATTCCAGCCTGATCACAATGTCCTTGTGCACTTTTCTTTCCGTGTCTAATAAAATAGTTGAGTGGAAAATGCCGAGGATTGAATTTGACGAATAGCTTATCTTAATCATTGTTGGAAATTGGAATGTCTTAAAATACCCGTAACTTATTTGACTTGGCTTTTTGAAGTGATAATATAAAGTAATGTATGTCAACTCCACTTCGATTTTGATTGGACAGCAATGCTTCATTTTAATCAAACTATGTGGTGTTGAATGTTGATGTATACTCTTAAAATCTTAATTCATTAATGTGGGTGAATCATGAATAAACAATCCACGAAAGTCAACCATTTTCTTGTGCACTTAGTTGTGTAATTACATTTTTTTAGGTATAGTATATACTTGTGACTTGGAATGAGGGGCCTCCAGTGTCGACTATAATATCGCCAGAAAAATGTTTGCTGTTTTAATTGTGGTTTTAGGTTATCATTATTACGTAGGATATTGTTGTTTTAGGTTGCGATCATTACGTAGGATCACTAATCGATTAGGTCGTTTCCAATAACATATCTGCTAAGTTGTCTTCCATTCATTCAACATACATAAATTGTGCAAGGTATGGCGTATAACCTAAGGAGTAAGGAGTACCTGGCAGATTGGATTGCCATGATTACGGACATTTTACTGCATCCTTGTAACTCCTTAGGTAGGTTTAGATTGAGGTTTCATTAAGAGGGCTTTTGAATTACTGGTGGAACATTTTATAATATGATTTAAGAATTTTCTAGTATCGATTATTTACGTTGCTTCTAGGATAAAAATTTTCTGGTATCATGTAACCTTTAGTTTAGATGCTATGAAACTCGTATTGGTACTATAATGCCTTTAACTAGTACTTTAAACCTCATAGGTACTATTTATAAGTGTTTTGTGTTTATATATGAATGCCCATTACTATCATTAAGGCTTACATGAGAAAAAATTAATAGAATGAAGGTGGATGAAAGTTGTGACATGAGATGAAGTTGATTGAATAGGAAGATTTATACTCTTACATTGGGGGTAATAGTTACCCACGATACGAAAAAGAATGAATAGAAAACATTCCAGGACTGTTTTAGGCTCTCTTTGTTGCGATTTTGGTTTTGCTTTCTCCTCGTGTAACAAACCTCCTTAATGAGGTTAATAATTCTTCCTTTCATCTCTCTCTTTTTTGCGTTATCTACATTAATTCTTCTACTATCAACTAAGTTTATTTTCATTTACTGCATTTGGTCTCAATTCCCCTCTTACAACTTGGTTGGTAGAAGGAAATTTGGAAGGAAAAGAAGGGCTTTGGAATGAATCATTTTAGTTTCCAATGTTTGGTTCAAAAATAAAATTATAAGTGATTGAAAATGAAAAGAAGTGGAAGGAAAGGCTCCTGAAAAATTTTTCATTGAAAGAGAAAACTTAAACCAAACATGGTAAATTAAAGTTTTTTCCTTTCTTTCTCTTCTCTTCTTTTTTCTTCCCTTCCTTTCTTTTACTAAAAACGAACCAAACAGGTTGTTAATTACGGGTTCTTAATCGAGTGTGTCATTTACAAACAATTTGAACTAGACTCAATTAGACCTTGGTCAAAGCTCGATTAAAGTCGGACTCGATTCAAAACCTTATCTAGTCGAGTTGAGCAAGTCTTGACTCAACTTGATAAGCTTCTCAACACCTTAATAAGTTTTTTCATTATATTTTTCATACTTATATTACAAACTTTTTAATACTATTATTCCTTTTAAAAAAGTTAAGTTGGTAGTTGGTACATACTTCTAGTAGAGAGTTTGAGCACTTCCAGAAAAATAACATTTTGAAAGCATAAAATGGGAGTATATTAGGAATAACTCAAAGTAGTGGGAAAAGGACTTATGAAGGGAAGAGAAAAAGGAAAGAAACAGACGAGTTGACAAAGAGAAGAGTGATGATTAAGTAAAGTAAAAGAAAAATTCTCTCCTTTAACTTCCCTGTGATGTTTTATATATAAGGCAGTCTGGTTCACCACTACTCTCACAGAACAAAGCAAATAACCAACATTAGACCAAGAATATTTTTGAACCAAACTTTCCTTTTTTGTTCTCTTCAACATTTAACTGTATTTTGGACCTTCAATCTTCACCTTCCTCACTCCCTAATCTTCTTTCTAACTTCTCAGCCAAATCCTTTTTTTCTTGTAATCTTCATCATAAAACCTGTATGGCTGTATTGTATTAAAATCCAATTTATCTGAACTTTATTTGTATTGTTTACATGGCTGCAGCTTTAGATTTTTACAATAATGATGAGTGTGAACCTTTCATTAGTACTTTAACACCCACAAATTCATGTTTGATTAACTCTTCTTTACCTCCAAACAACAACCTTTACATGGTTACTCAAGGATTTAATGAAATGGGTAATGCTCAAACTCCTTCATATGAGCTTCTTAACTTCATTCCTTCACAGCAGCTTCTTCCTTTTTCAATGGCTCCCACTTTAAATGTGCAGAGAAACAATCATTTTCTTTCACCAAAACCAACGCTTATGAAACAAAACAAACCCACAAAATTATACAGAGGAGTAAGACAAAGGCATTGGGGAAAATGGGTTGCAGAGATCAGATTGCCTAAGAATCGAACTCGTCTTTGGCTCGGAACATTTGAAACTGCTGAAGAAGCTGCCTTAGCCTACGATAAGGCGGCATATAAGCTTCGAGGAGATTATGCTCGTCTTAATTTCCCTCATCTGAAGCACCATGGAGCTCATGTGACGACTGAATTTGGCCATTATAAGCCTCTTCATTCTTCTGTGAATGCTAAACTTGAAGCTATTTGTCAAAACTTGGAAATTTCTCAAAAACAGGGGAAAACAGAGGACCCCTGTTTCTCCTCTGTTTCTAATTCTGATTCTGGTTCTATGGAGAATGTTTCATCAAGTGCTGAGATTTTGATCCCTAAAACTGAGGTTTTATGGGGTTCGGACGACTCGTCGGCTGCTTCGTGTTCACCGGAATCTGGCGTTTCATTCTTGGATTTCACTGAATCTTCTTGGGATGAATCTGATAGTTTCGCCTTGGATAAGTTTCCTTCCTTTGAAATAGACTGGGCTTCTCTTTGAATCTTGCCTCTTATTCTTTCTTTGTTGGTTGCCTTGGCTTTGCAAATTGGAATTTTTGACATTTGCAGGAAGGGAAACTTGTTAATATTACTGCTATTTTAATTTGTCAATACAATGTATTAGTATCTTATCTTCCTCAAAACTCAGAAGTGGTTTGGTGGTAGTTTATTTTCCGCTTAACCAAAGATGATTTAGGATTTAATGTTTTTCATTCTAGTTCTTGTAAGGTTAGTTAAATGTCATATTGTAAGTGGTTGTCTTTTTTACTGGTTAATCTGTAATTCTCTGTGATTTCATACCTATGCTGCTATAGACTATAGTTGTTTCGAGCTTATTACTAGTGTACAGTAATGGATTTTTGGTGCCCAATAGAGAAAATTGCTAAGCTGCTGGAAACCATATTTTTCTCCTGCAATTAAGCATGATCTTTACTAGCAATTACTACTAATCTACTATGTAAATTAGTGTCACTAGTTTTTGGCCCTTGCACTTGATCTAATGTGATGTAAGAAAGGCGAAAATCATTAAGGATATAACTCAAAATACACTCATATATTACCCTCTCGTAATCCTAGTGGGCCATTATCTATCTCTATCATAATGTGATACGATCATACGACGTCTTTAAGTTCAAATTTTTGTATCTTATTATATAGTATACTTACCTAGTTACCTGACTTACCTCTGCCACTTGAATGTGCAAGTGAAAGGGTTGATATCGCCTCTGACCATTTTAATTAAATTCATATCAATATATCATCAGGTAAAACAAATTTAACCTGAGTACCTTTTAAATTTAAGTTTTACTCAATTTTAAATAACTCAACCAAATATGACTCGATATAGTTTCTAATTCAATTATAATTGTATGCTATATCATGGAAAATGAATTTAAGTTGACATGAACCGACTAGAAATTGAATCTAATGACTTCTGAAGCAAGTATGACTCAAAGTCCAATTGACTCAAAGCAACTTAACTAATGGTCAGTTTGCCATCGCTACCAAAGACTAAGAGAATGTTTACATTCATTAGTGTGTTTAATTTATGGGATATGAAAAGTAGGGTGTGAGCTTACAAATATTATGCGACAATGTTCATGATTGTATGAAGGAGAAATAGGCCCTTGCAGGTCTTCATCCACAATCTCTGACTCTCTGTTAGTTGGCACCCTTCTCTCGATGGATAACATAAACTTTTCACGGCTCTGTTAGTCAATCGTCTGCTACAGCCAGAGCTGTTATTTGGGATCATCTTGGCCACATTTTTATGGTGCAAACATATAGATTTGGCCACACTTCCCCCCTCATGGTTGAAGCTGACCTTTTGCTCAACAATTCTGAAAAATATTTGAGACATCTATATTGAAGGAGATAACCATGTGGTAATTCATATTATGCAAGGGTCCAATTAATGCCCATGGTATCTTCATACTCTTATGGATGATATTCATCTCCTTCGTCTCCATTTTAACGTTGGCTCCATTGGCCATGTCTACCAGGATTCAAATTGGGCGGCAGATTATCTATCAAAAAAGGGGTCACTTTGTTGATGCTGCTTCTATAAATGTAACTGATGGTTCGGACCCGAATTGAGATAGTTTTGTTATTTGTGATTCATTAGGCGCATCCCTTGAAAAAAAGAGGATGCCCTAACTTTCTTTTGTAAAAAAAAGTGTATTACGCCCATGAATTGGAATACTCTGTTTCCACCGTCTTGTCACTTGTGAAGTTGTGATCACGGAAAGGGAAAGTAAAGTAGTAAAGTAGTAATGGGGAGAATTTCTTTGCAATTTCCACCACCATTGCTCCCCCTTAGCAACTGGTAAGAGAACTTTGTAATAGAAATCGAGAACTACCCTCGTTTGACAAGACAAAATGTTAGTCCAAAGATGCTAAGGAATAGTTTATTGATAATACAAGATGTGAATTATTAGGTTCATTTATTTTGGTAATTGGTTACTTTATTCCCAATATATTCTTGTTACACTGACACTTATAGTATCAAAAAGAGAATTATTCAGTGAATCCTCATCATCAACATCAACTTATGCTCTCGTTTCTAATCCAAACATGAATGTCCCCGGCCATAAGGTATAGTATGGGGATCAAATGGGCTTAGTTCAATATACTAAGTTTCAAAACATAATCATTCTAATTTGTATATATCTAAACTCCATGTTTTGGTTTGCCTTAGTCATATTCCCCTTGAACATATCCCTTAAAAGTTGTCATAATTATAAAAAATGGGATTTTAAGTTGGATCTTGCCTATCCGTATTACTTAGTCAAACTAAATGCATCGATCTATTAATCCTCGAAAATAGGTGGGATTTTATAGTCTTGACTCATGAAATTAAAAAACAGGAATGACTTTTGATCTAAGTGAGTTGCTCACCAAAAAATTAAGTTAATTTACATTGTTATTAGACTATTATAAGTTGTTTAAAGGATCAATTTGTATGTTTTCCTCCTGTATTTCAGGCTTTCAGCTTGTCCTTTCACCTATAATAGAATATATATATGGGGACAAAAAATATGTACTATTACCATAAGTAATTAAATGTGAATGGGCATACACTCATCCATGAACCTTATGTGGAACATGCAACATGTTGATATTAGTAGTAAGGGGGGATGGCACTATGGCAGTGTGAACCCCGATGGCCGACGCCTTTTAACTACGCAATTTCAAGCATAGAAAAAGAAAAGATGAGTGCAACCGTTATTCTAAGCATCTATGATTAATACAACATACAGTGTTCAAAGTGGAGATACCGTTGAAGCTGAAATTAACCACTACTCTTAAAAGTTAAAACCAATTCTTTTATCATCAACTTGACAGTAGGTTTGCAAAGTTTTGATAAACTTATCTTCTCTGGTTTACTTAAGAAGACAAAAGACAAATACCTATACATAGATTTTATGAAAAGATTTACGAGTTAAATTAGCACCAAAGACGCGGCAGTAATCAGTACTCCCTCCGTTTATTTTTAATCTACACACTTTCTTTTTTAATCTGTTTCTTTTTAATCTACACACTGTTGCTTTTTCTATTCTGGGTAACATGTCACATCTACTTTATTCTCTATTTCCACCCATGTCATCCACTTTTTAATATATTAACCCACTTTTTAGTTTATCTCTCATACTTTTGTACTTTCTCCTTGGTTCTCCCCTAGAATGAAGTGAGTAAATTAAAAAGAAACGAAGGGAGTAAATGATAAGAAAGTTTTTTTAAAGGTGAGGATTATATTATCTTTGTTGGTCTAGATTTCCGTCTACTCGAGAATTTTCTTCTCTTATAGTACAACCTTTCACTATATTAATGGTGAAAATGAACCATCTAAAGTGTAGAAATTCTTATATGAGATGATCTTACAGTAAGACGTCTCACTATAGGAATTGGAGTTGGCTCAAGTGGTGAGCTTTTCCATCTTCCCTAACAAAGTCTAGGGTTCAATTCCTACCCTAAGTATTTGTTTGGAATTTAGTGGGGGAGGAGGTTTGGAGGTGTCTGGCTTGTAATGGGCCTCTAGGTGGAGGCTATGTGCGAGGGCAGTCTTCTTACCTATTTTTAAAAAAAGATCGTCTCACTATCAAAGGGGTCATTCTTTAGTTGCGCTACTTTCAAAGTGACCTATTTAGCTCAAATCATAAGGTAAGACTATCTTTTTTCAGATCAACTATGTAAAGTGTAGGACTAATGTGGATGCTAACTAATTTTATTAATAATTGTTGGGCCAGTATTGATCGGGGGCGCTCGTAGTGACTGAGGAGGTCGAAGACCAAGAAGTGAGTTATTTATACCAAGCATTCTTCTTACGGCTAGATCCAATCTCCTGGTCCCTGCGGTCATGTTTTGAGATCAAATCTCATCTACATCACTAACTTTGTAGCTCCCATACACCAATAATTATTATTTATAAAAGAAATATTCAATTCGATTGAAATTTTGGTAAATGAATAGATAAATTAGGAATAGTGTATATTCTTTATCAATTAGGTCAAAGATTATTATCACTTGACATTTAACCAACTTCTCACTTTTCTAACAACATATAGAGGTCTGTAAAAAAAAACGATTTATAGAGGTTGCTAATAATTTAGAATGGATAAATGATTAACCAAAAAAGCAGTAAGATATGGGTTGGATAACTGGATTCCTTTTCCCTTCTCCTCTAGATGGACTGTTACTTGCTTACATTACAAGTTAAAATAAAAAATTTATTCCTAAAGTCATTACTTACTCATAGCCTCATAGGAAGGCTATGTTTAGTTCACCTGAAATTTTCTGATCTGAACTGATCTGATCTGATCTGATCTGATCTGAACTTATTTTTTCTGATTTGAACTTATTTTTTCTGATCTGATCTGATCTGAACTTATCTTTTAAAAAACATATTATTACTTATATTATTATTACTTTGTATTTCATTACTAGTATTACTATTACTATCATTTTATTACTATGCACAACTTTCAATAATAATAATAATAATAACAATATAATAATAATTATTTTATAATAATAATAATATAAATAATATTATAATAATAATAACAATAATAATAATAATAATAATAATAATAATAATAATAATAATAATAATAATAATAATAATATAGATAACATAATAATAATAATAATAATAATAATAATAATAATAATAATAATAATAATAATAATAAGAATAATAAGAATAATAAGAATAAGAATAATAATAATAATAATAAGAATAAGAATAAGAATAAGAATAAGAATAAGAATAAGAATAAGAATAAGAATAAGAATAAGAATAAGAATAAGAATAAGAATAAGAATAAGAATAATAATAATTATTATTATTATTATAATTATAGCATAATTAGTTTTTTTTTATTTTTAAAAAGAGCACATTAGTATATGAACATACAATTAAAAATAAAAGACTAAGGACTCTTGGGTCCAATGGTATGGCTTCTTACCTCCCACATGGGAGACCAAGGTTCAAATCTTGGTGGAAGCATATATTTCAATATTGGTGTGGGTGGGGGAGAGGGGGTTAGGGCTTGTTGGGTCTCTAGGTGAGTGACCCTGTGCGAGGCGAATTTAGGGAAAATTCATCTTACCACGGGATTCCCGAAAAAATAAAAGAACACTCATGTTCAAGGTCCGTTAATAATAAGAATTTAGGTAGTAATGAAAAGAACATATAATGATATTAAAAAAAGAACATATACTGAAAGAGCATACAAGATCTATTTAAAGAACACATTTTAAAAATAAAAGATAGATGTTATTTTTATATTGATGACATGTTTGGATTTAACTAACAACATGTTCTTTGTTATATCAATAAATTGTTCTTTTTTATTATAAATAAACCTATAAATATATATAATCATATGATCATCTTGAACAAAATGGTTAAATATTCTTCTTATATCGTTGTCTTGTTCTATATAAACTTTGTTTTTAAAGATAAGTTGAAATCTTTTGTAGGGAAAATTTTGAACGTGATGACAACACCATTAGGTTATCCCATGCTACTCATGTTTTATATAAACTAGTAATATATAATTTATAGTATTCTACCAAAATTGTTTTAAAAAATAAACATCATATACTATTGTCATGTTCGTTACATGTACAACATTAAAAAGAACATCACATATCAAAATTATTAATTAGAATAAATATAAAAAAGAACACTTACAAATGCCAAAAGAACATTCTTCTTCTTGAACACAAATAGCTTCAAATAGTGATATCAATGACATTTATAATAATAGCAACGACATTAATAATAATTACCAATATTAAAAATTAATAAGTACAACAACGACAATAATAATAATCTTTTTGAACAAATGTACTAGTAAATAGTAATATTAATAGTAATAGTAATTGTATAAAGTAATAATAATAATAATAATAATAATAATAATAATAATAATAATAATAATAATAATAATAATAATAATAACAACAACAACAACAACAACAACAATAATAATAATTATTACAATAACAATAATAGCATTAGTAATACTAATAACCATAATAATCATGATGATAATAATAATAATAATAAGTTTTTAAATATAAGCATAATCGAACCGATCTCGATCGATCGAATCGAATCGAATCCGAATCGGCCGATTCGAACTTATTTTTTCTGATCTGATCTGATCTGATCTGAAATAAGTAAAAATAAGGTGAACTGAACATAGCCGAAATGGAGTAGCAGTCAGCACATAAATGATAAAACCAAGATATAAAGCCAAAACTCATGTGACAATGAACATGGCAAGTGGCAACACAAATCAAAGCTTGACCCCGTTAAAAGAAAATAAAAATCAAAGCTTGACTCCCATTCGCGCACATTACTTGCTTCAGATCTTAAATTATATTCACCAGACCAGCAGTACCAAGAGTCCATGACTTGTAGGGGACCCAACTTCCATATCAGCTTTAACTACAAATAACTGAATCTTCAACTTCCCTTTAATTTCTGTGATTAATTAATACTCTTTCTGATTTCTTTTAAATGTCACAATCTGATTTTCAATATTTTTCTATGTGAAATTTTATCCACCAGTATCTTTGATTATGTTTTACTATAAGTTAAAAAAAAAAAATGATATTTCAGAAATATGTATTAAAAGGAATCTGACACAACTATATTTCTCCAAATATATTAATCACATACGATTATCAAAGTGAAGCATACAAATACATATAAAGTGTAACAATTATAGTGAAGCTGAGAGGGTTTTTACTAATTACATCATGTTATAGGAGCATGTATGATTTATCTCCGAGATCAATTAATTGATCACAATTCTACAACTTGTATACTTGACTTATAATGTATTATATGTTAAATTTGTGACCCATGATTAACCAAAGTCTTACAATCATTAAATTTACGGTTTTTTCACCATATACCCCTGACTAATTTTTTTTTGCACCGTATACCCTCGCAAGTTTCCAAATTCACCATATACCCCTCACGTTTTAAAAAATACATCCACTTACCCTTTTGACTAACGGTGTTAGACTTCCGTTAGTCATTAGGCCCTAATCCTCCCCTAACCCTAATTAACTAACTTAAATCAAACCCTAATTCTAACTCTAACCCAATTTATTAACTTGGGCCCTAACACCTAACCACCCCTTACCCCCCACTGCACCACCACCCCCGTCACCACCACCACCCCTCCCCCTCCCATTTCCCGTCGCCACCACCACCCCTTCCCCTTCCCCGCCGCCCCCTCCCCCTTCCCCTTCCCCCCACCGACCCCCTCCCCCGCCCTTCCCAGTTACCACCACCTCCCCTCCCCTTCCCCCAGTCGCGAACCCCCTCCCCTCTCCCCGCCCCGTCACGAACTCCTCCCCCCTTCCCTTGTCGCGAACCGCTCCTCCCCTCTCCCCGCCCCCTCGCGTGAACCCCCTCCCCCCCATCCCCGCCGATTTCCGCAGCCCTACGGCGGGTGGCTGCGTTGAAAAGAGAACCAATTGCCGCAACGTCGATGCTTAGGCGAGTACCTTGGGGGGAGATCCGACGGAGGCATCCTAAAGAGACGGGGGAGGGAGGGGGAAAGTTGCGGGGAAGGGGAGGGGGAGGGGGGATGCGAGACTAAGGGGGGAGGGCTGCGAGGGGGTGGGGATGCGGGGAAGGGGGCTGCGGGGTGGGACTGTCGAGGAGGTGGGGGGGGGTGGGGCCGGGGAGGGGGGCTGCGGGGTTGGGGTTGCCAGGAGGGGGGCCGCGGGGGGGGGGGCTGTGGTGGTGGAGGGAAGGGGTGGGGTGGGGTGGGGTTAGAGTTTAGGGTTGATTAGGGTTAAAGGAGGATTAGGGTAGGGTTTAGGGTTAATTAGGTTAGAGGGGGTTAGGGTTTAAGTTAGTTAATTAGAGTTAAGGGGGAATTAGGGGGTTAATGACTAACGGACGTTAACGCCGTTAGTCATTAAGGGTAAGTGGATGTATTTTTTCAAACGTGAGGGGTATATGGTGAATTTGGAAACTTGCGAGGGTATACGGTGCAAAAAAAAATTTGTCAGGGGTATATGGTGAAAAAACCAAGGCATAAAAATAAAAATATTCGACTGTATATATATAGCAAAAATAATTTGGATTATACATGTGATAAGTTCTACTACACATTTTATTTCGTATTCTAGATTTTTGATAGGTATATTAAGTAAGTAGTAATTATGTTTATTTCGAAGATGGGGTAAGAATATCTAACCCCCATAATCAATTTTTGTGGTTGTTTTAGTAAATTAGTATATTCTAACCCCCATAATCCATTTTTGTGGTTGTTTTAGTAAATTAGTATGGATATCATACTGACTTAGGCTATGTTTAATTCACCTTATTTTTACTTATTTCAGATCAAATCAGAACAAATCAGACCAGATTAGATCAGATAAAAAAAAAGTTCAGATCAGATTAGTTCAGATCATGCTTATATTTTAAAAACTTATTATTATTGTTATTATTATTGTTGTTATTATTGTTATTGGTATTATAATTATTACAATTATTAGTACTCCATAGTCCCTCTATTTATTTTATCTTTCTCACTTGCAATCTTGACACTATCTATACTTGGAGATAATCTTCTTAATTTTTCAATTTATAAGAAAATATACATTCACGTGGGGTCTTGTTTGATTCGTCTCAATTAGTACTTTATTAATATTCAATCGTTATAATTTTTACTAATATATAATGAAAGATATTTAAGTCCAAAGAGGTGCATTGGAAGATGTGCACAAGAAAAGGAGAAGGATAAAAAAAGAGGGAGTATTACTAATGCTATTATGATACGACGATAATTAAAGTTTTCGAGCATGTCTTCTGGTGGGGGGGGCACAAAATTCTGATATGTGATATCTTATACTAGATGAGTAGCATGGGATAACCTAATGGTGTTGACATCACATTCAAATCCCCCCTACAAGGGATTTCGACTTATCTTTGAAAACAAAGTTTATATATTACCCCCGGTTCCGAAAGATCCTCCATCTTTGACATTTTTCACTATTCACAAGTTTCACTTTGAGCGTTGTTTGTGACTTATACGTAAGAAAAAGTAAAGTCGTGTGGGATCTTGTTAGATTCGTCTTAATATGTATTTTATAAATATCTACTTTTTATAATTTTTACAAATACATAATTAGAGATATTAGTGTCCAAAGTTTTACATTGGCATGCGTGAAATGTAAAAGAGGAAGGATTTTTAGGAACCGGAGGGAGTAGAACATGACAACGATATAAGAACATTTAAAAAATTTGTTCAAGATCATATGATTTTTATAGGTTAATGTATAATAAAAAAGAACAATTAATTGATGATAGGCGTGTCGCGTACCTAACAAAAATAAATAACCTAACTAATCATCCTAACTATGTAGTAGGGTAAGTCAGGGTCGATCCCACAGAGAGAAAGTTGTTATATGATTAGTTCTTAAACAATGGTAAGACTAAAGGAGATTAATATCAAGAATAATGGTGGAATAAACTATACTAATCAATATTAAAATAAAAGACTCTAGAGTTAAGTATCCCCACTAGCATGAATTAATACAATAATACTTCCTACCCCAAACTAATTGATTAAATGATCACAAGGAAAAGTACACCATATAAAATACCATAAACCTCTCCCGTGTATCTATGGCTTCCCTAATATGCACTCAAGCCTACTCCCGTGGAATCATGCAAATTAAAGACATTATATTAAACGCGGCACTCTAACTTCCTAACAATCCATTCTACCTACTCCCGTGGAGAACTTCATGTCCTTAATTGAAATATTCAAATCCGTCAACACTAGTAGAATAAATGCTTATTGCTGCGGTCATTAAGTGGCCTATTGCGGCGGTTTTGACCGCGCAGCAATTAAGGGCGCAGCAATAGGTAATTAAACTATTGCTGCGGTTTTAAACCGCAGCAATATTAAAACATATTGCTGCGGTTTCTGGGCAAAACCGCAGCAATATGTACATTTATTATTATTTAAATAAACCGTATTGCTGCGGTTTCTGTGACAAACCGCAGCAATATAAATATTTTTTATTATAAAAATGCAGTATATTACTGCGGTTTCTGAGACAAACCGCAGCAATATACTGTTTTTTTATAATAAAAAATACATATTGCTGCGGTTTGTCTCGAAACCGCAAAGAATATGTATTTTTTATTATAAAAAAAAGTATATTGCTCGCGGTTTGTCTCTAAAACCGCAAAGAATATATCGCATTTTTTTTTTTTAAAAATTTATTTTATATTAACGTATGTTCCACCAACCTCATGCAAGAAGCAGAATGCAGCAAGCAGGATGCAGCAAGCAGAATATTTTCTGCATAAATTTCGACAGAGCTCCGTTTGTAAATTGGATAAACCCATAATTGGGAATTAACCTGTACAATATTATATTAGACAACCATCCATCCATCATCCAAAATTTATCCAACATCCATCCATCATCCAAAATTTATCCAACATCCATAATTCATCCAACAAACAACATCTAATCCAAAATTCATCCAACATCCATCCAACTTCCACGCACAATCCAAATTCCAAGTTTAACAAGAAATAAATACGATTCAATCCAACATAGATATCATGAAATCCAACATATATATATATATATATATATCATGAAATCCAAGTCAATACGATAATGTTGGTTGGTACAAGTTGCACTAAATTATAATCGTTAAAGCAAAGAAAATTAACATTAACTAACCTATGCAATGCAATTATCAATAAAGTATCTTGCCCACTTATTTTTCACCTCATTGATTTGATCTTCAGTATAAGGATCGCGGGTAAAGGTACTAGCAACCTGAAAATAATTCACCAAAGTTAGCTTTCAATAGTTAAATATGTAAAATATGAAATGAATAATAAGTGAACAAAAAACTTACTTCATCGAAATCCTCCGAACCAGAATATAAAGTGAGTACGTCAAAAATGTTGCACATGATAAAATAACCGCACTCCGTGCCTCCTTGTTGTTGTGGGCACTTTAACGAAAGTTTTAAGAAAATGAGAAAATTTATCGTATAATGAGAATGACATAACATATGCTTTTAATTGAATAAAATAAGTCTATTATACCTTAACACATCTCCAAATAAGCTTGTTGTGACGAACTTCGTTGCCGCTCATCCGAAACCTCCTAAAAGCACTACATAAAACAAAATCAAATGAGTTACACTTTACTTGCTTTATATTATAATTTAAATTCATTTAAAATATATCAAAACGATCAACTTACGCTATCATAGGCGGTCTAATCTTTAACTTCCGCTCCTTGTGATAGCTAGCGGAATCGAAGACATAAATTATCCCGAGGTTGGGACGTATGACAAGGAGCATCCAATGACGGCTATTGCAAGATTGAATAATAATAATTACTTGAAAAATTCATTGGTCAAACAACAATCAATAGTTGTAAAACTATTAAGATAGAATATTACTCTTGAAAGATTGGCGCGAAGATGATACTAGCACCAAAGAACGACGGATCCAATCAAAGCACACCGAATGTAAGTCGTTATATTCTCCAATGCATGCACATCCGCGGTACTCTCCGGGCACATCCAACAAACTCGAACAACAGCCCCAAATCCATCCAAGTCGATGCGTTGCCCTAAAAAAAAATAGACAACCGTAAATTTTATGTGGAAAATACAACTACCATACAATCAAATGTAAAAAAAAATCATAACTTTGATTATTGTTACCTCATGTACACTTGGATAATAGAAATATTAAGCATCTCCCCTTTCAGGAACTGAGCAATATCCTCCTTGGTCAGATAAGCGGTGGCATCTTCGAATAATGGAACAATGAGCTCGGCAAGGTTACAAGCAACGGTATCATCGTCTGCGACGGCAAGGGCAAGCGTATCTCGCTAACTCCTTACGGTCTTCGAGTGAGGGATTCCAAGAACGATACATCATCGACAACCGGACTATAACGAGTAGCCGAACCGCCGAAAGCCGCCGGCTAGAACATCTAACCGCCTCCCAGAAATCCCCTTTTTTTTTTAAGTGACGGTGTAACCTAATAATAATTTTTGAGAACGCGCATAAGATTATGTAATTTTTACATTTATTCCTATTATTTTTACAAAAATGGATAAAATTTGAACAATTACCTCATCACCAAATATTTGCACTAAATTTTGTTGGCCATTGCACCCACGTACCCAAAGCAGTTTCTGTAGTGTCGATTTCATATGCAGGGACGGGGACAGGTAGTGGCAAATGACCATACTTCTCTACAAAACGATGAATTTTCACTCGAAGGTGATCATTCATCATTCTAGACCCATGAACTGTAGTGGTCTCATCAAAAGCATAAGAATGTGCATCTGCCACTAGACAAGTCTTTCCACTAGTTGGATCTATCAAATACAATCGACAGGGAGTCTCGTCTTAACAATAACATAAAGTTCTAAATATATAAGATAATTATTTGTATAAAGCACATGTATATATGATAATTATTTGTATAAAGCACATGTATATATGATAAATATATGTACCTTCGAATGAGGAGAATGAGTGTCGGAAAATCCAGATAGTGGAGTACGTAGCTGAGTGGGCTGTGAAGTAGATGGCCCAGCAGATGGTGAAGCAGATGATGGAACAAATGGCGGAAAAGGTAGCTGAGTAGGCTGAAAAGTAGCTGGCGCAGCAGATGGTGAAGCAGCTGATGGAACAAATGGCGGAAAAGGTAGCTGAGTAGGTTGAAAAGTAGCTGGCCCAGTAGATGGTGAAGCAGCTGATGGAACAAATGACGGAAAAGGTAGCTGAGTAGGCTGAAAAGTAGGCGGCCCGTAAGATCTTGAAGCAGGTGATGGAACAAATGGCGGAAAAGGTAGCTGAGTGGGCTGAAAAGCAGCTGGCCCAGAAGATGCTGAAGCAGGTGATGGAACAAATGGTGCAACAAATGGTGGAGTAGGTAGCCGAGTGGGCCGGTGAAAGCGCCACATTCTGCATATATGTTGCAATGTCAGTTCTCCACCTTTCAGTCATTTTCTGCATGAATGCTTCCTCTTGTTCCTGACTCGAGCTCCAATAGTTCCTTAGAGGTGGACGACCAAAAGCCTTCCTATAGCCAACATTGTAGCCTCCAAAACCATAACAACGACCCGAGTGATCTGGCTTCTCTCCAAGAGCCATAAAAAGGGCGTCTTTGTTACGTACCGGAGTGAACTCACCCTTGGCTTGCTTCTCCTTGTACTCCAACTGCCCAAAAAACAAGTTCCAAATAACAAAAATGTATTTAATAAATAAAAAACATATATATGTCAAACTAAAAATTATAGTGATATACATACGTATTTGTCAGCTGCAATCTTTGTTTCCTCAATTGGAATAAATCGATGTTTAGTGACTTGGATCCTTCTTATGCATCGCGCACCACCGATCATCACCCCGAGTAACATGAGAGGACACCGAGGAGGATGGTGTACTAGATGACGATCCTGCGGAATCAAAACTAGGTGGACAAAAGTTCTCCTGCTTCCACAACTCTCTAGCATCCCCATAGTTCCTTTGACCTAAGTGGTGATGATGTGTATTCTTTTTTTCACTCTCGAGCGCATTTTTCTCGCTTTTTCTGCAATAAAAAACACATTAAGTTAGTAGAATATAATTTAATTTAATAAAACCAAGTTAATTTGATTATAAACTTACTACAGCCGCATCTGACGTCATAGCCTCTTTGAAGGTAAGCCAATCCTCCATCTTGATGTGCTTGTATACTTCTGGCGGAGTATCACCTAGCTTCTCCTTCTTTGATCGACTCGGTCATTGTGATCCAACCGGATACCAATTTGCTCTTGAAATCCCTCCATCTAGAGTTCACAGTAGTCAAGTAGTGCCTCTTATAGCTTATCTCGTCCGGAAGGTGAAACATATTCTGTTTTCCATCATAAACAAATAAATAAGCACGTTAGCTCAGCATTAGAACAATATATCCCAAAATTGTAAATGAAACATATCTTACCATAGTGTCTGTCCACATCAAATCCAACAAGGCAGGAGAAATGTTTTTCCAAGTCCAATTAATGTTAAGCCTGCGTATAGAAAGACCGACCCAAATGCCATACTTGGCTCGCCACGTGCCTAATAGAAAAAACAATTAGAAATCCAAACATTAAATCGTAAGCATGATAAATTATAACTATCTTACAATCAATAATTACCTGTTGGTCTCCCCAATTCATCAAACTGTAAGAACATATCTTCTGTGTTGTGGAGATTCATCGTGGGACCTCTTTTACTCTTTTGAGATGCCTTTGTCTTCCCACTTGACTTCTTCCCCCTCCCTTGTGCACCATAATATGCACTGGTCTGACGAGGATCTAAGAATCAAAATAAGAAAACTAAATTAGACAACGAACAAATAAATGACATATTCAATATTACAATAATCGCGAACCTGAGGGGGGTGGCTGACGTGGATCAGATGTCACCTCAATGTCAAGTAAAGCATTTCTATCAGCTTCTACTTCCATTCTTTCCATCCAATCATCAAACGCATCTGCAGCACGATCACTGTCCTCCCCCTGGTCAGCCTCCTTTTCCGGGTGAAATGGTGCATCGGAATCCGATGACTGATCGCCCGAACCGTCACTAGCCATATCTGTACCATATACATAGAACCAGCAAAAAGTGTTAACAAAATTTAAAACAATATATATCAACACATTATTGTAATGAAATCTATTATAAGTACATCAATTTATAATTCAAATTACTCATATAGAACATTTTTTACCTTTAATTTTGGTCAATAGGTTGCTCGATGACCGTTATACCTTCTTGGTGATCCATTCGCATGTAACTATTTTCAGTATCAGAAACATCCATCATATCATCACTTGGGATTGAGAAAGGGGGGATATCATCAAACTTATCATATTCTTCTTCATCGTCAACATCACCTACTCCTAAAATTCGCCTTTTACCATTAACAACAATGCACCACTGAGTGTCTACAGGATCAGATACATAAAACACTTGTTTTGCTTGTGATGCGAGGATAAAAGGTTCTTCAGTGTCACGCAGACGACTCATATCGACTAGAGTAAAACCACACTCATCCGTTCGCAAACCACGTCTATTATCCGCCCACTTGCATTGAAAAATAGGCACAGTGAAGTCACAATAATCGAGCTCCCATATTTCCTGAATGATCCCATAATATGATTGTTTAGCATCAATCGGAGTTTTATCCTTTGCACTCGCATACTCCCTAGATGATGCAACCATTAAAACCCCACAATTCTGTACCACCTTTGATTTCTTGTCCTGACGTTCAGTGTAAAAGGTATATCCATTGATATCATACACCTCATACGATTTAAAACTGTCACGTGGACCATATGCCAACCACTTAATTGTATCGGGAACATGATGGTCGTTTGCAGACAATTCACCAATTACTTTATTGTGGAACCAATCAATGAAAGACCTATTATGCTCATTCATCAACGTCCTCTCCCCTTTTGACGGGTTTTTGTGGCGCAATTCACGCATATGTCTCTCTAAGTATGGATTAACTTCGGTAACATGGTGCAACACGAACGAGATGAGCTTTATTCAACTCACTCAATGAAGGCGAAATATGTCGCATTCCGACACCACCCTTGCCTTCTAACCTTCCCTCGTGTCTCGGACTTTGGAAGACCTATCGTCCACGACCTTAGCAAAATAAGAAGAACAATATCCTCCAACCTCTTCGGCAATTGTTCCTTGAATAATACTCGCCTCTCGGGTCTTCTTTGGGTTCCTCACTTTCTTTTTCAAAGAACCCATATGTCTCTCAAAAGGGTATGCCCATCTTAAAAACACAGGACCACACAGTTTAATCTCTCTTACCAAATGAAGGACTAAGTGAACCATAATGTCAAAAAAAGAAGGTGGAAAATACATCTCAAATTGACAAAGTGTTATCACCACCTCATTTTGCAAAGCATCCAACTTATCGTGGTCAAGTACCTTGTTGCATATGGTATTGAAAAATGAACACAACCTCGTGATGGCAAGCCCGACATGTTTTGGAAGAATCCCGCGTATTGCAATCGGCAAAAACACTTGCATCAACACATGACGAGTCATGGGACTTCACCCAATTAATTTCGGATCAATCAAAGAAACAAGTCTTCTCATGTTAGATGAGTATCCAGTGGGAACCTTAATACCGTATAAACACTCACAGAACAATCGTTTTCCTTGCCTAGACAATGTATAACAAGCTGGAGGCAAATATGTTGTTGTTCCCTTTCCTTTCTTAACTTTTTCCTTAACCTTTGGCCATAAATTAGGCCGAATCTTCAATTTCTCCATATCTCTCGCGAACCTTCAAACCATCCTTAGTTTTTTCTAGGCATATTCAAGCAGTACCAATAATTGCATCACAAACATTTTTTTCAATGTGCATTACATCGAGACAATGTCTAACGGTAAGTATTTCCAATAAGGAAGTCTCCAGAATATAGACTCTTTTTTCCAAATGACACCATCGTCTTCCGAAGGTTTAACCCCCTTACCAAATATTGTGCCCATCCCCTTAACACGATTATAAACTTCTTTTCCGGTCAACGGTCTAGGAGCTGGAGCATTTTCAACTAACCCGTTAAATGGTGCTTTTTTCTTTCGATATGGATGAGAATTATGTAGGAATTGCCTATTAATGATATAGACATGTTTCCCACAATGTGGCAAATGTGTAGCCTCCATACCATTCTCACAAATGGGACATGCCTTTTTTCCTTTGACTTTATACCCCGACAAATTGCCATAAGCAGGATAATCATTTATAGTACAGAATAGCATAGCACGAAGCCTGAAATCTTCATTGGAATACGCATCAAATACCATAACACCTTCATCCCACATCTTTTTGAGATCTTCGATGAGAGGTGCAAGATAGATGTCTATATCATTTCCCGACTGTTTAGACCCATAAATTAAGAGAGACAACATAATATACTTCCGCTTCATGCATAACCACGGAGGAAGATTGTATATCACTAACAGAACAGGCCAAGTACTATGTTGACTACTCAAAGTACCGTAAGGGTTCATTCCGTCCGTACACAATGCAAGTCTCAAGTTCCTAGCTTCCCGACCAAATTCCCGATATCCGGAATCTATAGCCTTCCATTGAGGAGAATCTACTTGGATGCCTAAGCATCCCATCTTTCTTTCTCCGATCGGCATGCCATCTTAGGTTCTTTGCATCTTCTTTGATAGAAAAGAGCCTCCTAAACCTTGGCACAATTGGAAGATACCACAACACTTTCGCAGAAGGACCCGTATTGCCCGGCCCAGGCTCAACCCCATCCGGCAATTTATAGCGGGACTTACCACACCTCGGGCATTCATAAAGGTCTGCATTCTCATTTCGATACAACACGCAATCATTCGGACATGCATCAATCCGCTCATATTCTAAACCCAAAGGACACATTAATTTTTTGGCATAGTATGTGGATTTTGGTAATAAATTACCCTCAGGAAATATATCTTGTAAAGCTTCTAAGAGTTCTGTGAAGCCTATATCAGTCAAATTATGTTTCGCTTTGATGTTGAAAAGGGTTAAAACCCCACTCAATTGAGTGTATTTTGTACACCCTGGATAAAGGGGTTTCCCAATGACTTCGGACAAACCGTCAAACACTCGTGGCCGCTCATTAAAATGGTCACGGGCCCCTTCCAACATCTCACCTAATCGATCATCACCAAACTCTTCATCCTCAGTGTCACTATTATCTCCGTGGTCATTTTCATTACCTACAACATCATCACCTTCAATCCTAACATGATCTTCAATCACAACTTCATTCTCAGCCCCAACATTTGACATATCAATCTCTAATGAGTTACTAGTGCCATCATCAACAATAACCCTATTCTGAGTATATTTTCCCTTCTCACCATGCCATAACCAAATATAATACTCAGCTCTAAATCCTCGACGAATAATATGATCTCTTATTAACCTAATATCAGAAATCGTATTCACATTGTAGCAATCAACACATGGACAATATATCTCATCCTCGCAAGTAAGCTGTTGATGCTCTACATCACGTTTACAAAACTCATTCACACCTTGTACGAACTCCAACGTATTCCGCTTTCCATACATCCAACTTCGATCCATTTCTAAAAACCCCCACACATATATACATACATAAAAAATTATTATCAATTAAAAAATTCACATAAATATAACACAACAAACTAATATTCAATGCATGCTTCCATTGGGTCCTTATCACTCCAACCTAACCCATCCTTAAACGTCCCATCCCACTAGTGAATGCATGTATCATCTTTGATTCTAAGTAAAATTCGGCAGCATTTCCCTTCAGTTCTCCAAGTACACGATGAAGATAATTGCTTATCTTATATGCACCCGGAGAACAAATTAGGGAAATGATTAACCGTATTTCACTTAGAATCAAAGAATCAACACACATTCACTACCTAAGTGAGATGTGACGTTTAAGAACAGTCCCAAAACGGGGACTATTCAAGACTTACTCCTAATGAGTAAGTCTTGAACGGGTATCTAGGCATTATGATGTACATAAAAACAATCGCATTCAACCGATTCCAAGTCATCACCAAACAACAAATACCAAACCATTCCTTAGATTTCCCTTCCCCTCCCATTGGTGAGTCTATCAATATGAAGGCATTGCAAAAACAATCGCATTATACATACAAACAATCGCATTTAAGCGATTTCAAGTCATCACCAAACAACAAATACCAAACCATGCCTTAGATTTCCCATCCCCTTTCCATTGGTGAGTCTATTAATATGACGGCATTGCAAAAATAATCCCATTATACATATCACTTCAAATAATTCACCAAACTTATGCAAAAACAATCCCGTATAACATTCTAGGGCATACAAAAACTTAAGCAAAATCATCACAAAATTAGTTTTTAATCCTTAAATCTTATAACTAATCATATATATATATTATATTGAGCATTTTTAACTACTATTTAAGCCAAATTTTTTATTAAAGCACTATTAAAAAATAAAATTGAAAATTAATAAGAAATAATGAAAAACTAACCTTTTATGACAAGGGGAAGGTGGCGCTGGCGGCTGTGAACGGAGTAGAGGAGTAGGGCGAAGACCCGTCGGTGGAAAAGAAGGCCGAAAACCCGTCGGTGGTGGTGAAAACCGCACCAAAGAGGGACGAAAACCGCACCAAAGAGGGGCGAAAACCGGCCGAAAACCGCACCAAAGAGGGCCGAAAACCGCCGGAAAAACGGGTAATGTGACCCTTGTCGCGGAAACCGAAACCTTGTCGCTAGGAAAATGGAACCTTTTCGCCGGAAATTGTAAGAGAGTGAGAGAGTGTGAGAGTAGAGAGAGAGAGAGTGTGAGAGTGAGAGAGAGAGAGAGTCGAGAGAAACAGTGAAGCAAAAAAAAAAACACGCGTGTTTTTCTTCCAGATCTGGGCACGAGATATTCTTTGCGGTTTACGTCGAAACCGCAAACAATATATTAAAATAATATTAAAAATATATTATTTTAATATATTGCTGCGGTTTCGACGTAAAACCGCAAAGAATATCTCGCCCCCAATCCGGGAATTAAATATTCCAGTTTTTTGAAAAATATTACTGCGGTTTCTGACAGAAACCGCAGCAATATATTAAAATAATATTAAAAATATATTATTTTAATATATTGCTTTGACGTAAAACCGCATGACAATATCTATCTCGGAAAAAAATATTCCACTTTTTAAAAAAAATACGTTGAAACTATATTCTTCTTTGTTTTCTCTAGAAAACGCAGCAATATGGTTGGTCAAATGGTCAACTTTTTGGAAAAATATGCCGTTGGAACCATATTGCTGCGGTTTTTAATAAAAACCGCAGCAATATGGTTATTTTATATTTTACCTTTTCTTTTGTCGTGATATATTGCTGCGTATGGGTAAAACCGCAGCAATACCACCGCAGCAATAAGCATTTATTCTACTAGTGCAAAACCCAACTCCCGTTGTGATCAAGACAATGGAATCATAACAATACTACTTATCCCTAATCTAGTATTGGAATATGCACAATCAATTAAACAAGCTGAACAATTAAGCAATTAATTTGAGAATGTAAAGAAATAATCATGAATTAAATCATACTAGGGTTCAACTTAACCATAGATTATAAAACTATGAAAGCATAATTGAAATAAATAAATATATAGAATAATAATAAAATATTATAATAGAAAACAAGGAGAAGAGAATAAGAAAAGAGATACTTGAATTAATGGAAGAAAGGTGGAGTCTTGAAGAACTATGAAGATCTACAAGTTTCTCTCTCTAAAAACCCTAGGTATAAACTAATAATGATGATATAATATCTAAGCCGCTCAAAATAATGTTTAAAGTCCTATTTATAAGCTAAGATTAATATAAACCGACATAAGTTAGGTCACGCGGAAGATACGACATTACAACAGGTTGCACGGGCAAGCAACTACGCGCACGGACGTGCAGGGTCGTGCACGGTCGAGCGAAATCTCGCTCGGTCGTGCGAGCAAGGCAGAACCATTCGTGGCTTTTGATTGCAGGTTGCACGGTCGAGCATAAATCCGCACGGGCGTGCGGGCGAGGCAGTGGCTTCAGCTCAACTTTGAACAACTATAACTTATGATCCAGAGCTTTGTTTTGCACATGTAATATTTCGTTGGAAAGCTCTTGAAGTCTAGATTCCAACCCAGTTAGAAGTACCTCATTATCATTCTTGTGTCAAAAGTTATGGGTAAAATGGTGCAGAGGTGTCATATTTCGCACAAGTACACAAAGTCGTCTGTATCTTCTTCACTTCCAATCCGTTTTGGGTACATGATATATCGTTTTGAAGGTCATCCAAGTGACTTAATCAACATATGCTCAAATAGGAGTCCAAAGTACCTGATATTACATCAAAAGACCAAACAACCGGTGAAAGCATCGTAGCTTATAAAAAGGGACCTAAATATGCATAAATGCAATGTAAATGCTCTAATGCTACATGAAAATGAACCCTAATATGCAACTAAATGATGTTAGAATATGCACTTATCAAACTCCCCTAAGCTAAACTATTGCTTGTCCTCAAGCAATCCAAACTAGAAATTCAAGGGAAGAGTAAAATGAGCTTTGTAAAGGAATTATACATTAAACCATTCAATCTCCAAGACATGAAATTCGGGCATATGAAATATATTATAATTATAAGATTAGACTAAGATAGACCACAAATCACACCTCATATAAATTAATGTAATCGCAACTTGACTCACCATGGCAAACCACAAACCTTCCCCCAAGCTAGACTCAATTAAACTCGATGAACCTCACTTTAGTCGAGCACACTTTCTCTCATGTGTTTATAGGTAATGATTTTTTCACTCAAACATATACCAAGTCGACTCAAATGAAATATTTTTCTTTAAACTTGACTATCGTCTCATTATCCACTTAAAACTGGTGAAAACATGCATGTAGATCATGAGGACTTTCAAAGGGTTTTAGTGTGGCTAAGGTAAGGGTAGGAAAATATTTGGGAATGTGGTGCTAAAAGCCAACTAGTGGAGAAAATAACACTTTAACATCTATGGCCATTAGATGCAAATGCCACAAAAACTTCTACTAGAAGTTCAACAATACATTGCCAATAAATCAAGATAATACCCAACCTTATCAACTCCAACTAACATTATTTCACCTTTTATTCAATCTTTTTTTCACTTCTTTCTTTTTTTTTTCAATTTTTCAGAATTATTCTTCACAACTTTTTCATCATTTTTTTCATTTTGCACTTTCACACTATAATTTTAAGCATTTTTTTCTTTCAACATATTTTCTTCCAATAATTACCGAAAAACCACAAACACAAGCTCAAAACATGAACTTTAATGCTACTCCACTTATCAAGGCTTTGGAAGAGAAATCATAAAAGACTAGAGGCTTGTAATGTAGGTTGATCAAGAGAATGGGATATCAAAAGCTCAACATGGGTTAATTAAAGGGAATAATATATATGAAAAGAAAAATATCTGAAGGCTCAAAACAATGAAAAGAACGCCTCAATCATATCAACACATGCATATGCCACATAAGTCTCAAAGAGTGCCAAGGCAAGTTCAAGAATCACACTTCATGAGGAACTATCACACAACAAAAAAAAGAAGACTGATATAGATGTGTCAGTCTATAAGGCTTGAAAAATCCTCACTAGGCTTATGCTTACCGAGTAAAATCAAGTCTTTCTTGGGGAGTATCAACCAATCTTACCAAAAATACATTCAAGTTGCAAAACAATCATACCACGAGGCGGTCAATGAAGACTAACTCAATCTTATAAAATTTAATTACAATATCCAAGATATACCCAAATCTCATGAGTTATCAATGTCATGAATTAAAACATATATTTCCTGTATGAATGCAACAAAAATGCAAAACTAAACTAAAATGCTCCTAATACTAAGAAAGCAATAAATCTTAACTCACTTTCGTAGGAATCACGATTGCACTTAGCATGTGCAACAAGCCCTTTAAACCCCTTGGCTGCCCTAGTGGACGAGTAAGATCTCGTGAAGGTTTTCAGAAGGCATACCCACAAAGCCAAAATATGCAAAAGAAATAAAATATATAATGAACCTAAACGAAAATATGTGCAAAGTTATGACCCAAAAAGTAAATCCTCCCCCAAGCTAAATAACACATTGTCCTCAATGTGACAAAGAAATATAGGGAGGAGAAGGGAAAGAGAAACATCCACAACTACATAACAGGATCAACTTCCTCAATCACACAATCAAGTTAAACCAAAATAAATGGCAAAAAAGAGATATAACTCTCAAAAACTTGAACAGGGGGAAAGGAAAGAGTATACCAAAAGTGTTGTGGGTGAAAACCCAGAGTTGAACCTCCTCAGCCATCATAAGATCGAGTACCTAGGAGTTAATCTCAATGAATGAAATTAGGAACTCAACCCCTGGATCACAAATTGCACAAAAACGAGAAGTTAGTAATTAAATGAAAAATTAAAATGTCCTAAATCTAAAAGTAAAAAGAAAAAAAAATAGGGTTAGAAAACTTGTGCTGCCCCCCATGAACAGCTCATCAAAGCCCTTAGTAGTTTGTCAAATGCATCTGCATGCATCTCACAAAAAAGCAAATAATATACAAAATAAAATGTAAAATAAATTATTTCTAATTCTCTACAAGACATGCAAAAAGGAAAATCAAAGAAAAAGTTATATCCACAAGAGAAGGAAGAAAAAGAAAAATTATTAAACTTTTTACATGACCCAACGGGTTGGGAAGAAACCGAATGTACATTAATTACATGATCACATAAGTCATTCAAAGAGGGAGAAATAAGGAATGATGGAGGATATAATATAGGGAAAGAAGGAATGAGGTCAAGTTTTTGAGAGAAAGGAACATGAGACTCAAAAACAGTAGGTGGAACCGATAAAGACTCATGAATCACATCACTCTCATCTATAGACTTCTCCACGAAAGGTTTTTCAACCAAGGGTTCTTCCTCCTTTAAAATATCCATCACATTGATTTTTCCTATACTTTGAACATCAATCATCATCATCATAAATATACGGTTGGGGATGAGAATTTTGAGTATAATAATCAAATTCATATTGGGGTGAGGGGGTGAAATCATTCACTAAAATCACATCACAAGACAAAATATAATGAGAAGTAGAGTGATAATTAGAACAATAAGGAGGTGGTGTAATGTAAGTTGGGGGTGAAGGAATTAGTCTAGCTGATAAAGACATCTCCCACTCATAAGTATCCCTAGCCAACCACTCAATTAAATCACAACAGTAATCAGGAGATTGGAATAGAAATCCTCCATTAGACATAGATTCTACCACCATCCTAGTTTCTTCATTTAACCCCTCATAAATCACTAGGCACATATCCCATAATTCAGTTTCATGATTAGGACCAATAAAATCACCAAGTCTATGATAGTATTTCCAAAACACTTCATTCTCATATTGAGGAAAAGAAAAAATTGCTCTAGAATTACTAGCATGAATTTGGGGTTCACGGAACATATATGGTAATTCATAAGAACTCATGCAAAAATTGGGAGAATTTTGATATGATGCATCAAAACTATAAACATGAGAACCACAAGAATTATGACTATGTTGCCTATCAGAAGAATTATCCCCGTCAAAATAATAAAATGACTCCATGATACGAAAAAAGAGAAAAAAAAATATATTCACAAAAGAAAGGAAAAAAAAGTTATATACACTCTAGTCTCACCAACAATAAAAACTAAATAAAACAAACTATCTCCCCGGCAACGGCGCCAAAATTTGATAGGCGTGTCGCGCACCTAACAAAAATAAATAACCTAACTAATCCTCCTAACTATGTAGTAGGGTAAGTCAGGGTCGATCCCACAGAGAGAAAGTTGTTATATGATTAGTTCTTAAACAATGATAAGACTAAAGGAGATTAATATCAAGAATAATGGTGGAATAAACTATACTAATCAATATCAAAATAAAAGACTCTGGAGTTAAGTATCCCCACTACCATGAATTAATACAATAATACTTCCTACCCCGAACTAATTGATTAAATGATCACAAGGAAAAGTACACCCTATAAAATACCATAAACCTCTCCTGAGTATCTATGACTTCCCTAATATGCACTCAAGCCTACTCCCGTGGAATCATGCCAATTAAAGACATTAAATGCAGCACTCTAACTTCCTAACAATCCATTCTACCTACTCCCGTGGAGAACTTCATGACCTTAATTGAAATATTCAAATCCGTCAAAACCCAACTCCCGTTGTGATCAAGACAATGGAATCATAACAATACTAGTTATCCCTAATCTAGTATTGGAATATGCACAATCAATTAAGCAAGAATAATTAAGCAATTAATTTGAGAATGTAAAGAAATAATCATGAATTAAATCATACTAGGGTTCAACTTAACCATAGATTATAAAACTATGAAAGCATAATTGAAATAAATAAATATATAGAAGAATAATAAAACATTATAATAGAAAACAAGGAGAAGAGAATAAGAAAAGAGATACTTGAATTAATGGAAGAAAGGTGGAGTCTTGAAGAACTATGAAGATCTACAAGTTTCTCTCTCTAACTTCTCTCTCTAAAAACCCTAGGTTTAAACTAATAATGATGATATAATATCTAAGCTGCTCAAAATAATGTTTAAAGTCCTATTTATAAGCTAAGATTAATATAAACCGACATAAGTTAGGTCACGCGGAAGATACGACATTACAACAGGTTGCACGAGCAAGCAACTACGCGCACGGGCGTGCAGGGTCGTGCACGGTCGAGCGAAATCACAAGGCAGAACCATTCGTGGATTTTGATTGCAGGTTGCACGGCCGAGCATAAATCCGCACGGGCGTGCGGGCGAGGCTGTGGCTTCAGCTCAACTTTGAACAACAATAACTTTTGATCCAGAGCTTTGATTTGCACATGTAATATATCGTTGGAAAGCTCTTGAAGTCTAGATTCTAACTCAGTTAGAATTACCTTATTATCATTGTTTTATCAAAAGTTATGGGTAAAATGGTGCATAGGTGTCATATTTCGCACAAGTACACAAAGTCGTGTGTATCTTCTTCACTTCCAATCCGTTTTGGGTACATGATATATCGTTTTGAAGGTCATCCAAGTGCCTTAATCATCATATGCTCAAATAGGAGTCCAATATACCTGATATTACATCAAAAGACCAAACAACCGGTGAAAGCATCGCAGCTTATAAAAAGGGACCTAAATATGCATAAATGCAATGTAAATGCTCTAATGCTACATGAAAATGCACCCTAATATGCAACTAAATGATGTTAGAATATGCATTTATCAATTGACATAACAAAGAACATGTTGTTAGTTTAATCCATACATGCCATCAATATAAAAATAACATCTATCTTTTATTTTTAGAATGTGTTCTCTTTATAGAGTTTGTATGCTTTTTCAATATATGTTCTTTTTATTATTATTATCATTATATGGTCTTTTCATTACTACCTAAGTTCTTATTATAAATGGACCTTAGACATGAACAATATGTTATTTTTACCTAAGTTCTTTTATTTTTAATTGTATGTTCATATATTATATGTTCTTTTTCAAAAAAAAAAAAACTAACTATGCTATTAAAATTAATAATAATAATAATAATAATAACGATAATAATAATATTTTATTATTATTATTATTATTATTGTTATTAAAAGTTGTGATATTAATAAAATGATTGTAGTAATAGTAAATACTAGTAATGAAACACAAAGTAATAATAATACGGTTTTTTCACCAAATACCTCCGAGTTTTCGGTTTATTCACGAGGTACCCTCACACTTTTTAAAATACACGGGGTACCTCTCAGTTTCTTGGTAATACATCCACATGCCCTTAATGACTAACGGCGGTTAACACCGTTAGTCTTAACCCTAATTAAACCCTAATTAGCCCTAATGAACCTAACTAATCTAACTAAACCTAACCTCTAACTTCAAACCCTAACCCTAACCCCAATACCACCCAACCACCACCCCCTCCCCCCCCACCCCACCCCCCCGCAGCCTCCCACCCCCAACGGAGCCCCCACCCCGCAGTTTCGCCGGCCCCCTTCCTCCACCCCCGCAGCCCAGGCCCCCCCTCCCCCACCCCGCGCCCCCCACCACTTCGATTTCCAAACCCCTCTTCAATTTCCGATTAACGAGAGAGCGGCGCTAAATCGGAATTGTTGCACAAAAAAGAGCGGCGTTGATGATTTTACAACAATCATCACAACTTCGATTTCCACCCCTTCAATTTCCAAACCCCCCCTTCGATTTCCGCCATTTTTGTTGTTAGAAATCGGTTGAAGAACTTCGCTCTCATGCGTTATGGGGACGGGTGCGGAAATCGACGGGGCGGGGGAGGGGGAGGGGGGAGGGGGGGGGCTGCAGGGGGGGGGGAGTCGGGGGGGGGGAGGGGAGGGGGGCTGTTGGGGGGTGGTGGGGAGGGGGGGGGGCCTTGTGGTGGTGGGAGGGTGGGGGAGGGGTGGTGGACTGGTGGTTAGGGTTTAGGGTTTAGGGTTATGGGTTAATTAAGGTTGAAAACAACAAAATAAGGGTTAATGACTAACGGCGGTTAACGGAGTTAACCGCCGTTAGTCATTAAGGATATTTGGATGTATTGTTATGAAACTGAGGGGTACCCCGTGTATTTTGAAAAGTGTGAGGGTACCTCGTGAATAAACCGCAAACTCGGGGGTATTTGGTGAAAAAACCGATAATAATATTAGTAATAGTATGCTTTATAAAATATAAGTTCAGACCAGATTAGATCAGAAAAAAATAAATTCATATTATATTAGATCAGTAAAAATAATGTAAACTAAACATAGCCTTACTCTAACTTCACTTTTGTGTTTGTGAGTTGGGTTCCATCATATATTAAATTAAATTTATTAATAATAGATAAAACATCTACTGGGTAAATGCGAAAGGTTAGAAGAATCTGGAAAATTTTAATTCAGTATATCAGGAGTATTTATTATCTATTTGGATAGATCAAGTATTTATTCTTTCTAATTTTCAATTTGTCTTCTTCTACCACACAAAAACATCATTTTGCTTGCTATGACAACGAACAAAAGCTAAGGGTAGATTAAAGACAGGGATTAGGATTTAGGAACATCAACTAGACGTTGGCTCGGGCGATGCCCCTAATCATTTATCAATGTGAATTTGAAGTCTTAAATCAAACACTTGAGAAAATTGGAAAAAAGAGTTATACGCATTGGATTGTGCTTAGGAAATTAAATGATCTTCGAGTTCTTTTTAAATTTTCTACATGGTAAATTATAATATGAATTATTCTTCAATATATATAACCTCGATTTCAAGAGAGTACATTTATATAAATATTTAATTACTTATAAAAAATATAAAACAAATTTTTTTCAACGTAGGTTGATGTGTAAGAATACAACCGATGCAATGAAATGGTGTAGTAGTGTTAATTACGTAGGTTATAAAATTTGAAGAGCTTTTTTTTATTATAGGATTACTGAAAGAGTATGACATGCTATTATTAACATTAGCTTAATGAGTATTAATATATACATTTGTATTTAATTGCCTTAAAAATAGAAAATATATTGTCTTTAAATATATTTTTGTCCCATAAAGACTAACATGAGATTGTAGAGTAGTTGGTTAGTGCACTTATATCTCAAATGAGAGGTCATGAGTTCGAGGCATATAACACACATTTTTATTGTTTAATATGTCATTTGATTGCGTGGGGGAGGGGGGAGTACATGTGGCAGCATGGCATGTTTTTGCTTTGGGTTTTAGATATATATATAGATGAGGCGTCAAGATATACCCGTCAAAAAGAAAAAAAAAATGAGGCGTCAAGATATTCTTTTTGGATAGAAATAACCATGATTTAAGACGGCTGGGTAAAGTCTGCACGATGAGCTAAAATTAAAAATCAAGGAATCCAAGTTGGAAAACTCCACTTTACAGGTGTTGGTGATTTGGCTGCCTAAAAATTCATATGCTAAACTAATCTATGCATCTCATCTTTCCCTTTAAATCGTCAACTTGATAAAGATGATGACATTTACAGCAACCTTACAAGCATTGAAGACAAAAAGAACTTTCAAATTTTTTCTGAATTTTTTTTAAATATACTGTATTTGATATCATCATCCAACTTGGAACTCGTGTAACTAGCGCCAACTCAAACTAATGACATTAGTGAACTAGTAGAAGTCGTAATCTACTACTCCCTCCGTCCCATAATATAATGCTTACTTTTTTTTTGCACGGGAATTAAGGAGAGTGGAGGGAGTAGTAGGATCTCAAAAAAAAATTATTTAATAAAGTACTTTTGTCTTGGAACTACTCTCTTAGTTTTTTTCCTTTAAAAAAAGATCAAAAAACAATAAATGTTCTTTGAAATGGTGTAAAGTAATAAATAGAGGCACACATTTTAAAAGAAAAAGTAAGGTATTTTGGAGAATTTGTGTAAAGATTGAGGATAATTTAGTCCAAATAAATAGATAAAAATAAAATAGGCACAATATTTTGGGACACCCAAAAAGGAATGTAAGCACTATATTATGGGACGGATGGAGTAATATTAAGTAGTACTCCCTCCATCCCATAATATAAGTCTTGATTCCGTTTTTACACGGGAATTAAGGTAAAGTGGAATCTTGTTAAATTTGAATAAAAAGATTCATTTTTATTGGGAAACACTTACATTATTTTTTTCTTTTTAACAAAAAATAAAAATTGAACATTTAATGTTGCATAGTTTAATTTGTAGAGAAGTTCAATGGAGTAAAAGATTCCATTTTGTCATTAATAATGGTGCATTGGAAGATGAAATTATGAGGACATTTTGGGAATTAAATTATTTTCATGAGGGTATTTTGGGCATAATTATTGATTGAAAATAGAAATAGGACGTATATTTTAGGACACCTTATAAGGAAACATGACTTATATTATGGGATGGAGGGAGTATTGTTAAAAGAAACGTGGTCAATACATGCTTAAATGCATTTTATGGCTTATTTTGTACTCCCACGGTCTCATAATATAGTGCTTCATTTTCATTTTGAGTGTTCCAAAATATAGTGCTTGGTTCTATATTTAATTCCTTATTTTTTCGTGATTTGCTTAGAAAAACCGTGTCATCATCATGTATTTGCTTCTTGAAATTAGTTTTTGCTTTGTTTATTCAGCACAAGGGTTACATTTAATGCTCTTTCACCAATCATTCTCCATTCTCTCTCTTAAAATCACTTTTTTCCATACAACATTTATTTAAATAAATAGAAAGTCTTTACTTTCCTCTTAGATTCTATTTACCTTAATTCCCGTGAAAAAATGGAATCAAGCACTATATTATGGGACGGAGGTAGTATTTGTCAAGTTTCATCTCGAAATGGCTGCAAAGACCTCCATATGTCCCTTCTAAGTCATGGGTAAACTTTCAAATTACCTCCTATAAAATGATGTTTACCTCCTTTGACTTTCTGCAACCTCTATGAATAATTATATGTATAATTTTCTTGCTATAATATGTGATATATTTAATTAGGCCAAATTATTAGGATCCTTTAGGCCCAAAAAATTTCATAATCTTCAATTTTGGATTGGATTGGTTTCAGGAAAAATTGTTTATATTACATTGGATAATATTTTTAAATATTTGACAAGATTTGGTCTCAAAACTTCGAGTTCGGAATATTTTAGGCAAGATTTAATCTTAGCAAAAATCCATCAAAATTCAATTCACCAATTAAACAACTTCAAGTAAGTTCAAATAAGTTTCAATATATTCAAATAAGTTCTAATGAGTTCGAATAAGTTTCAACATAATAATTATAACACTGATAATACTCCAAATAAAAATATCATTGATATTCATTTATGTAATATTATATTTACTAATTAATATTAGCATATTTGTTTTAAAGAAATCTAATATGTTCCAATAAATTTAAATTAATATACAAAATATAAGTTTTCTAAAATTAGCAAATAAAGATATCATTGATATTTATTTATTTAATATCATATTTATTAACGGATATTAGATTATTTGTTCTAAGGAGTTGTAATATGTTCCAATAAATTCAAATCTATACTAATATCTATCTATACTAATATATTAAAAGGCGTGTCTAACAACGTATGCACGCCATGTGGCACCTCTCTTACTCCACTAGAATTGTCCAATGTATACATATGTCATGTCAACTAACAAAAGTAATTTGGCTCGCAACAAGATTTGAACCTGTGACATCATGCAATTATACATAGTACAATTACCATATCAACCAACTTTTAATCATGTTTTAAATGTCCACATTATTATATTTGTACCTTTTAAATGTTGAGTTTTCTTAATTATATTTTAATGCGAATGGAAAAAAATGTATATGAAGTTTGGAAAAAATGCCACTCGGGGCAACGCTCGGGCCCAAATACTAGTTAATTTATCAAAATGTGACTATTCTAAAATAAGTTAAAATTAAATAAATTGAGGTGAACACTACCTTAAATCCTTGGCCACCTTGGGGAAAGAACATCGTAAAATTATCCATCTTCACAACTCACAAGCAGCCTCTCAACTACCATAGCTAATAAGCTATAGCCCAGACCAAGTCTAAGCCCTTTAGTAAGAGCCATGTTGTCTCAGTTTACGCCACAACCAGCTAGTCCAAGACGCATTTTGACAGCCCTATTCAAAAGCACCGATGTTAGATTCTGAAAGCCAGTGACCATGTGTTGTAACTTTGTAAGGCCCCTATGTTGTCTCAATTTTATTATGGCTTTATAGGCTTTTCTTTTGTTGTAATCCAGACTGGTTGCTTATGGGCCTTTTTTCGGCTGATAATGGGTCTTTTTGCTGGCAGAAGGATCCAATAATGCTGATTAATGATAATTGATAATGTTATCTCACAACGCATGCTAAACATCTTAATATTACTCAGATCGTAGTTTATACACCAGGCCGGGGTGTTCATAAAAAACCAAAACCGAAAACCGTACCGAAATACCGAAAAATCGGTCAAAACGGGTGGTAATCGTACACGGTTACCGAACCGATAAATTTAACGGTTAAACGGTACGGTTACGGTTATGATTTTTGGGTGAACGGTTAACCGAAATATTTTTTTTCTCTATTTAATTATTGTGAAACATTTTCAAACAATTACATTAATTCTAATATTTGTTACTAATTTACAATAATTAGAGGAAGTATGTGATTATTTGGAAACTCTAGTACTAATATAAACACTATAATTAGGAAATGGAGTGAATTCTTAGTGTTAGTTATGTTTTCCAATAGATATATTATCCACTTTATAATACATTTTACATTAGAGTATATATAATATTAAAATATATGCACAAATAAATAAAAAACATATATGTACATTAAGTAAAACATAATAGTATAACTTAAATAACGGTTAATGGCTAACCGAAAAACCGTACTGAAAAAACGGTTAACCGCTTAGGCGGTAACCGGTCTAAACGGTTACGGTTCGCAAAAAGAGCGAACCGAAACTTTCGGTTACCGAACCGAAATGTTGTTTCGGGACGGTTAACCACCCATGAACACCCCTACACCAGGGTGCACAGTGAGTACTATGCATCCGAAAGAATATGTCGTTTATATAAAAGAACATGAACTTTTTTTAGCAAATTTTCTAGGTATAAAGAACATGCAGTTTAAAATCAAAGAACATGTTTGATCTTTCATTCATATAAAAGTATAAATCATAATAAAAAGAACATATATATTAAAAGAATATATAATAAATGAACATATTTTTCAAATTTAAATTTGAAAAAAATTATCAACAATGAATTTGAAATTAAACACTAATGTCATGTTCTAATTAAACTAACATGTTCTTAGTATATCAACCTTTTAAATGAAAAACATACTTATTTTGAATTATACTTATTATTTTCTTGTGAAACATTTTTATGTTCTTTTTCTTACTGAGTCACATTCTTTTTGTATGTACTGGGAGGTAAATATATTCATTTTTTTTTGTACAGCTTCATGCTCAAAAGAACATAGGTCGTAAACTCAAAGAACAGGGTACACGATGAGCAATGTGCACTTGGGTGCACCTTCTAAATTGCCAATATTACTGGAAAGGAGATAATTTACCGTGACTAGAGCTGGCAAAACGGTCAGTTGGATCGGTCATAGGTCGGCTAAATTCGAATTCAGGTCAATTTCATATTGGGTCATTTTGGTTATGAGTCGACCACCTCTTGTCCATGATCCAGAATGTTCGGCTGCAGATCGGTCGACGGGGTCAAGTGTGCTTTGAATATTTTAAAATTTGTCAAATTTCAGTGTTTTTTAGTGAAAATTATTTTATAAGTTGCATAATCAAACAATGCACAAGTATAGTATTAACCTTAGTTAAAGTTTCTTAAAATGAGTTTTTTAATTACCAAATTGTTAAAATCATCATTGTAATACCCCTCATGATTGCTTTAAAGGGATTTAGCAGGCTACTCATTCCAACAAGATGCATCTTTCTTTTAGGGAGCTCATTTCCTTAGTTACTCCACAGTTAAGCGTGCTTGGCTGGGATGCGCATTGGTGACAATATACTTGACTCCGTATGGGTCGGGGTGTTACAAATGGTATCAGAGCAACCCTGCGACCTTGTGTTGGGGCGACCCTAAGGCCGTCAGGTCGAATATTAGGAGTCCTCAGGCGCCTAGTGGGGGAGGCATCTGGGGCTGCATTGTCATAAGGAGCGACCCAGAGGTCCTCAGACCGAATATCTGGAGTCTCCGGCGATCAGTCTTCAGGCTGGGGCGACCCACAGGCCGTATGCCGAATATGTGGAGTTCTCAGGCGCAACGAGGGCGTTGCTATTCTCAAGTGGGGGTGTATGTAATACCCCTCATGATTGCTTTAAAGGGATTTAGCAGGCTACTCATTCCAACAATATGCATCTTTCTTTTAGGGAGCTCATTTCCTTAGTTACTCCACAGTTAAGCGTGCTTGACTGGGAGTAGTCCAGGGATGGGTGACCTCCTGGGAAGTTTCTCAGGGTGCGCATGAGTGAGGACAAAATGCACCGGAAGAACTTGTGTTGGTTATTGAGGACAGTTGTTGGCCCTGGATGCGCATTGGTGACAATATACTCGACTTCGTATGGGTCGGGGTGTTACAATCATAATATGAGTAAACGATAATAACGTCATTTCAAAAACTAACATGATAATTCACCATAACATACCAACTTTACTTTGCACTAAGTATATGTTGTTACAAGATATTTATGGAGAATTATTTATAATAGCAAAATCATATCCCGACACTTAATTAGGCGGGTCAGTTTCAAGTCTGGTCTGGTTTAATCCACTTATTTATGATTTTTTCGAGTTCGTTTATTTTTCGAGTTTTAGGTCCTAATTAGTTTCTTGTTTAAGACTGCATTTTACCGGATCCAGTTTACATGTTGGTTTCGGGTTGGGCTAAAATTTGCCAAGTCTAGCAGGGACCAGGCCGGCTCATGTAATTCAACTCTATGAGACATGTTGATCAGCTTTATCCTCCTGATACTTTTAACTTCATCGATTTAAGTTTATAAAAATCATTATAATTATGCTATTGTATATAAAATGAGGGCAAAAAAGATATTGGAATATAAGTTTTATATGATCATTGTGTGATATGAGGCTAACTCTTTCGAAATCATAACTCTGGAATGCTCGACTGCTCGTTACCATTTTAAGAGCTAACCTTTAAATTATCTCTCAAGACAACTAATTAGTAGGAGGCGGTTTGACCTCTTAACCTCATCATCTTCATCGTTGTTATCATTGTTAGTTTATTGTATTTGTTTCTATTAATACCCAACGCATTCAAGGTAGCTTGCGCTACTATCTGCACAACCAATGATAATTTTGTTGGCGAGTGGAGTGTGCGACACCAGCAGTGCACGAAGTACAACAAGAGCAGGATATAAGTGGTTTGTGGTGATGTAATTCCGCCCACAACGAATGTAATTTTCCATAGTATTGAGAAATCGACATTGATTTGTTTGTTCACACTTCGCAATAGAAGCACGAAGTTGTTGAATTCGGGGTCCCTTGACGACGGCGAATCGGCTTCGTAAAGAATCCCACAGTTTCTTGGCATCCCGGAACTTGGTGAGGGTAGATTTCACCTCGGGATCAATAGTATTCATAAGCCATGAGATCAACATGGCGTGAAGGGTGGTCCAATCAGCAGGAGTGCACGGATCGGCAGGAGCAGTAATAGTGCCGTCCAAAAATACAAATTTCCGACGAGCTTCTAAAGCGGTTTGGATGTCGCTTGCCCAATCCTTATAGTTATCGAGACGAAGGCGAGTGGGTGTAATAAAGTCGCCAGGACGATCTTGGGAGCCAAGATAATATGGGGAATTGGGTTGAATTTTAGGAGTGTTGTTTGGGGGAGTCTCACCACCAGTCATGGTGGTCGGCACAAAGGAAAAAAATCAGATTTTTGTAGGTACACTACAAGAAAGGTGGTAATTAACGACGGCTAAAAGCCGTCGGTAATAAAAAGAAAACCGTCGCTAAAATATCAACGACGGCTAGCAGTCGTTGAAACACAGTCGGTGCAAAGGTGGTCGCTGATATTGGAATCAACGACCGCTAAGCCGTCGGTAAAAAATTTAACGATGGTTTCCTGCTCATCAGCGACCGTTTTCCAAAACCGACGTTGGAACCAAACCAACGACTGTTTTAAACAGACGGTAAATCAACGACGGTTTTCCACCGTCGCTGATTTACCGACCGTGTTTAACCGTCGGTGATTCACCGTCGGTTAGAAACAGTCGTTGTTTGCGCCAATTCAACGTCTGTTAAAAACCGTCGCTATTATGTAAAAGCAGTCGTTGATGTTGAAGTCCTTGGATGCATAGAGTACCTTACAACGACTGCCTAGCCGTCGTTGATTTAATGTTTAGCCGTCGTTGTTTTTTTAAAATAATATTATTTAGAATATTTTTGTTCTTAATAATAATTAAACCTGTACCAGCACAGCTGCATGCTTGTGGACCACACTAAAGCTGTTCCTCCATCGCATTCAATTTTTTCAATTACAAAAATATGCAATTTTGATATATATTACAATTTGCATTGATACTTGTATAATTACATGAAATAGATTACAATTATGTACACAAAATAGATTACAATTATGCATTGATACATGAAATAGATTACAATTATGCATTGATACTTGTATAATTACAATTACAATTATGTACACAATTACGCACATTGTCATATCTATCATACATCCACCAACGCTCCTTCCGTTTCATGGTGACCAATTCTACAATTCTAAACCATTTCAATGACAATACTCATTAACAACCAACATACGTACAATTAAAACATATGTGTGAAATACATATAGGGCCTAAAATAATGTCCAAAGGTCTTTATCACTCCAACCTAACCCATTCTTCGACGTCTAACCCCACTAGTGAATGTATGCCAACTATTCGCTTCTACGTAAATTCCGGCAGCATTTTCCATGAGTTCTCCAAGTACACAATGTCAGCTTCGTAAAAGCTTACATATGTACCCAGAGAACAACATAGAGAAACAACATCACCGGAAATTACATAGAATAGAACAAAAGGCATACATTCACCACCTAAGTGAGGTCAAACGTCGAAGAAGAACGATCCCAATCGGGGACTATTCAAGATATACTCCTAATGAGTATACCTTGAACGGGTATCTAGGCACATGATGATGCAAACATATTTATTTAAACACTTAAATTAAATTTATAACATCATCCAAACTATTTCCACGAAAACAAATATGTCAAAAACAATATAAACAATTTAAATAGTGTAAACTAAATAAAGGAATGTGCAAGAAATAAATTATTGTCATAATTATATAGTTTTTAACTTTTATAACCTTTAATGCTACTAAACAATATAGAATTTACATGAACAAAAACAATATAAATTGAAGACAAAATATGGTCAAAATTGCTACTAACCTTACAATTAAGCCAAAGAGAAACACCAAAATGCTACGTAATCCTACATCATGTACAAAATCAATTATTAAACGGTAACCTTTAAGCATTTATTAAAATTTATACATAAACTTAAGCAATTAACCATATAAACTAAATTTACTATTAAAATTAAAGAATTTAAAAATTAAAGAGTACCTAGAGGTTAATTGTAAGGTTAGAATTTAAGAATTTAACCAAAGCCAAATGAGATTTTGCCATAACCCAATTTAAAATAAAAATAAAAATAAATTGGCACTGCTTACCACCGGCGAAGTGTTGGTCCGGCAAGGGTCGCTGCCGCCGGCGAGGTGGATTCCCACTGAAGTTCGTTGCCCAACTTCACTTCTCTCACGAGGCAAAAACCCAATTGTTAGGGTTTGGTTCATGAGTACAACATTTAAAAAAAAAAAAAACAGAAAATAAAGCTTACCGCCGGCGAAGTGAGGTGGAGGTGGATCTGCCGTTGGGTTCGGAGGAAGGAGGCGAGGTGGAGGTGGAGTCGACCGCGCTTCGTCCGTCCCAAAATCGCCCAACTAATTCCCTCCTTTTTGTTGTTGAAAAAAACCCGACCGAAGCAAGCGAGCTTCAATTAAACCCCTTTTAGAAATCAACGACCGTTTAAGACCGTCGCCCAAGTTAAAAAATTTCTGATTTATTTCCAAAAAAACACAACGACGGCTTTAAACCGTCGTCGTTTTTCACCGACGGCCAAACCGTCGTTGTATGTTAAATCAGCAGTCGGTGATCAACGACGGTTTAAAGCCGACGCTTATTACGACGACACCGACCGTTTTTGAAGCCGTCGCTAATAGGCGGTCGTTGTTTCAGTCTTTTTTTTGTAGTGGTAAGTTTTAGTTTGGCTCTGATACCATGTCAATATTATCAATGAGACTAAAAGCTTGGCTTTGTTATTATTCATCATGGCGTATTTATAATACAAAATATCTAAATAGAACTAGAACTAGGAAAACTCGGAAAACATAATCCTAATCAGAGTATAATCCTAAACAAAATATGTTTAGCATACATAGTGTTATCTCTATCCCTACAATTTTCAACTCATTTTCTCATTTGGAGTTTTCTCATTTAAATATTCCACTATTCTTTTTAATGATAATTTTTTTTCAAAAAATAATAATTAAATGTAGTATTCTCGTCGTACACACGAATGTATTATAGACATTGTAATTGATTCACGTGCTAATCTTCACTTGTGCCATTGTGCATCCAAACATATCGTCTTATTAACTGCAGAATAAAAACAGAAGACGGAAGTATTTAGATATACAATAATGGACTAGTATTGGCTATCACTTTACTATGTCGTCGTCATGGTAGAAAATTGATCTTCATACAATGATTATTTGTGCATAGTAAGTTCACCAACGTGATTCAGTTTGAGGGTAGTCTTATCGTAAAAGTTTTTGTGCGTGGATGTGGAAAACCATAATGTCGAACAAGATTACTTGACTCGTGTCAGAAAGTTCTATTACTTACATCACCAACTGTTTCCGTTGGAAAAGGTTAAAATAGTTAGCGAGAATTGGGTGAATTCAAAAAAAAGGGTGGTTGTGAGGAGAATAATGGTTTTTAGAGATAATGATTCACCTTTTGTATGTATGTGCAACTCGCCTACTTTTTTTTACCCATTATACATAAAATTGATGCTTTGACATAGAAGGAAGTAGTTAGTAGTGGATTTAGGATTTAGCAATCATGTTGGGACATTGCAAATGCTGAGCATGCAGCTATAAATTACTTCATCCATTTCAAAATAGATGACACGGTTTGACTTTTGCACTATTTACACACTCTACTTTGACCGCGTTTTGTGATTTTTACGTAAGGAAAAATATAATCATGTGAGATTTTGTTAGATTCGTCTCGATATATACTTATAGAATATCAACTTTTTATAATTTTTACATGTAAGGAATTACAGATAATAATAGATAAAATTAAGCGTTGACAAACGTGGTCGTATTATGAAACAGAGGAAGTATTTGCTAATAAGGAATTAAAGGAATTGTAAGTACGAATTAAATATAAAAAACATAAGTGAAAAATTTGTAGACTCTGCAAATCACCTAATCTCTATGGGAAAAAGCTAAACTACCAAGTAACTAATTAAATCATCAATTCTTTATATTTTGTAAAGATTTTTTTTGTCTTCTGTGTACAAGTACATACTGCTTTAATGCTTATGTCAAAGGTAGTCCTAAGCTTGCTGCTTGTGGTCTCAATAACTTGGCCTTCTGTCATCTTTTACATCTCTCACTCTAAGATTACAATTTTGGCCTACATAGTCTAATAAAAGTAGGGTAGACACTAGACATTTGCCAACCCCAACATAAGTCCGTCCATGGCTCGGAGTAGTGAATTGTGATTATCAATTTTGCCAAAAAACATGTGACTATGTGAGAGGCCTCTTCGAGAATCATCTTAGCTAGAACGAGTAATTTGCCAGGACGATACTACAGTGAACGCTTATAATATGAGATGATCAATTCTTTTTACCTTTCACTACTATTTCTTTCCATATGCCTTTAGCTTGAAGTTTTATTTTAATTGACGTGAGGGATAGAAAACAGAGAAATAACAAGTTAGAGTAGATTCTCGAAGCTTTATTTTAATTGAAGTTTTATTTATCTTTCAAATGCTCAGTAACAGGTTTAAATCCTCGAAGCTTCATATCAAATTTTTGCAAGGATTCAATAAATTGAGTATATTCAAGGAAGAACTGCGTATGTGGCACAAAATGTCTTAGCGTCATGGGGACATGACGCAAAGCCCTAGAATTTAAGGTGACACTCTACTAAGCTACCATTTCTTCCTCAGTCATGATGCATCTTAATATACGAGTATAGTTAGTTTTTTTTTAATTGATTTTTGTAAAAACAGTTTTACTATGTTTTTGTTTTTTTTGAAAGGTCTTACTATAATGCTTTATAGAAGCTTTTATTTTCTATTATTAGGCTATATACATGATATAATAGTACAGTTGTTTTTTCTTTCTCACGCCACCTTTTCATGCTATATACTAATCCGCACGATAACGTGCAATCCAAATCCCCTGCCCCTTCCTTTTCGTCTGTCTTTGGCTCTTTGCTCATTCTGCCTAATCCCCTTCTTCTTTTCATGGTTTATCCTATCGATTGATGGTCATGCACTAAAGATGAGATAAAGAAACATATCATTAATAATGACTACAGAAGGTGATAACTACGTGGAAACTTTAATTTGAGAGTATGAGTGATAAATAAAGTTGACTGTTAGTGCTAGATAAGTAAGATAACTAGATAAGTTTTGTTGTACGAGTCACATAAATTTTGTGGCCTGTCATTGTGGTTGTAATGTAGTAAGGTTCCCCCCCCCCCCCTTTTTTTTTAAAAAAAGGTGCGATAATATGAAAGCAGATCATTAGAAGTAAATACATTATCACGCATAATACAATCTCTCAATTTAGCATAATGTCTTGGATTAATTTGCAACAAATTGCTAGCTTTTCAGTATTGTGATCATAACTTAACGCGGAATGACAAAGACAAATTACCAAAGTATATACAGATTTGGAAATATATTAGAAGGGTCCGCGTATCTTGTTGGACTCAATGTTACACGCATGCAAGGAAGATAGATATTGACAAAAAAAAAAAAAAAGTTGTATATGGTTCGCACTTCACATATACAATGTCAATTACAAGTCTACTCCACCAAGCATATGAGATGATGTTTTAATATATTGATGTCGATACTGAGAAGTTGATTCGAATCATCTTATTTTCTTCTAAGAGATGGTTATTGTTGAACCTAAGTTTGATCATATTATTAGAAAACATGTAATTGTTGAACTTATTTATCATTATCACATTCGGTTTTTAGAATCTTTTTGTTTAAATTGTGTTCATCATACTTTTATTTTTCATATGTCACAAACAAGTAAACAACCAAAACAATTAGCTAGAGCCACAAAGGAGTACTACATCGGTTTCTTTTTAATTTATAGAGTTTGACTTTCACGCTTGCCAATGACTATCAATACCAATAATTACAAAGAAATAAAAGTATAAAAAATTAATATTTAAAATATATATGTTGAGATGAATCTAACAAGATTCGACATTCATATATTTATCTTTATGTATAAATCACAAACGATGGTTAAAGTGAAATATGTGGATAGTGTCATAACACAAAGTGTATAGATTAAAAAGAAACTGAGCGAATATATTTTTATTTATTTATTATTGGTTGGAAACTAGAATTAAGGATTAACAAAGTGTAAGTTTTTGATTCTCGGGTATGGTTGTAAGTTTTTGTTTTATGATTGGTTTTTTTTTCCTTGTGTATGGTTGTTTGGCTTTGATTTGAATGACTCTTTACTGTACCTCTTTGAAGAGCTCTTTCGAATACCTCCTTGATATTTTTTTTACTCATTTACCTCTAATGCTAAACCCAATTATATAAAAAAATTAACAAAAGTGTAGAAGCTTCAAGAATGATTAGTGAAGAGGGGCCAAGTGTGCACCGAAAAGAACAGAACCTAGTCAAGCCCAACCGAGAACTGGATATTGCTTACGTGGCCCACCAAATGTCAAAATTCATGCATCCAAATTCCAAACCGTGGGCCGAAGAAGAAAAAGGTCTGCAGTTTGCCGACTCCGCCCAAAGCAAGACTTGCACCGTTGCACGCACATGAATTTCTTTGGAAAAATGGAAATAAATAAATCTCAAACTTTCACTCATCTTTCTTAAAATTTCAACCTTTTAATTTAAAAAAACCAACTTATAAATTATTTTGGAATCATCTCAACTTTGACGGGATTAACTTTTAAATTAATCCGAACTATTGATTTTCGTATAAACAATAAACCTAATATGGATTAGTGAATGCGAGACAAAGAAAAGCTTTGTAATTTTGATAATGTCCACTAGAAACTTGTAAATATTCCTCAACAATTAAATATAGGATTATCTTAAGAATTTGGGTGAAAGTTGATACCGAGAACAATTTTTTTAAATATCTTTTGATTTTGAGTAAACAAGAGGTGCAGGGTAGTTAATAATCAATGGAATTGTGCATAACTGAATGCTCCACATTTTTTTTTTTTTATCCATATGAGCCAGGCGAGCAAATTACAAGGGGAGGGGGATTCGACCTGACTATCGTTCAGCCTCAATCTTAACCACTAGGCCAAGACATCCTTGGTACTGAATGCTCCACATTAGCTTGCACTGAGGTGCATAAGTTTGACTATTAATAATATCTAATTACCCATTACTAAAATTTTATAAAAAATTAATATTTTAAAAATATTTATCAAGACAAATTTAATAACATCTTGTACGCTAGCATTGAGTTTTATGTACTGCCTTCGATTTTTGTTAGTTTACCCACTTCATTGGGCATAGAATCTTAGGAGAAATATGTATGTGGGCCATAAAAGGGAAGATAAAGTATTAATTTATTACATATTGTATTGAAGTTAATGTTGTGGGTCAAAAGGTGTTAGAGTGAGAAAAACTTTATTAGTAAAGATAATAATATAAAGTTGGTAAGAGCATTCCAAAAACAGGAAAAAAAGAGTGAGTAAACTAACAAATGTAACCCAAATAGGAAAGTAGGTAAACTAATAATTAGAGGAAGTATATCTTAAAAATAGGGTCAAAGTAAAATCTACGAGACGTATAAAAGCCAAAATGGAGTATCTACTTAAAAACAAACAAAGGAAGTATTAACTATTGAATGACACATGAAGTTTATTAAAGCTTGTCTTCTATTAAAATCCTAGCCGTTTCCGCCCCTCTCTCTTTCTGTCTTTCCCTTATCAAGGTATATCATCCTAGGGGATGCCATGGATACTCTTGTACATGGTAAGCCCCTTTTTCTCTCTTATTTTCAATTTTCAGTTTATTTTCTTAGTCTATTCAATAAAATCTCTTTAATTATGAGAGCTTATCTCCATCCTTTGTAATGGCTTTTGTCCCCTGAATGGGGTTAATTTGTACCCCTTTGTTGGGATCTAGTCTCCCCATGTTTATCATGGTGGTTTTTTTGTAAGGTGCTTTTTTTTTATGTTTGTGTATAGTTTTAAGAACCAGAGTCTTAAGTTGAAGGTTATTTTGTTGATTGGAAGTTGTGTGGGGCTGCAACAAATGTCACTTCTTCTTTTACAATCAGTTGAATTAAATTCAATTATACTTTAAAGCTACATTAGATCGATAGAGCCCCTCGCAAAAGGCTGCATCAGACAACGATGGAAAAGATGAGTGTTTTCTTCAATGCTAGATCTACTCAACGATTGTGGTTTTGCCATATAAGAATTATATTTATAATAACTTAATATGTTTGTTAGTTTTTTATCTCAATTATAAATGTTTTATGATTTCAAATGGACATTGCTACATCTACCCACCGGGTTGACAACCCACTACTAATAGAGTATTTAAAAACAATAATTATGTTGAGTTGGATTCCATTACTACACCCCTCAACAAGTCTTTATTAATAGTGGGTAGATAAAGTTTTTCCCATTTCAAATCACTTTTCACCTAAAAAAACTATTCAATGACTTGATCATCTATTACTTTGTAGGGTGACACTACTACAAAAAGACATAAAGAGACCACCTAAAAATGCCCTTAGAGACCACCTAAGGGGTGGTCTCTAGCTCAACGGTCTCTTTGTAGAAGAGACCACTTTTTAGGGGTGGTTTTTCAAATAAAAGAAAAAGACCACAATTTAAGATAAGTGGTCACTTAGATGCTGGTTGGAGGAACTACAGAAGAAGAAAAAGAAACCAGTTATTTTAATTAGGTGGTATCTTTAATTCTACCAAGAAACCACTTAGGCAAATAAGTGGTCTTTTTGGTTCCACTAAAAAGGCCACTTATTTTTGGAAAGTGGTTTCTTTGTTCAACATAATTATAACTAATGTTTACGTGGACCTTTTTTAGGCGAAAATTTACGTATATCCCTTTTTTAATTAAAAAAATACTCTTTACATAATTACATACTTTATACGATTTACCCGTCCACTAAACATGTACTTGTAATATATAGTACCATATTGAAACAAATATTATTTCATTGAAAATAATCATTTACATAATAATATTCTTGAACACTCAAAGTTAAAATGAATATATTTTTGTAAAATGAGTAAATTAAGAATATATCAAACTATATGGACAAAAGTTTTAAAAACAAAAAAGATGTAGATACACTAATATATACTACGTCCTAGTCAAAATACACGCTATCTTCAAATTCTTCCCCATCCAATTAATGTATAACCAAGAGCAAGGCACCCGCACACTAAAAATCTTGTATGTGCGTTCAATTGTGAATCCTTTCATTAGTAGCTTTTGTGGTGTTCCCAATCGCATCAAGGACATCGAATTTTCTCCAACAATTTCGGGTCAGAAAAGCATATGTCCATACGAGTCAATACCGCATATTAAAGTATAGAGACTCAATTAAGCTTAGAGCACTCTACTTGAAGCATCGGGATCTCGGACCATAGTAAAGGCATTGGATCAAAGTGCTTAAGTAGTAGCACACTAGCACCGCACATGACACAAGTTTCGGCCATGAAGTACTAATTCAAGCATAACCCAAAACGAGAGCTTACCTAGCATTGAAAATGATTGGTGGCAGCGAGTAAATGAAGAATTCTTCATTAAATACAAGTAAACAACGGCTCCGGACGCCACACCCTAAGTTAAAACATCAAAGTCAATCAAATTCCATAACCAAAACATATACCATTAGATATATATACACAAAAGCTTATTCAAATCCTTCAAAATTTACAGGTGTAACAAACAACTACATTTCAATCAACTTAAGAGCCAAATTTAACAACCCGGAGATGCCAATGATAGTTGCATTGTCTAATTGCGATATAGATTCGGACATGTGTACATTCTAATTCCGGATATACACCACCATCTTCAATAGAATATAGAGTCGATAGCGAGCTTAACTTTACTTTCAAAGTTTTTGTGTTATAATGATTGATGTGAAATAGAGGTCACTATATATAGCCTATAGCAACCAGTCAATACTTTCCCAATCAATGGGGCAGCTGAAAAATGGTGTGCCAACACATTTTGAGTCGTATTAAAGGCAATCTAAGTCTTGGGCAGACCTAATTCAATCTTAATTGAAAATCCTAGTAGCCCCTGCCTTCATGGCTCAACGTGTTTGCAATTTTACCGAGTTCAAGTTTGCAATTTAGAACTCTCATCTATGGACTCTTGGGCAACTAATAATATTTCTTTCTATTTTGAGAATTTCAATGGTAAACCCTTCATCTTTGTAGGAAATTAATCAAACAACAACAGCAACTTACTATTTTGAGGAACCAGTTGAATATAAAGTCGAACAATAAGAACTAGAAACTAATTGGAAAATAAAAATTGACCAATCAGAACCTGAAACTAATTGCAAAAAAAAACTGAACAATCAGAACTTGAATCCAAAAAAATTCTACTTAAATTCACAGTTCAAAACTATAAAAAGATTCAAACTTTTCAATTGGGTACTCTAGAAATTCTACTTTGGGTCAAAAATCAATCAGAAAGATTCAAACTTTTCAAGTGGTATTATTAAACTTCGATTTAGGAGAAAGAAAAAATAAGTACCAGAAGAAGGGAGGTGATAGATTCATTGCCCCACCGATTTTCCTCGAGCAAATGACCAACAATGTTACACAAACATGTTAAATGATACACAAACATGTTAAGGCGATGAACACGATAATGGATACCACTATGCTTGTATCAAATGGTGACGATTCATGCAATATATTTGGTAAACAAAACATTTTTTCTTCTTTTTCTTAAAATGCAGAAGATCTGCTGATTAACTATATGTCTTTTATTGGAATTCAAAAACCTTAACAGTATACTCTGCCCATCTAATTTAAAATGAAAATTTACAAACAAATTAAACAAGAATTCCAATAAAAGAAATATGACAATTCAATTACCCTAACAAACAAACAAGTATGAATGCGAGAGGAATTGATAGTTACCATGATAATGGTCGTGGCGATAACGTGGTGGTGGAAATGGAACGAGTATGCGGCGGGGATAATTGGCCAACAAAGGCGAGTAGGCGGCGAGGAAATTTGGCCGACGAGTTTGAAGTGCTTGCAACGGTTCACGCACAAAATTGCGGTTCTTCGTGCTATCGGTATTCGATGGTATAGGAAGAGGAAGGAGATGTGATGAAAGAATTAAAGAATTCCCTTTAATTAGGGTTTTGTAGAATAGGAATAAAATTTCTCACTCCCTTCACTTGGTCCCCGCAAATCTTTTCCTCGTTCAAAATTCGGACAATTTTTTTCCCTTTAATTTTCAATTCTCCCGCTAATGTTTAGGAATCCATTTTTTCTACAAAATGATATAAAATCAAAATAACCACTTAGTAGGAATAAGTGGTTTCTTTAATATTGTTAATTTTGAGTATATGCAAAAAGACCACATTTCTAAAAAGTAGGTCTTTTCTATTATAATATAAGAGACCTCTTATCTAAGAAATAAGGTATTTTTTGCTAAATAATCACCTATATCATCATTGTGGTCTCTTATGGGTGGTTACTTTGCACATATTTGTAGTAGTGTGATTTTGTCGGGAAGTTAACTACCAACTGCTTCCGTTGACAATTCATCCATGCTCATATTATTGGAACTCAAAACAAATTTCAATATATACTTCCACAGTTCCACCTCCCAACTTTATCACTTTTCACTCATATGTAGTAGGCAATTATTTGCTACTAGTATGACTATTCTCCAAAAGATAGACAACGACAAAGGCAAAGGCTCATATTCTGCGACGGGAAATATCACCTTGTTTTTGAGTTTATTGGGTTTAATTATATATCTTATAACACTTCTTTTGAAATAATTATCTTTTTTAATTGAAAAATAATATATGCAGCTTTAAAAGCTACATATAAGAAGTTAAAGATGAAAATATTAAGTAATAAATAAGCATAATCTATATCGATTGATGCGTGATTGTGTCATAAATTCCTCAAGCAGTCTTATTTTAGAAAATGTATTCAATGCTTATTTGCAACCTTAAGAGCTGCATATATCAAAACCCTAATTTATTTAAAAATTTAACTATCTTTATTGTTGCTAAATTATTGGTTGTGTTATCTTGTGATGGACTCTGTCCAACTATTCATTAAATGGGGCCTACATCTATGTTTTCTCTCATTTCTTTACATCTCTCCCTCTATTGTTCTTCTTTCAACCCCATCATTCCTTCTTAGAGCATTGTATCTCCAAATTCTCTTAGAACTAATTCTAAGAATCTTAATTGCGAATTGGTGGGGAATTTTCGTTGTATTCTAGGAAAAGATTATAAAATTTCAACCAATTTAGGTAACTTTGTTATTCAAATTTGTGGGGGTTACGTAAATTGCGGGGGGTTTTTTTTTTTTGCAAAATTAGGGTTTCTATCTAGGACTGAATTATACCTATTACATGATTGTTGAGCTAAAGTAAAGCTTTTATATAGATTTCTAAAAAGAATTTACAATTTTACTTCACATATACCCGATTAATTAAGCATAATACTATATGAATTGGAAGAACTAATTTCAAAAATAAAATCCATTTAAGAAAAAAACCCCAAACTTTAAGAACCCTAAAAATTAAAATTGAAACTTAAATATTACCTTAAGTGGCTATAATTAGCAAAAAAGTTAATTTTGTATGATAGCAAAATGTAACCAGAAACCCCTACTTCATATTTTTGAAGATTGATTTTGAGAAATTTTGACAAATTGCTTTTGAAGTTGGATGAAAGTTTATAGTTGCAATTAAATAAAGTGAAAGATGTATTGAAAATAGGATAAAAAAATCGAGTGTGGGCCCCATTTGATTGAAAAATGGACTTCATTTATGGTGTCGTGAATAGCAAAAATAAATAAAGGAGGAACAAAAAGGTAGTTAAATCAACATAACGTTAAGATCAAAGGTAATTATTTCATAATGTGATATGAAAAAGTGATTAAAGCCAAATTTTCTTTTTCTTTATTGATAAGATTCCATATTTGAGGAAAATTTGATATAGAGCGTTAATTATGTTTAATCTTTTTTACTATCTCAAAATAGTCTCGGCCAAACACTAGGAGATATCTTCCCAAATTAGTCATGCATAACTTATAGCATGTTATACTTATCTTGTAACCCTAGTCATTGCTTGTGCCATCCGAGTAGTGGTAAAATTTAAAATTGTATAATATTAGCTCGGAATTTTGTGATAAAGTAAAGTTGTAGCTTGTTGATAATCTAATAATGTGAAGTTAGAGAAGATGGATTCAATGAGTTATTCATATACTTGTTTCATTTTCTTATATTGCATTGAATTAAACAAACTTTTCCAAGGAGGGATATATTTTGTTCATGTTATTTTCAGTATTTATAAGGACTAATATAAGTTTTACATAAGTTTAGTTTAGCAAAAATAAATAAAAATAAGTTGACACACTCACAAACTAAGATCTAATAAGCTCAAATAAGTCCAAATGAGGTCTAATAAGGACTAATAAGTTAATAAAAACGACTTAATTACCTCCTCAACAATCAAGATGTGGTCCACCTCCACCTCTGCAACTCATAATGTATCACTAAACTACTGAAACGCCAAGTGTCTTCAACACCATAAGCTCAGTGTACTTGTACATTTGGTACCGCTGTACTTTGGGCTTGTCCATTTGGTACCCAATTTTTTTTGAATTCTATATGGTACCACTGTAGTTTGGACTTATTCTCTACCGTAACATTAGGTTAAACAAAACATTAGTTTGGGGGTTAAATAGGATTAGGGGTTTGTCTAATTTTGCGTAATTAAGGTTTTGGGAGTCATTTTTGTCCTTAACGACCAAATTTAAGGTCCAATTTGGTTTAAAAAAATAAGTAGGCATTTCCTGAAACGTAAAACGAGGTTCCAGTTGTTTTCTCCAATTTTGACCCATAAGAGTCAAAATGACTCCCATACATTAGCTGAACTATTCTTGATGCACAAGGCACGTAGACGAGGCAAACTACTAACCCTATTTGACCCAAAACTAACGTTTTATTTAACGGAATGTTATGGTAGAAAATAAGTCCAAACTAAAGTAGTACCATGTAGAATCCAAAAAACATTGGGTACCAAATGGAAAAGCCCAAAGTACAGTGGTATCAAATGGAATTTCCCAAAAAAAAAAAACTGTTAAATTTGCACTATTTTTTACCTTGTTTTTTTTCTTGAATTTGTCTAAATTAAACTCATTTAATTTTATTGGAACTTGTTATAACGTATTACAACTTATCGAAACTTATGTGAACTTATCTAAAGTTTATTTATATAAAAAGTTATAACTTATTGAAAATTATATATCTCAATTAATATGTTGAACTTATTAGAATTTATTGGAACTACTCTAAACTTATATTTTTCAATTAGTATAAAAGTTCGTTGAATAAAAAATTCAATAAGTATATACACATTTAAATGAGAAAAGATAATGATAAAAATTAAAATTTAAAAATGCGTGAGCTGTTAATATTATGGAATCAGAGTTTGCATATGGACATATGGTAACACCAAACACTAGCCAAGCTTTGTAGAGCTTACAAAATTTTTGGCTCAAGTGACATACGGTTTTTAACCTGATAGGTTTTGTAAAAGTTTAGTGGCTATAAGTATCAATTTTGATATATACGTATTTGATATAGGTTTTTAGAAATTTAATTATTGAAGTTATCTAGCCATCTCTTGTAAATCGACGTAGGTTGCTAGAGTTGATTTATTAATGCATCATAACTCAACTTTCCAATATAGAGATGATTTTTTTTAAAGAGGGGGAGCGGGAAATACACTAAATAAAATAAAGTTCCACCCATAGTTAGAATACTTTGGGGAAAAGAGTCTTCTGGAGGAGAATCAACTTAAAATTTTGATAAGGACAAAGATTGAAAGATCCTTAGGATATGGTTAGCGGAACTCAAAGTTTAATAATGACCCTTGAGCATATGATTAAAAATATCCAAGATTTCATTAAGACAAAAGTTTTAAACAGCAGTAGTAGTTTTTTTATCCCATTTAGATTTTGCAAGTTATAAAATTAAGTGGGTGCTATCTAAAATACCCTATAACGTAAGAGAGTGGCTAAAAAGAAAAGCAAGTGGATTTTTCTACTTTATGAACTTTAAATAATTTTTTTTATTTCCTTTTACTTTTAAAATACTAACTTATATAATAAAATAATACTTATTTGTTTTAATTAAAAAGTTTCTTAGCTTTCCAACTCCCACGTTATTTTAGGTTAATTGATTATAGAAAATCCAAATCTGTGATAATTATTATTGGAAAAAGAGAAGAAGACTCTTTCTTTCACAATTTAGGGTCCGTTCTGTTCAACTTATTTTGTCTTATCTTATCTTATAAGATCTTATAAAATCTTATCTGATCATATCTTATCTTATCTTATCTTATAGATAGTTTATTGTGTGTGTCTAACATCTTATTTATCTTATCTTATTTTATCTTATCTGATCTTATCTTATCTTATCTTATCTTATCTTATCTGATCTGATCTGATCTGATCTGATCTGATCTGATCTTATCTGATCTTATCTTATCTTATAAAATCTTATATAAGTTAAAATAAGTTGAACAGAAACGAACCTTAGAGATTTATACTTCCTCTGTTCAGTATGAAGTGCAATACTTTCACTTTTGGACTCTTCACATCTCTCACTCTGACCGTATTCTTTTACTAATATATGGAAACAAAAATGATCATATAAAATATTGTTGGATTTGTTTCAATGAATATTTTCATAACATCAACTTTTTATAACTTTTACAAATACATAATTATACTCCCTCCGTCCCTAAATAGAGTGCCTATTTTTCCATTTATGTTTGTCCCAAATAGATTTTCCATTTTCTTATTTGGTATGGGTCCACCAATTAAAATATTATTTAGCTTTCAACTTTTATAATATCACCCACTTTCCCATATGACCCACATTCTCTCTCCTTAATAAACAATTCATAAAAAGTGTACCAAATTCTATATTTAATTATGATTTAATGCAACTAAGGTCCTACACATGATTTCTTCTTAATACTTGTGCCCAAAAGAAATGGACACTCTATTCAGGGACGGAGGGAGTAGATATTAATGGTCAAAGTTGTGCGGCGGCAAGCGTAAAAGTTAAATTGTTACATTTATTTAGAAACTGAGGTTAGTACTTATTTCTTAGTGGTTGTTTGGTTGATATGAGAAAACATGGGAAATATAAATTTCTAGGAATTGAAAATTTGGTGAGTTGTTTGGTTGACAACAAAATAACAAAATTAAGGAATTAGTTTTTCCTAGGAATTTTGAGTTCCTACAAAATGGAGGAAGTTACTTACCTAGGTCCCCTTAGGTAAGTAGAAATTTCCATGGGAATTTAATTCCCCCATTGTCAACCAAACAATTTAACCAATTTTCCATGAATTTAATTAAGTAATTTATTTCCTATGAATTGCAATTTCATGAGAATTTTGACTTCCCATGTAAACCAAACGACCACTTAATATATGTTTTATGTCTGAGAAAAATGTATTATAAAACTATTAGATGTAAGATTATGCTCCAAAGAATCTGTTTAAATATAGTTTTATAAAATTAAAATTCGTACTACTAAATTTTGTTGTTTTATTGAGGAATATTTTTTCGGATAAATAGTAGTAGATGAAAATTGACACGAGTAGAAAGCACACATGCGGTGTCGGTGGGTCTGCCACACAAGAGGGGTATGATTAAGGAACCTGCCAACTTCTAGAGAAGGCTTAAGCATCAGGACTTTGCATCTTGCCATCTTTGCATTTGATGCCATCTCAATTACTGACCAATAATGAAGAGGTTCCTTTTAGCCTCTAGGTCATAGGTGTGTCTAACTGAATTAACTAACTTTTTATGATAAGAGGTAGTCTAATAATATGGAGTATATGTACTTCTCCCGGAGTGTTTTTTTTTCCAATTCTATTTGCACAAGTTAATATCAAGTATTCAAGTGCATGGTACATTATGCCGAATAACTTATAAATTTATTATCAATAATCTAATTATTATTGTCCATTAAACAAGTTGTGCCAAAGATTAATTTTTATTCATTTGCTCATTCAATCTCTATACATTATGTTTATTTGTTAATTTGGAGGATTACACGAACAACAAAATTGTTTTTGGATGTACCATGCATATGGTATATTCGAGCGTATGATAGAAACTGTAGCATTTGAAAATCGTATAATCTAATGCATATCTTTTACCATGATCAGTTGTTAAGAAATCTGACTCCGAATCGGAGGAGGTTTGGAGTCCAATCTCATAAAAGTCTGACTCATCCGTTCGAACTCCGATTTTGAGGCAATTAGTCTTATTTTTTTTTATATTAATGTATTATGTATATATGTATACTCTAACTCCAACTTTGAGTTAATTGTATTATATAAGATTCTTCTATTAAAAAATGATTGTAAAAAAAATGGCACTGATTATATTATTTGTATTATATAAGATTTTCATATGATGATTGTTAAAACAAAGAGTAATGATTAGGTTATTTATATTATATAAGATTTTTCTGTTTAAAGAAAATGGGGGGACAAAAAAAGTCGGGTCGAATGTTAGGATTTTAGGTCGAATTTTCGGATTCGGATGTCGGAGTTGGGTCGAACTTAAAATCCGATTTCTTGTAGGGTTGGAGTCCGATTATGTATAATGCGATCCAAGTCCAACCCGTTTCCATCCGTAGTGAAACCAAATCAAACTACGGAACTCAATGTATTATTAATTTATTATTACCTTATGCGACAATATCCACTTGAGTCCAACAATTGATACGAATGAAGCTCCTTTCTCTTATAGACTTCCAACTTGAATAGATCGCTTCATGTTAGTCTCCACTAACAAATAATGCTTAATTACTTAATTCTAGGCACGACGAGTCGACGACCATGTTCCTCATATCGTCCCACTAATGGGGCAGTTTTTGACAATTGAACTTACGTGGAATGCAAATAAACGTGGAACACTACAAACTTTGACTGTTTATAAATCAACTTAAACTTGCAAGAATTATTTAGACTCCTACTGAGACTAAATAAAAGATTAATCCTCTTACAAAACTTCTAGAATAATTGGGAAAAGATTCTCATACAAGGAATAGTTTCTAGCACAAGACCAATTTCTACTGCCTTGCTAGTAGTTCCCGTTAATTTGACCACTCTTAGTTGGTTCCACTAACAAGTTACACTAACCAATCCACTTAATGGTTGAAGTTGCTTACCAAATCCCTTGCCTAAAGCCTAATACTAAGCTTAAACAATCAAACTTATTTTGGATTTTTTTTTGAACATCGAGAGAATTTGCATTAATTGAAAATTAAAGTAACCTAGAGGTTTAATTTATCATCATAAAAAACCATATAAAATTAAGTTTATTTTCTAATTTACTAAAAAACAGAGGCTATAATTTATTGAAACTTAAACAATTTAAATTTGGAGGATAATTGAAGTTGGAGATATGGGAGTTAAGACCGTTGTAGCACTGAAATGGTGGGTATTGTTTCTTGTTGGGTAGATGGAGAACATTTCATAGTACAAGCCAGGAAGCGAAAAAATAATTAAAGATAGTGTATGGTATAATTCACATGAAAGCATAAACGGATCTAAAAAAGTATAGGTGTATTATGAATGCTCTTTGGCTTCTAGAGATTCCCTTACCGAAAAAAAAAGAGAATAGATAGACTATTGATATAACTAATAAAATTATGATCCTTATGCTGTAAGGATATTCCCTAATTTACTTTTTAACATTTTTTCTATTTCAAAAATCAGGTTTTCTATTTTTTTATTTGCTTCTTATTGAAATTTTCCATCAACTAATGAATTTTATAGAACTTAACCATTAGTTGATGATGTATAAAATCATTAGTTTTTTTTTTTTGATAATTTGGGTTTTGTTTTCATTATGCATTGGAGCCCAAAGCTCAAAAAGACATTACAGATTACTCCACACCGAGTACAAAAGGCAGAAATGAAAATGTACAGCCTCAAGATGAGAGAGGAACATGGAAATAGATTAAATCCAAGCAAGGAATTCATCCGATCTTCTCAGGCCTTGTTTTACCAAGGCGTCAGCGACACCGTTCGAGCCCCTGCCTTTATGAATTATAACCAGAGAAAGCCAAGATTTTCTAGCATTGCGAATAAAATTGAGCATGAAATTAAGGTTCCAAGGGCCACCTCCATCCTGATTACACCATCGAACTGCATTGGCAGAGTCAGAGACAATGGTAAGATGATGCGCTTTGATACGATCACTGCTAAGGGAGATTTTGACGGCTCTGAAAATAGCAAAGATCTCAGCCGAATTGATTTCCAAGCGAGGAATGGGACTAGAGAAAAGGCAAATAAAATTGCCGCCATCATCCCGCAGAACCCCACCGACTACAGCGTTATCGAGACGGGGATCAAAAGACGCATCGACATTCCATTTGAGTTGATTAGCCGCGGGAGGAGGCCATAACTGCAACATGGGAGCAGCAGCGCCAGAGCTGGGAGAAGAGGTTCTCAGCCACTTGAGGCAAAGCGGGTCCCGAAGCACTTCGGAGGGTGAGTAGGGGAAACCATCATCCCATGCTTGAATCCACCAACAGAGCCTTATAAGAATCAAGTCTTGAATTTCATCCAAGGAGGAGAATATATTGTTGAAAATCCTGGCGTTTCTTTCCTTCCAAAGGGACCAAATAATGATGAAAAAAACAGCTTGCCAAATTTTTTTGAAGAAAATCCCACCTCCATAAAAGCGCCATTGAAGGAAGGCATTTTTAGAAGAAATCGGGATCACCCATGAAAAGCCCCAAATTTTTAACCACCAGCACCAAAGCTTCCATGAGAACTCACAATGGAGAAGAAGATGATTAGGAGTCTCAAGCTCCGAATTACAGAAGACGCACAAAGCCTCCTCTATTGGAATGATTCCAATATGACTCAATTTTGACTTTGTGTTGATTTTTTCTAACAGAGCAAGCCAGCAAAAGACTTCAATTCTGTGTGGGATAAGACCTCTCCACACCCCTTTGATAGCATCATGAGGTGGAAGGTTCGAACATTTCGCAAGCTCAAAAGTTGCGGATTTAACAGAAAAAGAACCAGATTTATGGGGAGACCATATTAAGTAATCATCACATGAGAGATCAAGAACAACATTTTTTAGCAAGAGATGAAGAGCATCCCTTTCTTCAACATCATGGGGCCTGAGAGCTCTGTGCCAAGGCAAGGTCCAATGCCAATCATAACCATCCCAGAATCCCAGCGAGTCAATTGAAGCTAAAGGATTAAGAGAGAGCCGAAATAATCTGGGGAAAATATCTTTTAATGGAACATCACCAATCCACACTTCCTTCCAAAATAACGTGAGAGTGCCTCGGCCCACCTGTTTCCTAATTTTGTGAGGCCCAAACAAGCGAGCCACTGGATGCTTAAGGATCGTATTACATATGGCCTTCCAAGGTCCACCATAGAGTGGACCTTTAATATCAAGAAAAGTGAGAGAAGATGGGTACCCATATTTATCAGCAATAAAAGTTCTCCAAAAAGCCTTAGGTTCACAAAAGAATCTCCATAGCCACTTGAACAAAAGAGCAATATTTTAATGGAATAAATTCCCAATACCAAGGCCCCCAAGCAATTTGGGTAACTCCAATTTTTCCCAAGCCACAAGAGGAAAGGCCCGTTTCCCTTCAAATCCACACCATAAGAAGTTCCTTTGAATTTTCACTAACTTTGCAATGACACCCTTAGGGATGGGGAAAAGGGACATGAAGTATAATGGGAGGCTTGAAAGAGAGGCTTTTATCAACGTGATGCGCCCCCCCATTGAGAGCATCTTACCCTTCCAAGTTGCGAGTTTTTTATTCATTCTATCCACAATAGGATCCCAAACATCTAGTCTAGAGGGATTACCTCCAATTGGAAGCCCAAGATACTTGAAAGGAAGTGTTCCAATTCGACAAAGGAGTGACTCGGCGGCTTTCTCAAGCCATGTTTGATCAACATTGATTCCGTAGATGGCACTTTTATGGAAGTTCACACTAAGCCCTGACGCAATATGGAATGCTATTAGAGTTTTTTTAATGTTGCAGAGGTATTCCATCGAGGGAGGACAGAAGATGATGGTATCATCTGCATATTGGAGATGCGAGACAATACAACCATTGGGGCGAGAGGCGATGCCATCCCACTTTCGGAGGTTCAGACCTTTTTTCATGAGTAAGTTCAATGGTTCCACAGCCAGATTAAAGAGAAAAAGAGATAGTGGGTCTCCTTGGCGAAGACCTCGCTGCAAATTGATAGGATGAGTTGGGGACCCATTAATCAGAATAGAAGCAGAGGCTGACATAACACAAGCTTTCATCCAAGAGCGCCATAACACAGGAAAGCCCATCTGATCAAGGACCCAGTCCAAGTAGCCCCATGAAATACTGTCAAAGGCTTTGTGGAAATCCAGTTTTAGCAGGAATGCCTCAAATTTGTGCCTTTTGCAAGATTCAATAATTTCGCTAGCAACTAAGGCTCCGTCTAAAATTTGACGCCCTCCAATAAAAGAAGATTGAAGAGGTCCAACCAAGAAGTCCATCACCTGTTGCAGTCTTCGAGCAAGGATTTTGGAAACGATTTTGTATATACAACCCACCATACTGATGGGCCTGTAATCTTTGAAGCCAGAAGGAGAATCAATTTTTGGTATTAGTGCGATAAATGAGGTGTTGCAACCTTTTGGAAGTTGTGATGTAGCCCAGAATTTCTCAACAATATCATATATATCAAGCTTGATCACATCCCAAGCAGATTTGATAAAATTGAAATTGAACCCATCAGGCCCAGGGGACTTATTGCCATCGCAAGATGCAATGGCAGCATCGATCTCATCATGAGAGAAAGACTCGCATAACATAGACAAATGCGATGGGAGCAGTTTCTTGAATTCTAGATTTTCGAATCGAGGTCTCTTTTTAAGATCTTCTTGAAAAATATTTCGGAAGAAGGAAACTGCTTCAGATTTTATTCCTGCACAGTCAACAATGTTAGTGCCATCAATAATCACAGAAGAAATTGTGTTTTTTTGCCTTCTGATTGAGGCCAAAGTATGGAAAAATTTTGTGTTCCTGTCCCCTTCTTTAAGCCACTTTGATCGAGAATTTTGGGCCCAATAGGCTTCTTTTCTTTTCAGCCAAGACCAAAGATCAAGTTGGGCAGATTTCCTTGCTTCAAGTTCGGACTCATCAAGGGAGCGACCATTGGCAATGACATCCAGAGAATGGATTTTTTGTTCAAGTTCTTTTATTTGGGTATCTATGAGCCCGAACTCACTTTTGTTCCACTGCTTGAGACCCTCTTTTACATGCTTTAATTTATACGGTATAGGGAGATGTTGTGCATTGGCCCAGGCAAGTGAGACCGTGCGCAAGAAATTTGGGTGGGAAGCCCAACAATTCATGAAGCGGAACGGTTTCGGACCCCAATTGGTACAAGGAGAATGAACCAAAATAGGACAATGATCCGAGATTGTACGATTTAGGATCGAAACTGATAAGTTTGGAAATTTAATGATCCAATCTGAGTTTACCAAACATCGATCGAGCTTGCTTTTTCGATTACCATGGAACCAAGTAAAAAGCCCGTTTGCAGAGGAAACTTCAATTAATTGCACTGCTTGAATAAAATTCCTGAAATCATCCACACCCTCCTGAGAGATAAGATTACTGCCTCTTTCTGAAGAAGAGAGGACTTCATTGAAATCACCCATTAACAGGGTAGGAAGATTGCTAGTCTGCCAGAAATCCAAAATCTCATTCCATACCATGGCCCTTTCATCAATGTTACAAGGATTGTATATGTTAATGAGCACACAATGAAAGTCAAAAGAAGCAATGATTCCTCGGATAGCGATCCAATTGCTGCTAATATGAGAAGTTTCCAATTGGAAAAATGAATTCTTCCAGAGGGAAATAAGCCCCCCCGAGTTCCCAATAGAGGGGCTGGAAAGCCATCTAACATCATCATCGGCCCAACAGGATTTTATGGTTTTGGGGTTGACATTTTCAGTTTTTGATTCTTGTAAAAAGAAAAAGGAGGGATTATGGTTTGAAATCAATTTCCTAACCTGAGAGCATTTTACTCGAGCACCGAGTCCACGGCAATTCCAAGATATAACTGACATGATCAACACAATTCAAAGATGAAAGAAGAAGATAGCTATAGGAAAGACGCATCCTAGTCGTCCTTTTGACGTTTTAGTATGGCAGAAATGAGGTTTTCAATGCACGAAATTGGTCCATCAATTCGAAGCCCAAGTTCGGAGGCAAGGCTTATGACATCAGAGGAGGTGATGATTGACGGAGAAGGGAGAGGAGGATGGGAGGAAGAGGTAAGCACCCGAGATTTTTTCTTATTCTTTTTTTGAAGTTTTCGAATTCTTTTTTGGGCATGTCTTCTTTTGGCTTCAGAGGGGATAAGGCTTTCGAACCCAGGCGGGAACATAGGCCCAGAGGAGAGAGAAGATGAGGAGGAAGAAAGGGCTTTTGGCTTAGATTTAGAGTTTGGTAGAAGAGGCCCGAATCGATTTTGAGTGTGAATAGGAGGAGAGTTAGATGGAGAGGGGTTTGGGCTAGATTTCTCGTTTGGCCCACAATCTGGATGGGCGTGGGACTTTGATTCATTTTTTGGATTAAGGTCCAGTTAAAAGTGCATCCACCTCAGATGGAATAATTAAATGATCAGAAGGAATGATTACCTGGCGCTCTTCTATGATGGGGACAATTTTCTCGGTGGACTCGAGGACATCATTAGAATGTTCAGTAGGTTTACTTGGAACTACCACATCATTTAATGACTTGTTGGGAGAAGGTGAGAAATTGCAATTATCAGTCTTGGGAGGTGAGAAGGTGCATTCAATGCAATCATCAGCCTCTGACTCAACAGATTCCTCAACGGACGGCGCCGGAGGCTTGCAATCAACTTGACTACTAGATTGGACATGGATTATGGCTTCTTCGGCTACAAAAATTCTTGACTTTGTTCCTTGTGACTGAAAAATCATCTTGCAGTTGATATTGAAAAGACAATCCGAAAGGAGGAGTACTTTAGCACATTCAAAGCTAGAGTAGTCAACGGATAAAACTCTGCCAAAAACGCTCCCAATATTGAAGAAATTTTCGTATGACCAACTTCTAATGGGGACCCCATAAATCTTAATCCAAGTTTCCTTCCATTTTGAGGCACAAGTATCATAGACCTCCCTTATGTCAATAAACCAGTTTTCAAGCCATTTACTTTCAAGAATGGCAAGTTTATCTTCCATAGACGCAAAGGTGACAAGGTGAAGAAAACCCCCAAGTGGTTTAATGCCAATACATGTAACACCTTTAGCAAGAATATGTTCGTGAAATTGGGCGGATGATTGAGACAAAGATGATACGGCTACAACACTTCTACTAAACAACTCATCATTTTCATGGGAAATTGCCCCTTTAATGGCAAATAAATCCTCCCCTTCAATTTTATCAACTTCAATTTCATCTCTTATTTTTTCCACGCAATCACCCAAAAGTCTTGAACTTAATCTTTTAATGGGGCAGGGTTCAAATTGAAAACAATCAGGGATGGGGTCAGGTTCTTGGGGAGGGATGGGTTGGTATTTTGAGGAGGGTTGGGAGGATGGGACTTTTGGTTGGGGACTGACAACTGGAGGGGGCTTGGGATTAGGATCCGAGGCAGTGAAAACATCTTTATAAGACCTATTGTCACGAAGAGGAGAGGCTTTTTTTGGTGATGGATTGGAATTTGAATTATGCATGGCAGCTGAAAGAGGCTTTGCATGGAGTGGGGGGTTTTCATATTTTCTGAACCTGGGCTTGAGAGGATTGGAGTCATACTTGGCAGCAAAAACTCTTAAGCTACCATTCGAAAGCTTTCGACCATTTTCCCCCTGAATTGCTTTCTTTTGGGATTCTGGACGGACGAATTGAACGAAAGCGAATCGATGCTGATGATGGGGTCTGATTTTTTCTGGAATGGTAATGTTTGCGATGGCGCCATAACGACCAAAAACTCTGGCAATGTCGTATTTGCAAATGTTGATTGGGAGGAAGTCCACAAAACAGGTTTTTGAAGCTATATAATGTTTTGGGGGAGGTTTCCGGCGACTAACAGTGGTCCATGGCTGAACTTCTTGGAAGGCGCTCTTTCTCTCACTAAACTCTCTCATCTCGTTCCTTTTTTCTATATAAATTCATTAGTTGATGTATCTAATAAATAAATAAATCATTTACTGATGTATCTATTTATTAGAACATCCCATCCTCTTCCCATTCATTAATTGATTCTTTGTTTAACTTCATTTGACTTTCATTTGATTCAATTAGCTTTGTTTGACTTCACAATGAGTTTCATTTGATTCAATTAGCTTTGCTGAATGCATTTGAGTTTCATTTGATTCAATTAACTTTGTTGAATGCATTTGATTCTTTTAGTTATGTTTGACTTTCATTTGGAATGAACTAATGAGCTTTGTCGAATGCATTTGAGTTTCATTTGATTCTTTTAGTTATGTTTGACTTTATTTGACTTTCATTTCATTTGAAAAGTACTGATTCACACTGTGCAAGGCACAGTGCCAGGAGATGTATCAAAAGGAAAATGAGGTCCAAATTAACTTATTATCTTTGATCTCTTATTGATTGACTCTAATAATATTGTATGGTCTGCTTCTCCTTCATAAAAAAAAAAAGAAAAGAAAAGAAAAGAAAAGAAAAGAAAAGAAAAGGAGAGTAAGACACTTATTTTAGATAAGTCCAAGAGTTCAATTCAAATGTGAAGAAAATTATCAAAGTTTTGAAGATCATCATTTTGGATTCCAGTATATCCGAAGATTAGTTATATTTGGAAGGGAATAGATTGTTCTCTGGCACAGAAACACACACAGTGCCACAGTGAAGAAAGTCCTATGATGTTTATTTGCGGAAGTTGAAAATCTTAAAAGAAAGGTTTAAGCACTTATTGAGCCAATTGCCATTTCAAATCTTCAAGCTTGCATTACCTATCTTTTTCTTATTTTCTTAGCTATTAGCCATGATCCTTCATGATTATTTCTTGCTTCATAACTTCGGATTGTGAGTTGGATTATTTTTTGCTTAATGACTTCGGATTGTGAGTTGGATTATGACATAGCACCAGCATCCTTAGTATCTATTGCTTGAGCAACTTGCATTATTTTGCTGACTATATCTCACTTTGACTCGCTAAACATGTTGATGCTCTCCTTTTTGATAATGTCAAAAGGAGGAAGATGGGTATAATACTTAGACTAATGAATTGGTTATCTTGGTTACCATGTTACTTGTGAATGATGTTGAGTTATTTTTCCCTAATGTGATTAATGGTGCATATTTTGAGGGGGAAGTATTATTTGTTTGTCATCATCAAAAAGGGGGAATTTGTTGTGACTCTAAGTCAATGTTATTTTGACGATGATAAACGATTTATGCTATAACATGTATGTATGTAACAGTGATCTAAGAAAACTATCAAGATTGGATGTTCATGAAAGATCAAGAACTTGAAGATATGGAAGCTTAGGTCTAGTTATGTTCTTAGTCATGTTTATGCAATGTAATTAACGTATTGGAACTTTGTGCTAAACTAGAAATATGAAATTAGGATGATTAACTATTTCCTTAGAGTTAAGAAAATAGGTAATTATATTAATTTCATGTTTCTATATTTAAAGAATATAAAAAGGGGAGTTTTTAATTTCGAAAATTAGTTTTGAAAGGAAAATATTTTTTACAAAGATTTTCGGATAAAGAGTTTTGTAAAAACTGATTTTAAAGAACACGTTAATTTTTTTTACAAAGATTTTCGGATAAAGAGTTTTGTAAAAACTGATTTTAAAGAAAACGTTTCTTTAAAAATATTTTCGGAAAAAAGAGTTTTAAAAAAATCTGATTTTTAAGAACAAGATTTTATAAAAGATAAAATGCGAAAAAAAAGAAAAAGAAGACTTTTAATAAAAAACTGATTTTAAAGAAAACATTTCTTTAAAAGATTTTCTAAAAAGATTGTTTGTAAAAAGAGAAAAACTGATTTTTAATGATAACGATTTTTATAAAGTTTTTTTTACATAAAAACTGATTTAAAATCTCATTTAGAGTTGGCATAAGATATGGAGGAATCCTTATCTTATAAGGAGTAAAGGAAATCAGTTTTTTATAAAAGATAAAATTGGATTTTGAAAAGAAAAATAATTTTATCCCTTTATTTTAGGAATAAAAATTGTTCAAAAAGATAATACATCTTGGAGAAGGATTTTTATTCAGCTGATTGAATTATATAAGGGATAGAAATCATTGGAGCAAAACACGTTTTCAGATTTGGAGAGATAAAGATTTTGAGAGCTGAAAATGATCTCCCAGAGCACATTGTACGGTACAGAGTTCTAGTAGGTTAAGGTCTCTAAACAAAGTTTGTAACGATCCTCTATTTGCTTGAATAAGAAGCACGCTTTTGGGGAATCATTCTTTCTGTAATCTTTCATATTATAGAGAGTAGCAACACTTAGGGTTAAGTGTTGGGGAGCACTACTAGAGTTAGTAGTGGGGGAATCGAATTGTATCAAGGGTTTGGTATTTTACGATTCAAATAATAAAAGAGTAGTTTGTGTGGACGTAGATCTCAGAGGTGAGATTGAACCACGTTAAATTCCAGTGTTTTATTATTTGATTTCATTGTTTTATTGTTTGATTCATTTTCGGTTGAGCAAAAACATAAATCGGAGATTTTACGAGTGAATAACACAGTGCACGACACTGTGTCATAAAGGGTGTTTTTGCGAAAATCGATTAGATTTAGCCACTCAATTCAACCCCCCCCATCTTGAGTGTCATCTTGTGTTCCAACACATAATATTAGTACAACGTTTCTTAACAGGAGGAAAAGATACATTAAAGGGGACAAAACTCCCTGCCTTGCGCTTCTAACCAACACTTTGGGGACAAGGTGAACCTCGAACTTTGCAGCAACTAAACCTTGCTTTCCTCGACGACGTGCTTCTGATGGGTCTGCAGTTAGCATTAGGCAATGACTTAGACATATTTCTCCGAACGATCCGTAATGCTCGCACCCTGGCTTCCTTCGCTGCTTTCTTTCTTACTGATGAATCATGATCCTTCCGCTTTGAATCGGTAATGGAATCACCTGCATAACATACCTTATCCTGCTGCGCTTCAGCGGTTAAAACTTCTCCCGGCTTGTCTAGATGATCCTGCTGCTAACCTCTATGAATCCTGGAGCACGGGTCCTGGGTGCCTTCCTTTACTGAAGACACTAGGTGAAAGGCTTCTGCTTGCCTCAAATCTTGGTTGAGGGGGAGTCTCCTTGGTAGGGTTTTTAGGATTTGAGGCACGAATTGACATCGACCTCAAATTAGATTAATAAAAGTGCAACACTTGCCCTTGTTGCAGCTTTTGCATATCTTCCTATGAATTGTTAAGGAACGAAGAAGATCTCTTTGTATTAGAAAACATCACATGATCCGAAGGACAAAGAGATTTTGAAAATACCCTCTCCAACGGGTATCCTCAATGTGGGGGAAGGGAATTATGGTTATCCTTAAAGGCAAGAGTATTGTTTGGAACTTGCTTTTATGTAGGAGGAAAGTCTAGACCAAAGGCAAGCGGACTACAATAAAAAAGAACTAGGGAACTCATTGACCTTCGAAGAACGAGCTCCCTCTATATTCTCCAACACTCTTTTTCCTTTTATATCATACGTCAACTGATCATTGTCTTTTGACACTAGGGAAGAAGGAAGATCAACTGAAAACGATACATATCACTCCATAAAATAACATGAAACCGATGCATATAGTTTAGATGCTGATCTAAGAGCACCATGTTAGCATGGACTATGCCAACATGGTTTAATGATTATCTTCTTTTTTCAAAAAAAAAGGAAAATTCCCAACGATAGGCTCCTATTCTTGAGAATTCCCAATGGTAGATTAAACTTCTTTTTTTTTCCATTGCTAGACCTCAGTTTTCCTAATTTACTCAAAAGTAGCATTAATGAGGCTTAAACGTTAATTTCATGTTTAGTTTTAATACTTTTTGTTAAGTTTGCCTAACTCCTACTAACCATGGTTAATTTTAGGTCTAGACTCCTAACTGACTAACAAAAATTTTCATGAATCGATACAGATGTTAGTTAAAAGTCATGGAAGTATATATTACAGCTATATTAGTAATGTAAATTGAACAATGATAGCCATAATTCTATACGGATGGTAGCTGACAAAGAAAGAAGATCCAGATTTTTTTCATTTACAGATTCATCTATAAGTGAGTGAGTAGCTCAAGAATAGATAAGTCACAAGCATGACAGTTTCTGTAGTTCGATCGTTTTAGAATTATTAGATATAGTTTAAGTATTTATCCTTGAATATGATTTAAGGGCTTTACATAATCACATCCTTATACATCGTGAGACACTAGAGTCCTTATGTGTGACAAGAAACGGCCTCGCATCATCACAACCTCGTAGAAAGTGCAAAATTTGAGATCCAAGTTGCCGGATGTTAGGAGTCTAGACCTAAATAAACCGTGGTTAGTAGGGGTTAGACAAAACTTAATAAAAATATTAAAACAAAACATGAAATTAACGTTTAATCCTCATTAATGCTACTTTTGGATAAATTAAGAAAATCGAGGTCTAGCAATGGGAGAAAAAAAAGAGTTGAATCTACCCTTGAGAATTCTCAAGAATAGGAGCCTACTATTGAGAATTTTCCCAAAAAATTGACAATGGTTGTCGTTTTGGTGTGCTATAATTCTCCTATCTATAGTTTCTTTTTTTCGTTCTAATTCCCAAGGACCAACTACTTGTGGCTACGGGCTTCAAGCATTTTCCTTCAACTATCTGATTTGTAAGTAAGTATTAACATAATTACTAAAATACAAAGAGAAGATCTCTAGAATCCATAAATTGTGGATTATAATAAAAGAAAGCAAATAACTTATAACTATCTAAGAAAATAGATCACTACATAAGCGGGTGGCATGTGGAATTTTCTGAACGTGACGGCTATGCAAATATATTAAAATGCATATATCTCATACTTCCTAGTTCCTACTTTCTTTATTTGGAATCCATTAAAGTAGATGAATAAATTACTACAGAATAACATGATTGGAGATTAGAGGATCAATGTACATTTTAGTGGGCAGTGGCACCTCAATTTCTACAGGTATATTATCCCTTACATTCATATTTCATGTGACGGGATCTGTTCTTAGATACTAACTAGTTTTTGTCCCGGGGCATACGCCCCGGATTATTTACCGATGTGCATTTAAAGTCTTCAAAAATAGAAATATTTGTCTTTAAATGATTTTTTCCCCCATAAAGACCAACATGAGCATTGTAGTGTAGTTGGCTAGTGCATTATCATATCAAATGAGAGGTCATGAGTTCGAGTCTTGAAACATACATTTTTATTGTTTAATATTTCATTTGATTGTGTGGGAGAGGGGAGAGTACATGTGGCAGGATGACATTTGTTTGTCTTGGGTTTTAGATATATTCAAGTTATATGTATAGGTGGATATTGAAAATTTAGATGGGTAATAATAAATATGATCATGAAAAATTTAATGGTGCATACTAATTTATAACTAGATTTAAAAAGGTAGGTCAAGAATAAACATTCTAAACTATTAAATTTCCATGGTGAGAACCACTTATTTTTCTTCATTTTACGAAGATTTTTGATCATTTCACAACGTTTTTGCTCATTTTATGTTTCACATGTTTTATTTTTTTGCTCATTTTAACATTTTTATGCTCATTTCGCAACGTTTTTGCTCATTTTACGTTTTGCTCATTTTTACGTTTTTTCTCATTTTACTTTTTTATGCCCATTTTACGTTTTTCACCTTTTACATTTCTGCTTATTTTACGTTTTTGATAATCTAATGTTTTCTACTCATTTTATACTTTTGCTCATTTTAACTTTTTTTTGCTCATTTTAGAAAATTTTTGCCCATTTTAAGTGGTTCTCACGGTTCTCACCGTAAGAGGGTTCTCACTAGAACCCAACCCAACCCTATATATATATATATATATATATATATATATATATATATATATATATATATATATATATATATATATAGGAAAAATTCACATAAATAATAATCCCAACTATGGCCGGTCAGCCAATATTAATCCCAACTAATGATTATTCTGGTATAATCCAGATTATTATGTCTTATCCATAATATTAGTCCTTAAACCAGGTAACCTGCTAAATAAGTCACAAGATTTCCTTAACTCCCTATTTCCCTCCAAAAGTTTAATTTTTTTATTTTATCTTTTTTTAAAATGGACTTCTCTTAGTAAAACCCCCCAACTACCCAAGTAAAACCCTTTAATTTACCACAGCCCACCATTACTGCAACTTTGCTACAGTTGCGTGGAAGAGAAAAAGTACGGCCACCATTGACGACATTCAAAGAAGCTATTTTTAGAAGCAGAAAAGGCAATTTCGTCCAGTATTTGAACAACGAAAAGGTAAATTTTTTTCTTCATCTCTTTCGTACTTAGTAAATCGCATGAATTTAAGCATTTCAAAATTACATCTTTTGCAAATTTATCTATTATTACAGAGATGAAAAGTTAGAATTTTTAATGTTGATTAGGGTTTAGGGCTGTTGTGAATAGCAAATTTTGCAATTGATTTAGTTTTATTTTGTTATTTTCTTTGAATAGGGGATGTATACTATTTCGAGAACTCTTAAAATGTGGCATGGGGGTTTCTTTATCAAGGATAAGCATGGTGTTCTTCGATATTATGCTGGGCAATATAGGACTTTTCCTATTGATTTTGATCTGATGTGTTGGTTTTGGTTGGTTGAGTTAGCTAAGAAATGTGGAAATTATGATGAAATTGCTGAGGTTCACTATTTGATTCCTGGGGAGCAGGATCTTGAGGTGGAACTTAGAAGGGTTAAGAGTGATGAGGAGGTGAGAGAGTTGATTTCCCATGTAAAAACAAAACAGGGTAGGTGTATTCATTGTTATGTCATTCATGGCATTCCTGATGTTATACCTGTGCTAGGGGAGGGTGGAATAAGAAATTCACCAAAAGGGACAGTTGGAAGGAGAAAACCATACACCCCAAAAAGAAAGAAACAAACAAAGGTCAAACAACCAAGTGAACCTTTGACTAAAAAGGGTGCTGACTCAGCTTTTGACCATTCCACACCTAGGATTTCTGAGGTGTGCAAAAAAGCAAGCTCCTCAACTGTTGAACCTCCCCAAAATACTGATAACTCACAACAAAGGAAAGAGCCCATAGAAAACACCTTTGAAGAACCACAAAATACCCAATCTCCCCAAATCACCCAAGTCACTCAATTATCTTCACAAATTACCCAAGATAACATTCACAGTCCAAGGCCTAATGAAGTACCACTTGAGGCAGAACATGATGGTGGGTTTGCATATGATTGGATAGATCCACGGACTGATGAAGTACCTACTTGGGATGAGTTTTTGTCTGGGTATGATTATGATTTTGAAGATTATGATCCTACTGATCCTGAATTTAACCCAGAGGTAGAACTAGGCACATTAAGTGAGGGAGAGCAAGAAGGACTTTAGGGAGGTAACAATGGAGAGGGACATGTCAGTGAGGAGGAGAGGAGTGTTGAGGATGAATCTGATGAAAATTTAGAGGAGGATGTGCCTTTGTCAGATGGAGGAACTAGTGATGAAGAGTATGTGAGAACAAGGGAAGCATTGAAGGGATGGAATGCAAGGGCTTTAGAGATTGCAAGCAGACTTCAGAAAGAGGCTGAAGAAGGAAGGCTAGCTGGAAAAGCAGGACATATTGGTGGGAGTAATGGTGAAGCCACTGAGACAGGTGACTTTTTGAGTGAATATGAAGACACTGACGAAGAGATACTCACTGATACTGATGAGGAAGACAACATAATTTCAAGGAAGAGAAAAGTGAAAGTACCTGTAGTTGACAACAACACTGACTACAATACATTACAGTGGACAGTGGGTATAAGGTTTGAGAACAGGGAGAAGTTAGTGCAGTAGTTAAGTATGCTATTGCTCAAGGCAGAAATTTATACTGGAGTGTGAGCAACAAGCAGAGGCAACAAAGACTTGGGGCAAAATGCATGCCTAATTGTCCTTTCAGAATATATGCAAGCTGGGAGAGCAAGAGATCTTGCTTTGTGGTTAAATCAGTCACATTAGAGTAAACTTGCAACAGAAATATGGAGTCCAACAGGCAAATGAAGACAAGGTGGGTGGCTGAGCAGTTGCTTGAAATGTTTAAGTCAAGGCCACATTAGCCAGCAAAGGACATCCAGGAGACAATCAGGAGGGCTTACAAGATCATTGTCAAAAAAAACTATGCATACAAGGTGAAGTATCAAGCTCACAAGAAGCTTCATGGTAGCATGAAAGAACACTACAACAAGATTGGCAGGTATATAGCTGCTCTAACAAAGTCAAGCCCAAACAGTGTATTCACCTTGGTGACTGATCCTTCTGCAGCACCCCCTATATTTCAAAGGTTTTTTGTGAGTTTTGAAGGGGTGAAACAAGGTTGGATGCAGGGCTGTAGGAAGGTCCTTTGTGTTGATGGGTGTTTCTTAAAGACTTTTTTAGGAGGATAATTATTAGCTGCTGTAGGTAGGGATGCAAACGGCCAAATGTATCCTTTGTGTTGGGTTGTGGTTGAAGGGGAAACAAATGACTCTTGGTTGTGGTTTTTTAATGAATTGAAGAAGGTGCTTGGTGAAACTGATGGCAGTGACATTACAATTGTATCTGATGAAGCTCAGGTAACTTTCTATTCTTCTATTTGTTTTCTTTTAATAACAACTTATTAGATATTAATATGTTAGTTACTATGGATTGCAGGCCATTTTGAATGTTGTGCACAATGTCTTGCCACAGGCAGAGCATAGACATTGTGCAAGACATGTATTTGCTCATTGGCATAGGTACTTTAGGGGAGATGCAATGAAGATATTATTCTGGAATGCTGCAAAGGCTTACAGTGAGGAGGAATATGAGGATGCATTAGAGGAGATGGAAAAGGTTGATCCTAGTGCAGTTGTATCATTCAAGGCTTATAACCCAAAGTGCTTTTGCAGGGCATTTGTAAGGAGTAATACTAAGTGTGATGTCATAGTGAATAATATGGCAGAGACTTTCAATGGTTATATACTAAATGCAAGAACCAAGCACTTGATCTTCATGCTTGAAGATATTAGGACAGCTTTAATGCAAAGAATGGTGGTGAAGAGGGAAGAAATGGAAAAAAGCAAAGATGTTATGTGCCCTAGGATTAAAGCTAAACTGAACAAGGAGAAGACACTAGCTGCTGAGTGTTCTGTAATGCCATCAACATCCACTTTGTTCCAGGTGTCACACAGGTTAGACACTTTGGAAGTTGATGTTGATGCAAGTAGTTGTACTTGCAAGAAATGGGATATCACTGGTGTGCCATGCTGCCATGGTTGTGCTGCTATTTTCTTCAAACATGAGGAGCCTGAAGCCTATGTGCATGAGTGCTACACTAAGGAGACATACCTGAAGATTTATGCAGCCTCCATCCCACCATGTGTTGGAGAAAAACACTAGCCAAAGGTGGACCTGCCATTGGATCCTCCTCCTATTAAGATAGGTCCTGGAAGACCAAGAAAGAAGAGAAGAAAAACTCCATTTGAAGATCCCAAGAAGCCAGGGAAGTTAACAAAACATGGTGTTGAAATGAGTTGTAGTGTGTGCAAGTCAAAGGAGCATAATAAGAGAAGGTGTCCTGACAAGGACAAGGTAGTTGAGCCAGAACCTAAGCGACCTAGGGGAAGGCCCAAAAAAGTGGGGTCCAGGAATGATGGAGCTGAATCATCACAAGCCCAACATCACCAACAAACAGCAGAACCTTCTGCACTGGGGAGATATGGGAGAACAATCATAAGGGGAAGGGGTAGAGGGAGCAGAGGAGGTGGTGCCAGGGGTGGAAGGGGTGAAAATAGTAGTGTAGGCAGAGATGGGAGGGGTGTTAGAGGTGGCAGAGGTGGAAGGGGGGTCAACACTGTTAGAGGAAGAGGTGGGAGGGGTGTTAGAGGTGGAAGAGGTGGGAGGGGTGTTAGAGGTGGAAGAGGTGGGAGGGGTGTTAAGGGTGTAGGAGTTTACTTTGATGAACAAGGAAATCCAACTACTTTCAGTAGTGGAGTGCAAGCCAGCCAACTGTCTTAAGCAAGTACATCAGCAACAAATGCACCTGCTAGCCAACATAACTCATCATTTTACTTTTGCTCTGAATTTTGGCTTCATTTTGGTTTAATCTTGTTGTGTTTAGGTCTGATGTGTTGAGACAACCTTTTTTTTGGGTTTACTTTTGCTTGTGAAACAACACTGCCTACTGTTGGTTTATTTCAGATTAATGGATTCATTTTGATTCCTCTTACTTTGGTAATAATTGCAAGTGTTGTGTAATATGCACAAGTTGATTGAAAATTATGCTAAAGTGTAGGATTGCAAAAACAACAGTTGCAAAGATTGGAAATAACTGAATATCTCATTTACTCCATTGAATGAAAAATACACTTCATTGAGCCAATACATACTACTACTACTACTTTGCCTTCCTAACATCTTTTTCTAACAAATTCCACTTCCTAAATGACCATAATAACCAACAAAAAATTGCACACAAATTGAACCCATTGTCAATTCCCACAACACAAAACATACCAGCCAAAACAACCCAAGACAAAATCAGGGCGTAAACCAATTTCTTCACCATTGCTGCATTCTTGAACCTTGTTTCAATCAGTTCCACCTTCAACATTTCACTCTTCTTCTTCTTCAATTTCTCGACTTTCTCATGTAATCTGGTATTCTCTGCTTCTAACTTCTCACTAACTTTTCCTCTACCATCACTAGTTCCATCATCAACCATATTCACATCATCAAGGTACCATTCAAAAAATTTACACTGCAAACAAATTAATTTAAAGATATAAAACCCTAAAATAATCAAATCAATTGCAACAAAAAAATGAAATTTAAAAAACTCACCGGTGGAAATTTAGGGCATCCCCAATATCGTCTCCCAACATTTTCTCCTCGCTTGACAACCTTCACAACAACATGAAGACGATGAAAGCATTGTAATCCAACTGAAGCAGAATCACTTGCCATCTCCTTTCTTCCTTCTCTAATTTTTCGTTTGCCTTTTTTTTCCTTTCAACTGGTTTCAACGGCTTTAAATGGGGGAGATCACCTAATTAAAGGCAAGCAGGTAACTTAGTTCACAATCACCGGTTATAACAACTTAACCTGGTTTAAGGACTAATATTATGGATAAGACATAATAATATGGATTATGCCAGAATAATCATTAGTTGGGATTAATATTGGCAGACAGGCCATAGTTGGGATTATTTATGTGAATTTTTCCATATATATATATATATATATATATATATATATATATATATATATATATATATATATATATATATATATATATATATATGACCACCCAAGAATCATTGTGTTTAGTAAAAAAACAAATCATTATGTTGACATATATATACACGTACACATAAGTATATATATATATATATATAAAATAAGGTAAGAAGAAAAAAGGTTAGGAGACCCTCCGCACGAGGGGAACTCCTACCTTACCAGTTACAAGGATATTATGAAGAGCAGAAGAAGTACAATCTACTATAGAGAAATGACTATCTACTAAATGGCCAACATTAGCTATCCAATCCGCTGCCTTGTTTGCTTCCCGGAATACATGACGTATATATCCCATGACTGAAAATCTTTGAGAAGGTAGTGGATGTCTTGGATGATGTTGGAGATCTGCCAGGGGGGGACCAGATGTCTTTTACTGCGTTGATGACCATAAGATTATCGCCCTCGATGAAGATGTGGTGAATATGATTTTGGTGGGCTAGAAGAATACCCTTATGAAGAGCTGTAGCTTCGGCAATGAAGACCGAGGAGGAGCCGAGATTAATTGCTGAGGTTGTGAGGAGGTCTCCAGCTGAATCCCGGATAATAATGCCTGCTGCTGCAGAGTTGTCACGAACCGAACCGTCGAAGTTGAGTTTGAAAGATTGTGGAGGGGAGGCTCCCAGGCGACGAGGATGGAGTTGTTGTGATGATGGGGGGTGGTGGAGTGATTTGGATGTGGTGGTGAAAACGGAGACCATTGGAGAAACAGTTGTCAACTGTCTCCCTTAGGGTCCATTCTTTGTGGAGGAATTTGGCCTAGTGCAGGATTCTATGAACATTAAGGGTGGCGTTATTGAAAATGACATCGTTTCTTTCTTTCCAAATGCTCCAGATAATGAAAATGAATTTTACAATTTGAGTCTTATTCGGCCGAAGATTGGAGAGAGTGGTGAGCAAAAGGGTGACATTTAGAGTATGGGGTAGCCAATCTCTGACCTCTTGTAACTCCCAAAAGGGTTTAAGACATTGACACGAAAGAAACAGGTGGTCTAGAGACTCTTCTGCTAGATTGCAGAAGCTGCAGTAAAAGGGATGATTTTTCGTTTAGCTAGAATTTGGCGAACTCCGAGGCTGTTATGACAAATTTGCCATAGGAAAATCTGTAGTTTCAGGGGAATTTGTAGCTTCCAGATCCATCGATATTCCCTTTAGGCTTGTTGAAGAGGAACTTTATGGGCTAGCCAATTGGCTGATTTGACTGTGAACTCTCCTGAAGAGGAAAGCCCCCAGATGGGTTCGTCAGGAAGAGGGTTCATCGGAAGAGGAATTCCTTTTATAATCTTGACGATATGTTCGGGCAAAAGGGCATATAGTTTTTGAAGATCCCAATTTTTGTTGGGGAGGATGAAATTGCTTAGGCGCAAAGAAATGTCGACTTGGTCATGGGGATGTCAAGCATGTTGATAAGGCTATCATGAGAGCACCAATTATGAAGCCAGAAGAGGATTTGATTACCATCTCCAATTTTCCATCGAATGCCCTTGCGGAGGATGTTTCGCTGTTGGAGGGTTTTCCTCCAAATAGGAGAATCTTGTGGTTTAGGTGAGCAAGTGAAGAAAGATTGTTTGTTTAAATATTTTTCCTTTAGTAGCTTGACCCAGATATTATTTGGGTCTGTTAGAATCTTCCAACCAAGTTTTGCAATATATGCTTGGTTCATTGGAAGGGTTTTGCGCAAACCAAGTCCCCAACGGATTTGGGGGTGCAAATTTTATCCCAAGCAATAAGTTGGACACTATTTTTGTCCTTATGTTGTCGCCAAAAAAATTTCCTGTGGATGGAGTCTATTGATTTTGCCAGATCTGAGTGTAGAAGAGTTGATGCACACGTATATGAAGGCAGGGACTCTAGGTTTGATTGTATTAGAGTTAGTCTGCCAGCCTTAGAGAGGAAGCCTGACTCCCAAAGGTTAATGCGTTGTTCTGTTTTGCTAAGAATGAAGTTGAGGTCCGCTTTAGTGGGATGGAAAGAGCTGAAAAAAACTTCCAAGTACCGTCCTAGGGAGGATTTAGGGAGCATATTGAATTGGCTGGCTAGAATGGTTTTCCTTGCTGGTTGAACATGCTTCGAGAAAATGATGGATGACTTGTGAAAGTTTACAAGTTGCCCTGATAGGTTGCAGAATTCATCTAGTATTGTTTTCAAGTTTTTACATGCTGTATTGGATGCTTTGCAGAATAAAAGGCTGTCATTGGCAAACATAAGGCACGGGATGTTTGCAGTTCGTGGATGGATTTTGAAACCGATGCCCGAACCTCGAATATGGGTTTGAAGCGTTAATTTCCTGATTAAAACTTCCATGCATATAATGAACAAATAGGGTGAAAGGGGATCACCTTGTCGTAGGCCCCAAGATGGCCTGAACCATGGTGAAGTATCACCGTTTACTTTGATTGAATAGGAGACGTTAGTGACACATTCTTTTATCCAAAGGACCCAAGTGTGAGGAAATCCAAAAGCGGTGAGTACTTCCCAAAGGAAGTCCCATTCGATTCTATCATAAGCTTTTTCCATATCGAGTTTTAAAGCACACCAACCGGTTTTATTTTGAGATTTTTGGAAGGTGTTTAGTGCTTCCTACACTATTAGTAAGTTGTCATGAATGCAGCGATCCTGAGTGAAAGCGTTTTGAAGAGGGCTTATTTCTCTTTGTAGAATAGGGCGTAAGCGGTTAACAATGATCTTGGAAATTCCTTTGTAGATCGTATTGATGAGAGTAATAAGTCGAAAGTGATCTGGTGTTTTAGGAATATCTTTTTTGGGGATGAGGGTGATGAGAGTATGGTTGAGTGAAGGTGGTAATTTGCCATGGTGAAAGAAACTTTGAATTGCAATAACGACGTCTTTTTCTATAATTGGCCAATAGGCATGGAAATTTTTTGCTCCGTAGCCATCTGAGCCTGGTGCTTTATTGGGGTTAATATCAAAAATTGCCTCTTTGACCTCAATTTGTGTAACTGGAGCTAATAAGAGATGAGAATCCGATTTTGAAACAAACGGAGTAAGGAAGCTGAGGTCGAAAGTTCTTTGAGCACTGATATTTGATGTGAATCGATCTTGGAATGATTTGGTGAGTAAATTAGCAAGATCTTATTGTGAGTCGACCCATTCTCCTAAATCATTTCTTAAATGAAAGATGGTGGAGTGGGTTCGAATCTTTTTCATTTTGTTATGGAAAAATCTGGAGTTGCGATCGCCTTGGGTGAGCCACGTTTTGCGAGCGGTATTTCCCCATGCCTTTTGAGTGAAGAGAAGTAATTTTTCTCTTTGGATTATAAGTCGATTGATATGTTTAATCCATATTTCATTAAAAGGTTGATGCCATAATTTATCTTGTAGTTCTTTTATTTTATCATCATTACATTGTAGTTTATTAGCTGTGTGTTTGTACTTTGTTTTGGCCCAAAATTTAAGAGTAGTCTTGATGCGAAGCAGTTTTTGCTGAATGCGATAGAAACGTGATCCTGTAATTTGAGTGTTCCAATTTTTCCTGACAATAGAGTGCGACTCCTTGTCCAGGACCCAGAAGTTTTGAAATCGAAAGGGCGGTGCTTTGGTAAGAGGTGTTTGGTTTGTTGAGAACAAAATTGGGGCATGGTCCGATACAGTGAAATTGCCATAAACCAACGTGCTTTATTTGATTGAAGTCATTAAAAAATTGCGTATTTGAGATAGCCCTATCAAGTTGTTCATAAATGGGTCGGTTGTTAGACAAACCTTTCTAGGAAAAGGATTTATGATGGCAAGGAATACCAATTGCTGATTGCATTTGGAGTAGCTGGGGTAAACGTTGTAGCTGACTATTTTTAATAGGGGCCCCCCCAAGTTTGTCTTGGTGGAGGAGCATTTCATTGAAGTCACCAATTAGAAGCCATGGATTTTGTACCTGTAGTAAAAATTGATTGAGATATGCCCAAAAGACATCTTTTTCCGAATTTTGAGCGGGACAATAGGTCCCTATAATGGAGTAGATCTTGTTGGTGGGTTTGTAAAGAATTTCCAAATGAACGAGTCGGTCGTGAGTAACCTGATTTTGCAGAGTAATATTGTTGTTAGTCCAACACACCCAAATACCTCCCACGTGATTAATGTTATGAAATTAGAGTGTTTTAAGAATTAACTTGCTATCTACATTATTTGTTAATGTTTCTATGACGAAGATGATATCCGACTTGTATTTATTTTTGAGATAAATTAATTCGCTCAACGCTTGGGGTTTTTTCCCCCCTTTGATATTCCAACTCAAAATTTTCATTTAATCGTATTTTGAAAGGGCCTAGTTCTTTTACTATCGAGTTGGTGCAAAACTCGATTTGGGCCTTCGCTTTCTTGCCACCCATTTAGGATTGGACCTGCAGCCATGAACAAGAACGTTAGGGGGTGGAAAAACACCCCTTTCAAGCGAGCGTCAAGCACTCGGTTCTTTATGGCTTTGGAAGCCAGTTCAAAGTAATGGACCCAAGGCCCATTTTATTACCGAAAGAAAAAGGAGTGGGCCGTCCATTCTTGGCGAGATTGAAGATCCATGAATCATGGGATGTTAACCAAATGGAGCTTGGTGGATCAGTACCTGCACAAGGAGTCACACGTGTTAGGGGGTGGGAAAACACCCCTGGCAAGCGAGTGTCAAGCACTAGGTTCTTTTGGGCTTTAAAAGCCTGTTCATAATAAAGTACGCAAAGGCCCACTGGTCATAGGAGTTTTCGAAGTGAGCCGACGAGGCTTTGATGGTTCTGTGACCTTGGGCCATAGAAATCAAGGCACTTGCGAAAAGTGCTGGGTGTGCAAAGGGAACTTATAGACAGAGACAAAGACAAAAAGAGAAAATGACCCGGAGTTTTCCTCCAATGATAGACAATGACAGGGTGACTATGAAAATACCATAAAAGTCCATGATCAAACACAGTTAAGTAAACCAACAATACGTGCAACCTAGCAAGATTTAACATATAATCCCATAATTCCAAATAAACAGTACACGCCAACATCAGAGCGTTGTCGCCGCTCCACAAAAACAAATTGAAAATCTTAGCACACCAAAGATACTTGAAAAACTTGACTACGATATAAAGGTAACTATTTAAATTGACCCATATATACTTCAGCAGCATTAACAAGGTGCTTAACAAAATAATCTGGATTAGGTATTTGGTGCTTATTTTAAATGAAGAGGGATTGAGTTGGTGCAAACACATGCTAATAATCATCCTAATGAAATAATTCAGGCAGAAAATTGGACTAAGCGTAGTCTTATGAAGCAAGCAGGATTTCCAAGAAAAGTGCATAGTAGAAGAAGGAATACGAAAATGACCATAAAAAAACGTTGAAATCCAATTTGAATGAGGAAGAGAGATGGTGAAAAAATCATTGGCAACATAGATTATCCCATTAAAAATTCTTAATTGAGAATTATTGTCCTCTACAAAGCAATCAATAGCTCTCATACTGATAAGCCAAAAAACCAAATGAAAGAAGACTACTTGCCAAGCAAACATATAAGAAAGAGAAGAGTTATTTCCACAAAGAAGATGAACGGACCAATCCATAGCAAATAAATACAAGTTAGTTGATAGAAGTTGAGAAACATGGATTGAGAAAGTAATCAATTCATACCAACACCATATATATGCCATAGTATGAAGAAATTCAGCATTACAAATGTACCAGATCCAAAGGGGACGGTTTACGAAAAGGCCCTGTGTAAAACTTAATAGAGATTGATAATAAAATGGAATCCCACCATGAATAATCAGATTAGAAGAACTAGAAATAGTGGACAGAAAAAAGATAATTAAAGCCAAAGCAAAGTGATAGTAAATAGATGAAACATTCTTTGGATGTAGCGAGAAAGAGGAAGATATATATGAACCAAACACAAAGTGAACCAGAGATAAGGAGCAGGAAACTTACGTGGGCTAAATGGTTGAAGTTGTACGCACAGCAGTGCGGAAGACGTTGGGGAACATCTCCATTAGCAGTTTGGAAGGTGGTGAGTGCGGTGGAGGTGTTGGGACTCGGTTGATAGCAGCGCGCACTAGTACAGGTGGTGGGAGCGGTGGTAGCACCCCGGTGGCCTGACAGAAGACAGTCTTGGTACACCGGAGTTTTGACGATGTTGCTGTAACTCAGATGAGTTGGCGCGGTGTTGAGACGAGATCGAGAGATGTTGCTGTGAGTTGGATGGGGCGGCGCGGTGTTGTTGGCGTGGTTGAACTTGGCGGTGGCATTGGTTGTCGAGCGGAAAATGCCTCGAAAGGATGCAGTTGAGAGGCGATGATGGGTAAAGGTGGTGGCCTCGATGATGGTGCGGTGGTGGGTGAGGGTGGTCATAGCGGTGGTGGTGACCGCCTTTAAAGGCGAGTTAACGGAGGGGTCTTGAAGGATGAAACAAAATTTCACACTACCTTGGGCATGAGAGGAAGCAGTTAAGTAGATTTGCAGTGAAAATGAATCGAGCAAGGACGGCTCTGTATTGGAAACTTTGCAGAAGAAGATCTTAGGTTTAGGGTTTGGTTTATTTGGAGGTTGTTTGTGTTTTTTCTTTTTTTTTTTCATTTTGTCTCTCTAGAATTCCCTAGCATCTTTTGGAGCATTTTCTCTCACTAGAGTTTCTTTTTTATCTTTTTGCTAATTTTGACGATTTCTACGTACAGATAAGTATACGATCTCCGTAAGTTAAGATGATACACGACTTTCAAATAGTCTAATTGTATTTTATTCAAGTAGAAAGGAAAATATAATGGCATGATTACTAATAAGGTTACTTCTAAGGTTACTTCAAAAAAAAAAGTTACTTCTAAGGTCGATCCTAAAAAGTTGGTGGTCTTGTACTAATGTTGATGATGGATCCCATACCCTCATGTTAGTTTTCTCAATCAAAAGATTTGGTAAGCAATAAGCAAAACTTGTGTGATCAGAGAAACACTAGTACAGAATCGACGATTTGCGTCGGATGCGAGGTGCCCATTTGCGTCGGACATGGGTCCGACGGCACAGGCCTCGACGCAGATTAGGATACAGGATCTGCGTCGGACAACGACGTGACGCAATAGATAACCTATCTGCGTCGGACCCAGCGTACCATGCGACGCAGATGACTCAAGAATCATCTGCGTCGCATGAAGAGTAAGGTGCGACGCACATACCACACCAACTAGCACCTATGGAACATCTGCGTCGCATGAAGAATAAAGTGCGACGCACATACCACACCAACTAGCATCTATGGCACATCTGCGTCGCATATAGAGTAAAGTGCGACGCAAATGATCCTTTTTAAAAAAAAATTTAAATTTATGAAATAAATCAACCACAACCAAACGAAAACATAAAAAGAAATTGAAAGAGAAAAAAACGACAAATAAACAACAAAGCAAGAATCTGTAGAAATATAATACAACAATTCGTATATAATACAAAGAATTCATGAACATATATAATGCAACAAATTCGTAAAAACTAATATAATACAAAAATTCGTATACAACCTAACCCACTCATTTTCAGATTCAAGATTGATCTTCAAATTTGAGAAATTTCCAGATTTTGGAGCTGTTCTCTTCAATTCTCGTTCTTATAATTCGAACGAAAAATTGCACCACATAGACGAAACACACAGACCAAAAAAGAAAAGATTTATGTAGAAATTACACAGATCTAGTGAAATTAAAACACAAATGATAAATTGAGATACAGACGAAAAAAACGAAAAAGGAAAAGAGAAAATTACCAGATCTGGAGAAATTAAAAATTCCTCCATTTTTTCCTCCAAGTTTCAGCAGAAAGCGGAGAGAGAAAGTTGTTTCATTGCAGGTGGTTTTGGTTCGTTTTTGTTGCAGAGAGATAACTAGGAGAGAGAAAAACGACCTACTTCATCAACCATGTTCTTCTCTTTGTTTCGTCGCGGAAATCGAGAAAAAAATTGAAATTATTTTGAAGATTTTCGTCGGTTTTTCACTGATTTGTTGAAGATAAGCTTTGGATTTTCTCATAATTTCCACCGCTTCGTTTTTCAACCGTGTTCTTCAGCTTGTCTGCGTCAAACTCGCCGGATCTGGACAAAATTTTTGCCGGAAGAAGGTGGGAAATTGAAGCCCTTGTAGAACAACGAAAATGAAGGAATTTAGGGGAATTTTTGGAACATAAATGATGAAATGAGAGAGCAAGAAGGAAGAGAGAGATAATGAAGTAGGGAGTTGGGTGGGACTTGGGGGAGAGGCGGGAATATGTTAGGGTTTGGGGAATTAAGTAGCAGGGCGGAGAGATTAATGAAGTGGGGACTGGGAACCATCTGCGTCGGAGGGGCCTAGGGGTCCGACGCAGATGCGTGTATCCATAAATTAGCTGATGCGAGGTTAAGTCAAGGATATGCGTCGGATGGGCCTCGGGTCCGACGCACATTCTTGTATCCGAAGCTTGTGCGTCGCACATGAATTATTCATGTTAATTTTTCCTATAGAAAATTTTGAGACATTGCGATATAGAACTAGTTACTATTTACATTAAATTTCTTATGAGACGACTTTGAGTACTCTCTTGATTTTGGTTCCCTTTATAAAGCTAGGATTTGGTATATTTCCAAATTACATTCTAAATCAGCTGCTGCAAAAGCAAAAGTACTTATATTCGCGTAACGCACTAGGACTCTAGGAGGACCTTAAGGCATTGCAACATGTCTAGTTATATTACTGTTACTAGTAATTTTTTTTTGCTAAGTAAGTATAGTAATATATGTATATATGCAAACCAAACAAACAACCTAAGCTTTAGCAAGAGAGTGCAAACCAACTAGGTTGGACTCCACAACACAAGCAAAGCGCAAAAACTATACATCAACCCTGTTGACTTAGCAACATTACAAGTTCAGCCACCAACTATGATATGTTCTAGAGATTTTCTTGGGTAGTATAACAAAAATTATACTTTTTATAATCTGCTTCAAAAGTTTAACTGTGGCACTAACTGTGGGAATCTGTTATTGCCAAAAACTAGTTTTCCTACATTTCTAGACAAGGTAGATGATAGCAGCAATGCCTGCATACCAAACTTGTTTTCTGAATTCAGTGGTTCTTTTCCCCTGAATCCACTGAATCAACATGTGCATATTATCACTCACAACCTGAATACCCAACCAGTTTTTAATATCTTGAGGACATCTTTTGCTGAAGTCACACCTAAAGAAGAGGTGGTCATGCGTTTCAGCAGCAGAACTGCAAATTAGACATAAGTCAGATTTAGAGACCCCAACTTTGGCAAGTCTCTCTGCTGTTTGGAGTCCCTCTTGCACGGCCAACCAGGCTATGAACTTGTGCTTAGGGGTGTTTAACCTGTTCCATACCATATGATCCCAATGCACATGCTCCTTTTCTCCTAACATTTTCTGATAAATCAACTTGACAGAGTATGAAGACATACTATAAAATTCAGCCTTTGTGAAATAGTTCTTCAAAATTTCCTTAGTAGCACAAACTTTCCTCCAACACCAGCTGCCACTAGGTTTTGGAGCATAATCCCACCAATCATCATCCTTCAGATACACTGCATGGATCCACTTGACCCAAATGTTTTCTTTCTTGGTTGCTAAAGCCCAAACATACTTTCCCATATTAGCCACATTCCACACGGTAACATCCCTGAAGCCCAAGCCACCAAGAACTTTCCCACAACAGAGATTCTGCCAAGCTATATTCCCAGCCTTTCTTATATAGGCCTCACCAGACCAGAGAAAAGCCCTGCATACTTTCTCCACAGCATGAAGCACTTGCTTAGGCAAGATATACACTTGGGCCCAATACATATGCAAGCTCATAAGAACAGCAATGTATGAAAGGTTCCTAGAGCTCCAAATTTTAATTCTAGCAACCATCTTTTCAATCAACACTTCACATTGAGCATTAGAGACTCTTTTAGAACATATGGGTACACCTAGGTACTTGAAAGGAAGGCAACTTCTTTTCAGACCTGAAACAGCAACAACCCTCTGCATTTCACTCTCCTCCATAGCACAACATTAGATTTCAGATTTATGCATATTAGCTTTAAGGCCTGAAGTTTATGAGAACGACTTAAAAGCTTGCAGGAGAAGATAGATGGATGGAAATTCACCTTTACAACACAAAATTAAGTCATCTGCAAAACACATATGTGTTAACTTGACATAATGACAGTTTGGATAAAATTTGAATTGCTCCATTTCTCCCACCATTTTAAGCACCCTAGACAGGTATTCCATGCATAAAGCAAAAGGCAATGGGGACATGGGGTCTCCTTGCCTCAAGCCTCTAGTGGAGCAAAAATAACCCTTCATTACCCTATTTATCATTAAAGAGAATTTGGGGGTTGTGACACATTCCATTATGATCTCCATATAGTAACTAGGGAAGCCCAAATGAACTAACATCTCTTTCAAAAATGACCAGTCAACTGTGTCATAACCCTTCTGGATGTCCATCTTGATTAAGAACTAGGCTTTGCTGCTTTCCTACTATATTGCTTTACCAAGTCTTGGACAACCATAATATTATGGACAATATATCTCCCATGAACAAACCCTCCCTGATTTTCAGCCACAATGTCAGGAAGTATAACTTTCAGCCTACTACAAATGAGCTTTGTAATACATTTGTACAAAGTGTTACAACATGAAATTGGCCTGAAATCGCTAACACTACTAGGGCTTTTGCTTTTAGGGATAAGAGTAATGACAGTAGCATTAACCTCTTTTAACAGCTTCTTGTGAGTAAAGAAATCCGAAACAACATCTATTACATCTGAGTCCACCACATCCCAGTTATCCTTGTAGAACTGAGAACCAAAGCCATCAGGGCCTGGTGCAATCTGGCCAGGAATAGAAAACAAAGCACATTTAATGTCTTCAGCAGTGAACGGTGAAACTAGAATATTCCTATGAGCATCATTAATAAGAGGCCCACTTTGAATTATTTGTTGCATCACACTTCTTCTGTTAGGATGAGTTGTCCCCAGTAACTGTTGATAATAATTCAAGAAAGCACTCTCAACCCTATTCTGTGTATCTTGCCAGCAACCTTGGCTATCATTGATACCATACACATGATTTTGGACACGTCTTGCTTTAATGCTTTGATGGAATAAAGTGGTATTTTCATCACCATCTTTGATCCACTCAAGCTTTGCTTTTTGCCTCAAAAACTCAAGATACACTGTATGTCTCAAATGGTAATCCTTGACAGCCTCCAACTCTGCATCTGCAAACTCTATTCTTCCTGGATTCTGATGCATCTTATTTTGAGCCTCAATCATAACATGATATGCTCTAGAATCTGCGACTTGCACATCATTAAACCCCCTCTTATTGAGCTCTTTCAACTCTTTCTTCACATTCTTCAATTTTTGCACCACACCATACATTTGAGTACCATTCACATTTATGCTCCAGGAAGCCTCAATAATAGAATGATAATGTGGAGACATTTTCCACATATTGAAGTATTTAAATTTCTTCTTACCTGACACCATTTGGGGGTACACAGTTAACAAGGCTGGAGAGTGATCATACTCACCTTCTGGCATGAAAAACACTTGAGCTGTGGGGTAGCAATCTTGCCAAGCTTCATTATCCACTACTCGATCCAGCTTAGAAAATACCCTAGCATAACCTTGTTGCTTATTGTTCCAGGTGTAGAGACTGCCAGTGCACTTAATATCTTCCAATCTACACTCAGCAAAGCAATCATTATTAGGACCCATTTATGTACTTCTAATAGCTGCACCTATTCTTTCTTCAGGACAACACACATAATTAAAATCCCCAAATGTAATCCACGCCTGCTCAGTGTTAAGCGTGCATAAATCAGCCCATAAAATAGCTCTCTCACTAGGGCGATTGAATGCATAAACAAATGTGCAGAAAAACCCCGACACACCACTGACTGGTTGGATATAACAGTGCATCAACTGACTTGTTGCCTTGAGAATATTCACATGAAACACACCAGCCTTCCATGCTAACAGAATTCTTCCACCAGGGTGATAACCAAGATTTGAAGAAAAATTCCACTCAGCAAACATCCTCTGATATAACTCACCAAGGTTAGAGGATTTAACCTTGGTCTCCAGGAGGCCTACTAATCCCACAGAGTTCTTGTGAAGAAACTGCTTCACTTCGTTATGCTTTTTAGGATTATTAGCCCCCCGGATGTTCCAACAGAGAACTCTATCCATTAGAAGTGGAAGGGTCCCCCCCTCCCCACTTCTCTCTCCACTAGCACCTTAGGCACTACCTCAACTTCATTGCCATCCAATGCAAGAAAACCATTATGAGTGTGAGTAGCTTTAGTTTGGCTAGCTCTCATCTTTATAGGCTTAAGAGCCTTCTAAAAGCCCTCCTGGTCAACTTCATGTTGCTTGTTCTGCTATTTTTGATCCACTGGTGGTTGGATCACTTGAACTTCTTCACTAGGCTTTTGTTTTTGCTTCCACACTTGCCTAGTTTTACTTTTCTTACACTCACTAGTATCATGGCCAATGAGCTTACAGTTTTGACATTCAACATGCTTCCATTCATAGTGTATGTCAACCTGAATTCCTTCCCCATGTTCATTCACAAAATAAATCTGATCAGGTAATGTTTGATTCAACATTACATCCACCAAAACCCGTGCATATTGCACTTTATCCTTCTGTGCTGTAGCTTCATCTATCTGAATTGGTGCACCAATCTGTTCAACGATCTTAAATAAGGACCTCTCTCCCCAGTATTTAATCCCCAGCTTTAGTTGGATCCAAATTGGCACGAATGTCACCTCCTCCTTCTCTACATCCATATCAGCATCCCAACATTTAACTATCAATGACTTACCATCAAAGAAGTAATGCCTCTGCATCACCTTGTCCCTGCTATCCACTGCCAGAAAACGAACTATATAGATCCCCTTCTTCAATAACGCAACCTTATCAATACTAAATTTCTTCCATACTCTTCGGAAATATCCTTCCATTACTTGAATAGGGGGGTTCGAACCAACTACATAACATACTACGGCTGAATTTCAAAAGTCTACTTCCTCTTGTATATCATCAACATCAATTTTAATAGCATTACTAGTTATAAGGTTCACAATTTCATCCTTCTGTTTTTCCAATTCGTTGGATCTAACATCATCATTCACCAGAGATTCAAAAATAGGTACAGGTGAAATTCGTGCCTCTTTTCCGTCTTTACGCGTCGTTTTATGAATTGAGTCCAGCCATTCGTTGAACGTGGTCCTAATTTCCGATTGCTGCTGCGGATTCTTCAGTGACGAAGTTGGCGTCAAAACGTCGCCGATGCCAAGGCCGAAATTAATTGCTTCCACTCCCATTACTTCGTCAATCGATCTTATTTTCGAAGCCTGCGAGTCTGATGTTGGCCCCTTAGGTTTCTCCACCTTCTTCCCTGATCCTCTGGATTTCCTAGCCATGGCAGTGGTGCACGTTAGAAACGTGCACCGAGAGAAACGCGAGGTTAGAGAGAGAAAGCGTCTACCCCTTGCAATTACTGTTACTAGTTAGTTAATTAATGAGACAACTATTATATATTATTACAAAGCATTAATATCTTAAAGTGGGTAATAATAATTATTAGTCTCTAGGCTAAGGCATGCTTGTTATTTATGTAAGCCCAATAGTTCAACACGGTTTGTGTTCTTAGTTTGGTTATTTTGTTTGCTTTGGTTTAGGGCTGTGCCCCTCTCTTTCACCAAAAAAAAATAGTTCAACACGGTTAGTAGGTTCAGGAGACACGTTGTGGGTTTCAGGAGTGCTAGAGGAGAAATTGCATACGAATAGAAAAGCTTATGTTTTCCCGCGGGGTAAATCCCGCACCCGCGAGACGGAACCTGCTCTCGCGAGGTGAACCTGCGCCCATGGGATTTGGCGATTTCCTTTCTCTTTTAGTTTTATTTTTTCTAAGTCTTGTTATGTTAGGATTCTTTATAGATTATTTATTTCCTAATAGATTGATAATTGTATTAGGAAGATAGTGGATAATTATTAGTTTCCTAAGTCTAGTTAGATTAGATCTTGTTAGATGCTAATTCTACTAGGGATAGGATTTCACCTTCTACATAAAGGGGGATTGGAATCATTATTTTGTATGTTCATCAAATACGGGGAGATATTACAAAAACTCTTAGGTTTCTAGTTAGAGTTCTTGAGAGAGATTGTAATTCACGATATTTGTGAGTTTGGGGTTTTGCTAATATTCATTGAAGGATTAGTGAAAGAGTTTGTGGTTTTTCCTCTACTTGTTAAGAGAGAGGTTTACACGTTAAATTTGCATTTGTCATTGCTTTAATTTTTGCTCTTTAGATTTGTTCATATTGTTTACTTGCTACTACGCTTCCGCATAAGTCGTAACAATGCTGCCTCACGCACGTCTCTATATATAGTTTAATGATACCCTTCTTTTTTGTGAACTATGCATTGCATGAAAATGTTATAAGTTTCCCTAGATTGAACTAATGACCCCAATCTGCCACCTCCACCGCCTATTATTCCCTCCACTTCTCCTTTGTTTCTCGGTCCTCAGGACAGACCGGGTGATTTCATCACCCCTACAAGACTCACGGCAGATAACTATGATCATTGGGCGTCAGATGTGTAGATGGCCCTTGAAGCCCGACGCAAGTTCGTCTTCTTAGATGGTACAATTACATCTCATTCTCCCTCGTGCACTTCTTCTGATTGGAGTACTATTCAAGCCATGCTCATCATACGATCTCCCCGGAGATTAAAGGCACGCTTTCCAAGTATCGTGATGCGAAACGTTTATGGGATTCTTTAAAATCTTTTTTTGCTATGGCTAACGGACCACATATTCAACAACTTAAATCATCTCTTGCTCGTTGTCAACAATCCAAGTCCATGATTGTCGCTAATTATTTTGGCAAAGTAGATGTGATGTGGGTGGAATTACATTGAGTGTAATTGTTTTGGCAAAGTAAATGTGCAAAGTAAATGACTGTCGCTAATTATTTTGGCAAAGCAAAGTAAAAATCATTGAGTGTAATTGTTGTTCTTCATGTTCCGCGGGTCAATTACATGAGGATCGTCGTGCTACTAGTAAACTTCATGAATTTTTAATGGGCCTTGATTCTGATTATTATAGTACTGTACGCACTAATATTCACTCCCAAGATTCTTTGCCTACCCTTGATAGGGCATATCAATTGGTTGTTCAACAGAACGGGTTCGGTTAGCCAAAACCATTCCCGATGACTCTCATGATGTGGTAAGTTATGCCTTGCATGCTGCTCCTAGTGGCAGCAGTGCTTCTACCTCTCAAACTCGACCTCGGGTGAGGGAGGACAAATCATATCTTCATTGCACTCATTGCAAGAAGACTGGGCATGAAGTTGCTTCGTGTTTTGAGATTGTGGTTTACCCAGCATGGTGGGAGGATCGCCTACAGACCACTGGAGTTACCTAGCAAGGTCGTGGGAGTGCTCGCTCCTCTACACCTGCTGCTGCCGCACGTGGTCGGGGTTCTATCCGCGCTAAAGCCACCACCACAACTGCTGCCGTAGCACCTCCCACGGTAATTGGGGCTGCTGCGACCCCCTCCACTCTCTTCACAGTCGACCAATGGAAGGCTTTGGCAGGACTCCTAGGTAATACTAAAATTCCCGATGATCGTTTGCACGGTATGTTCACTATAACTGAATGGATTGTTGATACATGTGCTTCTTATCATGTTACTGGTGATGCTTATTTATTGTTTGATATTATTTGCATTACCGACTGTCCTATTGGTCTTCCTAATGGTGTTGTTGTTATGGCTAACCAAGAGGGTTCAGTTCGTCTCTCCGACAATCTCATCCTCACTCATGTCCTCTTTGTGCCTCACTTACATTGCAATTTGCTTTCTGTTTCGCAATTAACTGCGACTATGAATTGTATTGTTCAATTCAATTCTGATGTTTGTGATATACATGACCCGTCGAGGAATCTGATTGGAACGCTGTTAGACGGGATGAACTCTACTACTTTGGAGGAGGGAATTCTGAGCATCATGTCTCAGTTGTAGAGGCTACATCTTCATTGGCTCTTTGGCATCATCGTATGGGTCACCCTTCCGAGAAGATAGTGGAATTACTTCCGCCAGTTCTTCATATGCAGGGTAGTTTGAATAAACGTTGTGAGGTGTGTTTCCGTGCTAAACATCCTCGCACTAAATTTCCAATTAGTGAGAATAAAGTCAGTAGAATTTTTGAAAAAGTTCATTGTGACTTGTGGGGACCTTATAAACATGTATCCTCTTGTGGTGCACGTTATTTTTTTACTTTGGTGGATGATTATACTAGAGTTGTTTGGGTTTATTTATTGGTTGATAAAACTGAGGTTTTTCATATGTTTGTGGCTTTTATTGCTATGATTGATCGTCGGTTTTCTCAAACTATTAAGGTTGTGCAAAGTGATAATAATACTGAATTTAATTGCCTTCGTGATTATTTCACTGCTACTAGTATTCTCTTTCAAACTTCCTGTGTTAGTACTCCTCAACAAAATAGGTGGGTTGAGCGTAAACATCAGCACATTTTAAATGTGGGTAGAGCTCTTCGTTTTCATGCTATTCTTCTTATTTTCTTTTGGGGTGAGAGTATCCTTATAGCTACTCATCTTATTAATTGTACTCCTACCCCTTTGCTTCAAAACAAAACTCCCTATGAATTATTGTTTGGTCATCCTCCCTCTTATGATGCTCTCAAAGTCTTTGACTCTTTGTGTTTTGCTCACAATCAACGTTCTAAAGGAGATTGGGCGGGCGCGGATGTGTCGTTGTGCACCGCACCCGGCCAAAGATAAAATTTCTCCTACTCTCTTTTACACTAAGGTAGTATAATGGAAGTAGGGGTCGTATCCACAGGGAAACAGGGACGAGTTTAGTATTCAGCGTGATTCAAAACCTAGATTAAGCTAAGGGCCGAGAAACCTAATAATAATTACAAAGGGGGGTTTCAAGTTGATTTACGAATAAACTAAAACTAACTAGCATATAAACAAAATGAGAAATCAATTATGGAAAGATCTTGAATCTGATTAACATTCACTTCAATTCATTATCGATCCTTGAACCTCCACTCTAATTATTTCCATAATTATCTATTGTCGAGAATTAATCTCGTGTTCTCCTTATTCTTAGTTGAATAGCACGATCAGCGTGACTATAAAACCCTAACTAAAGGATAACCTAGTACGATCGCGTCTAAGTTCAATCCAATAGCAGCAATAAGCACAGAGAACCAACAGACCTGCTAACGTCATACAAGCGATAAACATTCAACAGTTAATTCAATTTCCCTAAGAAATAACCAAGATGATCAGCATCTGAGTTACTCCCTAGTTTGCTACAAATCGATAAAAGAATAAAACAATCCGATTCTATTCTTGAATCTAGCATTAGATTAATTACACAATCAAACTAGTAACATTCCTAGCATAATCATGCAAAAATCATAGAAAGCAAGCATAGAAATTAAACCATAATCAAAGAAAATAGAAAGAGAGGAAAGATCTCACAATAATGCTTGAAGCTCCATATTAATCTCGTTCAAGAACGGTTCAAGCTACAATTGGCATAGCATAAGCCAATCCCATAATTGAAATCTACAAAAACTAAACTAGAAAATAAAAACTAAAAGAGAAGACAACAAGAGAGGAGTGGAGTTTTGGAGACTCCCTCTCCTTGTGGCTGCTGCCCCCTAGGTCCAAAAACAAGCTTTAGTATTTATACTAAAGCTCAAAAGTCAGCCGACATTTAGTCCGACCTAGGGGTCGCGAGGTGCGAGTCTGGTCGCACCGTGCGAAGAGTGTTCTGCCTTCCAACACGAGCTGAAGAACTGGGCCAAGCCAAGCAGGTCGCACCATGCGAGAAATCTCGCGAGGTGCGAGCAAGGCAGGTCGCGAGGTGCGACCATGCTCGCGAGGTGCGAGCTGCCTCGGCCTGCTTGCTGCGAGCGCTGGAGCTGGGCGAGCATGCGCTGGAGCTGGGCGATGATGCTGCTGGGCTGGGCGATGATGCTGCTGGGCTGGGTGTTATGCTCGGCTACGGCTTGCGGCGATGCTTGATTGGAACATGTGGCGACGCTTGGCAAGCATAACGATGTTGAGTCGTTCCAAACACTAATGCTTCTAGGAGCTCGGAACTTACAACTTTAACTATAATTAAAATACAAAATTCCGAACTTCCGCTAAGAGCTAAATAAAACGTAAACGTTAACACTTATGATCAAGACTCTTAACAAAAAGCACCCAAAATATAATATAAACATCGTATAACTTGAGCGTATCAAATACCCCCACACTTGAACTTTACTCGACCTCGAGTAAACTCAAAAATGAGAATCACCACATAAATCATCACCCAAGCCATCGACACCAACCTACACTCCCCATCAACTACACCATCATTACCACATCTTAACAAAATACGCTCAAAACCTAAACGTACGGGATGATGATTCCCCCACACTTAGATTCAAGCTCACCTGAAATATACAAAGACGCGACAACAACAATAACCAGCAAACGACAACCAAAATGTGAGCTCAAATCCTGAAGGATCTCAAAGGAGTTGAACTCACTCAAACGCCACAATCAAAATGACAGCTCGCCTAAAACCTCAAAAGATAAACTAAAACTACTACTACTACAACTAATTTAAAATAGCAAGCCATGGAATGAAGACAAAAAGGGATAAATTCCATGCTTACTCCCAAAAACAAACAATCAACCAAAAGAATGTGAAAGCCAAAATAAATCTTCACAAAATCAAGGATGAAATAACCAAACCAACCCGAAAACGCTTTCAACCTTATGACACCATCTCCGGCAAATGAGTTTTCAAAGTGTATAATTCTCTCTTAATCTCTCATTTTGCCTAGGAGCCCTTTCGGGTTTTCATCCTAGCTTCTCACATTTTTTTCATCTCACCATCTTACCCGCTCAATATAAGCCACTTTTTTGCATAGGTTGCCCTTTCGGGTTTTCAACCTATCCGGGCCCCCATTTTTGCCTGAGTCGCCCACCCTTGTGGGTTTTCAACTCAGCGGGTTTCATTTCATCACTTTTTTTTTTATATTTTTTTTTTCATTTTTTTTTTCATTTTCATTTTTTTTTCAAATTGAAAGTAATATATACAACATAGATATACAACATAGATACATGAGAATGAGAATACCCTCCCCCCTACTTAAACTACACATTGTCCTCAATGTGTCGACAATTAAAAGAAAAAGTAAATTGAAAAAGGGGAGAAATTTGACAATCGGGTAAATCGAAGTTCGAATGCTCAAAACTCATGAAAAGCAATCCGTCAAACTCAAATTTCTTAACAACACCAACTCAAATCTCATAAATCAACTCACAACCCTCTCCCTCGAATCACTCAAACAAATGACAAGTTCAAAAGTTTTGAATTTTTGAGATTTGCACCTAGCTTAAGAGATCGAAAAGATACATTAACAATCTCAATCCTCTAGTGTTACCAACTCCTAGCTATTGAAGTCCTCCCAACGGATTTTCTTTTGTGGATTTTGGTTACAAGTGGATTAAGATGTGTTGTGGTTCATTTTAGTGGGTGGGCGGTGGGTGAAATAAAATTTGTTGTGGTGGTGGAAATTTGATGAGAAATAAAGAAAAAGAAAGAAAATAAAAAGGGATCTCGGGTTGCCTCCCGAGAAGCACTGTTGTTTAAAGTCGTGAGCCCGACTTAATACCTTAAGCTTAATCATTGGGTTTGTGCTCCATGTGTGACAGTAGTGGTTCCATGTCAATCTCCAATTCAAGTACCTACAAAATTGATTGAGAAGAACCCTTGCAATGCATTGTTAGCGCTATGAGTGTCAACAAAAAACAAAGAGCACAAACAATACCATCCAAAAATCACGCTAAATACAAACAAGTAACACCGTTTCCCCGGCAACGGCGCCAAAATTTTGGGCGGGTGCGGATGTGTCGTTGTGCACCGCACCCGGCCAAAGATAAAATTTCTCCTACTCTCTTTTACACTAAGGTAGTATAATGGAAGTAGGGGTCGTATCCACAGGGAAACAGGGACGAGTTTAGTATTCAGCGTGATTCAAAACCTAGATTAAGCTAAGGGCCGAGAAACCTAATAATAATTACAAAGGGGGGTTTCAAGTTGATTTACGAATAAACTAAAACTAACTAGCATATAAACAAAATGAGAAATCAATTATGGAAAGATCTTGAATCTGATTAACATTCACTTCAATTCATTATCGATCCTTGAACCTCCACTCTAATTATTTCCATAATTATCTATTGTCGAGAATTAATCTCGTGTTCTCCTTATTCTTAGTTGAATAGCACGATCAGCGTGACTATAAAACCCTAACTAAAGGATAACCTAGTACGATCGCGTCTAAGTTCAATCCAATAGCAGCAATAAGCACAGAGAACCAACAGACCTGCTAACGTCATACAAGCGATAAACATTCAACAGTTAATTCAATTTCCCTAAGAAATAACCAAGATGATCAGCATCTGAGTTACTCCCTAGTTTGCTACAAATCGATAAAAGAATAAAACAATCCGATTCTATTCTTAAATCTAGCATTAGATTAATTACACAATCAAACTAGTAACATTCCTAGCATAATCATGCAAAAATCATAGAAAGCAAGCATAGAAATTAAACCATAATCAAAGAAAATAGAAAGAGAGGAAAGATCTCACAATAATGCTTGAAGCTCCATATTAATCTCGTTCAAGAACGGTTCAAGCTACAATTGGCATAGCATAAGCCAATCCCATAATTGAAATCTACAAAAACTAAACTAGAAAATAAAAACTAAAAGAGAAGACAACAAGAGAGGAGTGGAGTTTTGGAGACTCCCTCTCCTTGTGGCTGCTGCCCCCTAGGTCCAAAAACAAGCTTTAGTATTTATACTAAAGCTCAAAAGTCAGCCGACATTTAGACCGACCTAGGGGTCGCGAGGTGCGAGTCTGGTCGCACCGTGCGAAGAGTGTTCTGCCTTCCAACACGAGCTGAAGAACTGGGCCAAGCCAAGCAGGTCGCACCGTGCAAGAAATCTCGCGAGGTGCGAGCAAGGCAGGTCGCGAGGTGCGACCATGCTCGCGAGGTGCGAGCTGCCTCGGCCTGCTTGCTGCGAGCGCTGGAGCTGGGCGAGCATGCGCTGGAGCTGGGCGATGATGCTGCTGGGCTGGGCGATGATGCTGCTGGGCTGGGTGTTATGCTCGGCTACGGCTTGCGGCGATGCTTGATTGGAACATGTGGCGACGCTTGGCAAGCATAACGATGTTGAGTCGTTCCAAACACTAATGCTTCTAGGAGCTCGGAACTTACAACTTTAACTATAATTAAAATACAAAATTCCGAACTTCCGCTAAGAGCTAAATAAAACGTAAACGTTAACACTTATGATCAAGACTCTTAACAAAAAGCACCCAAAATATAATATAAACATCGTATAACTTGAGCGTATCAGAGATAAATTTGCTAGTTGTAGTTGCAAATGCATGTTTGTGGGTTATCCTCTTGGCAAGAAGGGTTGGAGATTATTTGATCTTAATAGTAAGGAATTTTTTGTCTCAAGAGATATTAAGTTATGAAGAAACTTTTCGCTTTTGTGATCCCGAAGTTGCAAATATTGATTCTTACACTATTGTTGACCACACTGATGACATACATCTTGATTTTGCTGACTTTGAGCCCACTCCATCTTTTACCCAGCTCCAACCCACTTCCTCCTCTCCTGGAAATATGTCTCCCTCATCTCCAAATACTACCCAGCCCATTCCACCTTCATCCTCCTCAAACGGACCTCCCGTCCAATCTCCCCATGCCCACTCTTCCTTACCCGGACCTCACGTCCCCTCTCAAAATTTTTCTACCTACAGCTCCGCCCCAACTCTCTCGGACCATTCCCCTCCTCCTCAGCCCAATAATACATCCGCTTCATCTCCTACTCTCGTTGCTCCATCTCTGCCCTCCTCTGAGCCCAATCCTTCACAACATGTCCCTGTTCTTGATGTTTCGTCTAGGCCGCCAGCTGCGCCCACTGACTTGGGTCGTGGTCATCGCACCGAAACTCCCTCTGTTCTTCTTCGTGATTATGTCACAAACACTATACAAGTGGTGAGTCTATCTTCTCCTGCATCTGCTCCATTGCATTCCTCAGGTAACCCCTACCCTATAGCACATTACATTAATTGTCAAAGTTTTTCTGTGAAATATAGAAAGTTTATTGCTGCTCTTACCTCCATTTAGGAGCCCAAATCTTTTAAAGAGGCTATGCAGGATGCAGGTTGGCGTAAGACTATGAACGATGAGATTAGAGCATTATAGGAGAATGGTATTTGGACCATGGAGCTCTTGCCTCCGAGCAAGCGTGCTCTAGGTAGTCAGTGGGTTTATCGCAATAAGTTTGATTCCGCTGGCAATCTGGATCGTCAGAAATCTCGTTTGGTGGTTCTTGGTAATCATCAAAAGGAAGGCATTGATTACACTGAAACATTTTCCCTTGTTGCTAAGATGGTTACTGTTCGTGCCTTTCTTGCTATTGCTGCTGCTAAAAATTGGGAGCTACATCAAATGGATTTACATAATGCCTTCTTACATGGTGATTTGGAAGAAGAGGTATACATGAAGCTTCCTCCTGGTTTTGAGTCATCATAGCCTAATATGGTTTGTCGTCTCCGCAAATATCTTTATGGTCTTAAACATACTCCTAGGTGTTGGTTCATGAAAGTTGTGACTGCTCTGAAAGGGTATGGATTTTTACAGTTTTACTCTGATTATTCTTTATTTACCTTCACTCAGGATTCCATTCAGATCAATGTGTTAATGTATGTGGATGATCTAATTGTTGCTGGGAATGATTCCGCTGCTTTGGAAGCTTTCATAGCCTATCTCTGTGATTGTTTCAAAATGAAAGACTTGGGTCCTTTATAGTACTTTCTTGGCATTGAGGTGGCCCGTTGTTCATCTGGATTGTTTCTCTGTCAAAGAAAATACACTTTGGATAATATATCTGAAGCAGGTCTTTTAGGCTTTAAGCCGACTGGTTTTCCGATTGAGCAACATCATTAACTTGCTCTTGCTACAGGTGCTTTTCTTGATGATCCTGAGCCTTATCGACGACTTGGCCTATTCCGTGCATATATTATCTGAATTCATGCAGGCTCCTCACATTGATCATTGGGAGGTTGCTTTGCGAGTCACTCGCTATTTGAAGGCACTCCAGGCCAGGGTATTCTCTTGCGTCCTGACAGTGACTTAACTCTAGCTGGTTGGTGTGACTTTGATTGGGCGGCTTATACTCTCACTCGTCGCTCCCTTACTGGTTGGCTTGTTTTTCTTGGTGCTTCTCCCGTTGCTTGGAAGACCAAGAAGCAAGCAACTGTGTCACGATCTTCGGCCGAAGCCGAATACCGCTCCATGACGGCTATTACTTGTGAGTTGAAATGGTTGAAAGGTCTTTTATTGAGTTTGGGCATTCATCATCCTACTGCTATCCGCTTATTTTGTGACAGTCATACTGCGCTCCACCTTGCCAAAAATCCAGTTTTTCACGAGCGTACGAAACACATTGAGGTTGACTGTCATTTTGTCCGTGATGCCATCATTGAAGGCCTTATTGCCCCATTCTATGTGCATACAACGGAGCAACTTGAAGATATCTTCACCAAGGCTCTCGGGAAACTCCAGTTTCAGACTTTTCTTAACAAGTTGGGCATTTATGATCCCCATGCTCCTACTTGAGGGGGGGTATTGAGCTATATTAGGCAATTCAAGATCATATTGATATATTCCCTATTGGGATAATCCTTGATTGACTAAACTTGATGTAATATATATATTGAAGAAGGAATAATAGAAAACACAAGACAAAATTAAACCTAATCTTTCTTGTCACTTTCCCTCTTCTCGATATAAAAAAAAGTCTTTCCCTCTTTATATAATAGGTAATTGACATCATATTGCTGTCAAATTAAAAGCATCAGATCTAAAAGAGCCAATAGGGGGATCATATCTATAATCTATATCTCATTCCAAAGGGGAAGGAAACCCAATTATATTATTCAAGACAACATGTAGGCGTGATTTTATTTTGCCTACGCAGTGTGAGCGCGTATTTGACTACCTAATTGTAAAGGTTTTATTGAAAGATATTTTCAAGTCGCCAACAAGTCTTTAAAAGAGTTGAAGACTCATAAACCTAATTGGATATTGAAAAATCATAGAGACAACTTAGGGACTTATCCAATGTAGATTTCCCCGTCATGACTCCATTAATAGTCAATGAACCATTGATTGAGTTCGGGGGTGAGGGTACGCATAAGATCAGGAATCAAATTCGCCCATTGATGGCCTCTACTTAATATCGATTCATGTCAAGTTTTATGCAAACAAACAACCACATAATATTTTAATGCAATCTGAATATTAATCTATGTCGGTTCATTCAATAAACAAAAGATTAATTTTTGGGTGACATATTATTATGCAATCAAATTACAGGGAACCTAATAGGCTGTCCAAATTATCTAAATTTATTGTTAGAACAGTTCTTGAGGTCTTTGATTAGCAATAATAATCATGTGAGGTGATGAAAGCATTAAACATACAATCATGCATAGGCATATGAATAATAATATAGAATAAAAAGAAATATAAAAAAGAGAGATTTAGGGAAGAATGTACAAGAGAGCGTTAGTTCCTTCAAGATCTACATTGTGACAAGTAAATTGTTTTTAGTATAAAAGCAATTAAATTGGGATTGACCCTCCAGAATTATACCCTTTGGAATTATACCTTTGTCGCCTAGGTCTCATGCAACGATCTTCAAGATGAGCAATCTTGAAGCTTAAAATAAGAAATTTGAAGGTATGAATGTGTTTGAATGTGAGTTTGAGTGTTTGAATATGAGTTTGAATATAGGAGAGTATGTGTAGAAGTTATAGGAAAAGTATTGTTTCGGAGTATTAAAGCGTAGGAAAGTATTATGAAAAAGTCGTTTGAAATAACGACGTATTTATAGGTAAAGGAAACCGAAAACAAATCGAAAAGATAAAATAAAACTGTGCGCCTGGCGCACGACTTTGCGCTTGACGCAGAGCTGTACACTAGACGCACAGCTTTGCGACATGCGCACAGCTGTGAGCTAGCCACACAGCTTTGCGCAACGCGTACTTTCTTTCTGGCCGGTTTTTTTTATTGTTTTAAGATCTTTTTTATCCTTTGATAAAATCTATCCTTTGAACTCCAAAATCAGCTATCTTTAGGAATAAAAATCTGATTTTCGAAATATCCTTTTAAAAATTAATTATTAAGAATAATTAATATTAAAATAATAAAAAATAATTAATTATCAGGAATAATTAATTGGGTTTTAAAACTGGGCTTGGATTTAATAAATTGATTTTATATTTTCGAAATGTTTTTGGGCTTAGCTTGTTCAATTGCTCTTCCTTTGGACCGGACCAATTAGGAAGACGGTATGATTTTTCATTGGGTACTCAATGGGGAGACACGATATTGTGTCTACAGAAGCCCCCACTTTGACTGAGGTTCAGGAAACCGATAGTCAAAGTATACGGTATCGGGTTGGAGAACGATTCTAAACGCTCTGCAGTTTAGAACGGATCTATATGTCGTCGGTTTCTGCAAAACAAAGTTAGTATACAGGACAATAACTACAAGCAATCTGATTACTTGCAGAAGAAGATGTTAGAAGATAGGAGCAAACAACTCAGGTAAGGAACATAATGATGCAAAGATGCAAACTTAGACTCTCTAAGGATGCATGAGACGCTATGCAGGGATTAAGGTTATGCAAAGCAAAGGAAGATGAAACGTCATGCAAGGTTAGGGTTATGCAAGCTATAAAAGGTGAAATGTAATGCAAGGTCAGGGTTATGCAAGATTAGGAGGTATGAAATACAATGCAAGGTTAGGATTTTGCAAGGTTTGGAGATCTTGAATGATTAGAAAGAGATAGATTGATTTTCCAAAATTGTTTTAGTAAATAATCGGGGTCCGCATGTGAGATCCACAGATTACAGCCGTTTCGGGAGTTTGATTTGGAGTAACCACCGCATATATAGGAAGCCCCCATTTTGGGTAAGCTTGTCTTGAATTAGGCGTTTTGAGCCTAGATTGGAATGTACTTGATATGTATGAGTATTTAAAGTTCTTCACTGGGGATTCTTATTTGGGGAGTTGATATAGGCAAAGTCAGATATCGCCAGAGACCATGGAATTGTCGGAGAGTCTTTCAGGGAAAAGGAGAGCTTGGATTGAAAAATAAAAAGTTTAAATTTGTGACTCGTATGGATTTAGGTGGGAAAAGGCTTTTACGTGGCTAGTGTAACACCCCTGGGTGTTTAGGAGCCCACTAGTAGATATTAAGGTGCCTAAGATCTTGGCTATCCCACATCGAAAGTTGAGGAGAACGAAGTCTTCTTTATATCGAGGTGGACATTTCAACCTAGTAGAGGCCTTTTGGGTAGGACTTCGATTCTGCACCAAAGCAAATCCTTGCGGGCTAGGGCCCAAAGAGGACAATATCTACTAGTGGGCTCCTGAACACCCATGGGTGTTACAACTACGTTCAGACTCGAGTCTATGTCGGGATCTAGAAAGAGTATGCTTCTGATATGTAGAAAATCAAATCATGAGATCTTGATTAATTTTATTTTTTTGAAGCGGTCGGACCTCGAGATGGGGATTCCTAAGTATTCGTAGTTCTTGATCTGATTTCTTTTTTTTTTCTTTTTTTTTTGTGCCCTAACTTTTGCCTAGGCCTCCCTTTCGGGTTTTCAACCTAGCGGGCTTGGACATACCTTAGAGAAGGAGTTATAGTTGGATATGAAGGGTTGAAAGGTTTTGGATAAAGGTTTAATTGGATGGGCTAAGGTAAGGATTATAGATTTAGATTATATGGGTTAAGGTTTTGATGGATTGAAGGATTTGAATGAGGGGTATAACTTGTGTGCAAGTCCCCCTAACTTGACTTTTTGTTTTGCCTTTGGCTTTTCCTTTTTTGCATTTTTTTCTTTTTGTCCTGTGCGTTTTCTTTTGCTTTTGCTTTTTTTTCGCAATTCTAATTTATTCACTTTTTTATTTATTTTACATGCCATTGATATTTTTTTTAGTAAGGCTTGCACACGAGTTTTTGGTTTAGGATATTAGAAGGTTTGAAGGTTATTTTATGGAGCTTTGATCTAAAGGTTAGAAAGATCATGAAAGATGATGGTTTTAAGGGTTTTTTTTTAGATTGCATGGATGAGCATGGTTTATTGAAGGTGATGGCTTATCGGAATGATGGAGGGAAGAGGGGAATAAATCCTAATCCAAAGTATGTTCAATTTTTTAATTTAATTTTTTTTGAACTTTTTTTTTATTAATCATGGTCATTAGACACAATTTGATTTGAGTTTCATCATCGAATTCGAAGCATATAAGATGATGAAAGGCCAATAAAAATAAAAATAAAATAAAATGAAACAATAATGGAAAGGCTATAATAGATGAAGTCCTATAGTGACATAGACTCGATGGGAAAGGACAGAAATGGCTTAGGGTAAGGACTCTCTAACTCATCTTTGGAAACCAGAAATAAAAGACTAAGCCTTTGAATTGTTGATGCACTGCCTAAAGGGTTGTTGGTGATGTTGATTCTTGTTGTAGCAAGTATTAGTAGTCTATTGTCGTCGACCATGTTTCGCATCGTATTGATGATATTTGACACTAGATGTCAGGTGGAATTTGCAGTAGAAGTTTAAGTTGCACCTTTTGAATTATCTTTTAGGTGTAGGGTTCGGAATAGACCCTATGGAAGTGATCACGCCTCTATTGTGAAGGCGGTCAAAAGTAATCTCATGACTCTGAATGAAGTCGGGGTGGTGATAGTGCACTTGATGAGCTTTAGAGTAGGCTCACATTTTGTTCCTCCATTAAGCGTTCCTAAGTTGTAATCTTTCGATCGGTCATGAACAAAACCGAGTGGACCTCGCTTGTAGGTTTTAATAAATGATTTTCGAAATAGGAAATGGAAATCAGAAATGAAAATGGAAATAGGAAATGAGAAATGAAAATGAAAATGAAATTGGAAAACGATAATGGAAATGAGAGATAGAAATGAGAAAAGGTATGGGCTTTGGAGTAGTATGGGCCTAATTGTATGCAAATGCAAATATGGACTGGACTGGACTATGCAAGCAGATTGGACTCCATGATTGGGCTTTGGTGTTGATAGGAGAGACTAGACTTTGAACTTACGAGTGAATAAGCAGGCTAGACTTTTAAGGAAGAATGGACAATAAGGGATACTAGAATCTTAATTTAAGGCAAGCAGGCTAGGCAACTAGACATTGAACTTACGGGTGAGCAAGCAGGCTAGACAGCTAAACTTTGAAACTTACATTAGACTAAGCAGGCTAGACTAAAAAATTGCATATGGACTTAAGGAATGGTAGCTTCGCTAGACTTAGGGGTTGCCATTATGGTCTTAAGGGATGAGTAGCTTCGCTAAACTCGAGGATTTGGGTTGATGTGGATCTAAGGGACGAGCAGCTGCGCTAGACTTAAGGGATTTGGGCCATTATGGACTTAGGGTGGAGTAGCTTCGCTAAACTCGAGGACTAGGCCATTATGGACTTAAGGAGGAGTTGGACTTGACTAGGGCCTACATGGAGATAAAACTAGACCTATGATATGAATTGGGCCTAATTGGACTTGGACTGGGGGATGTACATGAGCTTGACATTGAAAATGGACTAAGTATGGACATAGATTGGAATGGCTGAGATTAGACTTAGATTGGGCCTAAGATGGATTGTAATGCAAGGACTCAAACTTAGATGGGCCTAAGAGGAATACAAATGAATTAAGATTGGGTTAATTGGATTAGATTATAGGTATTTGGACTGACTTAGAATTTTCGAAATTCGTTTTCGAAAAGGACCCCTTGTTTTTATCTTTTATTGGAAAAGATGATGGATTCACTTTGAAAATATATATATTTTTTAATATGTGGTGTGATAATGATTAATAAATGTTTTCGAAAAAGATCGAATAGAATAGGGTGTAGGACTGATTTTGAAAAAAGAGATGTTTTTTTGAAAAGGATGGAATATGATAGGATAGATATGGTAGAGGAGATTTGTTAGAGATGGGATGAGATGCAACGAGGTAGAAATGCATGACGACTCTAATTCTACCATGAACTTTTCTCGATGCACTTTTTAGGATAGACTCAACCTTAGATGATATGTATGAAAAGATTGATTTTTTTAATCTTTGAATTGGGTGAGTTTTGAAGAACAAAATGATCCAAAAAAAAAGAGGAAGTGCAAGAATTATATTTATCCTAAACTTACATGGTATTATTAACCTTAGGAGGAGAAGCATGAAATTTAATAATCCTAGAACTTGGGTGATAATTAAACCATACTACGCACGTCAAAGCATGATGAAAGGACAAGACGCATTTTGCGTCACTCGCAACAACCTGCGACTCGCTGACTGAAAGAGAGGCACGGACTCTACGCTGAGCGCGACATGGCAGCGTCGAGCGCATCAAACTAGTGTAGCACGCAAAGAAGAAGCGCAGCACGCGGACAAGGATATGCATGGAATGCGTGTAAATGCGCGAGATGCACTCCTTGCATCAGACGCATAAATAGTGTGAGGCACGCGACTTAGAGATACTCGATTTTTTTGCTTTTTTACTCGTCACGATCATTAGTTCGATAGTTTTGACTCGAAACATCGATAATACATAACAATCAAAGGCACGCACGCACAAATATGCACAAGTTGGATAATAGTATGCAAAGTTCCAACCTAAAGTCAAGTTCTACGTTTAATACTATGGTCAGACTTTGGTTAAGGCTGAAAAGGGTTCATGACTAAGAGATTGATCCCACGCTTCGTACCTATGCTTAAAAAGGTGGCCACGTGTAAGACGCACTCCAGTTCTCAAGTCAGGAACAAGAGAACAATGCCATGATTGGGTTGGTTTGCTTATAACTGAGATCCAACACTATCGCTCAGGAAGCTTTCGGAAGGACAAAGTGCAAACCCCCCGGGGGTGGCCTCACACATAGAACATGCGCTAATGAGGAAGGTAAGATTGTCCTTATGGTGGCTTAAACAATAGCCATGCATATGCAAAACTATAATGTTATTCAAAAGCATAAAACAAGTATGAATCGTATTTTTCGAGTTTCACCCACTCATTTAAAAGGTTGATTTTTTTAAAAATCCTCCCAAGTGGAGTCGCCAAATTGTAGGCGTGATTTTATTTCGCCTACGCAGTGTGAGCGCGTATTTGACTACCTCATTGTAAAGCTTTTATTGAAAAATGTTTTGAAGTCGCCAAGAAGTCTTTAAAGGAATTGAAGACTCATAAACCTAATTGGATATTGGGAAATTGTAGGGACAACTTAGGGACTTATCCAATGTAGATATCCCCATCATGACTCCATTAATGGTTAATGAACCATAAATTGAGTTCGGGGTGAGGTTACGAATATGATCAGGAATCAAATTCGCCTATTGATGGCCTCTACTTAATATCGATTCATGTCAAGTTTTATGCGAATAAACAACCACATAATATTTTAATGCAATTTGAATATTAATCGATGTCGGTTCATTAAACAAACAAAAGACTAATTTTTGTGTGGCATATTATTATACAATCAAATTACAGGGAACCTAACAGGTTGTCCGAATTATCTAAATTTATTGTTAGAACAGTTCATTAGGTCTTTGACTATCAATAATAATCATGTGAGGTGATGAAAGCATTAAACATACAATCATGCATACGCATATGAATAATAATATAGAATAAAAAGAAATGTTTAAAAGAGAGATTTAGGGAAGAATGTACAAGAGAGCATTAATTCCTTCAAGATCTACATTGTGACAAGTAAATTGTTAGTAAACAAGGAACTAAATTGGAATTGACCCTCAGGAATTATACCTTTGTCGCCTAGGTCTTATGCAACGATCTTTAGGATGAGCAATCTCGAAGCTTAAAATTAAGAAATTCGAAGGTATGAATGTGTTTGAATGTGAGTTTGAGTGTTTGAATATGAGTTTGAATATAGGAGAGTAGGTGTAAAAGTTGTAGCAAAAGTATTGTTTCGAAGTATTAAAGCGTAGGAAAGCATTCTGAAAAAGTCGTTCGAAGAAATGAGGTATTTATAAGAAAAGGAACCCGAATCGCGCTTGATGCACAGCTGTGCGCCAGACGCACAGCTTTGCGCCACACGTACTTGCTTTCTGGCCGGGTTTTTTTATTGTTTTAAAATTTTTTAATCCTTTGATAAAATTTATCCTTTGAAATCCGAAATCAGCTATCTTTAGGAATAAAAATCTAATTTTCGAAATATTCCTTATAAAAATTAATTATCAAGAATAGTTAATATTAAAATATTAAAAATACAATTAATTATCAGGAATAATTAATTGGGCCTTAAAACTGGGCTTGGATTTAATAAGTAGATTTTATATTTTCGAAATGCTTTTGGGCTTAGCTTGTTCGATTACTCTTCCTTTGGACCGGACCAATGAGGACAACGGTATTAGGTACTCAATGGGGAGACACGATTTTGTGTCTACACAACATGTTCTAGTTTCTTGCAAATTCTTAAGTGCTCCCAGGAGCACCTAAAAAGTTGTGCTCCGAAGCACATATTTTGCTTAAATGAGTAATATGTAATGTAGCACTTCGGCAATTCTCTCTTTTCTAAAATACCTTTTAAAATATAAAACTTAGAGAATCATCAAAGTATTATCGCCCGTGTGAAAACGTATCGGCTTATTCAGAATTTTGCAGCGGAAAACATAATAATAAACTTTATAAATAAAACTTAGTCAACTACAAAGTCAACTCCAAAAGTCAAACCAACAAAAGTCAAAGTCAAACTTAATAGTCAAAGTCAACTATAAAAAGTAAAAGTCAAAGTATGATAAATAATCTACACAGCTCTCCAATCCCGAACCAATGATGCATCATCTTCAAACCTGTAGATGGACAGTGCACTATAGATCCCTAGAGACTGCTCACCAAAAGGGTCATCACAGGATCAATAAGGCATAGCCATGATCAACATACACACACAAAGCACGTAATCAGCAAAGCTGGATACTTACATAATAACAAATAAATAATCCTAACATGATACTAATATACGATAAGAAGGAATAATAATAATACAATAACCTTGCAGATAACTTTTACTGAACTATACTTCACAACCAATATTTTAATTACTTTAGATGGAATAGTCAATGGAACGAGTTGTCTAACTAAAACCAGCATTCCCTTTGGAAGACGAAATACGGGCGCGACTCTGTATTCCCATGACCTACGATATCGATGAACCTTTAAAATAAAAATAGGACATGGTGATCAATCCGGTCCCAGGAAAAGTCATGGGCTACCACCATGTACTCCAACTCATACTTGTCCAACACTTTAGACGTGCACAAGTCTAAAGCTATTGCTATCCATGTTTCACTTTACATGATTAATAATTTATTCACTTGTTATGACTCACAAGCAATACAAATAATATAATCATCAAACATTCATAAACTTCCATTTTTATCTTAGGATTAGATAAGTGATCCAACAACTTAACAACCCAAGATTAATTCCAACTTGAATCCAATCTTCCTTTATTTTTTGAACCTAGTCAACAACCAACAACCTTTCAAAGGTATAATAACTCAACTTACCAAATAAGGCCCTCGGTCCTTACAAAGTAATTAAATAATCAAAAGGGAACAACATGATCAATCATGATCCAAACCAATATAAATATTAATTCCCCATGTGAATTAATAAAATAAAGTTCCCAAATCCTCTATGCTTGCATCAATCTTCCATACAAACATACGATAAACATCATAATCAACATGTTTGACACAACGGCATAAAACATGTAAATCTAACTTTAATAGAAATCACATATGAACTAACAATAGTTCCTATACATGATACTACAATAATTCTCATCCTTAAAATCATGATACTAATCCAATCAACACATAGGTATGTACGTACCTTGTGTAGACAAATTGAGAGTCCACTTTCACAACCTTAAAAGTCGCCTACATAGAATTCTCCGCCTAAAACAACCAATAAAAATCCACAATCAATCCCTTATAAATTTACAGCAATAATAAAATATTTCAAACCTTTCCTAAAAGTGTTTAAAATATTTTCCATCATTAAAACTTGATTATTTAAAGCTCCTAGTATAGTACTACTACACTAGTTGTTAAAAACTCTCAAAAACCCATGTTTAAAACATAAAATTCCATCATCGACACTCTCTTTAAATTTCCAGCAACATATAACATATTAAAACTCTTTTTAAACATACTTAAACACATTTAAAATCATAGGAATAATCAATTTCATAAACCATAATATATACTATGATTTTCCAACCTTTAAAACCCTAAAAATTCATGCTTTGATAATTAAAAATCCAATTCAAACCTAATATGTAAATCAGAATTTTTATTTCTTTAATACATAAATTATATAAACTTAGATTCATAAATAAATCATCAAACTATAATCTTTTAAACATAATCATATTAAAACAAATCTTAAAAACATAAACTTTGCATTGAAAATAACTTGAGGAGGAAGAAATTAACCAAAGCAACAAAAGAAGAGGAGAGACGCACGACGCCAAGGGCCGCGGTGCTAGTGGCTCGCCGGCGATGGTCGGCGGTGGCAGCGGTGTTGCGCCGTCGACGACGGAGAGGACCGAAGATGAGAGCCGAAGGAAAGAGGAAGAGAGAAGGAAAAGAGAGAGAAAAAGAATAGGAGGGCCGAAATTTTGGGAGGAGGAGAGAGAAAATAAAGTTGTGTGGGAAAAATTAGGGTTTATGGGGGTTTATATAGGTTCCCCTTGTGGCTTAGGAAAAGGTGATTGAGCTCAAACTAGAGTTTAATGATTGATGAATTTAGTGTTTGGGTTTCTCAAACCCAATTAGGAATCCTTTTCCAAATCCAAAAAGTGTTTTAAACTTTTCAAATATTTTTCAAAGCATGACTAAATAAAATGTTTAATTCTTTAAATCATTAAAATAATTCCTTTGACTTTCAAATAGTCAACCTTTGAAGAAATAAATCATTTAAATATTAAAATATATTTAAATATAAATAACTATACATTAAAATATATTTATAAAATTCATAATTTTACGGGATTACACGTAAAATGTGCAAATATAAAATGTGTAAAAAAATGTGAGATGGAGCATCTAGTTCTAAAGTTTAATGTGCAAAAGATGTGTATAAATGAGTGTACGTGAACATAAACTTTCATCTGTCACTATAGTCAAGAATTATTTAAAAGGTTGAAGATTTGGCTTAATATCAGAAGCCCTGGGCTGGAATTGCAGCAACTTATCTGAAGTGTACAGAATGGGAGAATAACCAAATTTCAGAAGCAAATAATTCAAGCTGGAATTACTGCTTTCATTTACATGGTATGACAGGGCAGGAATGCTGTATATTGGCAGAAATGCTTACCTAGTATTGATTTTGTGATAAAACAAATTAAAAGTGTAGTTAAGCATAGAATCTTTGTTGTATTACCAAAGAAAATCACTAGGAAAGATCATGAGTGGTTTGTGAACTTGTGAGAGTTAATGACCCTTTTGTTGGGTTTGTTTTACAAGTCTTAGTGTGAGGGAGTCCAACCTAGTTGGTTTGCCTCTTTTTGACTTGTTTAGGTTGTAATATGTTGTTTCAATTAATCTACTTATCTTGCTTAGCAAAAAAAAAAAAAGTTTCATCTGACCAGGCTAATTTTGGTCAAAGAGCTAGCGTGAGAGAAGTTAGCAATTTCTCAAGTCAGGCCACATATTTTCCCCTACAAGAACTACACAGAATAGCACAACTTTGTTTTTTATAAATGTTGGATATGTGAACCATGTCATGATCAACAAACAAATAACCATATTTTTTAGACTAAGTAATTTTCTTTTAACTTCTACTAGGATATCTCCTTTTCGAAAAGTTCTTCCTACTTTGACCAATTTCTCTCAAAAAAATTTCAAATAGAAACAAGGAAATATACAAAGAAACGGAGGGAGTATTAACTTCATAAGAAATAATCTACAACTATATTGTCTCATTTATTATTCTTCTTTTAGACTAAAGTAGTGAAGTGAAATAAACCTCTAAATCCTCATCAATTTTTATTTTACTTGACTTATTTAAGGACAATTTTGTTAATTTATTAATTAGACGCTTGAATCCAAACATGTTAGTTGTTTAATTACTTCTTACTTTTATAGGGAATTTTCAATTATTCATGGCTATGAGTATTGAAGGCTATTTCTAAAATTTTGGAGGCCTATATATGGACAAAACAATATTAGGGGCCCTATAAATCTTATTGTATATAATCCTTTTTTTCTTTATAAAAATGAGGAATACTTTTGCAACATTGAAAATACTAATCAAATAATAACTTCAATTATACAAAATATTAGATAATATTTTGTAATATGATAATGAATATCATCAGTAAAAAAATGTAATTTACAAAATTTGTAAAATACATAAAATCATTGACTACTTCATGTAGGTACAAATGTCTCATTTACCAAGTTAGAGTAACATCATGATTAGTCCTCTTCATAATATCAAGCTGACTGATTTTCTTTACCAAATTAAATGGTTCAGTCCAAATCTCAACTTAAAACTAAATTAGGGGTGGATTAGATTTAAAATAAAAGAACGGAAAACAATAATTATTCTCAACTAGGATGGTAATTGGGCGGGGCGGGTGCGGAGGATGTTACCTCCACACCCGCACCCGAATAAAATTCCTATCCCCGCCCCACCACCCATTGTGGGGGAAAATTCCAGACCCATTCCCACCCCCAATAGGTACGTATTTAAACCCATCCCCGCCCCACCACCCGCATGGGTACCCACATCCGCGTCGTACCCACTTCATCCCCACCCCACCACCCGCATGGGCATCCGCACCCGCTTCGTACTTGGGTCATACCCACATATTTATATTTTGCAAGATAAAATTATTAATAATATAAGTATATAAATAGAATTTTAATAATAAATATGCGGGGCGGGGAGGGGTGGGGCGGGGCGGGAGGGGATGGAGCGGTATAGCATAAAATCCACATCCGCTCCACCACCCATTGCGGGTACGATTTTAATCCCCATCCTCACCCCATCCCCACCCCACTTAGACGGGGATGGTGGGAATGGGGCAGGTCTCCTACCTAACCCGCCCCACTGCCATCCCAACTACCAACTACCAAGTACCAAGTCCTCATTGATCTTAATTATTATCTCTGCATTGCAATGATGACTCACATTACATAGGGTTCTAGCACATTTGAGTGTCATTAGACAACTTCCTATAATAATTAAATATGAAATATCGATAGAAATCTATATTTAAATTGAATTAAAGTTGTAATATATCGATAATATGTTGTATCCAATTTTAATGGATTTCTTATATAAGCATGTTTTATTTATTAAAATGATAAAGTGATTTATATAAAATAGGGATATTTGTCAGAAACAACCTTTAAAATACAAGTTTTTGCAAGAAATAACCTTTTAAAAAAAATCTGGCAAAGAAGACCTTAATAAGAAAATATTTTGCAAGGAATAACCTCGACCCATTTTTCGGCATTGACCAAGCATTTTCCAGCGTTAACTCGTGAAAACCAAACATGTGGAGGGCACGTGAACTGCATCTTTTATGTTTCAACCCTGTTTTTCTCCATTTTTCGACATTGACCAAGTATTTTCCAATGTTGTCTTTATCAATATATGAAGGGAAATGGGGTTGAAACATAAGAAATGTAGGTTACATACCTTGCCATGTTTGGTTTTAGTGAATCGACGCCGCAAAATACTTGGTCAATGCCCGAAAAATGGGTCAAGGTTGTTCCTCGTAAAAAAAATTATTTTTAAGGTCTTATTTTACCAGATTTTTTTTAAAAGGTTGTTTCTCACAAAAACTTGTATTTAAAAGGTTGTTTCTGACAATTTTTCTCATAAAATATGCAGATGGAACTAAAACACATAACATGCCATAGAATCAACTAGACATACACACATATCTATTTAAGGGAGCCGAAAAAAATGCTATATCAATTTGGGAAAGAGAACGAAATTGAAAAAGTTGATTAAAAAGGTTGGTAAATAAAAAATAATTAATAAAAGTAGAAAAGAGCTAAAAAATCAAAACCATCAAGCCAACATGTACATTTTTGATATGATTCGCGTCCCACCACTTTCATCAGGTATGATATACCCTTTTAATGTAGGTGGTTTCTCTCTAAGAAACTCCAGTGTCTTCTCATGCATCGCTACCGTGGAGAAGCGATTATCGACGTCAACCATCAGAGTTACTACTAAATCATCACAACCATTGAACAACGAATACTTCCATAGCAAGCAATTTTTTACCAGTTTTAGTTGTTTTTACCTTATATGGTTTGTAAGAGCTAACGAAGCTCAGTTTAGTGTGTGGGTTAGTTTCAGTTTATCGTTTTATGTGGTCTTTTCCTTAGTTTGTAATCTCGATTTTAATTAATAAATTTTCTTGATGTCAAAAAAAAAAAACTTGACAACTAAAGAAAAATGGGCCTCAAGACAATTTGTTTGTGGGTCATATTGTACTCAACTCGCTCATTGGTTGAACTAAACCTAGTTGAGACTCTAAATTGAAATCTTATCTATACAAATATATTAAAAAGTGTTATTAATATAAGCAAGTCTAAGTGCCACGTGGCACTCTCCTTTTAGTTGATTCGTTCGATGTCATCATCATACATAAAAAAATTAGAAACATGCTCCATATGAGATTCGACCATGTGACCTCAAGCTAATATACTAAAGTTCAAACCAATAAGTTATGCAACATTAGATGATATTTTTTAACATGAAAATGTTAATAATATAATCCGGGGTATCGCCTGGAACTAAAACTAGTTTTATATGAAGACTGATAGTTTAACTTTACAACAAGATTTTATTGGAAATGTAACATTATTTTCAAACCTTTCGTTCTCGTTTTTGTTTTGTTTTCTTTTTTCTTCTTTTCTAAAGTGAGATGATGTTACTTTATAATAAAGTTCCATTATTATTTTCGTATTTTATGCAAACTATAATATTTTCATCAACTTTTAGTATGAATGTCAAAATTTTAAATTATTTTCGTTATTTATGCAAACTATAATGTGATTTAATTTTCTTGGATATTACTTTAAGCAAGTTTTCCTCATGATATTTATGGAAATTTATCATTTTTCTAACAGCAGAAAACTATGTTGACTGTTTGGGAGACAATGCATGCTAAGCTTAAGAATTAAGCAACATGATTAGAGCCTAGAGGATCGGAGCTAGAAAGCCTAACAAACAAGGCAGCATTTGAGTTGTTTTATGCTCCTGTACGTCCAACTTTTTTTGTTAGACATGACTCATGTCTCATGTCTCATGTCTCATGTCTCATGACACTTTTGCAACTCCTCTCCGTCTCCGCTATATTTAAATTTCCATTTCATAGACTATTGTTGTAGGGAACACTCAACGACTTAAAATTGAGATGCTTTTTTGAAAGAATACTTCATATTTTAAGTAATAATACATGTGAGGATCTTAGTCAAAATAGTAAGGAACCTAGTTTTCATATTTATAAAAACTCATTAGGTATAAGTTCGTTGCAACATGGAGTACTATTGATAAAATATTTATCTTTAAACTAGAGGCTGGGGATTTAAATTTTGACCATCCTACATTTTTTAATCCAAAATTCGTCATTGATTTAGTAAATATGAGTCATTAATTAAATTTAGTAATATAATTAGACTCAAAACTAACTTAAACTCTGCTTTTTTGGACTGAACTGAACTGTACTGAACTGAATTAAAATTGTGAGGGAAAACTAACTGAATTTTCCTGAACTGAACATAACTGAATTTTCATTTATTCAGTCCAAAAGAACAGAGCCTTACTCGTTAGTCTGGCTAATAGAATATTTTTCTTATATCTAAATAAGAGTTCACACCCCCCCACACACACACACACAACAAAGAGACAAATATTACGAACTAGTATTAGCAAATGAAATTAATCTAAAAGTTGTATTTAAGGACATTAAATGAAGTGAAATATTATTGTCCATCCAAGGAGCCTAAAGATTCCATATTTAGTCTTTTTTTTTCGGTATCCAATTCCAAATGTTAGAAAAAGGAAAAAAAATGCTTTTTGAAAATATGGGACAACTAAGTGTGTAAAATGATTCCAATGGTCTTATATCTTATCTTTTTTCCATGAATGAGCTGGTTTTAAATTTTAGTGTATTAACTAGTTTTTGGTCCGGACGATGCCTCGAATCATTTAGTAATGTGAATTTGAAGTCTTAAATCAAACACTTGAGAGAAGTGGGAAAATAGAGTTATAGGCATTTGTGCTCAGGAAATGATCTTCCAGTTTCTTTTAAATTTTCTAAATAGTAAATTATAATACGAATTATATATATATATATATATATATATATATATATATATATATATATATATATATATATATATATATATATATATATATATATATATATATATATATATATATATATATATAATTACTTGCGAAGAATATGATACAATCTTATTTTTAAAATTTAGGTTAATGTGTAAGAATATAACCAATGTAACTAAATGGTGTAGTAGTGTTAATTGGAGGTCATAAAAAAATTTGAAGAGTTGTTTTTAATAGAAGAGTACTGAAAGGTAGGACATGCTATTATTGGCATTAGCTATTTAGCTTAATGTGTATTAATATATATCTTTGTATTTAATTTTTTTAAAAATAAAAATATTATCTTGTCTGTAAATATATTTTTTTCCCACTAAGACTAACATGAGATTGTAGAGTAGTTGGTTAGTGCATTTTTATATCTCAAATGAGAGGTCATGGGATCGAGTCTTAAAATACACATTTTTATGGTTTAATATGTCTCATTTAATTGGTTCGAGTCTTAGACTTTATGTAACGGTTACACCCAAGAATTTGTGATTTCGTTAAGCTGATTAAAAATCCCAACATTTTTTTTTGTTAACAAAAAATTTAAACTCAATTTACTTTCTTTCATTTCATCTTATTCTCCTTCATTATCTCCTAAGCTCCTCCCACCTTGCCACCCACTCTCCGAAAGCCACCATTTGAACAACTCCACCACTTCACCAATCACCACTTCATCACCTACAATTTCAGAAATAAAACAACACAAAACCAACTCCCGTTCTAATGTCGCCCCTAAAGATGTTTATAAGATTGATAAATAGTATCACTAATCATGCTTAAACTGTGATCATTGTGGCTGCTTTGAAGATCATCAAGGTGCACACAAAATAAAGAGGTTGAAGAAGGTGATCTTCAAGAGTGAATTGAATATAATATCAAAATATTGCCCCAGAATTATGATGAGTGATCGATTGAATTTTGTAAACTAGTTGAATAAGTCTATAGTACAAGAATAACATATAATATTTTCTATCAGCTTAACTAAATTACAATTCTATGTACCAGTAGGCTTATGAAGTTAATGCATGCAAAAGTAAGGGGTATGTTGTTAATAACAAAAATATGTGTATATACTTGTTTCTGCTGAGAAATTAAGGGTTGTAACAGGTTGAGAGATTTGATGTGGGCCCCAAGAACGTTCGTCTAAACTCCGCTATCCGTACACCGGAATCCTGAAAAAGAAGGTTAGACTACCCCGGGGGTATTTTCGGGATTGCCCCTCCGACGCTCAAGTCAGTAGATGATTGAGGTAGAGAGAGAAAGTCTAGAGATAGATGCTCTAGTTTGTTAGGTGAGAATTGAATACATGTTCATTGATGAGACTGGTGATATTTATAGTATTGGGGATTCCCAGACAGGAAACAATGATGGGATGGGCCTCCCTAGGAAGAGATGGTTATGTTACCTTTTCAGGCAACAATCATTTCAGCCCTTTAGTGGATCCCCAAGTTGCTGTGATTAGGTCAACTCACAAGTGGGACCCACTGCAGCCACCTCTCTAGGGCTTTGGGAGGCTTTTACATATTTATTGGGCTGCTGATAAATTGAGCTCAAACAATTAGCCCCACGCCAGGGATGGGGGATCATGGAAGTCCGAATTGGTGGCAATCATCCGTGGCGGAATAGTAGCTCTCTTCTCATAGAAGGCCCGATAGAAGTGTGGGGATTTCCACGGCTGATCCAATCCCGACTGACTCACTGCCTGTCAAGGGTAATGAGACCGAGTGGGTCATGGTGCTGACCGAGTCATTTCCCTCTGAGGGTTATGATGCGGTCTGAATCACTCCCCATTGGGGGTTTTAGTGTTAACCGAGTTACTCCTCATTGAGAGTCTTAGTGCCGACCGAGTTACTCCTCTTTGAGGGTTTTAGTGCCGACCGAGTCACTTTCCATTGGGGATTTTAAGGCCGACCGAGTCACTTCCCCTTGGGGGTTACTTGTCCGACCGGGTCAATCCCCCTTGATGGCTACGGAAGCCGACCGAGTGGGTACAGACCATTACTTAGCCATATTCAGCTAAGTATAGAAGTGGCTCGCCCGTAGGAGGTCCTTCCTCCACTGCCGAACCACTCTCATACTTAGCCAAATATTTGGCTAAGTATGGGAGTGGCTCGGCAGTGGAGGAGGGACCTCCTACTACCCGAGTGGGTTGGAGGCCACTCGGATGAGGGGCTAATGAGCCCCGGGCTGTCCGAGTGGGTGTCAATTGTTACTTAGCCATATTTGGCTAAGTATGAGAGTGGTTCGGCAGTGGAGGAGGGACCTCCTACTGGCCGAGTGGGTTGGACGCCACTCGGATGAGGGGCTAATGAGCCCCAGGCTGTCCGAGTGGGTGCCAATTAATACTTAGCCATATTTTGCTAAGTATGAGAGTGGTTCGGCAGTGGAGGAGGGACCTCCTACTGGCCGAGTGGGTTGCACGCCACTCGGATGAGGGGCTAATGAGCCCCAGGCTGTCCGAGTGGGTGCCAATTGATACTTAGCCAAATTTGGCTAAGTATGAGAGTGGCTCGCCAGTGGAGAAGGGACCTCCTACTGGCCGAGTGGGTTGGACGCCACTCAGATGAGGGGCTAATGCGCCCCAGGCTGTCCGAGTGGATGCCAATTTATACTTAGCCATATTTGGGTAAGTATAAGAGTGGCTCGGCAGTGGAGGAGGGACCTCCTACTGGCCGAGTGGGTTGGACGCCACTCGGATGAGGGGCTAATGAGCCTTAGGTTGTCCGAGTACGCGCCAATTCAGACTTATGCTTCCCAAAGATGAGGTGCGATTATTTGGTCCGAACGGGTATGTCCGACCCCGGATGCCACATGGCGGTATTGGATACTTGGGAATTTTGGGTCCCTTCTAGTTGAGGGCTGACTGGACGTTCCTGAGCGAGTTTTGACGCTTCATCTTCCTTAGTTTCCGAGTAATGACTTTTCGCCTTTCTGGGCTTTCGAGGGATGGACTGAGCAGGTCCAATTGAGCCTCCTTAAAAAGCCCATCTAGGAGACGCGTGAGGGTTTGCGCTGCACATCCCACTAGTGGAAAAAACATCAAGTGCTCCGGTTAAAAACACCACAAGTGCTCCGTATTTCACCCGTAGCAGACCCCATACGAGCACTTGAGCATTTTTCAAGTGCTCCGGTTTTTAACCGGAGCACTTAATTTTACAAGTGCTCCGGTTGCATTAACAACCGGAGCACTTGATGATTTTTACATGCTTAGAGTATGTCAAGTGCTCCGGTTGATAGTAGACAACCGAAGCACTTGTGCATCATGTGCTCCGATTGTTTATTATCAACCGAAGCACTTGTTGTAAATTTTTTTTAAAAAAAAAACCAGCGCTAGCTAGTTATATTATTAGCTTCCTAGAGTATATATTACAATAGAGCGCTAGCTGCAACATTTACAAAACACATTTACGTAGCCTGCAGCCTCATTTTCACCACCATACTTAACCTCCTCTTGCACCTCATATATCACCAACATAATATGTACAATGATACAAAAAAGTGCACATGAAATTCAAAATCCAACAAATAAACAATCAAAATTAAAATACGTACTATTATTATATAAAGTGTAGAATTGAGTTACAAAACATTACCGTAGATTTAAAGTACGTGTTTACAACATATTTAGAATTCAAATTCATAGACAACAATCGGTAACGAAGGAAGCAAACTTGTCTCGAACTTCATTGATTTCCTCAACAGTAAATGACTCCTCCCTTGGTGTGTTGTAAACCTAATAAGATCAAATAAAGACAATTATATAAATATATATATATATATATATATATATATATATATATATATATATATATATATATATATATATATATATATATATATATATACCATAGCATGAAATTTTAGATCACATTCTATTCTATATGTTGTTTAAGAACTACTAGGACGACTACAAGTCTGATTTGATCGTTCTAGTCAAGTTTCTGCAAGTAAAGGCCATTTTAAAGCCATTTTATGTCAAATTCATCCATTTCGTACCATATCATGTAATTTTAGGTTACATTCTAATCTAATATGTTTTTTAAGGAGTACTAGCAGGACGATTACAATTCTAATTTGATCGTTTTAGTCAAGTTTGTGCAAGTAAAGGTCGTTTTAGGCCGTTTCGGGTCAAATTCACCCATTTCATACCATAGCAAGTAATATTAGGTTACATTCTGATCTGATATGTTGTTTAAGGAGTATTTGGACGATTAAAATTCAAATTTGATCGTTCTAGTCAAGTTTGTGCAACTAAAGGCCGTTTCAAGGCCGTTTTAGGTCGTTTCGGGTCAAATTCATCCATTTCATACCATAGCAAGTAATTTTAGGTTACATTCTGATCTGATATGTTGTTTAAGGAGTAGTAGGACGATTACAATTCTAATTTGATCGTTCTAGTCAAGTTTGTGCAAGTAAAGACCGTTTCAAGGTCGTTCTAGGCCGTTTTGGGTCAAATTCATCCATTTCATAACATAGCATGTAATTTTAGGTTACATTATGATCTAATATGTTGTTTAAGGAGTATTAGGACGATTACAATTCTAATTTGATCGTTCTAGTCAAGTTTGTGCAAGTAAAGGCCGTTTCAAGGTCGTTTTGGGTTAAAATCATCCATTTCATACCATAGCATGTAATTTTAGGTTACATTCTGGTCTAATATATTGTTTAAGGAGTATTAGGACGATTACAATTCTAATTTGATCGTTCTAGTCAAGTTTGTGCAAGTAAAGGTCGTTTCAAGGCCGTTCTAGGCAGTTTTGGGTTAAAATCATCCATTTCATACCATAGCATGTAATTTTAGGTTACATTCTAATCTAATATGTTGTTTAAGGACTATTAGGATGATTACTAGTCTAATTTGATCATCCTAGTCAAGTTTGTGCAACTAAAGGCCGTTTCTAGGCTGTTTTAGCCCGTTTTGGGTCAAATTTATCCATTTCATACCATAGCATATAATTTTAGGTTACATTCTAATCTAATATGTAGTTTAAGGACTACTAGGACAATTACAAGTTTAAGGACTACTAGGACAATTACAAGTCTAATTTGATCGTTCTAGTCAAATTTGTGCAAGTAAAGGTCGTTTTAGGTCAAATTCATCTATTTCATACCATAGCATGTAATACATTCTAGTCTAATAAGTTGTTTAAGGACTAATTAAGATGAAACTAAGTCATAGTTTATATGGGGACGGAATGTTACGAACCTTCTCAAGATCATCGACTTCCGTGCAACAAGTGAGTATATCGAACATAAACCTCATCACGTAATAGCCGCAAGCAACTCCATCATGTTGTTGTGCGCACTAAATTCAAAATTATATCCAAAAAATAATTCTCAAAATGACGATCAATAAAATTAGGGAAACTAATAACTTAAAGATAGGACAATCAAAATCCTTTACCTTCACTGATTTCCATTCAGGAAGTGTGGCTCTTCTTGGACCACGTCCACGTAATCTTTTCATCACACTACAACACCACATTTTATAATAGTTACAATGTCATGATGTTAATAAAGAACAAAAAGGAAATGAAAATAAAGCAATACCTATTCAATATGCTTTTGATTAGTAAGCCTCGGGGTGGTTCTTGACGCATAGAATCAAAATGATATATTGTGTGATTTGAAGGAGATATTACCAAGAGCATCCAATGGAGACTACAACAAAAAATTAAGTTCGACAATCATGTGTATACCTTATCCAAAATAGTATTATGAAAAGACATTATCAACTAGGTACTAAAACATACTCTTCAAGGTATGGGGCAATAATATAGTTATCTTTAGATCGAACACATGCGGTAATACTCCTTTCAACGTACTCACTCGCTTCAGCATGGTTGTTCAAGCAATTGGCACCACTTATCTCTTGTGGACATAACCACCCAACTTTTGAAACAGAATCACATCCAAGTAAATCTTCGTAAAGTGCACTAAAAGAAGATTAAGTTAATTTACATTGAAAATCGTCAACAACTAACAAAATATAGAAGTAGTTATTTTTATTATATCACCTCATGAAGACTTGTAATATGGATACATTTAACATCGTGCCGGAGAGGAACTCACGAATATCCACTTTATATACCCAAGTAGCTGAATCGTCATCTAAGTAGTGGAATTGAGATTTCTCCAAATCAACCTTTATTGGGGAGGAATCAGGCAAGTTGGTAACACGAGCATGTAGCCAAGAACATGACTTGCTAAGATACTGGACCACTTTTTCACACACAAGTGGAGTTCCTTTTGGAGTCACATCAGGAGATGAGCCCTTAGATGAAATCTTTCCTATAACTGCACTCTTAGGTTGTGAATCCGCCTTGTTATTGTTAGCTTTTGAGTCCACCTCATTCTCTTTTGATCGGTTGTCTTGCGAACTCTCTTTGTCCACATCCAAATTCTTCACTTTTTTGGCCGATTCTGTTTTTTTCTTCAAAGCCTGTTTAAGAAAAGACACCATTACACAAAAGAACATAGTTGAAATAATCATTAGGAGGATATAGCACATATTTTACCTTATCTGAAATTCGCACCCAAGCACATGGCCATATCACAAAATTACCTTGCGCGTCGTTGAGAACAGTGAGGCTCCACTCTGGCCTAGGGACCGGCAATGAGAAATCTTCAAATCCACATATAATGGTGTCTACGGACACACTAAAATAAGAACCTGCTACCGGCAGCAAATGTGATGTCTGGCCCTCTCTCGGTGGTTGTGCCCGACCATAAGCGACCACAACCAACTCACCATCTGCTGATTCGGGAAGTAAAAGATTGCAAGGGGTCTCCTCCTATTTAAAACATAATTGGCTAAGTCAAACATTAACAATATATATCATATAGTTTGTTGGAAAAGAAACTGAAAAAGTAATTCATCATTTACCTCTATATCAGGCACTGGGGGGGTCAAGTAGCAGAGGTTTAGGTATCGAACCAAATACCTCTCTAGGTGTCTCGGGATCTTGCTGGCTTAATTTGTCCCCAGGAGTGACATTGAGCTCGAGCTCGTCAAGACTAGGTAATCCCATGTGCTCCAAGATGGCGCTGAATTGATTCTTCATCCTTTTCTCAAGCTCCTCTATTGCAGATTTCATTTTGCTCTCCATATCTTGTGATGCATTAGACACTGAGCTTGATCTTGTTGCGGAGTACTCTGCACCATAAACTTTTCTCAAGCCTAGTCGTACCCCTCCTTTGCCTTTCACACGTCCATCATGGTCCTTACCTAGTACCATATATAAGGCATCATTGTTCGCTTTCGGAACGAACTCGCCTGTAACCTCTTTGTGCCTCCACCCAAGCTAGTGAAAGAAAGAACACATAAGAAAATGGTTAGTTGGAAACTGAAAAAGCTAAATTTTAGTGAAATTACCATAAATACTAACCACTGCCTCGGCTGTCTTCTTTGTTCCCGGATCAGAAATGGTTCTTCTCCCACTTGCATCTCGACTATGAAGTGAACAATACCAATCAGCAACTCGATCAATGTTCTTTGTCGTAAGTGTAGAGCCAGAAGTTGCCCCTGATGACGAGGTCATGCTTGGGTAAAAATCTTTTTCTTGAATCCACTCCTTTCTTTTCTCTTCATAAGTTTTAGGACCCATATGATGATAAAACTTCTTCTGGCTTGAACTTTTGTAAGCTTTAGCACGCATTTCCTGTAGATTCAAAATAAAATAAAAGGTAAGTTTAAGTCAATAAATGCATATAATACAAATAAAGAAGTAACTTTAGACATAAAAAAAGCTACTGTCAGCTAACTCTCTTAATGCTGGACCATCTCTAAGACTCTTAAGTGTTGTGGTTTCTGCAGTTTTGCTTAATGAGTGAGATATAGTACAAAATTTCACTGCATGGACTATATTAGTTAATTGTCAGATTTACTTACTGTCAGTTTTGCTATTATCAGTTTTGCTTGCTGTCAGTTTTGGTATTGTTAGTTTTTCTTACTGTCAGCTAACTGCTCTTAATCAGTGTTGCCCCTGAACATTTTATAGGAACTACCTTGTGAAAAGGAGTGGATCGTTTCTTGTTCCAATACTAATTTCCTACATACCATGCACTAATATTTAGATAAGCTTAAATCAAACCAGCCATAAGAAGTCAAGAGGGACAGCATGAATATAAACCAAAAAGAGCTGAAACACAATCGAGGCCAGATTTAACCTGCAATGAATATAATGTTTTCATACAATATGTATCAGACACAGCAGTTAATGTTAACCCTTTGCTATTCCTCTCTGTTTCCCTCACTTTACTTACCAGTATAACATTAGCCCCTTTCTCATCCTTTTCCGTTCCCTCACTCTCTTCACCAATCACCATGTACAACATGAATATAGAGAATGAGCAATAAAGGAAGTCATGAGGGACAGCATGAATATAAACCAAAATACACAGAACGCTGCCACTGCTCCTATAGTCCAATAAGAGTATGCTTGTATCTGATCTGCAGAAAGCATGAGTAAAGAAAGCTGCCCAACCTAGAAGAACTTCCTTTATTGCTCATTCTTTATATTATTTTGTCCAGTTCTGAGAAAGGATATTGTGCTACACCCATGTACTTTAGCTCCTTATTGCCTCCTTATATACTGTCCACTTCTGAGAAAGGATATTGAGCAATAAAGGAAGTCATGAGGGACAGCATGGATATTGTCCAGTTCTGTTTCCAACTACCTAACTTGCTCATATTGCTTGAGGACTATCTTTTCTATGATAAAAATTAGAAGAAAAACAATATAGATAATACTCCTAATTACAGAAAACAAGAGTTTGGACTTCAGAGCAACTTATACGTTTCCCTTCATCGCCATCCTTTGATCTACAGCTCATGCTCACATGCTTATTGATTTTTGCTGATGATCTGGATTCTTTTTCTTCTATTCTTTTTTCTGTTTATTTTATTAAAACTGTTTGAGTACTGTTGTCATGAATTGTTAGGGTTACTTGATGTGAAACATTGTTCTTCGATTGATAATATGCAAACTTGTTATTTATGAAAACAAAATACGAGATAAAAACTTACAACTTCTTTCGGAGTAGTTTTTTGGGCAACAAATGCTTCCCAATCCTCTTTTGTGATGTGATCCCATATTTGATAAGGCAACAATGTCCGTACTTCCGTCTTTTCAGAAGCCTTTTCATTTTCCCCTCCCGCCTCATTTCCCGCTTCCTCTCCTCCCTCATTCTCCTTTTCCTTTCCTTTTGTCAACTTCTTAGACGTAGTTTTTTTTCTTCTTAAAGTGATCCATCCACTCACTAACTTTGTCTTGAAGTCTCTGAATCTCTCCGCAACAGCCGAAAGAAACACTTCCTTCTTCGCTTCATCGGGTTGAATATGAAATAGATTCTAAAAAAAGGGAAAATAGAATAGTTACTTAACAAGTATGTTATATATAATATGCAGCCAAATACTTGGGTAAGCTTCTACACTTACCACCGTATCTTCCCACAACGCCTTCTTCAAACCCTCTGACACCTCACTCCATTTAGACAAAATGGAGATTTTGCGCATGCAAATGCCAACTTGTGTCCCATACTTCATACGCCACTTACCACATGGTTGACCAAACTGATTGTATTCAAGGTGCATGGGATCCTTCATGTTACTCACAATTCCTTTTGTCGGACCTCGTCCTCTTCTCTTTTTTGGAACGTGACTCACAATTTCACTTGTTGTGGTACGGACTTGTAAGCCGCCTTGAGTTTGAGGAGCTGACACCATCTCATCCTCCTCTTGTATAGGGGTTGCATTATCGGTCTGTTTCTCACCTTTATCCTCCATCTCACCTTTATCCTCCTCCATCTCCGGATCATACTCGACATCATCATCATCACTAAGATCACGCTCTATTTCATCATTCCCAGTATCATTATCATGCTCCTTACTCCAGCATTTGCGTTTTGTTCCCTTCTTTGATTGGGTTTCATATGCCGTAGAATCAATTCCTAATTCTTGCATTTTCAATTTATTTTCCGCTATCCTCTTTTGTCTACATTTCTCATAATCTCCCATCTTGAATGTCTACAATGAGACTAGCTTCTGCACAAAGAGTTGATAGACATTCAGATTAATAATTCTATTGAACATATTTGTGGATAAATCAGAATGCACGCAACCTCAGTAGCATGAAAACATAATAACAACGCGAAAACGACATTCATCAAAATCAAAGAAACGTTGGAACACTTATAAAAGTACTAAAATTAAATCCATATGACCTACTGGCTATTACACTATCCCCCCCCGACTCTCCCAAGGCAGTTACATTATTGCTTTTTTCCAGTTATTCATCCATCATACTTCATCTTCTTCGCTTGATTTCCATATTTTCTAACTAAAATCTGTCCTAAGCCATGTCAGTTACAGTAACATCTTTCAGGCAACAACTCAGCCTGAGAAATGTTGATACCGAGGAGCTGAGCTTGGAATGTGCCCTGGGTGCTAATCATTCTGCACAAGCATTGTGGGTCAGACTGAATAACATTCTTCAGAGGATCGCAACAAGAATCAGGTGGATCACGAGTGATGTTCAAGTAGTTCAGACAAGGCGAAAGACTGTTGATACACGATGATCCGTCTTGAGCTTTTGACATCTGCATATTACTAGCCAAGATTACTAGCACAAGGACAGTCAAATGACTCAATTTGTGTTCCATTCTCCGCCTCTCCGTCTTTTGTATCTGTTACGCAGAAACTTTGTTTAATCTGAAGTGCTACTTTGCTTAGAACAACTTTCTGAGTCAATGTATATATATTGGGTGTTAGTATGACAGGAAGTTGGTCATCAAACTCTGTAGGGAAGCTGACTACGTTGTATATATTTTTGAGTACTCTACAGGTAAATAAGATGGTGTTGTAACAGGTAAGAGTTGACCTAAAAAAAATTATGCAAAACAATTCTCCGCTCATTAGTCATTAGAATGGAAATTTTGGATGTAATGCAGAGACCAAATATTCAAAAGGCAGATTTAGCTGCTCAACAACCTCCAGTTTTCTTGGACTTGCTTACCTCATGTGTGCATGCCTATTTTACCTGTTTGATGCGGTAATAGTTGTGTTTATGATTGTTTTGGAAAAAAATTATTCAAAATTTAGTTTTTTTATCGTTTGTTTGCAGCATGTTTAGATTTTTACATGCTGAAAGATGATTTTTTTGGCCACATATTTTCTAGTTTCTCCAGACAGCTATTAGACTAATAAAATATGCATTTTGAAATAAGGAAGGTCTGGTACGTTTACCTGATTAGTGTTTCTACTGTACTCTAAAAGTGTGTCGATTTGTGGACAGTGCAAGTCGTTACAGTTCATGCAACAAACAAGTACTTTGTAACTGCTTCCCTTGATAGTTCATGGTGCTTCTATGATCTTGCTAGCGGAATTTGTCTCTCACAGGTTTCTGTCTGCCAACTCTAGAGAACACTTCCACAATGTTTGATTACGTTCGAAGATTTCTGAAACTAGCCAATCCACTGTGAACAGCAGCAAATAAGCTTCTGTAAGCCAACTTTATAACCTATTCATTTATCTTGATTATAGAGGTTACTACTATCAACTATTCATAAAACTGTAAAAATTAGACATATAACTGGCAGTACCTGGAGAAGAATTTGTGTCATACACCAACGGAATCCAGACATAACAGCAGCAAGCATAACAAACACAAATCCCCAAAACTCAAATGTTGTTTCCCTTGCAACTGTCAGCCAAAAGTAATACGCAAATGTTTAGAGTAGTTTCATTGACAGCTGTATCACCAATAACAACATCCACCACAACTAATTGCAGCATTTTCACAGCTACATTCGAATTGAACCCTATTACCATGCACACACACACGAAAACACACAAATACAGATAATCAAGTCTCTCTGCATTGCAGAGGTAAGGCTGCAAACTTCAATGCCCTAGACCAACCTAAGGTGTGGCTCTGGAGCACTAACATTTTATATCATTTTCCACTCTTATGAAACATCATATCCACCCATGCCCACAGCCATAGAAAATTTGAGAAACTAATAGTACACAACCAAAAATTAGAATAGCTGGTTGCACATACCAGTCAATAGAATTCAAATTGAGATGACTAGAATGATTCCAAAAAGTTTAAGACTTGGAGTCTCCAACCTAAAACAACCAAATCAATTGAGAAAGTGAAGCAATAATTAATAAAAACAAAAAGAGAAAAAAGAAAGAAAGAAAGAAGAAGGTACCAGAACAATGCTTTTACAAAGATGATGAATAGAAGGAACAGAACATTCTTTCTCAGAAACTCCAGTCCAGCTGCTCAACAAGGCTGCAAAGTCGAGAAGGCTACATTAGGTAGCTTTCAAACTCAAAGTATATTAAATTTCCACATTACTCATTATATAAAATATCATATGAAAACGTCAAAATAACGTAGAGAGATTCCAAGATAGAAAATAGATAATTTGAGAATAGGAACCACAATAATATGCCTCGTATCAAGTAATAAAAGACGTATTCACGAATTTGTATACATAATACCTTATAAGTACATCATTCTGAAGGGTCAACAAGTATCCCTTCCGTGTGATCTATGCGCATATAATTTGTGTCGACATCTGGAGTTACATCGATTTTGGGATTGATGAAGGGTGGGGTGTCCTCAAAAGCATCATACTCTTCCTCATCATCAACATCGCCAATGCCAAGGATACTTCTTTTTCCCGGTACAACAATAGACCACTTATGATCAGCAGGGTCTGTTACATAGAATACTTGCTTAGCATGTATTGCAAGTATAAATGGCTCGTCACTTTCACGCAAATGACCCAAGTCTACAAGAGTGAAACCACAAGGGTCATCATTTCTTACGCAATGCCGATTATTACCTAACCACTTGCAACGAAAGAGACCAACCTTGAAACAAGAATAGTTAAGCTCCCATATTTCTTGAATTCGCCCATAGTATAACAATTTGGCATCCACCGGATTCTGATCCTTAGCGCTCGCATAAAATGTAGATGATGCCAAAACAGAAACACCACTATTTTGCACGGATGAGGACTTTTGATCCCGACCTTCAGTCCAAAATGTAAATCCATTGACATCATAACCCTCATATTTGTTGACAGCTTCATGAGGACCAAATGCTAACCACTTAATAGTTTCAGATACACCATCTTGTTGTTGACATATTACTCGATCATGAAACCAATCAATAAATGTCTTATTGTGCAATTGCATCAATGCTCTATCCCCTTTATAAGGATTTTCAGCCCGTAGCACCTCCATATGCTCACCCAAATACGGATGTACTTCTGCAATGTGATGCAACACATACAAGTGTGCTTGTAAGCGCTTATCTCTAGGAGGTGTGACTAATTTTGAGCCAATCGTACCCTGACCGCCAAGTCTTCCATCATGGCGAGATGTAGGAAGTCCGATAGGTTGTGCACTAGCCAAATACTCAGCTATAAAATTACCAACTTCGTCGCCCACGGTGCCTTGAATGATACTAGCTTCAGATTGTGCAGGGTTCCTAACTTTGTCTTGTAAATTACCCATTCGTCTTTCAAAAGGATAACACCACCTCAAAAACACAGGACCACACAACTTGATTTCGCGAACTAGATGGACGATAAGATGAACCATTATGTCAAAGAATGCAGGTGGAAAATACATTTCAAACTTGCAAAGAGTCTCTACAATATCAGCTTGAAGAGCATCAAGTCTTGTCGGATCAATCACTTTGCTACATATAGTGTTGAAAAATGAGCATAGTTCGGTTACAGCATACCGCACATGTTTTGGTAGTATTCCACGAAGGGCAATCGGTAAAAATACTTGCATCATGACATGACAATTATGAGATTTCATGAGCCCTAACTTCAACTCGCCATTTAATGATACAAATCTTTTCATGTTAGATGAGTATCCCGATGGAGCATTGATGTCATACAAAGACTTACAAAAAATCCGCTTCTCTTCCTTGGATAACGTATAGCAAGCTGGAGGCAAATAATTCCTATTATCGACCTTATTTTTGTTCTCTTTATCCTTAACCTTGTTCAGGTTTCTTTCTTCTTTAGATTTCTTCCTCTTCTGCCTTCCTTAAGATTTATTTTCTTGATTTCTTCCTCTTCCTACCTTCCCTATCCCGAGGGCCGAACTCCCATCTTTTCTAAGTACAACCGTGAGGCCTTGGTATCCTTCGTCTTACCAGGAATATTCATAAGTGTCGCAAGAATGGCATCACATACATTTTTTTCTATATGCATGACGTCGAGGCAATGTCTGACCCGGAGATCTTTCCAGTATGGAAGTGTCCACAAGCAGATCTCTTTTTCCATAACCCCGTCTCCTCTTGCATTGTTTTACCAAAGATCGTTTCAACACCCTTAACTTGCTCATAAACCTCTTCACCAGTCAACGCTCTACGAGCTACTCTCTCTTCAACTTTCCCATTAAATGCATTCTTCTTCTTACGAAAAGGATGGTCCAGTCGTAGAAACTTTCGATGGGGCATGTACACATGTTTGCACTTAGGAATCCATGTGGATTCCATGTCATCGATACATATTGGACATGCTTTCTTTCCTCTATTCTTATATCCGGATAAGTTGTCGTACGCAGGGAAATCGTTAATGGTGCAGAAAAGCATTGCACGCAATGTGAACATCTCATTAGTATGAGCATCAAAAACAGAAACCCCTTCATCCCATAGCTTTCTCAAATCATCGACAAGCGGTGCAAGGTAGACATCTATGTCATTTTCAGGTTGTTTAGGACCAGATATTAAAAGTGATAACATCATGTACTTGCGTTTCATGCACAACCAAGGAGGCAAGTTATATATAACTAAAAGTACTGGCCATGTACTATGTAAAGAGCTCAAACTTCCGAATGGATTCATTCCATCTGTACATAGCCCAAGCCTCAAATTACGATATTCATCCCCAAATGGCTTATGCAACCTATTAATACTCTTCCACTCAGGAGAATCCGCCGGATGTTTCAACAAACCATCTTTCTTCCTTCTGTCTGCATGCCATCTCAAATTTTTTGCATCTTTCTTTATGGAAAACAAGCGCTTGAATCTAGGAATTATTGGAAGATACCACAATACCTTAGCTGGGGGCCCTTTCTTATCTCCATCTCCTTCACGCTTATATCGTGACATCTCGCACCGTGGACACTTATCCAAATTGTCATATTCATTCCTATATAGCACGCAGTCATTCGGACAAGCATGTATCTTCTTGTACTCTAAGCCAAAGGGACACATGAGCTTTCTAGCATAATAGGTCGACTTTGGAAGTTCGTTGCCATCGGGAAACATCTCACTTAACACTTCTAACAGGGAAGTGAAACTAATGTCGGTCCAATTTCCCTTGGACTTAATGTTGAAAAGTGTCAACACGGCAGACAGTTTGGTGAACTTTTTACAACCAGGATACAGTGGCTTTTGAGCTGCCTCTGTCAAAGACTCAAAAACACGAGAATGTTTCCCTAACTCATCCTCGACACCCTCCATCATCTCATCCGCATGATCCTCATCATCCTCATCATCCTCGTGCTCATTATCATTCTCCATTTCCTCAAATGCATGAGTCACGTCTTCTTGTTCATGGACATCATTTGCACGAGAATTCCCTTCATATACTCCCTCCTCACCATGCCAAATCCATACATGGTATTCCGGCCTAGACCCATGACGAAGTACATGCTCCCTAAGCAAATCAATATCACTCACTTGGAACACATTGCCACACTTGACACAAGGACAATAAAATTCTAATTCTCCCATCCTAGCTTGATGTTCTAAGGCAGAATCACAAAATTCCAGTACCCCATCCACAAATTCTGACGAATCAACGTTACCATACATCCACGAACGATCTCTCGCCATCCAAACAGACCTCTAACGACTAATTAATCACATACAATAACACATTGTCAACCATTTAAGCATTAAACATACAAATTCAAAAAAAAAATTATAGCATGAATATATGCATGTCTTCCAAAGGTCCTTATCACTCCAACCTAACCCATCCTTGGACATCTAATCCCACTAATAAATGTATGTCAGCTTCTCGATCTATGGAAATTCCGACAGCATTTCCCTACAGTTCTCCAAGTATACAATGTAGGTAGTTACTTATCTACATATATACCCGGAGAACAGATTAGGGAAATGAGTAGCCGTGATTTCCATAGAAACGAAAAGAAAACATACATTTACCACCTAAGTGAGATCAAACGTCCAAGAACAGTCCCAAAACGGGGACTATCCAAGACTTATTCCTAATGAGTAAGTCTTGGATGGGTATCTAGGCATATGATTATGATGATACGTTAATTTTTGCATAACAAAATCAAAATTTTGAATAAAATTCAATCCTTTATTCTTAAAGCATTCTTAATGATTCAAAATTGAAATATGACCAAATCATTTGAACAAAAATGTGAAACAAATTTTACATAAGAGTAAGAGAGAGTACAACTAACCTGTGGGAGACCGAGAGAGGGGGAAAGAGTACACAGAGACGAGGTGTAAAGATATGTAGGCACCCTGAGCATTGTAGCCAAAAAGGGAGGTACTTATTAGTGACTTCAAAAACCAAGAATTGTTTGGTTTTGAATAGAATGCCACATATAAAATAACCAACTAAAGTGTTTACAAAACTATAAAAAGGTCGATCATATTGGTGGTTCGTAAACATACTAGAATTAACCACTTTAAAAATTTCCTCCATAATTGCTTTACCCTGTATAGATAATACTTGCTTAAAAGTCAATAGCATATCTAACCATGCCATTTTCGTTTCAAATTTGATGTCAAAACGATTTCTCAGCATGTACAAACAATTAGTACCTTCATTTGATAACAAATGTCTTTTCAGGTTATGTGCACAAATTAAGGAATCTTCAGCTATAGCAACGATATAAAAATCTAACACATACTATTGCAATGATTCGAACTTCCTTTTCATTGAGATAAATAAGTATAATAATATCACATGAATATCTCAGTATGAAACCCCGTATTTTGTCAAAATTAGACAAGTAACACTAGATATAATCAAATCCACCAAAAAAAAAGCAGCAACAACAAAAAAAGAGGCTCGAACATCACCTAATATAAGTGCAATCTGGCATCATCTAATCTCAATCAAAATTAGCAATGCGACAAGTCCAATTGTAGAGGTCAAATAATCAGATCAAAAGGCGAAAGAGGGTGATAAGTTCGTATACAGTCTGAATTCGAGAAGTTTAAGCAGAAAGAGAGAGAAAGAGCTGACCTGTTTTCCTCTGAAGATGGATGTATAGAGTGGAAATTCCCCGGAAGAGTCAACCCAGCGTACATACACAACAGAAACCTTAGAATCAATTCAATTACAACCTGCATCATCAAAACCCCCAAATTTCAACTCCAAATTTAATTTCTTACGAAAAGAATACATCTAGCATATAAAAATAAGATCAAAAAAGGAACTCACATTCATACAAGATAATTGAAATTAGGTAAAAAATGATGAAAATTGAAAACTTGCCTTGAAATTACTATGTATCATTAAAGTTGAAGAGCTTGTGACAGTAGAAGCCTCGTGCGACCTAGCGAGTGTGACAGTGGTAGCCTCACGATGGAGTTCACCAGATTTCCCAATTTCAAAGATGCGAGGATGTTCGAGTGAGGCAGCAGATTTCAGTGCAGTAGAGAGAAGTTTGAACTGATTTCAGTGCAGTAGCAGATTTCAGAGCGACAGTGGTAGCCTCACGACGGACCGACGAGAGGGTTCTTTTGAGCGAAGTAGAAAGGATTTTCAACTGATTTCAGGGAGGAGGGTTCCAAATTAATTGAGGGGAAATTAATAAAGTGTAGCACGTCCTTCAAAAAACAAAACTAAAGTGTTGCGCGATCCAATAAAACGTGTGCAAGTGCTCCAGTTGACTAACCGACGCACTTATTCACAAGTGCTCCGGTTGACTAGTCAAACGGAGCACTTGATATAAAGGGCTCCGGTGGACTTATCAACCGGAGCACTTGTGAATTTTTAATATTAAAATTTTCACAAGTGCTTGGGTTGATTGTTCAACCGAAGCACTTGACAAGTAGCACATGGAGTTTTTTCCACTAGTGTCCCCCGATGCTTGCCTATATATGAGGGTGAAGAGAGAGAAAATGAGATCATTTGCTCATTTCCTCAACTTTCTTCTCTTAAATTTCTCTGAGTTCTCTCAACTTTTCAAGTTCAATCCTTCCAAGTTCTTAGGTTTCTTATCTTTTCTTTCAATAATTTCGACCGACTCCCTTGTCCATAAATAATGGGAGATTCGTCCGAGTCGGTGACACCTCCGACCTCACCTCCCTATAAATTGTCCGAGGAGGTGAGGGGTTTGGGAATAACGTTGGTGTCAACTGTAATAAGTTGCGCCGACCCCTCGGTTGTCCTCGACGCAGTCTCTCTTCTAAGTCCCTCATCTTCGGTAGAGGAGGAGGCCGCGGGCATCATTCCCTACCCTTGGGAGGTGTCCCTAGCCTATCCTCCCTCAAGGAGTTACTTAGACAAGTATTTGTTTTGTGATGTAGTGAGGGTAGCAATGTCGAGGGACGCAGAGGAGGCGTCGACTTCTGGGCAGGAGATGGAGTATCCTGACCTCGATCCAAAGGGGGGGGGTCCGACGTCCTTCTTTCCTCTTCCCGACCTGATCAAGGTGCTCTTGGAGGATCCTCGGGGCCAGGCCGCCAGATTTGACATAAGAGACCCTTACCATCTTGTCCGATCGGATGCCTCACTTACCATTTTGACCCCGACTCCCGGGTGTTCTGCGCTATATTACAAAGCCATGGAAATGGGGCTCCGATTCCCTCTTCTTTCGTTTGTGAAAGAGCTCCTCAACGCCTACAATTTAACACTTAGTCAAATTTCTCCCAATTCCTGGGGTGGAATCATAGCCGTCCAGTCCCTTTGCGAGATATTGGGTGTTCAGCCGACCATCACTCTCTGTAGGCACATGTACAAGCTCATGGAGATGATGGCAGGGGAGAACGGGCCTGGATGGTGGTGCTTCCAAGTCCGAAAGGGGTACCGCATTGTATTGGACCTCCCTACCTCTCAGAAGGGTTTCCGAAGGGAGTTCGCCTTCATTTACTATGGGGGCGATTGGGGGATCCCTTTGGTGCGACCTGAAGCTGAGCCCAACTTTGACCTGAAGTTCCAATTCCCTGATCTTAATGACGAGGAGGCAGTGGCAGCTTGCTACATGCAAACTGAGTCAAAAATTGTCAGAGGGGGAGAGGTCTTGGTCGCGGCCAATTGGCTGCCCAGTTGTCGCTTGTTAAAAAATGAACGCTTTCTTTCGGCCATGGGTCTGAGTCGGACCTTTCCGAAGGGTAATATCCGAGGGAGGCTCCGGTTTATGGTCTACTATATTGTTGCGTTACCTTGGTTTATTTCACTAACTTTCCTTCTTTTTGCAGAACTCTCCCGAGCACACCTAGAAGAGACCGACCCCGCAATGGCCGACAAGTTGAACTCTGCAGCAATGAGGGAGGCATAGCGGCCAAGACCATGAAGGTTCCTGCTGCGCCCAAGGTTGGTGTGCTTATAATCTATGTTTTACTTTCTGCCGATTGACTCTTATGTTCATCCTTTATTTTACGCCGAATGACTGACTGGTTTTCGACTTGATTCAGGACCCTACTAAGCCAAAGCTGAAGAAGAGAAAGGAAAGATTGGCTGACAAAGTCGCTATGACCGAGAAGGCTATGGAGAAGGCTCAGGCCGAGCGGGAGAAGGCTCAGGCAAGGAAGTCCAAGTCGGTTGAGGTTAACAGTCCGAGGGACTCGGGCAAAGAGCCGTCCCAACAGGCCGACGGGGCTGACCTCACTCTGCATTCATCGGATTTTAATCCGATCAGGAGTCTGGAATACACTCCCCGGTCTCCCTCATATGCTGCATTGGGGGATGGTCCTACTGATGTGATCGCTTCTACCGTGCCGTTCACGGGACTCAGTCGAGCCGAGAAGGACGGTCAGTGGACCAAGGCTTTGGAGTACATATATACTCCAGCCAACCGGGAACACATCAACGCTACCTGGGTGACAATGAGACCGACGAGCTCTTCCGCTCGTGGGTTGACTTAAGTACTTTTGCTTCTATTTGTCCCCGTCCGAGTGACTTTTCTTTCTCCATTTGTCCAGATTTTTGCTCGCTTTTTACTAACTCCTTACTTCCGTTTATCAGTTCTCCGCTCGGCTGCCGAATATGGCTCAGAACCGGGTGAGCTTGGCTGAGGAGGTGCATGACCTTAAAGAAAATGACAAGAAGCATTTTGATGAAGTTTATCAGGCCAAGGAGGCCAAACGCATAGCCGAGTCGAAGCACGACGATGCCGTAAAGGCCATTGAGACTGATCAGATTAACTTCAAGGACGAGCGGGCTCGGTGGGAGAAAGAGAGATTCGACCTCATTCTAGCCCGTGACTCCGCTCAGACCGCTAAGGATGATGCGATCGCCAAACTGAAGGAGGCTGAGCAGAAGGTAATTGATCTCCAGAGCCGACTGGATGAGGCTGAGAAATCCATCAAATCCGAGGCTCAATGGTTTGCTGAGTGGGAGAAGTTAGATGCGGCAACTGACTATGCCAACGAGGTGGGTAGCAAGGCCCACCAGATGGGGGAGGATGAGGCGTTGGATCGCCTGAGGAAGGCACCGGCCAGGTCTCATCCCGAGCTGGTCTGGAATGACGTCTGGACTGGATATCAGGAGATCCTTGATGCCGAGACTACTGAGATTTGAGCCCAGATGGACCTCGAAGATGTTGAAGCTGAAGATGGTGATGATGATGATGATGATGTTGAGGATGAGGAGACCGTCGAGGCTGCTCGGGAGAATAAGCTGGTCGGTGACAATACTGCGACCAATGCTGGCTTGGTGTCCGACCTTCCCCCTGCCCCTAGCTCTGAGGCTTCCTAGTGTTTGTACTTAGTTGTTATTTCGTCTTCTTTACCAACTCTTGTAATGGCTTGCTTTTGTAACCGACTGGCTTATCTTTAATGAAATATCATGGGTCCATTCCATCTCAACTTGTGTTTGTTATTTGCAATACTCTTGTCTTCTGGATATTCGACTGACTGGTTAAGTTATGAGCCTTTGCTTGAATAACAGGTGTATTGAGCCATTGAATTTGACTAAGCTTTTGTTTTCGACTGGTTAAGTCATATTTGCCCGGCTGGTTAAGTCTTTTGCTGAATTGCGATTAGTTTGCTTTGACTGGTTAAGTCGTGGAATTTGATTAAGTACAAAATATGTCGAACTACATTGATGACTGGTTAAGTCTAGTAGTCCGACTGGCTACAAAATGTGTTGCACTATTACACAATGTGCTTAACTATTACATATTATGCCCCTATTGCAAGTAGCAAACAGTTATTACACATAGAATCTTTTCAAGTTGTCTGCATTCCAGGGTCGGACCAGGGGTACACCTTCTGGGGACTCTAGTCGAAATGCGCCGGGTTTGACTACTTCTGTCACTTTGTAAGGGTCATCCGAGTTAGGTCCCAACTTCCCTTTGAGGTGTGACAGCCCTGTAGCCTCCACTTTACGGACTACCCAGTCGCAGAGTCGGTTTGGTCTGGCCTTGACTCGACGATTAAATTATCGGGTTACTCGCTGTTTGTACCGAATGGACTTCAACAACGCATTGCCCCTGGTTTCTGGCAGTAGGTCCAAGTTGACAGGTTTCTCTTCTTCGTTATGTTCGAACTCGTAGAAAGTCATTCGAGGTAAGGGGATGCCGACCTCCATTGGAAGGACCGCCTCACTCCCATATACTAAGCTGAATGGAGAATGTCCTGTTGCTTCTTTGGTGGTGGTCCGAGCCGACCAGAGGACCCCATGTAGGTCGTGAACCCATGCTCCCTTGGCACTTTCCATGGACTTTTTGATTCCCTTGAGGATGATCTTATTGGCCGATTTGACTTGTCCATTGGTCTGCGGCCTTGATACCGCGGAGAACTTGGTCTGTATCCCGAAGCGAGCACAATAATCCCTAGTGGGGCCACTGTTGAATTGTCGCCCATTGTCAGATACCAGTGCCCTTGCCACACCGAACCTGGTGATAATGTTTCTCCATATCAATGCTTGTACTTGCTTGTCGGTTATTGAGGAGAGTGGCTCGGCCTCTGTCCATTTAGTGAAATAGTCGATGGCGACTATTAAGAACTTCCGTTGACCAGACGCTGGGGGGAAGGGTCCGAGGAGGTCCATGCCCCAATTTTGGAATGGCAGGACTGCTTGAATTGTTGTCAAAGGAGTCGTAGGTGTTATGGGGATGTCCGAGTGGATCTGGAATATTTCGACCAAGCTGGTCGTTGAAGATTTTGTTCATTGTTCGTTGATACGTAGCCCCTGCATTTTTCAGTCCGAATGGCATCATCTTGTAGCAGTATACTCCTTGGTTTGTGACAAAGGCGATGTGGACTCGGTCATGTTCAGCCATTGGGATTTGGTGGTACCCCGCGTTTGCGTCCATGAAACTTAAGAGTGCATTAGGGGTGTTCAAAAAAACCCGACCCGCTTGACCCGACTCGTTGACCCGCTGACCGGTAAAAAAATGTAGGGTATTTTTTCTGATTTTGTAATTTTATTGGGCCGGGTACCCGACCCGGGAAAAACAAGAAAAATTGGGTCGGGTACTGGGCCGCACCTAAGACGTTCGCGGGTACCCGGTACCCGGTAAAATTATTTGGACCAGGCGACCAGCAAGTCAGCAACGCTGTTTTTGAATATTTGGCCCAAAAGTATTTGAACAAAGTCACAAAAAACGCTTCTACTCCTTCGACTTCAACCAGAAAGGCGGAAACCCTAAAAGTCTAAAACTCGCAGTCCTCACTCGCAGTCGCACTCCGTCAGTCCTCACTCCGTCACTCGCACCGACCGGCGACTACGTCGAGCACCGCTGCACACAGCCGCGCACTCCGTCAGTCCACCACTCCTTCATTCTCTTTCATTAAGGTAATGCTTTTCTTAATTTCATACTCGTTAGTCCTTGCTTTAATTTCTTTTAATTGCTTTAATTTCATACTACTCCTTGCTTTAATTTCTTTTATACTCCGTCATTTTCTGCTGTCTTGATTTCCTTCATATTGTTGTTTGAATCCTTTTTCGTCAAGTATGTGTAGATGGCACTGGAACTTTTGGAACATTGGAATTATGTTTTTAAGTTTAAGTTTAAGATATGTAATGGAATTATCTTTTATTTAGAAGTTGTCCCATGTTCTGCATATAATGATAAGTGTTAATATTTTTGTTAGATTGTAAAAATTGTAGGATTTCTGTGAGCATAGAGAATAGAAATGGAAATGTTAAAACTGCAATTGAGTGTTCTTGAGTCTTGACTTCATGTTTTGCTATTTGAAAGTTGGGTTGAATAATGAAAGTTGGATAGTTAACAGTTGACTTCATGTTAAAACTGCAATTGAGTGTTAATACTTTTGAAACATTGATTGTTGATAGTTGACACTTGATTGTTGTTATAATGCTGAATTAATTTAGTTTGTCACTTGTTGTGAATTAATTTATGCTAGTAAGTAGTGGTTTAGTTACAAAATTGTAATGAGTTTCTCATTTTTCTTATAGAGTATGTCAAGGTATGGAGATAATAGTGATGATGATCTAATTGAGGTCAACTCTAAAGAAACTATTGAAGATTCTGACGAGCCGGAGATAGTGATGGAGACTAAGGGAAAAGCTAAGAAGATAAAGAAGGGGAAACCATCTAGCGAAGGAGGTAAAAGATAGAAAACTTCTTCTGCTTGGGATCATTTTGAGAGGATTATGAATGATATGGAACATGCGAAATGTGTACATTGTAATGCTAAGATTTCTTGTTCATCTAAAAATGGAACCAATGCTATGTCACGCCACACTTCTAGATGTAAGAAAGCTCCTTTTAACTTGGACAAAAAACAAACAATTTTGGATTTTGAGTCTAGGACAAAAGTTAACACTGATGGGACTGTGGAGACTGTTAGTATTCCTAGGGTATGGCGATTTAATCAAGATGAGATTATAAGATCACTTGCTAAGATGTTGATTATTGATGAGTTGCCTTTTAGCTTTGTTGAGCGTGAAGGTTTTCGTCAATTTTGCAAGGTTGTCATTCCTGATTTTGTTCCCCCCTCACGTGTTACTATTACAAGGGATTGTTATGGCCTTTTCATTGAAAAAAGAAAGGTTTTGAAGAACTTTTTTAAGAATCTATCTTCTAGGGTATGTCTTACTACAGATACATGGACTTCAGGTCAAAATTTGTCATATATGTGTCTCACTGCTCATTTTATCGATGATAATTGGAAATTGCACAAAAGAATCATTAACTTTTGTCCTGTTGGTGGTCATTCCGGGGAACTTATTGGTAAAACTGTTGAAAAATATTTGCTAGAATGGGGTCTCAAAAGGGTTTTGACTGTAATTATTGACAATGCTAGTTCTAATGATCTAGCAATACAATACTTGAAAAAGATTTTTAACCTTTGGGATGGATGTGTGTTGAATGCTGAGTTTTTGCATATGAGATGTGCGGCACATATCTTGAACTTAGTGGTTAAAGATGGTTTGAAAGATGGTGATGTTTCCATTTTGAAAGTTCGTGCTGCTGTGAAATATGTGAGGTCTTCTCCTGCTAGACTTCAAAAGTTTAGGTCTTGTGTTGATGAGGAAAATATAAAAAGCAAAGGTGGTGTGTGTTTGGACATTGAAACAAGGTGGAATTTCACTTTTTTGATGCTTAAGTCGACTTTGGTGTTTAGGAAAGCATTCAAAAATTTGAAAACTAAGTACACTCCTTACACTAGAGAGCTTAGGAGGATAGGTGGGGCCCCGGATGATGAGGATTGGGACAAAGTTGCTTGTTTCTTGCCTTTTCTTGAAGTTTTCTATCAAGCTACATTGACATTGTCGGGATCTCGGTATGTGACCGGTAATACACTTGTGGAAGACATATATGATATTGGATATGAAATTTCTGATTATCTTAGTCATGAGGATGATGGGCTTAGGAACATGGCAAGGAAAATGAAGCTTAAATTTGACAAGTATTGGTCAAATGTTAATAATGTCAATGTTTTGATGTTCATTGCTTTAGTTCTTGATCCTAGGCACAAGTTAAACTATGCGGAGTACATTGTTCGTCGATCATATGAAACTAGTTCTTCTATTCTTTTATGTCAAAAGATTAGAAATGTTTTGGAATCTTTGTTTGATTGTTATTCATCATCCGAACCTCCAACAAAACAAATGGGGTCAACTTCGACCGCTCAAACCTCTATGACTCAATGTGATGGTGGTGGAAGTGGGGCAAAGAGAAAAAGTTTAAGAAATGATTATAGGAGGGATAATGTGAATATCGATTATAACACAAAAACGGAATTGGACAAGTATTTGAGTGACCAAGCCGAACCCGATGATGATGAGGGATTTGATATTTTGGATTGGTGGGCTTCGCAAAGTAAGACTTATCCCATTCTTAAGAAAATGGCACGTGACATACTTGCAATTCCGGTTTCAACGGTAGCTTCGGAGTCCGCTTTTAGCACGGGAGGTCGTGTTCTTGATTCCTTCCGCACCTCTCTTACTCCAAGGATGGTTGAAGCCCTTGTTTGTTCTCAAGATTGGATGCGCACCTCTAATGATCTTATTACTATAGAAGAAAGTTTGTTAGAGTTGGAGATTATGGAAGAAGGTTAGTAATTTATCTGCTCATCAAATACTTTCATTTTAAATATTTGCTTTACACATATATTATAAATTATAACATCTAAATTTATTTATTGTTTTTAGGCATGCAAGATTTGGTCTCCGAGCAACCGACAATTGCAATTGATAAGACGACCGATGTTTCGGACTTCACAAATGAATATGAGCTTTGAAGTTGTGTGTTTTTTTTGTTTAAAATAACTATGAAAAACTTTAAGAAGTTTGTATTTTGAAACTATTTAATTCCCCTCCCTTTTATTGTAATTTTGTGGGTGGAGATGTTTGATGTTTAATTCCCCAAAAATGAAGTGATCTAGGCACTAGGCAGTGGGCATCATCTTGCAAATCAAGAACAAGAAGTCAAGAAGGCAGTGGCACTTGGTAATAAATTAATGGCCTTTTAATTTTTATCATCTTCAAAATAGGTGCATGAATTTATGGACTTAATTGGCAGTGGGCAGTTTCATGTTTCAACTTTCAACTTTCAAGTGTTAGCTATCGTTGGCAGTTTGGCAGTTTGGCAGTTTGGCAGTTTTAGGCGTTTAGCTATAAAAAAAACGAATCGGGTACCCTATG